>CM074558.1:0-1200000 GCA_037305995.1 Sclerodermus sp. 'alternatusi' | reverse complement strand
GGTGAGCAGGAGTAGCGGCTGCTTGTCTCTTTTTCCGTAGCGCTCGAGGTCGGATAAAAATTAAAGTTTCAAGCGAGGCACGCTCCTCCAGACTCTGTTTCAGAGAGGGTTGAGCGGGGGAGAAGGGGGGAGAGCCGAAATTAAAGGGAATCTCAAGCACTCGCAAGTTTCGCGCGCAAATAACCGCGCGGGAACGTTGGTTGTTTAGACGAATAACTCAGAGTCGACCGTGGCGCGTTGCCGGAAAATTTTTAAACGGACCAATATGACGTGTTCGAGGGATTTGACGAAAATACCATGGCCTCCAGGCCATCGTTGTTTGCTCGGAAACCATAGGAAAGCCAGAGGCCGCTCGCCGCCGCTTTGCCCACGAATTAGATTAGGTCTCCGCGGACTTTAAGTCCGACCGGACTAAATTAAATTTATTCCTACGGGGAGTCGAGTCGGGGCTCTCTGCTCCATGCACACCTGTGAGTATCGAGAGCCATCCACCCGAGTTTCAGACTGCCGGCGACTAGTTGATACGAATGGTCCCGAACGAAATCAGGACCCATTGATATCGCGCGTAATTTCTCCCTACCTACCCAAGACCAACCGCGCTAATTCCAAATAAACTTCACGGGCTCCCACAGCGTCACCCTCTCCTTCCCTCGCCTCTCATTTAAAGAACATTGCACCAATAACTTTGGAACGTCGACGAGGGTGAGGGTGTGGTGGTCCCAGTGGTGGAGGGTGAGGGGTAGCAGGCAACCGGGACAAAAGTCCTTTTGAGTTTCGCTTCATCTGTCAGGGATTTCCTCGCAGTCTCAGGTAAGTGAGTGGAGGGAGGAGGAGGAGAAGGAGGAGGTGGTGGTTGATGCTGGCTGGTAGTGACGGGGTGGTGGTACCTCCGGAGGTACGTAGAGAAATAGGGAGGAGGGTAGGCAGAGGAGGTTGCCGTGAAAAGCACCGACCGCGCGCTATGACCCACGATGCGTTTAATATTCATGATATTTCCTCACAAAGTGGAATCCCTTGCAGGGCAATATAAATGATAATTGCGCTTCGTTGCTTTAGCTTTGTGGCTCGACTCGTCGCATTAGCAATCATCATCCGCGGATGCGAACTTTATACGGAAAGTTCGATTCGGAGTAACTGTAGCGTGACCACAATGCAGCAGGCACTCGGAAACGCATAATTACCGCGGAAGAGCATGTACGTTGCAACCCCCCCCCTCTCCATCCTCCCGCCATCCTCCTTTCACCCCGCGTATAATGCGCCAGCGAAGAAATTGAAAGCGCGCAACGTGAAAGCGGCAAACTTTTATCGATAACTTCGTCCTGGAGTCTGTTGGAAAGCAGATCAATCCTTGGAGGCAAAGCGAATCAAGTAGAAACACTCGAGGCTTCGAGGGGTGAGTGTCCAGTTGGTTTTGCCTCCCCTTCCTTCCTTCCGGTGGTCTCCTAACGGAATTACGAAATCGGCATTTAATCCAACTCATTTCGCGATACTTTCGCTGTGCTCGCCGCGCATCGAGGGACACGGGGACTCGTGACGCGGTAGTGGCGGTAACAACGCAGCATTAGAGGCAGCAGCAGCAGCAGCAGCACCCTCAAATAATTCCTTCCAATTTCGGCAAAGTTAATCCTCCTGGATCATATCGTATTACACCGGAAGCTTAAGGACGTAGCTCGCGCGACCCGCGCCGCCGGGGGCGGTCGGCGGAGGCTGTCGGCCGAGGACCCGACGGGGGTGGGGATAAAGAGGAAGAGACGAAGGGAATGCTTGAAGATCCTCGTGGATTACGTACGTGATTGTACGACAGTGACGTCACTCGGCCATTGTTCCTACGGTAATATACGAGCAGGCATAATCCTCAAATTACGTTCCCGCAACGCGATGCTTCCGTCCATCCGTTTGCTCCGACGGTGGTTGCACGTAGGTGTACGTACGTGTACGTACGATAATAGTTTCCTGCATAATAGTTTACTAATGACCTTCTCATTATCATACGTGTTTCAGTATACCTATGAAGCGTGAACAACCCGATGGGAAGAACTGAGACTAATCGATCACGACTCCGATTGATCCTTGGCCTGATGAATTATACGCATTTCTACTTGGAGGATGTGTAACTGCATAACAAGACAATCGAAGCCTCTACGAGAAACAAAAATTATTAATGACTACTCAATTCGCATGAAACTTAGTATACGGAGAGAACTCGTGGAGAAAAGACGCTCTGAAGTTTCATAGTTAATAATTAATTGCAATATATAATGTATATTATTAATCATTTCTGTGTATTTTTAATATAACGAATTAAATAAATTTAATAACAAAGATAATTCGTAGAATCAACCGGATCCATGATATTCAGCGCTTCTTGGAGGCATGTGCTTTTGCCTTATTAACAGATTGCCTTAATGACAGATGCACATGTTTCTACGAAGTAAGATAGAGGCTTGAACATCAGATGAAATATACTTTGGTGATTTCATTTGGTGTTCACTATATTGCCTTAGAGGGGTTTTAGTGGGTCGAACCCCACACTACCCTGGTGGACTGGCCAGGGTCTCTGGAAGTCAGATTTCCCCTCTAGCCAAGAAAAAAAAAAAAAAAAAAAAAACATCACCTTATGCCACCTAAATACCAATTGGAATTTTCAATTGTCATTGAAGACAGTAATGAAGATATATATGCGAGTGAATTATTCTAATGTTTTTTAATATGAATGTAAAATGTCTTGTTAAAACTATGTAAATGAAATGTATGTAAGAAAATGTTTATGAATAAAGAAACAATGTAAAATAGGTATTTATTAAGTATTATTGTATCTTCTATGTTCACGGTGTTACAAAACGATCACAATTCCTAAACTGGAGTTATTCTTAAAGCTTTTCTAAGAACTTTTTCCTCATGGCATTTTTTGATTTGAAGCTTAATTTTCAAAGTATTCAAAGATAAATATGCCATTAGTTAAACAGAAATACTGTTATAGTTAAAGAGAGGTGGCGCCACTTTACCATAATTAACATTAAATAAAAATTTCTTAAAATAGCGTTAAGAATAACACACTTTCAGGAAGCGCGACAGTTTTATAACACCCATAAGTTCATGTATTTTTTACATATTTAGATTTACCGGGTCATGTTTTATTTCTTCTACGCTTCCTGGATCAATTCATAATGATCTATGAAGTTAGATTTAAAGGCACGAACATCAGGCGCAGAAGGCATCGGTCATTCCGCTTGGTGTTCAGTAAAATACCTAGGAGGAGGTTTTAGTGGGTCGAACCCCACACTACCTCTGGTCGAAGTGTCTTCGGCCAAAGGTGTTCCGTTGTGGAATTTCCTCCTCCTGTCAAAAAAAAAAAAAAAAAAAAAAAAATTTCAACATCATCAAAGCAGATACACTGGACTACAATAAGCTCGAAAAGAAGAAACTCTATATCTGGAGATCCCTGGATATCCAAGAAAGGACCATCGAAAAAACTTTTGGCTTCCCTATCTCCATTGAGGCCTTACCAACATGGGTATACCTATTGGCATGGTCCTCAACATCATTGACAGGCACTAAGCCCCAGCGCCAAGACAAGGCATCCCACCATAGCTGGGGAATCCGTAGACTCAACCGAGAGCATGATATTCGCCGCTTCTTGGGGTCATGTGTATTTGCCATAATGATGGATGCATGTGATTCTACGAAGTAAGATAGAGGCTTGAACATCAGATGAAATATACTTTGGTGATTTCATTTGGTGTTCACTAAACTGCCTTAGAGGGGTTTTAGTGGGTCGAACCCCACACTACCCTGGTCAACTGGCCAGGGTGTCTGGAAGTCAGATTTCCCCTCTAGCCAAAAAAAAAAAAAAAAAAAAAACATCACCTTATGCCACCTAAACACCAATTGGAATTTCCAATTGTCATTGAAGACAGCAATGAAGATATATATGCGAGTGAATTATTCTAATGTCTTTTAATATGAATGTAAAATGTCTTGTTAAAACTATGTAAATGAAATGTATGTAAGAAAATGTTTATGAATAAAGAAACATATTATTGAAATACATGTATATATTTATTTTACCCACTCCAGCCTATATCCTATATATATTATCCTACATTCACAGCAATTCGAAAAGCTTATACAAGTTTTTTGCAAATGTAAAGCTATGGCATTTCTCCAAAACTAGAAAAAAGTGCATTTTTCGTAAAAAAGTGCATCCACTCGATCGCCTCTCGGCGGCTCTCTAAGATCGTCGAAATCGACGAAAAGTGAAATTGCCTGAAACTTCGCATACGGATAGAGCTCGACGAGAGAAATGCATTTTCCCTCTGCAGTTTTCCAAAAAGTGCATTTTCCTGGAAAATGCATCCGAGTTTTCCGCTTTCCCGACGCTTTTTCGGCATTCCGAGCTCAGAAATCTCGGGTTTAGGAATACTACTAGAAGCACCGATATCCAAGAAGAATCCGTCGGAAAAAGTGCAATTTTCCGGAAAATTTTTTTTTGGTTTTTGGAAAAACCGGAAAAAAAAAAAAATTTCCCGAAACTTCGCATACGGATAGAGCTCGACGAGAGAAATGCATTTTCCCTCTGCAGTTTTCCAAAAAGTGCATTTTCCTGGAAAATGCATCCGAGTTTTCCGCTTTCCCGACGCTTTTTCGGCATTCCGAGCTCAGAAATCTCGGGTTTAGAAATACTACTAAAAGCACCGATATCCAAGAAGAATCCGTCGGAAAAACTGCAATTTTCCGGAAAATTTTTTTTTTGGTTTTTGGAAAAACCGGAGAAAAAAAAAAATTTGCCGAAACTCCGCATACGGATAGAGCTCGACGAGAGAAATGCATTTTCCCTCTGCAGTTTTCCAAAAAGTGCATTTTCCTGGAAAATGCATCCGAGTTTTCCGCTTTCCCGACGCTTTTTCGGCATTCCGAGCTCAGAAATCTCAGGTTTAGAAATACTACTAGAAGCACCGATATCCAAGAAGAATCCGTCGGAAAAACTGCAATTTTCCGGAAAATTTTTTTTTTGGTTTTTGGAAAAACCGGAGAAAAAAAAAAATTTGCCGAAACTCCGCATACGGATAGAGCTCGACGAGAGAAATGCATTTTCCCTCTGCAGTTTTCCAAAAAGTGCATTTTCCTGGAAAATGCATCCGAGTTTTCCGCTTTCCCGACGCTTTTTCGGCATTCCGAGCTCAGAAATCTCGGGTTTAGGAATACTACTAGAAGCACCGATATCCAAGAAGAATCCGTCGGAAAAACTGCAATTTTCCGGAAAATTTTTTTTTTGGTTTTTGGAAAAACCGGAGAAAAAAAAAAATTTGCCGAAACTCCGCATACGGATAGAGCTCGACGAGAGAAATGCATTTTCCCTCTGCAGTTTTCCAAAAAGTGCATTTTCCTGGAAAATGCATCCGAGTTTTCCGCTTTCCCGACGCTTTTTCGGCATTCCGAGCTCAGAAATCTCGGGTTTAGGAATACTACTAGAAGCACCGATATCCAAGAAGAATCCGTCGGAAAAAGTGCAATTTTCCGGAAAATTTTTTTTTGGTTTTTGGAAAAACCGGAAAAAAAAAAAAATTTCCCGAAACTTCGCATACGGATAGAGCTCGACGAGAGAAATGCATTTTCCCTCTGCAGTTTTCCAAAAAGTGCATTTTCCTGGAAAATGCATCCGAGTTTTCCGCTTTCCCGACGCTTTTTCGGCATTCCGAGCTCAGAAATCTCGGGTTTAGGAATACTACTAGAAGCACCGATATCCAAGAAGAATCCGTCGGAAAAACTGCAATTTTCCGGAAAATTTTTTTTTTGGTTTTTGGAAAAACCGGAGAAAAAAAAAAATTTGCCGAAACTCCGCATACGGATAGAGCTCGACGAGAGAAATGCATTTTCCCTCTGCAGTTTTCCAAAAAGTGCATTTTCCTGGAAAATGCATCCGAGTTTTCCGCTTTCCCGACGCTTTTTCGGCATTCCGAGCTCAGAAATCTCGGGTTTAGGAATACTACTAGAAGCACCGATATCCAAGAAGAATCCGTCGGAAAAACTGCAATTTTCCGGAAAATTTTTTTTTTGGTTTTTGGAAAAACCGGAGAAAAAAAAATATTTGCCGAAACTCCGCATACGGATAGAGCTCGACGAGAGAAATGCATTTTCCCTCTGCAGTTTTCCAAAAAGTGCATTTTCCTGGAAAATGCATCCGAGTTTTCCGCTTTCCCGACGCTTTTTCGGCATTCCGAGCTCAGAAATCTCGGGTTTAGGAATACTACTAGAAGCACCGATATCCAAGAAGAATCCGTCGGAAAAACTGCAATTTTCCGGAAAATTTTTTTTTTGGTTTTTGGAAAAACCGGAGAAAAAAAAAAATTTGCCGAAACTCCGCATACGGATAGAGCTCGACGAGAGAAATGCATTTTCCCTCTGCAGTTTTCCAAAAAGTGCATTTTCCTGGAAAATGCATCCGAGTTTTCCGCTTTCCCGACGCTTTTTCGGCATTCCGAGCTCAGAAATCTCGGGTTTAGGAATATTACTAGAAGCACCGATATCCAAGAAGAATCCGTCGGAAAAAGTGCAATTTTCCGGAAAATTTTTTTTTGGTTTTTGGAAAAACCGGAAAAAAAAAAAAATTTCCCGAAACTTCGCATACGGATAGAGCTCGACGAGAGAAATGCATTTTCCCTCTGCAGTTTTCCAAAAAGTGCATTTTCCTGGAAAATGCATCCGAGTTTTCCGCTTTCCCGACGCTTTTTCGGCATTCCGAGCTCAGAAATCTCGGGTTTAGGAATACTACTAGAAGCACCGATATCCAAGAAGAATCCGTCGGAAAAACTGCAATTTTCCGGAAAATTTTTTTTTTGGTTTTTGGAAAAACCGGAGAAAAAAAAAAATTTGCCGAAACTCCGCATACGGATAGAGCTCGACGAGAGAAATGCATTTTCCCTCTGCAGTTTTCCAAAAAGTGCATTTTCCTGGAAAATGCATCCGAGTTTTCCGCTTTCCCGACGCTTTTTCGGCATTCCGAGCTCAGAAATCTCGGGTTTAGGAATACTACTAGAAGCACCGATATCCAAGAAGAATCCGTCGGAAAAACTGCAATTTTCCGGAAAATTTTTTTTTTGGTTTTTGGAAAAACCGGAGAAAAAAAAATATTTGCCGAAACTCCGCATACGGATAGAGCTCGACGAGAGAAATGCATTTTCCCTCTGCAGTTTTCCAAAAAGTGCATTTTCCTGGAAAATGCATCCGAGTTTTCCGCTTTCCCGACGCTTTTTCGGCATTCCGAGCTCAGAAATCTCGGGTTTAGGAATACTACTAGAAGCACCGATATCCAAGAAGAATCCGTCGGAAAAACTGCAATTTTCCGGAAAATTTTTTTTTTGGTTTTTGGAAAAACCGGAGAAAAAAAAAAATTTGCCGAAACTCCGCATACGGATAGAGCTCGACGAGAGAAATGCATTTTCCCTCTGCAGTTTTCCAAAAAGTGCATTTTCCTGGAAAATGCATCCGAGTTTTCCGCTTTCCCGACGCTTTTTCGGCATTCCGAGCTCAGAAATCTCGGGTTTAGGAATATTACTAGAAGCACCGATATCCAAGAAGAATCCGTCGGAAAAAGTGCAATTTTCCGGAAAATTTTTTTTTGGTTTTTGGAAAAACCGGAAAAAAAAAAAAATTTCCCGAAACTTCGCATACGGATAGAGCTCGACGAGAGAAATGCATTTTCCCTCTGCAGTTTTCCAAAAAGTGCATTTTCCTGGAAAATGCATCCGAGTTTTCCGCTTTCCCGACGCTTTTTCGGCATTCCGAGCTCAGAAATCTCGGGTTTAGAAATACTACTAGAAGCACCGATATCCAAGAAGAATCCGTCGGAAAAACTGCAATTTTCCGGAAAATTTTTTTTTTGGTTTTTGGAAAAACCGGAGAAAAAAAAAAATTTGCCGAAACTCCGCATACGGATAGAGCTCGACGAGAGAAATGCATTTTCCCTCTGCAGTTTTCCAAAAAGTGCATTTTCCTGGAAAATGCATCCGAGTTTTCCGCTTTCCCGACGCTTTTTCGGCATTCCGAGCTCAGAAATCTCGGGTTTAGGAATACTACTAGAAGCACCGATATCCAAGAAGAATCCGTCGGAAAAACTGCAATTTTCCGGAAAATTTTTTTTTTGGTTTTTGGAAAAACCGGAGAAAAAAAAAAATTTGCCGAAACTCCGCATACGGATAGAGCTCGACGAGAGAAATGCATTTTCCCTCTGCAGTTTTCCAAAAAGTGCATTTTCCTGGAAAATGCATCCGAGTTTTCCGCTTTCCCGACGCTTTTTCGGCATTCCGAGCTCAGAAATCTCGGGTTTAGGAATACTACTAGAAGCACCGATATCCAAGAAGAATCCGTCGGAAAAACTGCAATTTTCCGGAAAATTTTTTTTTTGGTTTTTGGAAAAACCGGAGAAAAAAAAAAATTTGCCGAAACTCCGCATACGGATAGAGCTCGACGAGAGAAATGCATTTTCCCTCTGCAGTTTTCCAAAAAGTGCATTTTCCTGGAAAATGCATCCGAGTTTTCCGCTTTCCCGACGCTTTTTCGGCATTCCGAGCTCAGAAATCTCGGGTTTAGGAATACTACTAGAAGCACCGATATCCAAGAAGAATCCGTCGGAAAAACTGCAATTTTCCGGAAAATTTTTTTTTTGGTTTTTGGAAAAACCGGAGAAAAAAAAAAATTTGCCGAAACTCCGCATACGGATAGAGCTCGACGAGAGAAATGCATTTTCCCTCTGCAGTTTTCCAAAAAGTGCATTTTCCTGGAAAATGCATCCGAGTTTTCCGCTTTCCCGACGCTTTTTCGGCATTCCGAGCTCAGAAATCTCGGGTTTAGGAATACTACTAGAAGCACCGATATCCAAGAAGAATCCGTCGGAAAAAGTGCAATTTTCCGGAAAATTTTTTTTTGGTTTTTGGAAAAACCGGAAAAAAAAAAAAATTTCCCGAAACTTCGCATACGGATAGAGCTCGACGAGAGAAATGCATTTTCCCTCTGCAGTTTTCCAAAAAGTGCATTTTCCTGGAAAATGCATCCGAGTTTTCCGCTTTCCCGACGCTTTTTCGGCATTCCGAGCTCAGAAATCTCGGGTTTAGGAATACTACTAGAAGCACCGATATCCAAGAAGAATCCGTCGGAAAAACTGCAATTTTCCGGAAAATTTTTTTTTTGGTTTTTGGAAAAACCGGAGAAAAAAAAAAATTTGCCGAAACTCCGCATACGGATAGAGCTCGACGAGAGAAATGCATTTTCCCTCTGCAGTTTTCCAAAAAGTGCATTTTCCTGGAAAATGCATCCGAGTTTTCCGCTTTCCCGACGCTTTTTCGGCATTCCGAGCTCAGAAATCTCGGGTTTAGGAATACTACTAGAAGCACCGATATCCAAGAAGAATCCGTCGGAAAAACTGCAATTTTCCGGAAAATTTTTTTTTGGTTTTTGGAAAAACCGGAAAAAAAAAAAAATTTCCCGAAACTTCGCATACGGATAGAGCTCGACGAGAGAAATGCATTTTCCCTCTGCAGTTTTCCAAAAAGTGCATTTTCCTGGAAAATGCATCCGAGTTTTCCGCTTTCCCGACGCTTTTTCGGCATTCCGAGCTCAGAAATCTCGGGTTTAGGAATACTACTAGAAGCACCGATATCCAAGAAGAATCCGTCGGAAAAACTGCAATTTTCCGGAAAATTTTTTTTTTGGTTTTTGGAAAAACCGGAGAAAAAAAAAAATTTGCCGAAACTCCGCATACGGATAGAGCTCGACGAGAGAAATGCATTTTCCCTCTGCAGTTTTCCAAAAAGTGCATTTTCCTGGAAAATGCATCCGAGTTTTCCGCTTTCCCGACGCTTTTTCGGCATTCCGAGCTCAGAAATCTCGGGTTTAGGAATACTACTAGAAGCACCGATATCCAAGAAGAATCCGTCGGAAAAACTGCAATTTTCCGGAAAATTTTTTTTTTGGTTTTTGGAAAAACCGGAGAAAAAAAAAAATTTGCCGAAACTCCGCATACGGATAGAGCTCGACGAGAGAAATGCATTTTCCCTCTGCAGTTTTCCAAAAAGTGCATTTTCCTGGAAAATGCATCCGAGTTTTCCGCTTTCCCGACGCTTTTTCGGCATTCCGAGCTCAGAAATCTCGGGTTTAGAAATACTACTAGAAGCACCGATATCCAAGAAGAATCCGTCGGAAAAACTGCAATTTTCCGGAAAATTTTTTTTTTGGTTTTTGGAAAAACCGGAGAAAAAAAAAAATTTGCCGAAACTCCGCATACGGATAGAGCTCGACGAGAGAAATGCATTTTCCCTCTGCAGTTTTCCAAAAAGTGCATTTTCCTGGAAAATGCATCCGAGTTTTCCGCTTTCCCGACGCTTTTTCGGCATTCCGAGCTCAGAAATCTCGGGTTTAGGAATACTACTAGAAGCACCGATATCCAAGAAGAATCCGTCGGAAAAAGTGCAATTTTCCGGAAAATTTTTTTTTGGTTTTTGGAAAAACCGGAAAAAAAAAAAATTTCCCGAAACTTCGCATACGGATAGAGCTCGACGAGAGAAATGCATTTTCCCTCTGCAGTTTTCCAAAAAGTGCATTTTCCTGGAAAATGCATCCGAGTTTTCCGCTTTCCCGACGCTTTTTCGGCATTCCGAGCTCAGAAATCTCGGGTTTAGAAATACTACTAAAAGCACCGATATCCAAGAAGAATCCGTCGGAAAAACTGCAATTTTCCGGAAAATTTTTTTTTTGGTTTTTGGAAAAACCGGAGAAAAAAAAAAATTTGCCGAAACTCCGCATACGGATAGAGCTCGACGAGAGAAATGCATTTTCCCTCTGCAGTTTTCCAAAAAGTGCATTTTCCTGGAAAATGCATCCGAGTTTTCCGCTTTCCCGACGCTTTTTCGGCATTCCGAGCTCAGAAATCTCGGGTTTAGGAATACTACTAGAAGCACCGATATCCAAGAAGAATCCGTCGGAAAAAGTGCAATTTTCCGGAAAATTTTTTTTTGGTTTTTGGAAAAACCGGAAAAAAAAAAAATTTCCCGAAACTTCGCATACGGATAGAGCTCGACGAGAGAAATGCATTTTCCCTCTGCAGTTTTCCAAAAAGTGCATTTTCCTGGAAAATGCATCCGAGTTTTCCGCTTTCCCGACGCTTTTCCGGCATTCCGAGCTCAGAAATCTCGGGTTTAGAAATACTACTAAAAGCACCGATATCCAAGAAGAATCCGTCGGAAAAAGTGCAATTTTCTGGAAAATTTTTTTTTGGTTTTTGGAAAAACCGGAAAAAAAAAAAAATTTCCCGAAACTTCGCATACGGATAGAGCTCGACGAGAGAAATGCATTTTCCCTCTGCAGTTTTCCAAAAAGTGCATTTTCCTGGAAAATGCATCCGAGTTTTCCGCTTTCCCGACGCTTTTCCGGCATTCCGAGCTCAGAAATCTCGGGTTTAGAAATACTACTAAAAGCACCGATATCCAAGAAGAATCCGTCGGAAAAAGTGCAATTTTCCGGAAAATTTTTTTTTGGTTTTTGGAAAAACCGGAAAAAAAAAAAAATTTCCCGAAACTTCGCATACGGATAGAGCTCGACGAGAGAAATGCATTTTCCCTCTGCAGTTTTCCAAAAAGTGCATTTTCCTGGAAAATGCATCCGAGTTTTCCGCTTTCCCGACGCTTTTCCGGCATTCCGAGCTCAGAAATCTCGGGTTTAGGAATACTACTAAAAGCACCGATATCCAAGAAGAATCCGTCGGAAAAAGTGCAATTTTCCGGAAAATTTTTTTTTGGTTTTTGGAAAAACCGGAAAAAAAAAAAAATTTCCCGAAACTTCGCATACGGATAGAGCTCGACGAGAGAAATGCATTTTCCCTCTGCAGTTTTCCAAAAAGTGCATTTTCCTGGAAAATGCATCCGAGTTTTCCGCTTTCCCGACGCTTTTCCGGCATTCCGAGCTCAGAAATCTCGGGTTTAGAAATACTACTAAAAGCACCGATATCCAAGAAGAATCCGTCGGAAAAAGTGCAATTTTCCGGAAAATTTTTTTTTGGTTTTTGGAAAAACCGGAGAAAAAAAAAAATTTGCCGAAACTCCGCATACGGATAGAGCTCGACGAGAGAAATGCATTTTCCCTCTGCAGTTTTCCAAAAAGTGCATTTTCCTGGAAAATGCATCCGAGTTTTCCGCTTTCCCGACGCTTTTTCGGCATTCCGAGCTCAGAAATCTCGGGTTTAGAAATACTACTAAAAGCACCGATATCCAAGAAGAATCCGTCGGAAAAACTGCAATTTTCCGGAAAATTTTTTTTTTGGTTTTTGGAAAAACCGGAGAAAAAAAAAAATTTGCCGAAACTCCGCATACGGATAGAGCTCGACGAGAGAAATGCATTTTCCCTCTGCAGTTTTCCAAAAAGTGCATTTTCCTGGAAAATGCATCCGAGTTTTCCGCTTTCCCGACGCTTTTTCGGCATTCCGAGCTCAGAAATCTCGGGTTTAGGAATACTACTAGAAGCACCGATATCCAAGAAGAATCCGTCGGAAAAACTGCAATTTTCCGGAAAATTTTTTTTTTGGTTTTTGGAAAAACCGGAGAAAAAAAAAAATTTGCCGAAACTCCGCATACGGATAGAGCTCGACGAGAGAAATGCATTTTCCCTCTGCAGTTTTCCAAAAAGTGCATTTTCCTGGAAAATGCATCCGAGTTTTCCGCTTTCCCGACGCTTTTTCGGCATTCCGAGCTCAGAAATCTCGGGTTTAGAAATACTACTAGAAGCACCGATATCCAAGAAGAATCCGTCGGAAAAAGTGCAATTTTCCGGAAAATTTTTTTTTGGTTTTTGGAAAAACCGGAAAAAAAAAAAAATTTCCCGAAACTTCGCATACGGATAGAGCTCGACGAGAGAAATGCATTTTCCCTCTGCAGTTTTCCAAAAAGTGCATTTTCCTGGAAAATGCATCCGAGTTTTCCGCTTTCCCGACGCTTTTCCGGCATTCCGAGCTCAGAAATCTCGGGTTTAGGAATACTACTAAAAGCACCGATATCCAAGAAGAATCCGTCGGAAAAAGTGCAATTTTCCGGAAAATTTTTTTTTGGTTTTTGGATAAACCGGAAAAAAAAAAAAATTTCCCGAAACTTCGCATACGGATAGAGCTCGACGAGAGAAATGCATTTTCCCTCTGCAGTTTTCCAAAAAGTGCATTTTCCTGGAAAATGCATCCGAGTTTTCCGCTTTCCCGACGCTTTTCCGGCATTCCGAGCTCAGAAATCTCGGGTTTAGGAATACTACTAAAAGCACCGATATCCAAGAAGAATCCGTCGGAAAAAGTGCAATTTTCCGGAAAATTTTTTTTTGGTTTTTGGAAAAACCGGAAAAAAAAAAAAATTTCCCGAAACTTCGCATACGGATAGAGCTCGACGAGAGAAATGCATTTTCCCTCTGCAGTTTTCCAAAAAGTGCATTTTCCTGGAAAATGCATCCGAGTTTTCCGCTTTCCCGACGCTTTTCCGGCATTCCGAGCTCAGAAATCTCGGGTTTAGGAATACTACTAAAAGCACCGATATCCAAGAAGAATCCGTCGGAAAAAGTGCAATTTTCCGGAAAATTTTTTTTTGGTTTTTGGATAAACCGGAAAAAAAAAAAAATTTCCCGAAACTTCGCATACGGATAGAGCTCGACGAGAGAAATGCATTTTCCCTCTGCAGTTTTCCAAAAAGTGCATTTTCCTGGAAAATGCATCCGAGTTTTCCGCTTTCCCGACGCTTTTCCGGCATTCCGAGCTCAGAAATCTCGGGTTTAGAAATACTACTAAAAGCACCGATATCCAAGAAGAATCCGTCGGAAAAAGTGCAATTTTCCGGAAAATTTTTTTTTGGTTTTTGGAAAAACCGGAAAAAAAAAAAAATTTCCCGAAACTTCGCATACGGATAGAGCTCGACGAGAGAAATGCATTTTCCCTCTGCAGTTTTCCAAAAAGTGCATTTTCCTGGAAAATGCATCCGAGTTTTCCGCTTTCCCGACGCTTTTCCGGCATTCCGAGCTCAGAAATCTCGGGTTTAGTAATATTACTAAAAGCACCGATATCCAAGAAGAATCCGTCGGAAAAAGTGCAATTTTCCGGAAAATTTTTTTTTGGTTTTTGGAAAAACCGGAAAAAAAAAAAAATTTCCCGAAACTTCGCATACGGATAGAGCTCGACGAGAGAAATGCATTTTCCCTCTGCAGTTTTCCAAAAAGTGCATTTTCCTGGAAAATGCATCCGAGTTTTCCGCTTTCCCGACGCTTTTCCGGCATTCCGAGCTCAGAAATCTCGGGTTTAGAAATACTACTAAAAGCACCGATATCCAAGAAGAATCCGTCGGAAAAAGTGCAATTTTCCGGAAAATTTTTTTTTGGTTTTTGGAAAAACCGGAAAAAAAAAAAAATTTCCCGAAACTTCGCATACGGATAGAGCTCGACGAGAGAAATGCATTTTCCCTCTGCAGTTTTCCAAAAAGTGCATTTTCCTGGAAAATGCATCCGAGTTTTCCGCTTTCCCGACGCTTTTCCGGCATTCCGAGCTCAGAAATCTCGGGTTTAGGAATACTACTAAAAGCACCGATATCCAAGAAGAATCCGTCGGAAAAAGTGCAATTTTCCGGAAAATTTTTTTTTGGTTTTTGGAAAAACCGGAAAAAAAAAAAAATTTCCCGAAACTTCGCATACGGATAGAGCTCGACGAGAGAAATGCATTTTCCCTCTGCAGTTTTCCAAAAAGTGCATTTTCCTGGAAAATGCATCCGAGTTTTCCGCTTTCCCGACGCTTTTCCGGCATTCCGAGCTCAGAAATCTCGGGTTTAGTAATACTACTAAAAGCACCGATATCCAAGAAGAATCCGTCGGAAAAAGTGCAATTTTCCGGAAAATTTTTTTTTGGTTTTTGGAAAAACCGGAAAAAAAAAAAAATTTCCCGAAACTTCGCATACGGATAGAGCTCGACGAGAGAAATGCATTTTCCCTCTGCAGTTTTCCAAAAAGTGCATTTTCCTGGAAAATGCATCCGAGTTTTCCGCTTTCCCGACGCTTTTTCGGCATTCCGAGCTCAGAAATCTCGGGTTTAGGAATACTACTAGAAGCACCGATATCCAAGAAGAATCCGTCGGAAAAACTGCAATTTTCCGGAAAATTTTTTTTTTGGTTTTTGGAAAAACCGGAGAAAAAAAAAAATTTGCCGAAACTCCGCATACGGATAGAGCTCGACGAGAGAAATGCATTTTCCCTCTGCAGTTTTCCAAAAAGTGCATTTTCCTGGAAAATGCATCCGAGTTTTCCGCTTTCCCGACGCTTTTTCGGCATTCCGAGCTCAGAAATCTCGGGTTTAGGAATACTACTAGAAGCACCGATATCCAAGAAGAATCCGTCGGAAAAAGTGCATTTTCCAGGAAAATGCACTTTTTGGAAAACTGCAGAGGGAAAATGCATTTCTCTCGTCGAGCTCTATCCGTATGCGGAGTTTCGGCAAATTTTTTTTTTTCTCCGGTTTTTCCAAAAACCAAAAAAAAAATTTTCCGGAAAATTGCAGTTTTTCCGACGGATTCTTCTTGGATATCGGTGCTTTTAGTAGTATTTCTAAACCCGAGATTTCTGAGCTCGGAATGCCGGAAAAGCGTCGGGAAAGCGGAAAACTCGGATGCATTTTCCAGGAAAATGCACTTTTTGGAAAACTGCAGAGGGAAAATGCATTTCTCTCGTCGAGCTCTATCCGTATGCGAAGTTTCGGGAAATTTTTTTTTTTTTCCGGTTTTTCCAAAAACCAAAAAAAAATTTTCCGGAAAATTGCACTTTTTCCGACGGATTCTTCTTGGATATCGGTGCTTTTAGTAGTAATCCTAAACCCGAGATTTCTGAGCTCGGAATGCCGGAAAAGCGTCGGGAAAGCGGAAAACTCGGATGCATTTTCCAGGAAAATGCACTTTTTGGAAAACTGCAGAGGGAAAATGCATTTCTCTCGTCGAGCTCTATCCGTATGCGAAGTTTCGGGAAATTTTTTTTTTTTCCGGTTTTTCCAAAAACCAAAAAAAAATTTTCCGGAAAATTGCACTTTTTCCGACGGATTCTTCTTGGATATCGGTGCTTTTAGTAGTATTTCTAAACCCGAGATTTCTGAGCTCGGAATGCCGGAAAAGCGTCGGGAAAGCGGAAAACTCGGATGCATTTTCCAGGAAAATGCACTTTTTGGAAAACTGCAGAGGGAAAATGCATTTCTCTCGTCGAGCTCTATCCGTATGCGGAGTTTCGGCAAATTTTTTTTTTTCTCCGGTTTTTCCAAAAACCAAAAAAAAAATTTTCCGGAAAATTGCAGTTTTTCCGACGGATTCTTCTTGGATATCGGTGTTTCTAGTAGTATTTCTAAACCCGAGATTTCTGAGCTCGGAATGCCGAAAAAGCGTCGGGAAAGCGGAAAACTCGGATGCATTTTCCAGGAAAATGCACTTTTTGGAAAACTGCAGAGGGAAAATGCATTTCTCTCGTCGAGCTCTATCCGTATGCGGAGTTTCGGCAAATTTTTTTTTTTCTCCGGTTTTTCCAAAAACCAAAAAAAAAATTTTCCGGAAAATTGCACTTTTTCCGACGGATTCTTCTTGGATATCGGTGCTTCTAGTAGTATTTCTAAACCCAAGATTTCTGAGCTCGGAATGCCGAAAAAGCGTCGGGAAAGCGGAAAACTCGGATGCATTTTCCAGGAAAATGCACTTTTTGGAAAACTGCAGAGGGAAAATGCATTTCTCTCGTCGAGCTCTATCCGTATGCGGAGTTTCGGCAAATTTTTTTTTTTCTCCGGTTTTTCCAAAAACCAAAAAAAAAATTTTCCGGAAAATTGCAGTTTTTCCGACGGATTCTTCTTGGATATCGCTGATTCTAGTAGTATTTCTAAACCCGAGATTTCTGAGCTCGGAATGCCGAAAAAGCGTCGGGAAAGCGGAAAACTCGGATGCATTTTCCAGGAAAATGCACTTTTTGGAAAACTGCAGAGGGAAAATGCATTTCTCTCGTCGAGCTCTATCCGTATGCGGAGTTTCGGCAAATTTTTTTTTTTCTCCGGTTTTTCCAAAAACCAAAAAAAAAATTTTCCGGAAAATTGCAGTTTTTCCGACGGATTCTTCTTGGATATCGGTGCTTCTAGTAGTATTCCTAAACCCGAGATTTCTGAGCTCGGAATGCCGAAAAAGCGTCGGGAAAGCGGAAAACTCGGATGCATTTTCCAGGAAAATGCACTTTTTGGAAAACTGCAGAGGGAAAATGCATTTCTCTCGTCGAGCTCTATCCGTATGCGGAGTTTCGGCAAATTTTTTTTTTTCTCCGGTTTTTCCAAAAACCAAAAAAAAAATTTTCCGGAAAATTGCAGTTTTTCCGACGGATTCTTCTTGGATATCGGTGCTTCTAGTAGTATTCCTAAACCCGAGATTTCTGAGCTCGGAATGCCGAAAAAGCGTCGGGAAAGCGGAAAACTCGGATGCATTTTCCAGGAAAATGCACTTTTTGGAAAACTGCAGAGGGAAAATGCATTTCTCTCGTCGAGCTCTATCCGTATGCGAAGTTTCGGGAAATTTTTTTTTTTTTCCGGTTTTTCCAAAAACCAAAAAAAAATTTTCCGGAAAATTGCACTTTTTCCGACGGATTCTTCTTGGATATCGGTGCTTCTAGTAGTATTCCTAAACCCGAGATTTCTGAGCTCGGAATGCCGAAAAAGCGTCGGGAAAGCGGAAAACTCGGATGCATTTTCCAGGAAAATGCACTTTTTGGAAAACTGCAGAGGGAAAATGCATTTCTCTCGTCGAGCTCTATCCGTATGCGGAGTTTCGGCAAATTTTTTTTTTTCTCCGGTTTTTCCAAAAACCAAAAAAAAAATTTTCCGGAAAATTGCAGTTTTTCCGACGGATTCTTCTTGGATATCGGTGCTTCTAGTAGTATTCCTAAACCCGAGATTTCTGAGCTCGGAATGCCGAAAAAGCGTCGGGAAAGCGGAAAACTCGGATGCATTTTCCAGGAAAATGCACTTTTTGGAAAACTGCAGAGGGAAAATGCATTTCTCTCGTCGAGCTCTATCCGTATGCGGAGTTTCGGCAAATTTTTTTTTTTCTCCGGTTTTTCCAAAAACCAAAAAAAAAATTTTCCGGAAAATTGCAGTTTTTCCGACGGATTCTTCTTGGATATCGGTGCTTCTAGTAGTATTTCTAAACCCGAGATTTCTGAGCTCGGAATGCCGAAAAAGCGTCGGGAAAGCGGAAAACTCGGATGCATTTTCCAGGAAAATGCACTTTTTGGAAAACTGCAGAGGGAAAATGCATTTCTCTCGTCGAGCTCTATCCGTATGCGGAGTTTCGGCAAATTTTTTTTTTTCTCCGGTTTTTCCAAAAACCAAAAAAAAAATTTTCCGGAAAATTGCAGTTTTTCCGACGGATTCTTCTTGGATATCGGTGCTTCTAGTAGTATTTCTAAACCCGAGATTTCTGAGCTCGGAATGCCGAAAAAGCGTCGGGAAAGCGGAAAACTCGGATGCATTTTCCAGGAAAATGCACTTTTTGGAAAACTGCAGAGGGAAAATGCATTTCTCTCGTCGAGCTCTATCCGTATGCGAAGTTTCGGGAAATTTTTTTTTTTTTCCGGTTTTTCCAAAAACCAAAAAAAAATTTTCCGGAAAATTGCACTTTTTCCGACGGATTCTTCTTGGATATCGGTGCTTCTAGTAGTATTCCTAAACCCGAGATTTCTGAGCTCGGAATGCCGAAAAAGCGTCGGGAAAGCGGAAAACTCGGATGCATTTTCCAGGAAAATGCACTTTTTGGAAAACTGCAGAGGGAAAATGCATTTCTCTCGTCGAGCTCTATCCGTATGCGGAGTTTCGGCAAATTTTTTTTTTTCTCCGGTTTTTCCAAAAACCAAAAAAAAAATTTTCCGGAAAATTGCAGTTTTTCCGACGGATTCTTCTTGGATATCGGTGCTTCTAGTAGTATTTCTAAACCCGAGATTTCTGAGCTCGGAATGCCGAAAAAGCGTCGGGAAAGCGGAAAACTCGGATGCATTTTCCAGGAAAATGCACTTTTTGGAAAACTGCAGAGGGAAAATGCATTTCTCTCGTCGAGCTCTATCCGTATGCGGAGTTTCGGCAAATTTTTTTTTTTCTCCGGTTTTTCCAAAAACCAAAAAAAAAATTTTCCGGAAAATTGCACTTTTTCCGACGGATTCTTCTTGGATATCGGTGCTTCTAGTAGTATTTCTAAACCCAAGATTTCTGAGCTCGGAATGCCGAAAAAGCGTCGGGAAAGCGGAAAACTCGGATGCATTTTCCAGGAAAATGCACTTTTTGGAAAACTGCAGAGGGAAAATGCATTTCTCTCGTCGAGCTCTATCCGTATGCGGAGTTTCGGCAAATTTTTTTTTTTCTCCGGTTTTTCCAAAAACCAAAAAAAAAATTTTCCGGAAAATTGCAGTTTTTCCGACGGATTCTTCTTGGATATCGCTGCTTCTAGTAGTATTCCTAAACCCGAGATTTCTGAGCTCGGAATGCCGAAAAAGCGTCGGGAAAGCGGAAAACTCGGATGCATTTTCCAGGAAAATGCACTTTTTGGAAAACTGCAGAGGGAAAATGCATTTCTCTCGTCGAGCTCTATCCGTATGCGGAGTTTCGGCAAATTTTTTTTTTTCTCCGGTTTTTCCAAAAACCAAAAAAAAAATTTTCCGGAAAATTGCAGTTTTTCCGACGGATTCTTCTTGGATATCGGTGCTTCTAGTAGTATTTCTAAACCCGAGATTTCTGAGCTCGGAATGCCGAAAAAGCGTCGGGAAAGCGGAAAACTCGGATGCATTTTCCAGGAAAATGCACTTTTTGGAAAACTGCAGAGGGAAAATGCATTTCTCTCGTCGAGCTCTATCCGTATGCGGAGTTTCGGCAAATTTTTTTTTTTCTCCGGTTTTTCCAAAAACCAAAAAAAAAATTTTCCGGAAAATTGCAGTTTTTCCGACGGATTCTTCTTGGATATCGGTGCTTCTAGTAGTATTCCTAAACCCGAGATTTCTGAGCTCGGAATGCCGAAAAAGCGTCGGGAAAGCGGAAAACTCGGATGCATTTTCCAGGAAAATGCACTTTTTGGAAAACTGCAGAGGGAAAATGCATTTCTCTCGTCGAGCTCTATCCGTATGCGAAGTTTCGGGAAATATTTTTTTTTTTCCGGTTTTTCCAAAAACCAAAAAAAAATTTTCCGGAAAATTGCACTTTTTCCGACGGATTCTTCTTGGATATCGGTGCTTCTAGTAGTATTCCTAAACCCGAGATTTCTGAGCTCGGAATGCCGAAAAAGCGTCGGGAAAGCGGAAAACTCGGATGCATTTTCCAGGAAAATGCACTTTTTGGAAAACTGCAGAGGGAAAATGCATTTCTCTCGTCGAGCTCTATCCGTATGCGGAGTTTCGGCAAATTTTTTTTTTTCTCCGGTTTTTCCAAAAACCAAAAAAAAAATTTTCCGGAAAATTGCAGTTTTTCCGACGGATTCTTCTTGGATATCGGTGCTTCTAGTAGTATTTCTAAACCCGAGATTTCTGAGCTCGGAATGCCGAAAAAGCGTCGGGAAAGCGGAAAACTCGGATGCATTTTCCAGGAAAATGCACTTTTTGGAAAACTGCAGAGGGAAAATGCATTTCTCTCGTCGAGCTCTATCCGTATGCGGAGTTTCGGCAAATTTTTTTTTTTCTCCGGTTTTTCCAAAAACCAAAAAAAAAATTTTCCGGAAAATTGCAGTTTTTCCGACGGATTCTTCTTGGATATCGGTGCTTCTAGTAGTATTTCTAAACCCGAGATTTCTGAGCTCGGAATGCCGAAAAAGCGTCGGGAAAGCGGAAAACTCGGATGCATTTTCCAGGAAAATGCACTTTTTGGAAAACTGCAGAGGGAAAATGCATTTCTCTCGTCGAGCTCTATCCGTATGCGGAGTTTCGGCAAATTTTTTTTTTTCTCCGGTTTTTCCAAAAACCAAAAAAAAAATTTTCCGGAAAATTGCAGTTTTTCCGACGGATTCTTCTTGGATATCGGTGCTTCTAGTAGTATTTCTAAACCCGAGATTTCTGAGCTCGGAATGCCGAAAAAGCGTCGGGAAAGCGGAAAACTCGGATGCATTTTCCAGGAAAATGCACTTTTTGGAAAACTGCAGAGGGAAAATGCATTTCTCTCGTCGAGCTCTATCCGTATGCGAAGTTTCGGGAAATTTTTTTTTTTTTCCGGTTTTTCCAAAAACCAAAAAAAAATTTTCCGGAAAATTGCACTTTTTCCGACGGATTCTTCTTGGATATCGGTGCTTCTAGTAGTATTCCTAAACCCGAGATTTCTGAGCTCGGAATGCCGAAAAAGCGTCGGGAAAGCGGAAAACTCGGATGCATTTTCCAGGAAAATGCACTTTTTGGAAAACTGCAGAGGGAAAATGCATTTCTCTCGTCGAGCTCTATCCGTATGCGGAGTTTCGGCAAATTTTTTTTTTTCTCCGGTTTTTCCAAAAACCAAAAAAAAAATTTTCCGGAAAATTGCAGTTTTTCCGACGGATTCTTCTTGGATATCGGTGCTTCTAGTAGTATTCCTAAACCCGAGATTTCTGAGCTCGGAATGCCGAAAAAGCGTCGGGAAAGCGGAAAACTCGGATGCATTTTCCAGGAAAATGCACTTTTTGGAAAACTGCAGAGGGAAAATGCATTTCTCTCGTCGAGCTCTATCCGTATGCGGAGTTTCGGCAAATTTTTTTTTTTCTCCGGTTTTTCCAAAAACCAAAAAAAAAATTTTCCGGAAAATTGCAGTTTTTCCGACGGATTCTTCTTGGATATCGGTGCTTCTAGTAGTATTTCTAAACCCGAGATTTCTGAGCTCGGAATGCCGAAAAAGCGTCGGGAAAGCGGAAAACTCGGATGCATTTTCCAGGAAAATGCACTTTTTGGAAAACTGCAGAGGGAAAATGCATTTCTCTCGTCGAGCTCTATCCGTATGCGAAGTTTCGGGAAATTTTTTTTTTTTTCCGGTTTTTCCAAAAACCAAAAAAAAATTTTCCGGAAAATTGCACTTTTTCCGACGGATTCTTCTTGGATATCGGTGCTTCTAGTAGTATTCCTAAACCCGAGATTTCTGAGCTCGGAATGCCGAAAAAGCGTCGGGAAAGCGGAAAACTCGGATGCATTTTCCAGGAAAATGCACTTTTTGGAAAACTGCAGAGGGAAAATGCATTTCTCTCGTCGAGCTCTATCCGTATGCGAAGTTTCGGGAAATTTTTTTTTTTTTCCGGTTTTTCCAAAAACCAAAAAAAAATTTTCCGGAAAATTGCACTTTTTCCGACGGATTCTTCTTGGATATCGGTGCTTCTAGTAGTATTCCTAAACCCGAGATTTCTGAGCTCGGAATGCCGAAAAAGCGTCGGGAAAGCGGAAAACTCGGATGCATTTTCCAGGAAAATGCACTTTTTGGAAAACTGCAGAGGGAAAATGCATTTCTCTCGTCGAGCTCTATCCGTATGCGAAGTTTCAGGCAATTTCACTTTTCGTCGATTTCGACGATCTTAGAGAGCCGCCGAGAGGCGATCGAGTGGATGCACTTTTTTACGAAAAATGCACTTTTTTCTAGTTTTGGAGAAATGCCATAGCTTTACATTTGCAAAAAACTTGTATAAGCTTTTCGAATTGCTGTGAATGTAGGATAATATATATAGGATATAGGCTGGAGTGGGTAAAATAAATATATACATGTATTTCAATAATATGTTTCTTTATTCATAAACATTTTCTTACATACATTTCATTTACATAGTTTTAACAAGACATTTTACATTCATATTAAAAGACATTAGAATAATTCACTCGCATATATATCTTCATTGCTGTCTTCAATGACAATTGGAAATTCCAATTGGTGTTTAGGTGGCATAAGGTGATGTTTTTTTTTTTTTTTTTTTTTTTGGCTAGAGGGGAAATCTGACTTCCAGACACCCTGGCCAGTTGACCAGGGTAGTGTGGGGTTCGACCCACTAAAACCCCTCTAAGGCAGTTTAGTGAACACCAAATGAAATCACCAAAGTATATTTCATCTGATGTTCAAGCCTCTATCTTACTTCGTAGAATCACATGCATCCATCATTATGGCAAATACACATGACCCCAAGAAGCGGCGAATATCATGCTCTCGGTTGAGTCTACGGATTCCCCAGCTATGGTGGGATGCCTTGTCTTGGCGCTGGGGCTTAGTGCCTGTCAATGATGTTGAGGACCATGCCAATAGGTATACCCATGTTGGTAAGGCCTCAATGGAGATAGGGAAGCCAAAAGTTTTTTCGATGGTCCTTTCTTGGATATCCAGGGATCTCCAGATATAGAGTTTCTTCTTTTCGAGCTTATTGTAGTCCAGTGTATCTGCTTTGATGATGTTGAAATTTTTTTTTTTTTTTTTTTTTTTTTGACAGGAGGAGGAAATTCCACAACGGAACACCTTTGGCCGAAGACACTTCGACCAGAGGTAGTGTGGGGTTCGACCCACTAAAACCTCCTCCTAGGTATTTTACTGAACACCAAGCGGAATGACCGATGCCTTCTGCGCCTGATGTTCGTGCCTTTAAATCTAACTTCATAGATCATTATGAATTGATCCAGGAAGCGTAGAAGAAATAAAACATGACCCGGTAAATCTAAATATGTAAAAAATACATGAACTTATGGGTGTTATAAAACTGTCGCGCTTCCTGAAAGTGTGTTATTCTTAACGCTATTTTAAGAAATTTTTATTTAATGTTAATTATGGTAAAGTGGCGCCACCTCTCTTTAACTATAACAGTATTTCTGTTTAACTAATGGCATATTTATCTTTGAATACTTTGAAAATTAAGCTTCAAATCAAAAAATGCCATGAGGAAAAAGTTCTTAGAAAAGCTTTAAGAATAACTCCAGTTTAGGAATTGTGATCGTTTTGTAACACCGTGAACATAGAAGATACAATAATACTTAATAAATACCTATTTTACATTGTTTCTTTATTCATAAACATTTTCTTACATACATTTCATTTACATAGTTTTAACAAGACATTTTACATTCATATTAAAAAACATTAGAATAATTCACTCGCATATATATCTTCATTACTGTCTTCAATGACAATTGAAAATTCCAATTGGTATTTAGGTGGCATAAGGTGATGTTTTTTTTTTTTTTTTTTTTTTCTTGGCTAGAGGGGAAATCTGACTTCCAGAGACCCTGGCCAGTCCACCAGGGTAGTGTGGGGTTCGACCCACTAAAACCCCTCTAAGGCAATATAGTGAACACCAAATGAAATCACCAAAGTATATTTCATCTGATGTTCAAGCCTCTATCTTACTTCGTAGAAACATGTGCATCTGTCATTAAGGCAATCTGTTAATAAGGCAAAAGCACATGCCTCCAAGAAGCGCTGAATATCATGGATCCGGTTGATTCTACGAATTATCTTTGTTATTAAATTTATTTAATTTATTATAAAAATGCACAAAGAAATTATTAGCAATATAGATTATAAATTAAAAATTATAAAAATTCAGAGCGTCTTTTCTCGACCTGTTCTGTCTATATCCTAAGTTTCATGCAGATTGAATAATCTTTTTAAGAATTTTCATTTCTCATATATGCTTTCATGATCTTGTGTACTTACATCTCGCGTATAGGTTTCGACTCTCCTGTGAAGAACGTAAAGCTTGCATATAGTTTTTGACATTGTTGTACAAAATTTAGTGTATGCGAATCATCAGAAAAATTGTTTTTCCATCAATTTTTCTGAAAATGGGAATTTGCAAAAATTCCCCAATCCCAGGATAATTAAACATTCGCATAGTACATGCGAATCGGAAATAGACTAAAAGAGAATATGGCAAAGTAACTGAATTTTTCGAACATAGAGACACGTTTCGAAGAATCTTCTGATATCCTAATTAAATTTATAAGAATTTAATTATTCACTATTGACTTCTCATAAAGTCTTCTGTTTATTAAACGTATAATTTCCCGAATTCACCAACTCATTTACCAAAATGATATTCCATTGTTTAATTTAGACATTTATACAAAAAAAAATTAATCCTTTTTCCAAACTATTTAACTAGTGTATTCCACTCATTGCAACTTTATGATTCCTGAAGATAGTTTTGCCCAAATGTGGTCCAAATAGAGACTAAATACTGCTTGTAGTTTCTCGTACTTCGAATGTGTTGAGACAATCAGAAACGTTTTATCACATCATGAAGGTAATATTACAGAGTTGAGTTCGCTAACTTTAATCGCTAACAATAACTTTTATCTCAGGGTAGCAGGCATTCTTCTAATTGGTCTGCACTTAATGATTAGAAGTAATTACCAATTGGTGTCTAGAAGGCATCGCGTTGTAATTATAGCTCAATCTGAGCAAGTACATACAATTATTTTATTCGTGTCTCAGTTGCTTAAAGAGAGGCATGCTCTAAGCATCGTTTTCCCTTTAGCAGTTATCACTGTATATTCTTCGATTGATCGAAAAATCAATTGTACCGAATAGCGTTAATTAGATTCTATTTTAAAACTTGTAAAATAAAAATTGACAATGATAATTTAATAAGAGTTTAGTCATAAAAAGGGAAATACTTCACGAAGCTTCGTAAAATCACTTTTAGACGCGGTCTTCTTGTGCGTGCAATCTTGAAATATTTTACAGGATATTTTTAGAACACATGGAAAGTTTAATTTGAACACTTGATTACTTATTTAGCGCTGGATGCATACCGAATACATATTAGTTGCTGAAATACTAAATATCTGTATTATCGAAAGCCAGATGTGCATGTCGGTAATACATGGGATTCTCGACAAAATGCTTTACCTGTACTACTTGTAGGTGTTGGTAAGTGCAGTTTTCTGCTTGGATATTGATTTTTCAGGGAATCTGCCTTACCAACGTTACATAATTGTTTATCGATAGGGTACCGTGTAAATTTTATACGCGCAAACCGGATAAAATTTTCCCTTCGGACGTTAACTTTTCAACTGCAGATAATCAAGCTTAGCGTATATCGTCGATAGATAACGATAACAACGTGATTATGCCTAATCCTCCTGGTATAATAATCTACATGAGGAAAGTGAGAAAATACTCTTTCTAAAGAAATCAATACAAGTTCCTGAAACAAAAAGGAGAAACTATCATCTCAACTCATCAATTACATAATTTATTGGAATTAAGTAAATAGATAAATATTTCATCAGTCATTTTATTATTGCGAGATAAAACTTACGAATATCAAGACACGTCTAGTTGATTTGAATTTTGATTTTAAATAAATTTCAACTACTGGAATATACGCTAGTTCAAACCAATCAAATGCACTGTCGTCTCGCAGGCCACTGATTTAATTTAATGAATAATAATTTCTCCCTTTAAAGGAGATAAGTCAGAAACATGAAACGAATAATTATGAGTTGGCTGATACACGGGTAAAGTGTAATTTCCTTATTGGCAATTTCATAACGTCCGAAAGCCCTGGTCAAGATGTGCTTTTCTAACATTAGCATCTCAGAGAAGCACGATAATCAGCATATTCATGAATTAGCGGTTGGCCGTTAAGGTTTTGCGTGGAAAACAAGTATTTCAAAGTAAAATGAGGAGAAAAGGAAGACGAGCATCTATACCTGAGTAAAAGCTCCGCTCCATAAATAGCTGTTCCGATGATTTCAGTGAATCTCGGCAAAGATTCTGCCGATGCTCAGTTGGTTCTAGACTTCTTCGAGAGGTTTGTATGAATCAGTCAGTCAGTCAGTCAGTCAGTCAGCCAGTCAGCCAGTCGGCACCCATAGAAAAAAAAACAGCCTATAATCCTGTAATTTCATGCGCTTCTTCGCGAAAGGACATTTCGCACTTTCTCGATCACGTGCTCCGCGTAGTCTGGCAGCTTTTCATTCGGTCTTACAGCCTATTGCTTTTTCAGGCTCAGTGGTCTACTTCAAGATTAAAGAAACCTTATCGAATTTAGAGCATATTCATTGGTAATATAGTCGGAATGATTATATTTACGTTCTGCCAATAGTACTCGCTCCCTCGTATTCCTATAGCGCGTCGCTTATATATCGCGAGGTATTTGGTTTACGCGTCGTTGTACAACTGAAATTTCACTGCTGACCTCGTTAATCTCTCAAATTTCGTTCGGCTTAAAATTATGTATAAACATTTTTCGTAACCCCTGATCTATACGCGCGATCGGACCGTCAGGAAGCAATGAGTGAAATTCATTCCATGAGATGTACCACGATCAATTATTTCATTCGCGTTATTATTATTTCCTAAGTCGTCAATCAGTATATTCATTTAGTGTATGACGGTACACGCAGTTTCAGATCAAATATTGCCCTTCATTCATCACTGGAAAGCATTAGGTAATCTACACGAACCAATTGTTTAATTGAAGTTTCTCGTGCATATTGAATAAAATTTGAAATACACGTACGAAGGACTGTTATATTATTAGTAAATAATTTACACGATACTTATAATTGATAGATGGTAATTGTTTGTAATTCATCTATAAACGGTCCTTTTCAATGTTTGGTCAAACAAAATGAATGATTAGTAGAGTAGCGAGGTTTGACCATACGTACATTTGTACTACTCAGGGCATTCAGAATCTTGAATCTAGGCATGTAGGAAAAAGGGAGTTCAAGAGGCGTCTTCATCAATCAATAGAGGAACGAGGAGGAGGAGGAAAACGGAAGGGAGAGGGAGAGAATGTGCAAGGTATTTGCAACTTCAATATTTCGAATAGATAGTATTGACTCGTCTCATTGAAATATTTGTCGGGCAACGTTATGTGTAGAAATATTTGAATTAAAGGAGATGTATTCATAAATCTTGAAGCTAAACGATTTGGCGCATGGTGGGGAAGCATCGCGGCCAATATAATCCTGCAATAAGATAGCCCACTAACGCGAAGAAGCCGTGAGTGCCGATAAAAGAAT
The DNA here is from genome assembly GCA_037305995.1 of Sclerodermus sp. 'alternatusi'. Lineage (NCBI taxonomy): Eukaryota > Metazoa > Arthropoda > Insecta > Hymenoptera > Bethylidae > Sclerodermus > Sclerodermus sp. 'alternatusi'. The sequence continues at coordinate 1,172,001 of CM074558.1, read as the reverse complement.
GTATGTGAGAACAAAAGCTATATTGGCACTTGCTGCAGACATTTCTTCGAGGCACTTTGTAAGTGAGAGGCGCGCTCGAAGGTTATGAAGTGATTCTCAAGTGGTTCTTACAAGAGAGCAGAAATTCTTGCGAAGCAACGCTGCAAACTTTTTCCCACCTGCAGTTTCCACAAAGTCGAACTTGCGAGTCTACTGTAACTTTGGGAATATAGCCTAACGCGCGCGTATGCGCTACTTGATTCGCTAATATGCCTTCGAAATTTTGGCTATCGTCTTTCGCGCACTTTGAATGTCCTCTCGTGTACCGTTCCTTTCTCGAAACTTAACTTACCTTCGATCCTATCACCCTCGAATCACAAGTCAGCCTTGCAATAGAGTGGTGGTTGTGTGTGTGTGTGTGTGTGTGTGTGTGCTTGGCTGCCACCTTAGCATAGTTTCAGACCTCGATTCCTAAGTTTTAATAGAAGCGGCAGATTGGCGAGAATAGTCCTGGTCTAACCACGTTTTCTTTTTTTTTTTTTGCTCTGCCTTCTTCCTTCCCCATCCTTCCTCTCTACCGCTCTCCTTGTCACTCTCCCTCGAAAAAGGGAAGAGATTTACCTCTTTACAGACACCGCTGTTTTGCGACATAATTGTAAAAGTTTTACTTTTTACATTACCATTGCGAGAAGGATGCTACATGCTGTCTAATCGCTCTATGCGCCGAGTAAAAAGACTGTACAAGAAGAGCAAGGGGATGTTTGATAAATAATTAGTGCACAATAAAGCTTATTTCTTGCATTATAACAGAATTGCCGCTTAAATGCATTTGTGAAAAATGCATAATGTACACAATCTGACGCGCGCGCATTAATATAGCGGATAAATATTTTTTAAATAATATTTTCCTACGCATTTATTTATTAAAAATCCTATTACTCGCATCATCCCACGAAGTTCTCCTGAAAATTGTGTTCTAGTATCAGGACTGCACGACATGCATAGGAGCATTCGCAGATCCGAGAAACAACGTCACAATTTCAACAAGTGACAGAATCGAATGCTTCCTGCATTGTGTTCCCCTGTTACAAAATCTAATTTTTCACGAAAAACCTAACTTACAAATTTTCAACTTTCGATCGGAAGACCATAGGGATGAAAGGAAGTATTCTTGGAATTACGATGTAATTTCCAAGAATCTACCCGAGGCATTCGGGAGTAGGGTGGAGTATTTAGTCGTTGAAACTAATATCGATACGCAGAGTGATCCAGATAATACCTTAATATAATATAAGGCTAGCGAAGAAATTGTTTGCCTATCCCGGTTTTACAAATTGGTTCAACACGTTCCTTCAGTATCCAACTAGTAGTTACGCTGTGCTTGGAAAGTTGTTAGATTGACCGTACTTGAACTTACACGAACATCCTGTTAACTCGTAGCGAAATAGACGTTTTACTCATTCTTCGCATTAACACTTTTAAGCATTCTTTACGATTTTCTTTCCCCACATCTATCCTGCTTGTCCAACCTCTCCTAACTACGGTGATACCATGATAGAGGAGAATCTTAATTTCTATCTGTCCACGCAATATCTCGATCAATTTTTGCAACTATCTCATCTCATGGTATTCAAATATCGCGCTGATTCTCGCCCACGAGACGTAGTGCGTATAATCGCAAGGTGCACGGGGAACTACACGTTTCGGCGATCGAATACCAAACTCAAGAAGGAAAAACGAAAAACATCGATCGTTGTGAATTAACGGTCGGTACGTGGTTCGGTAGCAAAATGCCAGAATAATGAATTACACCCAAGTGGATTTGCGGGGAGCCTATGACACAGTGCGTTTCACGTGACTTTGGTGCGCAAGGACTGGAAAATGATTTACCGAAAGATATACTTGGTAGGAATAAAATTGTTCTTACCATCGGTTTTTTTCCTCTTTGCAAGGTAATGGCCTAAGAATTAGAATGGCCTCAAAAAAGTAAAAAGTATCGTATAGCGTAGGTGCGTTTAAGCCTTTTTTTCCAAACTCTCGGTTTTCCGACTCTCCTTCTCGTTAATATAGAGCTCGATGATTTTTCCGACTTTGGTATTTAATCGAGTGACAGAAATCTCGCTCGTACAGTAATATTAATTACGCGACGGGGGTGTACGGTAGTAGGTGACACGGAAAGGCAGTCCTTCTGCCTATGCTGACAATGACAGTGCAATTTGAATTCGCACCCAGCTAAAAGTTCCAATTAGATCGTCCATAAATCATAATCGACATTCGATACCGGAGCAACAATCGGCGGAGTAGTAACAATCATAAAAAGTTTAATTTCTGCTGCACGCGCTCCAACTGTCTACTTGTTCGGAGAGAAAGTGTGTCGGCATCTAGATCGGTCTCTCCACTTTTTGTCCATGTTAGCTCTACTTGCCTAAAGAATGTGGACATATATGAAACGCGTTTTTCAACACGGTCGAAAGCGAAAGGCTCTATCGGTAACTTTTCTGTATTATTAAGTTGCTACCAACGCGTGTGGCGTGATAGTTGCTACATGTTGCTACAACTCTATTCACGAATCTATGAACTCAAAAAAACCTACCAAGAGTTAAGGTAAAATCGTAAAAGGTTTATACGACGTTAGAAAAAATAAGAAGTAAAAAAAGACTTAAGCCATCTCGCTTTTCTTATCCAAGAGAGTACCACCGAATACCTGTAAATTCTGAAATATTCATACCTTGACTACTCGCAACCACGAACATGCTATTTTACGAATACCTGTCTCGTCTGGAACTCTTTTATCTTTCACGCTCGCAAAACAATGCTATGAGGATAAAAATAATTTTGTTGGAACGCAGTCCCTCAAAGGTAAAATTCAAGGGCAAAAAATGTTGCATTTTCACATTTTTTCAAATGGACATACGAAATTACCATTATTTACACGAGAATAATGCCTCCGTAAGGAGTATTTTAAACAACCTGGTAAAATTGAGTAGCGAGGCGCAGAGAGTGTGTGGGAGAGAGAGAGAGAGAGAGACAGAGAAAAAGTGTGCCCCAGAGTCTTTTATCTTAATATCATATATAATTCCTGCGCAGATATCCTATTGTGCAAATTATGTAGAAAAATATGTTGTAATACGTAAAGTGAACCAAATGAACGTTACACATGTCACTGTAAAGTGAAGCATTAAAGTTCGAAGGCAATATATCATGCATTACTTTCTTACCTCGTTTTACGAGTATCATATTCTAATACTGACGCCCATAAAATATGCCCCTGCTACATGCGGCACTAGCGGAATATCGTATCTTTATACAGACACGTGCGTCGGGGGTAAAAAAAACTTACTTCGTAAAGATTTAGGAGAAAGTATTACGTTAAGGATCTATCAAGGAGTTATCAAAGCTACTCCGTGGGACCTCGACTCAAACCTTGACCTTTCGAGGCGGCTTGATAACACCGTTGTTTTGTTTCTGCCGTTAATGTAATTGCACTGCAACGAAAGTCTGATTTTCCATTCACGCGAGCGAGGAATTTCGATGCAGTGAAATGTTGACGTGCAAAGAAGCAAAGACGTCATGCCCGGTGGGGCATGGCCTTGTTCCTGGTCAGCTCGATCTTGACGAGACGTTCTTATGGCGTGCAGACATTAACTGATTGTAGCTTCGGTTCAAACGAACTTTCCATTCAATTTTAATTATCACAGACCACAGATGCACGAGCTTGATGCAATTGGCATTCATCTTCGGGTGTTTGATTTCCTGTATTTTCATGATGATGATGATGATGAATTGGACAATGTAGCATTGATATAGGTGATCCTTCTCAACAATGCTTTTTTCTATTTTATCCTTGGGGGATGGACGTCGAATTTCTCCAGCTTCCACGAGATGTTCCGAACCAGGAGAACTACTTGAAAAACTCTAACCGAAGCGAAGATTCTCACTGCCTTGTCAAAGCAAATATCTCGCAGATAGACACGCGCCCCATTTAAGAGTGTCTGCTCTAATTCTCGAATCGTCCACACGCGTGTTGAACTTCCTCAACGATAGCGCGTCTATCGCGATGATCCCTCGGTGATTGGTGGCTGATCATCGTACATTTCAACGGTTGCCCACCCCACTCCCTTTTTTATCAGAAGCCGTGGAAAGTCTTTTTTTCTAGGATTGATCCAGCACGCCCAGAAACTTCCGGCTGTAGCAGCTCATTTCTCATTCGCTTGGTACGCTGCGATCTTCTTGCATTAAAATTTATTCCCAACTGATTAAAAGTTCGAGCAAACAATTAATAACTATTAATAACACTGTCAGTAAGTTTCATCGAAGGAAAGCAAGAGTTTTTCCGTTGCGCGATTAATCTGTAATCGTTTGCTTGGCTCGGTCAGCTCGAGAGAGATCAGCTCGGTGGGAGAAAGGCTGAGAGGGATGAAGGAGAGTGAATTTCTGTAAAGGAGGCGACGCTTCTGCTGGTGATGGTGGTGCTGTTGCTTTGGCACGAGCGAGCCCACCCCCCGGTACTTGTCATTATTTATGGGGTAAATTTAGGATAGCGTATTTCCACGGCGAGGAGAGCCCATAGCGTTTCGTTGTAATAAAACCAGCGGCGTTTATCGAACGTTGGTAAAGTCGAGAGCGGAGGAAAATATGGAAAATAGGGGAGAGCCGCGAGAGGGCTGATTTCGATATTCCGCGGATCGATCGTAAACCCGTTTTAACGTCGTCAGCGTCGTCGCACTGCGAGGATACGGGGGATAAAGTACCTGCAAATCCACGTAGCCCGCGTATTTGCTACACAACCGCCCCCCCTCCTTCTCCCCCTCCTACTCCTACTCCTGTCTTTCTTGTACGAAACATATTTCAACGACCAATAGAGCTCATCGTAAATTCCGACATCGACGGGAAAATGAAGTTCGAAATATCCGATTAAGATAACCCGGAAGGAACACAGGAATTTTCTCCCTTCTGAGATTTCCCCGGCTGAGATAGTCGAAGAAAATTTTGATTACGGACAAATGCTAATGAGAAGCTTTTTTCACGATTTATCCTCGTTTGGCTAAAAATTCGTTTAACGCTCTCATTAAATCGCCGTGTTTCAATTAAGGCAGCGGCGGCGAGTCTGCCCGAGACGCGTGCATTTGCATAGATTTTGATATTTAAATGCGGACCGACTTCATATTCGCTTTGAATCCGTCGTAACACGTGGGCGAAGTAACCAGACCAACGCGCGCGCCATCACACAGAAGGCCCACACACGACTTACGCGAGGAATTACGCGAATCGTAAATGCACGGGGCACGCGGCTCATTCCTGGCCGGTTCTCTTTTGACGACCACTTTGAAACTTTAACAAGAAAATTCGCCTCTGTTTTCTGATACTTTATTACGCGGCAGGCTGACACTCGGCTTCTATTGCTAGTGGGCTATCGGTAAACATCCTCTTAATGAACAAAGTACTTTTGCGGAAAAGAAGAGATGCCTCTAACGAGGCGTGTATGCCCATTATAATAATAATAATAATAATCCCTTTCTGTTATTTCACTCGCTACGCGGTCTACTTTGTAACAGCGGATGCATTCTCAATGGGGAGGTCTACGTAATGTAGCGACGTAATGTGATTAAGCTATAAAATCAAGATCGTCGATCGAGTTCGGTTAATTAAGTCGAGTAGTCATGCTACTTTGTTGACAAATTAGAGCTTTAATCAATAGAAAGGCTATTAGCAGGATCTCTGGAACCAGTTAATTGCTTTACCATAAAATACAGCAATTAAGAAGAGAGAAAAAGCTAAATGTGGCTACATTTTTCCAAGTGACAATGCCTCTTTGACATGCGCCAAAGAACAACGCACTCGCCGCCCTCTCTCCTTGCACTTTTTTTGTCTTTTTTTTTTTTTTTTTTTTTTTTCATAGAAACATATTTCAAATTCAAGTTAATTTCAAATTTTGAGACTCTCTCGCGTGATGTGCGACATAAATATGAATGGGGAATGCTCATTTTTAGAGTGAAAAATTTACGTCTAATAATTCATCTTTGTCTATGTGAAAAGGTCTGTTAAGGGAGGGATAAGGTAGGAGATGGGGTAGGGGATATGCACTCTCTTATCAGCAAGCTTTGTGGAATGCAATTTCCCCATCCAGAGATCTCGATTGAACTTTTCTCTCATTCTACAATCATCTGAATCTATTCAGAGATTCAAGGAGTGCAATTACGGTTAATTTTTTCATTTAATAGAAATTCAATTTTAAAATATAGTGCACTCGCCACGTAAAAGAATCGATTATTATTATCATATAAAGGGGAGGAGGAGAGGAATATTCGTGTCGATATTACCGCGGTGAAGTTAACGTGTCGCGAGTTGAAAAAAAAAATGTCATTTCCTTCGACTTCTATTTTTTCGTGCGACGCGACGTTCCCGTAGATTTTTCGCGCATCCACGCGATTTCTAGAGAGGTTCTCGCGACGACGCGTTCAAAGAGACCCGTTCTCCCGTCTCCTTTTTTCTCTTCGACGAAAGAAACGACGAGAACCGGAGGAAGCCGTGCGCCAAGTTCGCAGCCTCGGAGAGCAGAGTATGGTGTCGATATCACACACCTATTATACTCCGGTATATAGTCATTCCGCAAACTAGTTTTAGGAAAAAGGAGAAAGAGAGACTGGTCCTTCGGGTCATGTTTTACCGAGGAAGCGCCGGAGGAAGACGGAACAACGCGCGCAACACACAGACACACACGCACACACGCGCGCGACCGTTTCATCCGCGTTGCTATAAAAGAAACTCCTCACCCGCTATATCCGACAGATAGTCGACTGGCGTCGCTTGGACACGCGCGTTTAACTTTGGACCGCACTCGCGAAAAGTGAGTGCGACGAGATTAAAATGAAGAACCTGCTGGTGAGTCTCTGGAATCATTGAATCGCACGAGGAGAGCTCGTGCTACCACACCTCGAGGTGTTTTCCGACGACAGTAGAGGTAGTAGCCCATAGTCCCGACGTGATACACTCGTGTTCTTCCTTTTTCAGCAGATAATCCTCGTCGCGATAGTCGGCAGTAGTACAGCTGCGGCATTAGGACGGCGGGGAGCGCCGTTCGGCCCTTCGATCGGTTCGTCGTTCGATTCGAGTTTCGCCCCCTCCCCTCGGTTGCGCGAGCAGCGTCAACCCTTCGGAGAGCATTCCTTTGCACGGCAACCCTACGGCAGCGGCGGCAAGGGGAGGGAGTTCCAGCGGCAAGTGCAACAATCTTTCAGAGATCAGCTGCAGTTCGGAGAGCAATCGCCTTTCAGGGACCATCCGGCACTCGTCAAGGGTCGATCCTCGTTCGGGGATCAGAACTATCAGGGACAAACGGCGACGGCCTTCAAAGGCGACGCCTCGCCTTACAGGAATGAATTGTCCCTTGAACAACGAGCGTTCAGAGACGATGTAATACTACTGGAGGATCAGTTACGATCGAAGGCACAGGCTACGGAAAGGGCTCGGCAGAGTCAGCGGGAGCTTCTGCTCCGAAAAGAAACGGGACGCTTCTCGGATTCCATGCGCTCCTATAAAGAAGGACTCTCCGATAAGCCAATGGACTCTTATGGGAAGCAGGAACAATCAAGACAGCCTTTATCCTTCGGGGGACACTCGAATTACTTGAAATACGGTGGATATCTCATTTATGTATACATTGATATTAAGAAGCTGGAGGACGCCGGAGAAAAAAAAAGTTTCTCTCTCGCGGACTTACCCTCGTTTTAATCGGTCCGCGTCACCTCGCGCAGGGAACCACGGCCTTGGGTTTGCCTCCGTACCAGCTCTGTCCCACGAGAGTCTGCCGCTCGAAGCGGACACTCCCGGAAGCGGCGGCAACGCGACATTAACGGTATCAACTGCTGCGCGCAAACCTGTCGTGAGCGAGTCAGCTTCGACCACAACTGCGACTGTAATCGGAGCTGGCGAGCCGACGAGCGGGGGAGAGACGAGGATCGAGTCCGCGTTGACGGGCGGCGACAGCTCGACGACGATGATGCCGCTGCCACCACCTCCAACGCCACCACCACTACCACCCGTCGAAACCAATGCGGTGAGCACGCACGAACCGTTCATATGGAAATAACTATTCCGACTATAATGAAATGTCACTAATTGATCAAGAGCACGCTGCCCGGTCATGCACGAGCGCTCGATCGTCCATCGATAGCGCGTCACGCGCTAATACGGGAATAATATCTAACCCCCATCTTCCATCTCGTGACGAGAGTAGCTTTATTTTCAAATCACTGATCGAATCACGGCGGCTACGAGGGTACGCAACCAGCGGGGCTATCTCGCTTATTGTCCCAAATAAAATATAATAGCCTGAAATTAATGTGAAAAAGGGTTCTACAATGCACGCGGCTTAGCTGCGGGACGGGGTGACGCGTATATTGTTCGAGAAGTACGGGTCGTCGATCAACCCTCCCCCCCCCCCCCTACCACTCTTCTCCGTCCCCCAGCAGTGTTTCAACGGTTCTTGATTTAATCCGTCAGTTGCGTCGCGTCCATTTGTTTTCTCTCGGGTTCTAACGAGCGACGCTCTCTCCGCTCTCTCGATTCTCCTCTCGCGAGAGGGAAACTCCCGAATTCTCACCCCCTTTTTTCATGGTCAAGCGCGAACGTGGAGACCACGCGGGTCTTTTCGACGGACGATCGCCAAACTTTTCCAGAGCCTCGCGATAAACGAGCGAAGCGCGATCCAAGTTTGCAACAAGAATTATTACGGATGGCAGCGGCAAGGGGTTGTTTCAACCCTTCGAATTGCTTTCAGCGTAGCGACGCTCGATCCAACGGTAGCCGGATGATGGCGATGTTCACCGTACCACCATCATCGTCATCGCCACCACCACCATCGATGTCCATTCCTCGGAAACAATCGGTCGATGGAGGGATGAAATTGGCCACCCTCACCCCCTTCTCCCAGTTGGATTTGACGGTCCAGACTTTGCGACCGTCCTTCGACGATACGTACGCACCTGAATTATCGCGGACTTTACACAATTAGCTTTTTCGACAAAAAACCAGTCTGCCTCCCCCTCCCAGCCCATCCCCCACGTTAATCTCGAGTGTACTAATGCAGAACCCATGAACGATTAAACTTTCTAGGTCGCAGCATCCCCAGGCTGGTGGAATTTATTATTTTTTATTTAATAATTCCCGTACGTTTTACGCAGATACATACGCGGGTATTGGAGTATTTTGTGCGTTTACGTCATTCGTGACGCATGAGATAGATACAGTCTTTCTCTCTTTCTCTCTCTGGTTCCAGACGTTATTTGTTAAATTAATTTTGCCTCTCTCTATCCTCGGCAAATAACACGGGCGGCGGCCCATTTCATTTTAAAATACATACACACTACCCAAACGTTTAAACTGATTTCTCGTGGCGTTTTACTTCGAGTTTCGTTATCGTTTCGATTATCGAGCGCCGATCGTTCGAGTGCCAGATTAAATCACGTCGAATTTCGCGCGTTGACCGGTATTATATAATTATTGATTGAATTACGGTACGCACGGGGAGCATTATCGCTGCCAGTGAATTATCTTTTAAATTCTCACCCCTTGCCGATCGTCGACCCCTTGCAATTGGGCTAGCGGATAATTTACACCTTTCGCAGTAGCAGCAACGACGATGACACTCGCCTCGACCACGAGGAATTTTTCCGAACGACAGCCACGTCTTTCCACGATCCGGACGGTTTCAAGGCCAACATCCAGGACGCCGTGATAAACTACCTGGTGGCAGAGGAACAGAAACCTTCCAGCAGCAGCAGCAACAGCGGGACCAGCGTATCCTTCCAGCATTGGCGACCGGAAACGATCAACTACGTCCCGCTGGCGATTTCCGGCAGACAGAATCCGAACGTGCCAAGTATACCGATTGCGGCCTTGTCAGCGATTTCCCAGGCAGAGCAACCCGTAAACTACCTCTCGGCGGCAATGGTGCCAAGCGTCGCTTTCGTAGCCGCGTCGGACTCCGCAGCAGCGTCGCCCAGTCTGACGCTAGGTATTCGATTCCCAGATGCCAAGCGATAAAATTCGCGCGAAATCGTTCTTCGATCGGTCGTCGTTTCTCCTCCCTCTCTCTCTCTCTCTCTCTCTCGCGCGGGCCCTGCTCGTTAAACGAATTTCACCTTTCGGATCCCCCACGCGACGGTCCCACTTCGTGCCAATAAATCGACGATAAATCGTCGACGAACGTTCCCGAACAAGTCCAGAGCCCCGTTTGTTGCTAACGAGCACCCATTCGCTCAATTATAGATACGAAATTCTCTGTAAATTTTACGCTATTCCAGTCACGCGGCTGAATTCGGCTTTAAATGAAATTATTGGGCTTCGATTCTTCCAATCGATTTTTTGAAATTCTACCGTAGGGCTTCCTGTTCGCATCGCTACCACCACCACCATCGCTCTCCCTTTCCCTTCCTCCTTTCTGTTACACACCTGTCGTTACGTGATAGCAGCTTTCATTATAGGGACCGCCGTGGTCTATTCAGACTTGGAATAAGCGAGAAATGATAGTTTCCTCACAATGCCATTGTTACGTGTTATGCGCATCTAATGAATGTACAGCGCAAATTATCCCATCTATTTCTCTTCAACGCCCTCTCTCCAAATGCCATCTCTCTCTCTCTCTCTCTCTCTTTCTCTTAATAAACTGTCCTGTGTGTTTCGATTTTAGGCACTGCCATACCTGCAAGTTTAAGTGCTGATGTACCAACTGGTGTATCAACCACCGTGCATACTATGCTACCTTCGTATTTGCGTGAGGGAATAACTACGGGAATACCTAGCGGCATCACTACAAGCATAACTGCTGGCATACCGACTTTGAACTTTGGACAAAGTTTTCAGCACAAGGGCCAAATCCAACAATTTAACGATGGAAGGAACACGGCATTCTCTCCGGGTAGCCTGCTTACTAATATTACAGTCGCATCGCTTAATAAATTGTGCCTTCCATTTTTTTTTTTTTTTTTTTTTTTTTCTTTCGATCGATCTCTCTCAGTCTAATTGGCAATGCTACAACAGTACAGTTCTTGAGAGACACGGATACAGCATAATTCTACTTTGATGTTACCGCATAGATCTACAATTGCAGCTGGGCGGTTTCGGCGGTATAAATTACGTAATGCCACCTAATGATCTCTCCCCGAGGCCAGTGGAATTAGGCTTACCGAAGGTGGGCTTGAATCTACCGGAAATTTCGCGGGAGCACGTGCCAACGTTTGCGAAGGTAAATTTATACCTTAAATAGCGGAAAACGCTGGCGGTGATTTAAAGGGTGTGTATACATCGATATTACGATTTACATTAGTAATCTTGAAGGGGTGAGAAAAGTAATCTAACTTTAATTTATACGACTGTGATAATATCGTAAAGTTTCTTCCGTCTCGTTCGAACGATATACATCTCTTACCTCGTTTCATTCCTTCTGTTTTCTTCGCTCTTATTCACTTTATATCAAAATGAACCTTCCACTGTTTGCTTTATACTTGCAATCAACTTTCTCGGTTGGAACTTAAACTTACTTTGACGATAGAAAAGCAAGGAAATTTCCTCGCACCGAGTTTTACGGGTATCGGTTAATCTTCACTTTACACATCCAACTACCCTGCACGTGTATGTGTGTACACACATATATATGTAAACGTTTCAGAGAGAGGTCCACGCGAACATTCGATTTTCTGTAAAACTAGTAAGGGTTGAACACTTGTGATTTTCTCAATACACTCGGACTCTGCTTATAAAGAGGAAAAAACTATTATTTTACATAAATTAGTGGGATAAAATGTTCTTTCTTTTCTGCTTTGGACTTCAGGATAGTTCATTTTCACGACAGTACGACCCGTGCGATCTTTGATTTCTTTTCCAGTGATACAACTAAACGAAAAATCATACGTAACTCTGTTGACCCGTCGTAACGAAATTGTACGCTCTTCGACGAATATTTATGAGGCAGGGTCCACTCCTTTCTAGCTCGGGAACGACATATTTTCAAGATAAGTTGATTAACAGTGCATTTATTCCTTTCACACTTGTCTATTCAGTGCTCAATGCATTTATGAAAATACAGAATATTTAATAACACATTGAATAATTCCAATCAATAATTATCATTCATTATGCAGTTTCATAATTACACTAGTTAAAAATTTGCCGCTTATGACCAAAAGATTATATTTAAATCCCCGTGATCAACGTATTCCGTCAATATTTGCGTAGAAAAATATTCATATGTACCTATTTAATAAAACGAGTAAAAGATATTTTTTTGTCGACGTGACGGCGGGGATATTTGAAATATCTAATTTATTTCCAATTTCCATAACTCGACAGCTGATGGATTTAATGGCGGGAGGAAAAATATGACTTGCAAAGTTACAAAAGCTGAAACTATCAGCATGAAAAAGAAGTGACTCGCGAGTAATTGCCGTGGGCGGAAAGATTTAACAGGCCGCGCGATGAAAGCTTTCTAGAAATTGCCGGTATCCGCGGCATAAAAACGACATCGGACAAGACGTTTGCCTTTTTTAAAATCAGCACAGCTTCCTCTCCTCCGGGTACTTTATTCACGGCTACTAAAAGCCGTGCGCGCTGAGAAGTCCTTTGAAATTACTTCGCGAGCTTCTGCTGCCTCGTAGAATGAATAAGAACATAGATAAGGAGGGCAGGGGAGGCGGGGTGGATGAGCGCGAAAGAAATCTTTCTAGCCGTCCGGAAGCCGGAAAGGAAAAGCTATAAATCATTCGAAAAATTACTTTGTTAAACGGATGTCGGTGGTGGTTTGCCGCAATACCGCGAGTGCCGTCGAGTGTCGAACGAAGAAAGGGCAAGAAGACGCGCGGATAAAGGGGCAAGGGTTTGCCGGGGCTCTGTAATTCCTGCTGGAAATCATCCCCGGATTTTCCTATTTACATTAATTATTTGCGCGGGAAAGTTTTGGTCGGATTGTAAAAGAGTGAAGCGCGGTGGAGGGTGGAATCCACCAAAGGAATCGGCGATGCATCCTTCTCTCCCGAGGGATAAACTTAAAACTCCATGGCTTACCAAAGAAAGGATTAGAGTATTTATGTCTGTATAAAGAGTTTCAGGAAATACGACATGATCAATTTGCTTGCAGATTGGATTTGGCCAACATCTGTGGTAGCCGGAGGAGAGTGCATCGTCGTCCTGAATTAAATTTTAAGTGAGACACACGCGGGACTCGTTTCCCGTTCAGATGCGATGTTGCTGCCTGGGAATTGCGAGAGCTCGTCAAGCAGCATTTTAGAGGAATTTCGAAGAGTTTCGAAAAATTCCCACGGTTCCAAGGGAGAGGGGAATGTCGAGGAGTTTGCACTTTATTTTATTCAGTTTGACATCTGCTTGGGAATATTGTGCACGAGATTTCTGTCGCGAGTGGCGCGATTCCATCGCAAAACTGAGAGTTGTCACAAAATTGAAATAGATGTAGGTGTTAGGAAGATAAAAAAAAAAAAAAAAAAAAAAACAGAGAAAAATCTAATAAAAGGATAATAAAAATATCACGCTTGTATCCGTGATTTTCTCGTAAGAGTTCGGTCGGTCGCGGTTCGCGAATGACCGAGGATCCTTCCAAGAGTTCCTCTTCCCCCCTTCACAAGAGTAGGAGAACACCCACGGATAGAATCATGGGAATTTATTTGACTTTTTTTCCCCTGACAATCTCTGTGCGCGCAGGTACCCCGTGTAGAATGGATACTCTGGACCTATGCGCGCTATATATAGGACCGCATTATTCGAGCACTCCGCGGAAATGGTGTGAACGATTTCAGTGCAGATTGGATTTGCCCGGGCTTTGTAGGATGTGCATTTTAGTCCTTATTGACGACCTCCATCTAGAGCTGGAACTGGAGCAATTCATACACCTGCCCAGTTGCACATAATTACATAACTTTCGATTCGCCCGATTTGCACCTATTCATCTCGCGCGACAGATTCCACGTCCGATTATCACGGCACGAGAACGATTTTCTTCTTCTGTGATTCGGGATCGACTTTCTGGAACAATGCTGGAGGTCGATCGAACACGATTGTTCGATTGACAAATTAATAAATTATATCCAGTACTTACCGGGATGAAAAGAACGAACACTCGATTTCTTCTTGACGAGGACAGAGATAATCTCCTTCGGAATTGATGAGAGAAAGACAGAGAACAACTCCGTTTGGTATTTTTTTTTAATTTATACTATAATTTATTAATTTTAACAAGTGTCGCTGTGAATTTGTATGTTAAGTGGTATTGATGTTGTTCTCTGTTTTGTATACGTATCGTGTTACTTTGCGCGTGTGAGAGTATCTTTTGGTATTGCCTTGCGTACATACACAGCATTATACGTGTCTCCTTTTTTAAGTTTTTTTTTTTTTTGTTGTATTCATACGTCTTACTTATAGATTCAGCAAATTAAAGTTCGCCCCTTAAATCTATGCCCTGTATAGACCATTTGGTAATAATAATTCAGAAAAATTCATAAGAAAACATAGCTCTTTCGCAACAGGTGATAGACGCTCTCATAAATGCTAAACGTTCAATATCCGATTTTCATTTTTACACGGTAGTCGCAATTTCGCAGTTACGCATTTTATTAACAATCGCACGCACAATAGTCTTCTCTCAGTCGCACACTCGCAGGATTTCTGCCGATTCAGGCTCAGTAGGGAATCGGCGGCAGAAATTCTGCCTCTCACTCGATCCTCGACAGATAAACATATGTACAACAGTGCAAGAGGGTAGCGACGAAGCGTCGCCCTTAGCACCGTCAATATCTTGCATATTATGCACGTACATCATATACGCGTTATGTGTGTATGTATATGTACAAGAGGGGAACGCATCAGGTTAGAAAAATACAGCGATCTTACGCAGGATTGTAAGAAACTTTCTAACATTTTCGAAACGTCACGACGCTATAACAGAAGACTAGGCTTACTTTTGCTTAGAAGCACTTTTTGGCTACGCTTCGCTTCAACTGGCTCAACGCTGATAGGTAGAAGACAAGGGAGGAGGAAGAGGAGGAGGAGGAGAAGGAGGAGCGGGAGAAAAAGTTTTTTCTCTCCCCTTTTTTCTATCGCTCGCGTATAATTTCTTAAACGCGGATACACTGGACGAGACATCCGAGAAGCTTCGACAATGCGCGCGCAGTGCTGCCGACATATAAAGCAAAGCATGGAAACTTTGCTAATTAATATAAGCTAAGGACTTTCTTGGAAAGTCTCTTCCCTTCCACGATGACGCCAAGTGACACGTCGATCAATCTATATATGACTAGCTAGATTGCGCCTCGACTTTCTTTCGCGAGAAAATACGCCGGGAAAGTGACAACGCGCCTCGTCGGATTTTCGCATCCCCGTCAAATTTAATGAGATGGAAAACTCTTGGCCCCCGGTCTACCGTATTTTTTTATTTTACATGTCGGCCGATTACACGACATATCGAAGAAACTCCACGCGAAAGGAATGGAAAAATCAAGTGTGTGACTAAGTTGGTAAGTAAGTAAGTAAGCAAGCGAGCGAGTTTTCAGCAGAACTACCAGAAAGTCCCTTTAGATCGTTCGACATGTTTGAATCGACGTGTAATCGTGCGAATAGCGGCTTCTTCTCTTATAATAATTAAACTTTATGCTACTTATTTACAAATTTACATTGGTAAGCTCATGGCTACGTCGTATTTGCGATGCTTAAGAAACCATGGAGCGAAAAGCTTTGATTGTAGACGTTACCTTTGTAACACGTTATTGACGTGGTGCATATATTTTTGTGTGGGTGCGTGCGCGTGTACATGTGTGTGTGCCTGTGTGTGTCTGTCTGTCTGTCTTTCCGTCTGCTGTCATGTATGTGTATATTCAGATGCATATACGTGTGTATTTGCATGAGTGTACGTATTTATGGGTGCATATCTATATGCATTTATATATATACACACACATATATATATACACTACATACGTACGCCCATATCGACTCGTCAATGTTAACACAACACTAACGATTTCTCGCGCTTGGCATTTGCGGCACGTACTCGGTTCTTGCCTATCGTCTGCTCATCCTTTCCTTTTTTCTTCCTTCCCTCTATATCTTTCAATATTCTTCGTACATACATAAAAGCGCCTTCTAGGAGCTGATGTAGGACAGGTATCACGCTTCGTACTCGTATTGATATGTTTGGAAATTCGGTCATAGGAAATTGCATGCCCGACCGCGAATAGGAAATTCGAGCACTGAGGGAAAAGAATTCGTTGAATAAAACCACTATTTCCAGATGAACAGCCTTGGATATATCGAAAGGAGAAATTTCGATAATGATGCCTGATTTATCACGCGGTCGTTTTACTAGAAAAATTTCACGTGAAACCTGGGGTGGACGAGGAAGGGGAATCGCGCGTTCGGGGAGCTTGCTTCTTAAACGAACTATCGTCTTTTCATAAAAACTTAGCTAATCACTCGCAATGATGAGAAAAAGAGCCAGGTACCTTGGTTACACGTGAACTTGAACTTGCGTCTCTTATAGATAGATATGACAATGGCCGATGATCTTTATTTCATGACAAGTTGGCATCGACGTCGACGTCGTTATCAACACACACGCACGCGTCGTCGTTTCTTCCTTCGAAACTGTTGCTATTCGCGATTGGCACAAAACTTTCTCTCTCTCTCTCTCTCTCTCTCGCTCTCTCTCTCTTTCGCCGCCAAAGGCATTCATGATAATGTCAAAAGAGATTCGCGAACTCATTTGAAGATTACAACCATTGGTCATTCAGGATAAAAGTTCATGGATGGAGAAACGTACGGATCATACGTACATTCGAGGAAAACTCTGCGAGGAGTAATGGGGCACACAACACACGCACGCACACGCACGCTTAAACATACAAATGCATAACGACGACGACAACGACGACGACGACGACGGCGGCAACGAGTTTAAACGTCCGTTAAACGTTCGATCTGGTCCATCGTGAAAACGACGTGACGCATCCTCATCCTCTTTGAGCGAAAAAATATTGCTATGTCTTATGGACTATGATAATACTGTCACGGCGTGTTTAATATTCATGGAAATATATAGTACACATATACACATGTGGTGTATACACTCGCATAATAAATATTCCCTAACCAGCACATGGTTTTTCTCTTTCGCTCTTTCGCAATGCAGTTTCTACGCTCGCTCCTGTCTCTCATCCCTTATGTATTATACAAGGTTATCATCTTTAATGTGCCAGAATGTCTGTCGTTCCGAGCACTGGGCACGCGCGCGCGCGCGCCCGCCTTAACTACTAATCCGCTTAGAAAATATCCTCCGAGCGTTAAGTGTACTTTGTAGTCGTTTCGTTTGTACAGATTATCCATTATAATACTGGCTCGTTTTCTTCTTGAGAATATTTTTCAGATACTCACCAGTCCGACGTCACACTGGTGTTCGTTTACTCGCGTGGATTCCCCTAAAGGTGCTATCTCTTGTGCTAAACAATTCGTTCGACGGAGTCTCTTGATAATCCACAGTGAAAAATACACGCGGTGGTAGTCGGAGCAGCTCTCACTGGACGATGCGCGAGCTTGTAGACGGAATGTAAAGTTGCCTTACGGGTAAAACTGGTAAAAATGCTAAGAATTTGCGCGCGAGCCACTCGCACGAATCTGAATGGAAAGAGGGGGAGAGAGAGAGAGAGACAACGACGTCGACGTCGACGACGACGACGCATGTCAATGAATTTCATGTATATTAGAAGGTAAGTGTGTGTGTGTGTGTAGTAGTAGCTCTATAGGTGTAGCTCGTGCGCGAACAAATACGAAGAAAGAGAAATAAGGTCCAGTCAGGCAGAGTCAGGTATATGCTCGATTCTACTACTTGAGAGTTTGCGCGTGGTATTTTTTGCTTCGGAGAAATGGATTGGCTTCTCTGGCCGAGTGCATAAACGAAATATCTCTTTCTGCGTTTTGCTTTTTTTTGGTTTTCTCTCGAAGGAGGGGTGGACAACCCTCCACCCCCCGCTCCACCCCACATTCCATCCCCTATCTACCAACTGACCAACTTGTGGAAGGCCTTTCTAAATTCGGGGTTGAAGACGGTGTAGATGATAGGATTGACGAAACTGTTCATGTAACCTAACCACGAAGTAATAATGAACGCCGTGACACCTGGCTGACAATCCATCCCCAACTTGACGCAGATGGCATCCATGATATTACACGTGAAGAAGGGGACCCAGCATATCAGGAAGACACCTGTAAGGAAAGTTTGCATATTTTAGCAAAAGGGCCCACCCCCCCTCCTCGCCACCTCTGAACGAGGCGAGTGCGATTTCCCTTTCAATTTCTTTCTTGCTCCTTTCCTTCCACCCCCCTCCCCCAAATCCTTTCTCAACTCACCTAATACAATAGCCAAAGTTTTAGTGGCTTTTCGTTCTTTTTTCGCAGAGCTTTTCTCCCGTTTCTTTTTGCTAGCTTTGTTAGCTTTGTAGATGGTGAAGCGCGTACCCGAGGACGCGTTCTTCCGATCCTTTTTACAGGAGGACGATCCGGACAGGACGCTGGGCGTCCTTCCAAGCTGAAGAGGCAACAGGGACCCCGTGCTTTTCAGCCTCGTGAGTTCCTGCTTACTCGTGCTGTTACCGTTCTTTTTGGTTTGCGAGCCACTGGTGCTCGTGGCACCTTTGGGCGGCGGAGAGGACGAGGTGGACGAGGAGGGCGCCGACGTTATCTTCGGATTCGGGCAAGGACTCGAGTTCGTATCGAGGGGTTCGTGAATCACGGTACTACTCGCCGCACCGTCGTATCCCGAATCCTTTCTGACGTTTGGCCCACCCAGCTGTGCCTGTGCCACCGCACTGAAACGACAACTACCATTCGAGCATCAGAAACATTCTCTACTTTCATCTAATTCTCCCTTTCACGCTCTACTCTCCTCTCCTCGTTCGCTCTCTTCCAGCGCGTAATGCAAATGCATACGCGCGCACGCACGCATAGACAGACACACGTACACACTGAGAGAAAAGGATCGAATACTCGTTTGTATCGACTGCCGCGAACGTTGATGGGAAAGAAACGAGCCAAGTCCTTACGAGTTTCGTAACTTCTCTAATTGTTTGGCAAATTGATTGAACGAGGGAAATTATGGCGCACGCTCGATTAGAGGTAGTAGCTTTAACACGCAACGCACGCGAGAATTCCGTACGTCTGCCGTTCTTCCGATTAGCTTACGAACTCCGCGACTGCTGCCATTGGCCAACGAGTTTCCATTAAATGGAAAGTGCATTGTGCGGGAAAATTTGTATACAATTCGGGCGCTAGGTTTGGATTCAACGATTCACGGTTCCATTGTGCCAGAAACGAGTTCAGACTGTATGGAGAAATTTGCCTTTTCCTCTCCTCTCATTCACTCTTTCCCTCCCTCTCTTTTATTCTCACTATTCATTAGAAATTTTAATTGTTCATCGTTGTGGCACAGAGAACGCAACTAGATCAAAGATAGCTAATACGTGTTTGCCAGTGAAACAAAGAAAACGAATAAATAGCCATTAACCACTAGCCATCTGGCGTTCCCATCGCGAAAATGGATAAGCTATAGGTTAAACTTTGTTAATTAAATCACGGCCTGAAACAACTTTTCGAACAAACGGCTGTTTATTTGAAAGGCCCGCGCTCGTTCTCCTATATACGAACTCTCGTTAGTTCGAAGATAAGGTTGTGTGTGCGTATATACGCGCGCGCGCGCGCGTGTGTACGATGTAACCCGGGCCTATCTGCTAGGCTGACAAACTGCAATTACCCCCCAAGTACGGAGGATCGGTCCGACTGCTAGTAAGAGGCAAGAGACACAGCGGTAGGTAAGCTATCTCGAACTTTGCGACCCGCAAACCAGAAGTAATATCATCTTAATTAACGAATCTAGCCAATTAAGACGAAACTTCGAGCTGACCTGGACTTTACTTTCACCGACCTACCCCCTCCCCTCTGCCCCGGGTACCTCCAGCCAGTTTTCCTCGAAAATCACAAGAAAATAATTGTTCGGTGTCACTGGGTTCTCTCCCAGGAAACGTAATCGATTTTAATACCTCTCATTCTTGATCCCATCTTTAACAGTGCGCCGAGAATCGCGCGCTATTATTTGAAGAGAACCGAGGGGCGAGGGGAACACAGAGCAATTAACATTGCCGTGACGCGTGAAAACGAGTATTCGATCCTCGGCACGATGAGTTTTCTGCAAAATTTCAGAATTTCTTACGCTGCCTCCTCGACGACAGTGGCCAGAAAGAACTCGGTGCTCTTATCGTTGGAAATGACCACCACGGGGTCGATGGGCGTCTCGTCCTCGTCCTCGTTGCTTCCGGATGCCGTGTTCGTTGGCTCTTCAATCCCAGGTGCGACGAGGGCGGCAGCCCCCAGCGCGGTCTCCGCAAACCTTGCCACAGAATACCCACTACGTGATCTTAGTTAAAAGCCGCTAGGAAAGCTTCTACACTAATCATGCAATTCTTCCCTGTCTCGCGTTATCGAGGATAAAAGAAACATCGCTGAGAAGCTTCGTGACAATAAACGTGTATCGGTAGTTGCACGCAACGATCGCTGCAATCTTTCCCTACGGTCGGAGGATTTGGATGGAGGATGGAGCAGGAGGAGGAGGAGGAGAGCGGTACACGCAGGGTATACGAGTCCATAACCAAATATACGAACAATGATTTAGGGATAGCATAGCAGGCAGAATACTGAGTTGCCTTATAGCGCTCTCTCTATATTTATAGCCCTCATATTCCTGAATGCACTATAACTCGACGAAGAAACAATCTTATCCGCGGTACGGTATTCGTGCATGGCATCGAAACATCGTGAAATTTATCTCGCGAGTAGGCGAGTTAGGCGAGTTTGCGCGTCGCAGCTGCAGCGTGAAAAGATGCGCGCGCGCGCGTGACTCTGACCAACTTGTTCCGCGATGGCCCACGTATTATAATACGGTTAAGAGGGTTGACCCCGATTTTAGG
Source organism: Sclerodermus sp. 'alternatusi' (assembly GCA_037305995.1). Classification (NCBI taxonomy): domain Eukaryota; kingdom Metazoa; phylum Arthropoda; class Insecta; order Hymenoptera; family Bethylidae; genus Sclerodermus; species Sclerodermus sp. 'alternatusi'. The sequence continues at coordinate 1,151,011 of CM074558.1, read as the reverse complement.
TCGCATGCCAGCCACATAGACAAAGAGGAACACTTTGGGGCCATGCTCCAAATTGGCACAGGTCGAGATTATGTCGGATACACAAAGGCCCCAAGGGAAAAGCAAAGGTTGCCCACGGTGTTTCTTCGTGCGAGCGCGAGTCAAGGATAAGGGCTAACCCTTGAAATACGTGGTGGTATGCCCGAAAATTGATAAACGAGAGTGTACCCGCGAAAGAAATCTGGCACCGTCCGCGCGCAAAGTTACTCTTAAGTTTGACGTCGGATTTATCACGTATGTTTCTCCTTAAATTCTGTCCTCCGCGCGTGATGCGCCTTTTGCGAAAGGCATTTCGTAGAGATTGCGTGGAAACGCATCGCGAAATCTAATCATAAATAATAATTAGAGTCAGCCTGCATCGCAATTGTATACAATATGCATTGTGAAATTGTACTGTCGTATCCACCAGCGAAAGTAGTTACACCGTGACGGTGTTACTGTTGGAACGTCGTTCTCGTTAAATACGCAACGCGTGGAACTTTACGATTTGTTTGTTAAGCGTAGCGTTACGATACGACTGAAGGCTGCTATATGCCTTTTTCAAGGAGGTGAGGGGAAACCACGAGGGTGGGAGAGGCCAAACGTAAAATGGTTCGAGGCAGACGGACGGACAGTCGACATAATTCTAAAATTAAACGAAATCGATGCATCGAAAAGCGAATTCGCACGCTAGTATTCCCATAATATACGACTGTGCGAATAGTTGTATACGCGCGATGTCCATGCAACGCAGCACACCGATAAATCCCGATGAAATAAATAAGTGAAAGAGGCAGCAGCGCAGCAGTAGCAGTAGAGCAGTAACTGGTGGCTCATGGTTTTACGTTTTAGCGAAGAAAGCAGGTGATGTCGCGTGTCTCTACGATGTATCGAACAAGAAGGATCCATAAAACACGAGAATCTATGAATTTAAAAGCGTTGCTCTTTTCAATGGACGGCCGATGATATCGGAGCGCGCAAAGTGGCAATCTTTTTCTCGGCTCGAATAAGAAGTGCAATCCATAGTTTGCTCGATTCGGCATTCATTGGTAAACGTGGCACCGGTAGAGAGCAGCGTGTACAAACTTGGCAATTAAATAGAGTTCAAGTAGTTGACTATTCAAGAAGGCTGCCACCTGCAGCCCGTGGAAATGAAAGCACGTGCTACAAAGGTTTGGTAGGGTGAGCGAGGCAAAAGGGAGGGTGGGGGTGGTAAAGAGATATCCGGCGAGATGCAGCGACCAATTCAGTCGGCGTGAGAAATCTTCCAGCTTCTCCCGGTGAATCTTTGAGCGAAAAGAAACAATTGATGAAAGGAACGTTTGAGGGAAGAGATGGGAGATAGAGAGAGAGAGAGAGCCCTCTCGGTCGAAGGGCGAGGAAACGGGTACGACGACAATGGTGGATTTTACATTCTCAAGACCCCGTGGATGTAACATCACCAGCGTACAGAGATCGCAGCAGTCGTGTCGGAAGAATGTCGTGAGCTTTTGAAAATACGTGCCAACTACACGATACCTATTAAAAAACTTTATTCACCTGCGGGTATGTGCGATGTTCTCTATTATACTGCCTGGTTTTATGTCGCCCAAGTTTGGTTTCCGCGTGGCTCGTGCTTTCTGCGCCCTCGTTCGTAATGCCTGAAACGAGAAATTACGCGTGCAACGTGAACGTGCACCAACCCAATGCACCCCGAGCACACATTACACTATTCAAAATTAACGGGGGAAAACATTGAATCACTCTTACGCTAGCGGAGCGGCGCTGAATCGCTTATTAATGCTCGGTCAGCTTTTAAGCCTCAAATGAAAAATAAATGGTACGCTCTGATAATTATTAATGCGTTATGGTGGTCGCGCTATGATTAATGTAACCAACGCTCTGTGTTACGAGAATACGAATGACAATGTATGCTTTGGCACACGGCGCTGCGCTAAACCTATTGGCATGATTAAACTTCAGCCGATCAGGAACAGGTGCGCTCGTAATTACAATAAGCACCATCCACGCGCCACCCCGTTCGGTAATAACAGAATTAATCGAAGGAATTTCCTACGATTACGAGTGACCGCGGTGTAATCGTAACAGAACGGAACGGAACGGAACCCCCTGACCCGGGTGGTCGTGGGGAATATGTTTTACCGCGATCCTAACTTGATTTCGTTGCGGCGATTGCGACGCGCGTCTCTTTCGGTTTTGTCCGACTGGCCATCGATTCCATTCAATCCGATTCAACGCGATCTAATCCGATCCCATTCGACCAGACCATACCATACCCCGGACCCAACACGGAACTTCCTCCAGTGTGCTCCCCCGTGTCTTTCTCGTTGCTCGGAAGTGGCAGTGTCGAGCGAATGACGCGCGCAAACTTTGCCCACTTACCTTGAATATGTTATAGTAGAGGAACACCATGATGATGCAAGGTATGTAGAAGCTCGATAGGCTCGAATAGATGATGAAGTCCGTATTATAGAAGAGACAGAGGTCCGGTATTCTATCGGGGGTGTTATTCAACCCGAGAACAATCGGGCTGCCGATCGCGGCTGATATCACCCAGACCAACAGTATCGTCAACCACACTCTTCTATTGTTCTTGTGCTTGGCGTACTTTATCGGCTGGGTCACCGCGATGTATCTGCAATTCAAATTCGTTTCGACGGACGTTGCAGTGGCCCGCTGGGTAGGCATTATATAACCGTAAAACCCTACCGACCCATCCCCCCCTCCGCCCACCTATTCTGCCACGCGCGTTCGTCCACCCTTTACCTGCTACCCCTACCGCTACTACTACCTACCACCCATGGTTCGTTGCCTTTTAAAAGGGACCACAAATTCCAGTGGTCTCGTTACGCGTGACGAAAAAACGAGGAAGGAAGAAATAATTAAACTGAAATAAGAGAAAAAAACTGACGCAACGCTACCACCCCACCGAAGAATGTATAAATTTAAAAAAACACTCTCCTGGAAAATAGTACTAATTTCTTTGGCCCCTTCGCTCGGTGGAGTCTCCGTGCTCGCGCTTGGCGCGTTGAAATAATTACTTTTAATTCGAGGGTGCTGCTCGCGCTTTCTTCCTTCGGCGGTTTTTACGAAAACGACGTTAATTGTCACGAAAACAAATGAAAAGAAACGCGGCGAGGAGCAAAGAGAACGCGAGAGACCCATGGATACTCGTATCTGCACACGCATATTATAATGCGATGCTTCTCTTTCGCCCTTCTACTTTTCTTCTTCCTCGTCGCTCCTCTATATCGGTTATCACTATTCTCTATCGATTCGTCCGCGCGAATCTGTGCGTGTGTCGCGATCCGACTTGCATCAATCGAGAGGCCTAGAGAGAGTCTCGCGAATCACTACATTATATAACCATCCATAATTCAACAACTCCCGAGTGAGAAAACGACTATCGTATTGAGAAGAACATTCCTCAAACTTCGCTCTCACCACTCGAATCGTCGCGTTCTCTTCTTTTATTTTCTCCTTTTTCTTCGGCGAAGGCAACCCACCAACGTGTTGCTGCGATTGCCACACCTCGGTCGCAGTAAATGTCCGAGAACCATCAAAAACGCAATCCGCTCGGGTTAATCTCAGACGCGATATCTCTCTACCCCCATCCTCCCTCCCTCTACCCCACTACTGCCTTATCCTCTCGCTTTTCCCTTATCGACTTCACGCACGTGCTTTATTCCAGCGCTGCAGTCGAATTTTATTTACACGAAACCATGTGCCAGCTTTCAGATTGCAGGCTGTTTCTCATCTACCTTTCGTCTTCCCTTATTCGCGGCACGTAAACCTGTAAAATCAGCCGAGGCAAAACTCTCGGCCCTAACACCCCGCACGCCCCTCCTCCCCAGCCACGACTTTTTTCGTCAATTTCTTTTCGCGATGTACTTTCGAGATTCCGGGTGAGAGCGGGGCGCGATAGGCCAGGGGCAGAATTTCACATGCGATAGGTAACTCACCTGTCTATGGATATGGCAACGAGATTGAAAATAGAACTCGTACTGCACGTCACGTCCATAGCGATGTAAAAATCGCAGACAAAACCCGGTAAACTCCAGGCACCATTTACCTGCAACAATACGTAGTTTGCTGCAGAAACTAGTCAGAGTCGTAAAGATACGAAAATACATTAAATTTCACAAATTGCTCGGAACAAATGACCACGATACGCGAAGGCCAAAATAACGAAGGGCAAATGCACGGGGCTGGTTAATTGAAAACGAAGGGACACGGGAACGAGGAGAAATTTGGTTAAGATTCGCTCGACGTTTCACCGTTGCATTAGAATCTTCAAACATATTAAAAACAGGTTTCACCCTACGATTTATGGAGGTCCGCATTCCCTGCATTTTACGTACAGATGGAGCGCAATTGCAACGACTGATATAATCGCAATATACAATATGTCAACGCGCAGCGCACATTTTCAAGCTGCTTATCCTCGACCGGCATTTTTCTGCAGTCCTTCCAGAGACAGGGGCGTTTATTTGGAATTCTAAATTCCATGGGCGAGCAGCGCGCGCGAGTACCACTGCGAAAACGATATTCTTGCGTACGCGAGCTGCAGTCTATAAATCAAAGCGGCCCATCTATGACGGGAAATCGGGTTCTGAGTTTTCCGCCCGTTCAAAACTATTGGGGCTTTACTCCAGACCTTGAATTTCTTTTTATTCATAAAAGTGTACGACGTATGGCCAGCATCTACAACTGGAACGAGAAGAGTTCTGATTTATTTGTAGCTACCGTGCTTGGACTACCAATGCTCTGCGGCCGGGTAGTTGCATCCGCGCATATATTCATCTCTTCCCTTCCCTATTTGTCCAACTGGCCCGTTGCGACCACTGTACTCCCTTTCTCTCTCTCTCTCTCTCTCTCTCTCTCTCTCTCTCTCTCTCTCTACTATACTTTACTCTACTCTCCTCTCCACTATTGCAGCTTACCGCAAGTATTCCTGTTGTCACGCGTACAAGCCAACAGGAACACAACGACAAACCACCGAAAAATTACATAGCATTTGCTACCTTTTCTCGAGCTCTTATCGTCATTGGTAAATTATTATACGAACAGTGGATAAAATAAATTTTACAGTTTGTGAACAACTAAGTACCGACGTACGACAACGTTAAGTGCAGGCAAACATGACGTTGCACAGTAAACAAGATGACTGTACCAAAAAACAACAGCAATGACCACGAGGAAAAACAAGTAAAAACAATTCTAAACAGACTGCACCTAGATGAGCGAGGGTGAAAAAATACATGGTTACTGCCACGCGCGTCACTCACGACGTTTTTCCCAATATCTTCGATTGGGAAAAGCTCGGGCACCTCGGGTTCGCCATACCCGTATTGCTCGAGAGTCCAATGACACTCGAGCAACCCCTGAGGGAGAAACTGGTCCAAGGCCGCAACATTAAAGTTGCAAATCTGTACACCGTGAAAATATGCTGTTCTAGAACTCGAATAGAGAGGATTTTATCTTATAAGAATATGCCAAAAATTACGTAGTTCTGTTAGAAAAGAGCGACAAAGGCATACGTCTGACTTATTGCATTTCGTATCACTTAAAAAAGTTTCAAAGTCCGCGAATCGTATTATCACGAAAATGTATTATTCTAGAACTCGAAAATCGATAATTTTACTGCACAGACATGCATCGAAAAGTATGGGGTTCCATCGAAAAAGAGCAAAAGGGGTATGTCTGACTTAACGCGAACTTACTACTTGATGATATACGAAATTCGTCGGACAGTTTCGCCACGAAAATATATTATTTTAAGGCTTGAAATAAGAGAAGATTTTGTTTGATAATGGCGTATATAAGAATCACGATTAAGTTATGGAACTCTAAATCCAAAGAATTTCATTTATACTTTTATGAAAGCTTACGCTTAAGCTATCGCCACACGGTTCTCCTGATATTAAAGGTAGCCAAAAATCAAAACCAGTTTAGTCGAATAACCCAAAAATATCCTATAGAAACGCTAGATTACATTCTTCTTTTGTTTTACAATTTTGTTGCACGGTGCTGCTGCTGCTGCTACCTGCTAGCTTATATGACGTACTTTCCTCTGTTTATTTGTCGTAACGATGTCACTGGGTTCTGGTATTACGTTTGCCTTCCCACGTCCAATTTCTTCCATTTTGATACAAGGACAACTAACGACCCGTAGGAGACCATTCAGAAGCTATAGCTTAAATGGAAGCTCGCTGATTTGGCAAGCGAGCAAAATTCCCGTATGACTGCACCCTTGCTTCGAAATTGGCACACATGTCGAGCCCATCGGTAATTTCCAGATTCCTCAACATGGCGGCGACCAAGCTGAAATTACTTGGTATCGCACGAGTCTAGAAGGAGTCCTGGTGCAGGAGAAGGGGGGTTGAGACCGACGAGAATCTCGTTACGCGCAGAGTACGAATTATCGTGGTTAACTTAAAGGTTATAGCTCTGGTGTGTAATTGCGTCCCGACATAATTACTCCGAGAGGCCTCCGCGATTAGTAATTTCATTTGCAAAATGGCCAAACAATGCGCAGTAAGAGAACGATCCTCGAACGAATCTCGTAAACTTAATTTGGTTAATGGTTTCTCTTATTTATAAATGATATTTGTTAGCTGGTGCATCGTTGCGCTAGTGTGCTTACGAATGGGTCGGCCTGTACATCTCACTGTTTCAACTGGATTTATATTCATTCCAGAGTTTCGGTCGGTTTAAACCTGATGCTTCGTGAGTGCGCATCTTCCTGATCTCGTACACCCGCGCGTGCGCGCAGTCACGTGTGCGAATTAGAATTACAGGCACCTAAATTCCGGAACCCATGTCCGGGATGAGACATAATGCACGCATCCTATCTACGTGCCCCGTTTTCCACCGGGACAGTACCGTGTTTCACTACGCAAAGCACTGTTTACGCTTCCCCTCGTTCCTTCTCCATGCCCTTGTTCTCTTTTTCTTTCCTCCTACTATCTTATTCGCGCTAATTTGTCGAAACTGGTAAGATCCTTTCATTAAGAGAGAGAGAGAGGAAAACAGGCAGGAAGGACCATAAAAATTTTAGGCGAGAACCACAGCTCGATTAGCTATATTAACGGAGGGGCACCAGCTACCAGCCACCAGCTAATAAATCTCGAAATGTGGAACCAGAAGGGACTAGGTCGAATATTAACGAGACTGCAGCGCAGCAATAGCGCTCGGTCGTACACTCGCGTGCGCACGCGCACACGCCCGTACTCCCGCACGTGCACACCCTCAAGCTCGCAATGTCCTGTCAGGGAGAAAGCGTAAATCGCCATAAGCGTCTAAAAGCGACTGCGCGACGAAAGATCGTAGGGCATGCAATTGCAAGCGCAAATCCGCGAAAGTGGTATTCCCGTTCGCCGTCAACGACATTGTTTACGAAGTTTCAGAATGCAATTTTGTTTGCAACTAGTTAGCGTGCAGGTATATACACTAGGTGGGGAAACTTTATATCAGCTTAAATTTGCGAATATGAGATAGCAATGTTTCTCGAGCCACTTGGCCCTCGCTATTCCCATTTAATTTGTTTTTCCAATAATCACGAATGAACGAAAGGCATAATCCCCTCCCCCTTCGCCACCCTCTCGCTTCGTTGTTTTTACCTTACCGTTTTTTTTAAATTCTATGTGAAAATCGCCGTAATAGGCTTAACTCGTGCATATTTCACATTCACCGAAACACGCACGCACGCACGCACAAAAGTTGCCACGAGCTAGAATCGGATCAAAAAGAAAAAAAAAAAAAAAAAAAAAAAAAAAAAAAAAAAATGTTACCGAGGGCCTTTAGGGGAAGAAGTATGGATGTTCGTTTGGTAGGGTGAGATTCGCCTTGGTCGTTATGTAATATCTATATGTAGGAAATGACAATAATGAAGCCCTGCGGGAATCTCTCCTCTCGTGTTCCACTGTTTGATCGGGAAGATTTTTGCTTTTATTACGATATTCGTGCGAGTTCAATTCCCAAGCTACATTCCCCTAGGGAAGCACATCGAGCCTAGAAATCTTACCAATGTTTAACGTGAAATTGTATTGCGTGACCGAGAGGAAAAATTGCTCGCATCATAATTGGGAGAGCGGGGTAAAGAAACAGAAGAAAAAAATAAAAAATGGGGGATGAAATAAGATTTTTGATCGTTGGAAAAATCGAGCGAATTAATCGTCGAGGACTAATGGAATTCCACTCTTTGAGCCGGTTCTCACGTAAATTGAGTTATGAATGTTTCATAAAATAGTCAGCAAATGCATAATGCATGGCGCGTCCTAATGATAGAGGTGAATCTGCCGGTTCGCCTCTCATAAGAAGCTCATAAATTACACTGGAATCTTTATTCCACACGGCGGAGTTTTAAACCTTCCGGAATTTCGGAAGGTACGGTGTAGACTCGCGATATAAGCATTTCCTCCTTTCGCCATTCGAGGTAGTACGAAGAAGGGTAGTGTGTTGATGGTATAGGATGGCGTGGGTTGGTGGTGGTGGTGGTGGTGGTGGCCCTTTGTTAAATTAGCTGGACGCGACGAGGGATGGAGGAAGTTCATGGAATTCGACGTCGGGAAAGCTCGCCTTGTTCACTATTGAAAATACGAGCGCTCGGTATTACTGCAGTTTTCGTGGAGCTCGCCAAAAGTAGAGGGACGGAGGATGGCGTCGATAGTCGCTGACCATCACCACTTAGATGCTCAGAGAGTGGCAGGTTCTACTTGGAACGAGTTGATCCCGTAGGTTTACGATGGCGCGTCCTCGTTAATTACAAGGCGGCTGTAATTTCAGATCTAATACGTTCCGCGAGCAAGAGCACAATCGGCTTTGGCGGCGTCCCTGTCCGAAACGTTTGGCAAAACGTCACCCCATCCCCTTCGAGATACGTCGAACGGCACAAATGATTCTCGCCCCGACTCCAACGCGACGAATACTTTAGACTGACGATGTTTTATGCACTATTTGCTTTTGCGCTTTGAGCAAAAGTTTCTCTCGCGTACACCGGAGGGTATCGTGCGCCACGGAGTCAGGGAATTATGAATGACTAATCACTTGGAGTGTGGGGAACGTGGAAGATCGGGAAACGACAGGTCTTTAGTTGCAGCGTGAAACCTGAGATAATAGTTTACCGGCGACCTACCCCATCCTGACACGTCCCACTTATCTACGCGCGGATCGATGCTGACGCACAGCCACTGTGTAAACGTGAAAAGGAGTTAGGGTCGTTGGCAGTTTACGATAACGGGCTGTCCGTTAATTAGCGAGTTCCACGTGTAGCCGAAGCTAAATACTTATTTAGAAAGGGCGTGGGTGGATCTATCGGGGTTGCCCTTTGGAGATCAAGCCAGTGCTCTCAAGTTCGATATCGAGTTCCTCCCTCAGGAGATTTATCGGTGGAGCTTTCGATATGTCGAGAGCTTCAGAAATTTTGTTGAGAATCTCGCTGTCGCGTCACTGTCGACCCACGAAATTTCACCAGTCTCTCCGGAAGAAAAAAAACTGGGAGAGCAAAGTATTAATACCGAGTGTTGCGAAACAACTGTGCATCCTTTGAGAGTAAACCGAATTGAAAAGTTCTTACAAGGAAAGAGTCCATGCGTTGATAAGCTCTATAAGTAGCTATAAGAAAACTGTAAGTAGGGTACGATGAGATTCTCTCTCTAATCTTAACTAGGTAAAATATTTCTTCAACGCGAGGAGGTAGTCTAAGAAATACAGATCGTGAGCATTATGCCTAACGCATGTGGTTTTAATTATTTTTCCTCGAATTTAGCTCCTGCGCATTAGAATTTTTTATTTAATATTGTAAATTTTGACATAAATTTTGAAAAAAAAAAATAAAAGAAATAAATAATAAAAATTTTTACCGCGCGGGATACGGACCTGCGCAAATCGATTATTGTTATATTGGTTTTATGTTTCGCGGGAGTTCGATTCCTGCGCGCTAGAACTTTTTATCGTTTTCTTTTTCTTTTGTAACATTAATTTTTTGGTTGCATTTATATTATAGGGATTATATGAAATTGGCAATATCGAATAAAAACTATTTTATTTTATAAATTGATAATTCATGATACTTTTAAGTATCGATCGCTAATTATTGAATATCGCAAAAAACTAATGACTTATAAAAGAAAACGGAATGCGGATGATGATAGCCATGACGATGCTTATGATTTCGCGTAGGTTTCTCCTTTAAGTAGTTTCTCCCCGGGATCAAGCAATCTCATTTGCGGAATGCGGTCGAGTTGTCTGATATTAGTTAGTATTCTTGGCTCGCTAGTTACTTTGGGCACGTGTGTGCGACGGCTGAGCTTAATACTGGCATGTTGATTGTATGATTTCTGGAGGACACGAATTCTGCGCGTTCGGCTATGTATTGTAGGACGCTCTCGCTGCCGGTATACACGATAATAGATAGGTAGCAATAGACGTTCGTAGCATCGACCAGGATCGTAGCAGTAGCGGCGGCAGCAACGGCGGCAGCAGCAGCAGCAGTAGGATATTAGGATCTGTAGGATGCTTAGAATTTGCAGAATAGAAACGCCTGCCGATATTTGGCACTGAGATACACGACGAAGATTAATTATAATTCACGAGTTATCGGAATCCCTTATATTTCAAAGCGGATTATTATGCGATAAATCATTGGGGCTTGGGCATGGACGAATATTTATCGCTGATCGCACGCCGACTGATCAGAAGAGAAACAGCCAGCTCTAAAGTCTAAAAGCGGCCGGCGCGCGTTAAACCTCTGGATATTACGCCGTGTCCCAGAGAGCTAGGAAATACGACGTGGCGCAGCACGGCGCATTTACAGCTGAAGGATGCGCAGGACGTATCTAGAACGTGCAATTAGGTACTCGACTATACGGGAGCACTGATAACGAGAATTTAATTGACGATATTCCTGTTAATTTTCCAAGAGAATGATATCTCGATTTATGCGCGAGAAGAGCTCGCAGCAATTTTCGAGCTGAGCACAAACAGCAGGCTCTAAATTGCAGTGATAATGTTTCGCGCTATTTCATTCGGCCATTGCGATTTCGCAACGGGAAGGCTTTCGATCATCGAAACTGAGTAACGACGAGTTTCGCGCATTTGGATCTCGATAAAGCATCGCGGCGCGGTGAAAGGGCCTCGCTGCCGCCACTGGAGTTTCATCCGCCTTGGTTGTCGCTTGGTTAATCGTGGAACAGAGTGATAATAATTCAAGATTCATTCGCCGTTAATAGGTTCCAGCGAGGGACAAACTGCGCGGCGTGCAGTCGTGCCGCATGGCTGAAAGCTCACAATACGCTCGCGCGTAAGTCATTGATTTGGAGCGCGTCGGCTTTGCGCTCGACTACTACTACTAGTGCTACTACCGTTGCTGCTGCTATATTGAATAAGCTTTGGCCGATCCCGATCCCGATCGTCGATCGACGAGGTTCGGCCGGCCAACCGGCTTCCTTCATTCAAGATGCAGGGTGCAATCATAGTTCATTACCCCGAGGCTTGAAAATTGTATGCTGGACATGCTTGGTCACTTCGGAAACCAACGACGCTTCCGCCAGTAAATATTTAATGAGCTCGTGCGAGGTTATAATTTTGGTATTGGCTAATTTTAATGGGAAATCCAATGTTCTGACACAATTCACAATTGTTTATCGAAGCGCATTTCGTGCATACATTATAGAAATTCAAGCCATCCCCGCAAATGATTTGGCCGGAATACAAAATTAGAATCGCATGTAAAATAGTTTGGTTTGCGGTTTGACGAGGGTTCGCGAGATCGATAGGTGAAAATTACCGAGTGGGAAGGGAATAGCAGCGAGGTGCACTAGGCAGGTACGCGTACAGAAGGGTGCCCAGACTCTACTTCTACCTCTCTGCTCCTAGGGCATCTACTTCGCTGCTTCGGTAGCACTACCATCACCACCGCCTCTAAGCTGGCTGGCAGGCGTACGCTTGCTTTTCGTCGAGCCGTCAGCTAAGAAAAATTATCCTCCCCCCGGATAAACACGTCGCGACGCATTGCACGTATTGCGCGCGCTATATGGCAGCAAGTAGCGCGGGCTCTTTATCCATAATGCACACAATTTCAGAACACGCACTCATGCACACAGCAGTCTCGAGTCCTTGCAGGACACTTCCGAGAACTCGGCGCTTCCTGTAACCATGTTTTCCATCGACGAGCCAAGTGCATCGAGTATCATACAGAGCGCTTAAACGTGTAGCGGCGCCCCTATTAATTCTCGATATCGAGCGACTGCAGTACTCCGAGCGACTCACCCTTCCGTAATTCAATGATCGCTTCAGGGACGAAAGAGAGGGGTTGCTAGCTCTTCCAGTGGTGGTGTTGCTACTGATGCTGGTAGTGGTACTGAAGCCACTGCTACCGCGACTGCCACTGCTACTGCTGCTGCTACCGCTGCTACTACCACTACTACTATTACTACTGCTGCCACTAGTAAAATCGATTTGAAATTGACGAAGCATTTTCAATGTCTGCGAAATCAAGCTAAGACGCTCTGCAAGACGATCCTGCGTGGATCACCGTCTCGACGCTATCGCAGATTCGTATTAACGATTGAGGGCGGAACTAAATAAAAAAACAACTCGCTCGAAACATTCGACCCGGCAATTGCTCGAAAGTACTTTAATGACTGTCACGCGTCACATGGCTTTTCAGTAATCTGTACCAATCGCAGTATTAGTAATAAACAGCAGCATCGGCAATAGCGGCAACATCGAAACATCCCCCGGTGTGCAGTGTTTCATTTTAGTACGAAAAGGCTTTGCATTTCAATACTCTTATTTATTTATTTACAGCCTTGTGCTATGAATTTCGTGGGTCCAAATAGCTACATGCAAATTTTCCATTGTATACGTATGTATGTAAATTAAACAAGTACCAGGGGGATGGGCGCGAGAGCCAAATTTCGCTATGAATCCATTTACCGTTCAGCGGAGTTCAGTTATCGATGGACTACTACTAAGTTGGGATTGAAATTTCTCGGTAGGGATGATTTAATAAATTTAAAAGTCCATTTTCGTACTTGACGCGACAAAGGAAGCTTCCATTTCAAACGGTTTGGAAATGAAGTGAAATTAGCGATTGATTCGTTCTTTGCGAGATGTGTGAAATATTCCCATTGACACATTTCGTTGAAAAATCAGATTACCCGAGTCTTTCCAAGATTCCGATATTTTTCAAATATTCCGAAACACGAAACGACCGAAACCCACCACCACCACTATCATCTAGCAGAGGAGGAGTACAAGTATATTCATGGATCCTAGCTAGCGGCTCTCTTCCATCGCGAGATGAAAAATCATATCTACAGCTTAAACGTGCGCGTTGGCGAATATCGAATGGTAGCAATGCCCTGAAAGACTAACTCATCCACCCACTCTCTTCCTCCTTCAAGCTTCCATCGATAAATCCGTGATCTGGCGCATAGAACTCTTCTTTAAAAAGAAATCAAGTTGAGTTAATGGGTGGAGCGGAATGGAACACAGAAAATGGAATAGAACGGAACGGAACGTATCGCAACGGAACATAACGGGCAATTTCGTAGTTTAGCAAAATACGTTGCAAGCAGGGAATCCGAGCTGCTTCTTGCTGAAAAGCAGCAGGCAACAGCTAACTGCACGTGTTTATTATGGAACTCCGTAATGCAGAGAAGGGTTAGCGGAGAATATTCCTATGGAACACGTCGGGGGATTCATAGGTTAGGACGGCGTCCATTACGGAACCGGAGTATCATACCTCCGGCTTAAACGTGCATTGGCGTTCCTATTAAATCTGAGTATTGAGCGGCTGCGGTACTTGGAGCGTTTCCCCCCTCGATAATTCAATGATCGCACAGGGAGTGGGCAGGGGGGGGAGGGAGGACACGCGGGGGTTGGTGTTGCTAAAATCGATTTGGAATTGATATAATCACCAAAGTTAAGTCGGGGTGAGAGAGCGGGCGATGCTCTCGAACGAGGCGTAAGACGCGAGGCGCGATAAGGGGTGCCAGAAGCTTTTGCAGGGACGTTTGCTAAGGTACTCGAAAGCGTCTTGGAGGGTAAGGCAGGCAGTCTCGAAAGACTGGAGGGGAAGAGCGGATGAGAGAACGGTTGCCAGCCACGGTGGTTGCACGAGTCACCACCAAAGGGATGATCGACCGAGCAGTAGCGAAGTTGAGCCTGTGCCACAGATTTCCAGATCTTATTGCACGACAGTTAATTGCTTTCGATCCTTCCAGCCTTGGTCTTGAATTAAAGGAGAGGACTACAGGTGTTCCCAAAGAACCCACCTACCCTCTTTTTTAACTACCGCCATTTCTTACACCGCCGTAAATCGACCGAATAATTCTAACTAAGCTGGACAGCCATTACCTTGGAGAACTTCCGGCTCAAGATATTTACAATCGTACCGAGCTATCTCCCTTTACGAATGGAGGAAACGAATGTTTCAGGTGCCATGTACTTTCGGCATCACCGGATGGCCATCCGTAACACAAAGTACTTTGGCATAGTTACAGGAGCCCTTTCTCCTCACCTCGAACTAATAATTATTTCAATGCCCAACTTCGGATATTCCATATTGCAACATTTTATAGTTTTTCATCATTACTGCCGCTCGTTTCGTATCGAGAATAGGGGGGGGGGGGGGAGGGATTCGTCTCGTTAAAGAGACTATAAAGAAGGCGAATAATTCCATTTGAAATCCAACACTGATTGGAAATGAGGACGAGGGGGAAGGGAGATTATTAAAGCGCACAGCAGCTTCATCCAATAATATCTTTACAGCGTGTGAACAGAAATGGCAGCAGCTATTTCAGGTAGCACCTATATAAACCAATGTTGATCGTTGTCTAGTTGTCAATGCTAGGAAATAAATCAAACGGGTCAATAGCGATAACTGCTGCGAGCTAAAAACTATTCGTCTCTGTATTGACCGGGGTCTCCGCTGGTCCACCGCGCGCTCCGCGTGGCGACTCATTAATAAAAGAAGAATAAAAGCAATTTTCCACGAGCACTTTTGGCTATTTTTCCAGCTGGGCTGACTGGCGCGCTTTTAAGCAAGACGAATACCCCGCGTCATCGAAAGATTTAACTTTAGATATTAATAAAGTCCTACAGCGCGGTTCGCGAAAGCCGATAAATGAGAAGACCGAAGAAATCCTTTCGATATGACACGGGACGGGGGTAGTAATCAGGTTTTGGCAGTCGGAAGATAAAGCTCGAGGAATTTCAAGGTGACATCAAAAAGCCATTAAGGGTAGTGCCGTGTAAGGCCTTGTATCCCGCAAATCGTCGACTGCGCCGATCGACGATTACTGCAAGAGCACGGCTAGAGAGAGAGAGACGAGCAAGTTCTTCGAATTAAAGTAATCTCCGTAAATTCTCATCGTGCAGCGGTTAGTAGGATCGGATTCGCGTCCGAACGTCGTTCTTTTATTTTATTGGCGCGGTGATCGCAAATACTGGGAGACAACCTTGAAGACATCGGGAGTCAAGCTCGGCTCGTCCGGAGAGGGTGGATGATGGTTTTGTTACGGCGAGCGAATATAGAGCGTCCTCGCGAAATCGCGAAATTCAAGCGAGCGTATTTCCTGAAAAGCGGGACTCCTCCCCCAGGGAACGCCGCTCCAAAGAAGGAAATATGCCGGCGGTCTCGACACCATGGCACTTAAGTAGGCATATTCCGCGCTTGGGGCACGACTGAAAGTGAATATAGTCGCCTCTCGTGAAAATTACACGACTTCGTGGCGAAAAGCCTCGAGTCTCGACCGCAGCGCGGAGCAGCTTTTAAACGCGCCTCGGCTTCCCGGGGATAACTGCGATTGCACTTGTCAGATAAAACGCATTAGACATCAATCATTAATTGCCAATTAAACATTCGACCCCTCGTGGCGTGTCGTTGACTCCCCCCACCTCCCGTCCCTTCCTCGACGATGAGAGACTTTTTATCACTTCTGACAAGAACTGGCGCAAACTAGCCGATATTGCGATTTGAATAAATAACACGTGCACATTATTATCGTCGTCCTACCTATCTTCTGTTGGAATTATTGATTATTGACTTTCTATTTTAATTTGCCGCGAGATATAAGCGTCCCTTTAAACGCTGTTACATCTCACCGGGAAGAAGAAAATAAGAACTAATGGTCTGTGTTCATGGGGAAAGGGAGGGAGACGGGGAGAGAGATAGAAAGAGAGAGAGAGAGAGAGGGAGAAAAAGAGAATGAGGAGAGAAAAAGGAGAGATAATATGCTTAGGCACGTTCCAACGGGATGCAGCCTTGAGCTGAACCGACCGAGGACGCAACTCAATAATGCAGCATCACGTGGATGTTCGACGTTGCCATGTAACGAAAGACCGCAGTACTCCCTGATTGCTACATGTAAGCTCAATATCTTCCTCGTCTTTTTTACTCGAGCCCTCTCCCCCTGTCCCTTCTCACACACTACTATCCTTTCTCTTTTCTCATCGTCATCCACCTTTCATTGTGCATTTTTGTTCCCACTTTCCGATTGTCTAGCTTAATCATCGGTCAGCAAAGGGAGTGTTCTCTTGAAATTTCCCGTGGGAGATCTTTTAACCAAGTCATCGTGCAGGTATAAACGAAATCTCATTTAATCACGAAAGCTTCGTTACAAGAGACAATAATAATTTAACAAATTTTCCCATTAAGACGTTTCTTCGGCGATAGTAATCTTAATTTGCTTAGTTTCCATCTCGTGCGAGGGAGCACGGGCAATCTCCCCCTCTCGATGAAACATTCATTGGCTTTACGATTACAAATGAGAGGATAACACGCGGTGTTGTTATCACTTCGCTTCGCTCTTACCAGTATTATTACCTGGCTTTTATGCAATTCCTAGCTACGAGTGGGAGCTTTGAGACGAGAGACGCTTTTAAGAATCAATCGGGTTGCTGTGTGACGTTCAAGGGATAAAAGCTAGTGAATAACAGACGGAAGAAAAGAGTCGTCCCTGTTGCTACTGTTACTACTGCAAGCTGTTGCTGTTGTTACTGCTGCACTACTACTGCACTACTACTACTGCTACTACTACTACCACTACCACTACCACCACTACCACCGTTGACATTTTTCTCGATACTAACGCGAACGTATATTTTGATGTCGCGGAATGACAAAGATGCAATACCCCAGGAAATTGTATTATACAATATTTCGAATGAAAGATTTACCCTGCTCCTCTGTCATTGTACAAGCCAGTATTTTACGAACTTTTCACGTACATCTGTAAAAGTAAGGTCCTTGAGAATGAAATGCATGAATATTTCTCCTATTGCCAGGACAAGACCGACGCAGCGAAGAATTCAATCTCGCACAGATACGCGTATGCTCCGTTAAAAAGTACTCTACTTTCCACGCGCAGCACAGGAGCCTCGTTGTTTTACGGATAGAATAGGCAGGAGGAGGAGGAGGAGGAGAAATTTCTATTCCGGCAGAAAAGAAGAGGAGAGGAGATAAGGGAGAAGGATCATCGTAGGGAGAACGATGATAATGGGAGGCATATTTCCAGTCCAATCCATTAGGACGCGTATTTTCTCGGGAGCGGACGAGAAATCAGTGTGAAAACCAAGCGACACGCTCTAATCCTAGCGCCACGTGTAAGACAACTCGAGTAATTCAAGTAATTCGCTCGGAGAAGCTTATGCGCGGATACGGAGAAGGAGAAAGGCACCGGATGTCGCTTCGAGACTACTCCAGGATTCGGACACGTAGTTAGGACTTAGTCGGGGATCAGATTAAATTTACCTACCCACCCACCGCGAGAGTGGTACTCGCGGGTTACGAGGGTGAGAGGTTGGAACTTCGTGCCTCGGGATACGTCCAAGCCTTCGGGCTTACTTGGCGTAAATCCAGACGGTCACGAAGCCTCGCATAGTTCGCCGAAACGACGGGATAGACATTATTACCCACCGTGGAAATTCATGTTCTCGATTACGATAGAGATCTCCGATATTATTCCAAGATGATAAACTGTTTACCTACGAGGTGGATGCGCAATGCCATTCTCGGTAGACTGATACCAATTGGATCAAGTCTGCGTTTCAAGGAATGATCGGGGCCCCCTCATCCCTCATCCCCATCCCCACCACCCCACTTTCCCAATACTGCCGCCGAGTGTACAGAGTATAGATGTATTCTGTAAATCAATGAACTGTGAAGCATGCGTAGACGATCACGAGAGATTACACGCGTAAAACACCCTTTGTAATATTCGTAATTCCACATTACACGAGTCACGAGGTGATGGACATCGCGAAATTGTTCGATGAAATACGAAACTAAATATTTTATGCCGAGCAAAATTTTGAATAGATATTAATGCTGCACTCATCGTTATATGGTAACGAGGGAGGTTTCTGAGGTGAATTAAAATTTGCATAAAATAGACAATTAGTCGGTCTGTCAGACAGTCGCCTACTGCCACACCACTGCCGATACGTATTCTATCGCGAATTGCGGAATTGTATACTTGCGATTAGCTTTGCATAAAAGTTGGCCATTTCTGCTTCCCGGGAGGATCGTACGTGGCCTGAAAAAATTACAATCCTCCCCACGGAAACATTATCTTTTTCGATCGTTGTTCGATTCCAGGAAGGTGTTTGTGGGATATTCTCCTTCGTGCCATAGAGAGCACGTAATTAAGGTAATTTCCTTACGTACCTGCAATTTGTGCTCAACGTGCACTTTGGTCGGCACAGCTGGCAACCACCGACTTTAATGTATTCAATTTTCAGAATAAGCCGCGTCGTTTAAGCTTTACTCACCCCTTTTATACGTTTTTTTTACTACAGGACTCTTTTCCGCTTCTTCCTTCTTACTTGCATTTATACGAGAATATCCCTACCCACCGTCTCCGGAAATGGCGTGAAAATATATAAAAAGCTTTTCCACGACATTTCTTATTATGGAAAAGTTATAACGAAGGAAAATATTACAACGAAGGATTATAAAAGGGAATTGATTTTTGATTATGTCTTGTTTCCTATAGGGGATTCTTTTCAGATGTACGCGTCGTATAAAAGAGATTTTACAATTTTCCTTGCAAAGGAGTATGCGTAGGACGGGGGAAATGTGTGGAACATGCCTGCGGTAACAATCGTTAACGACAGAGACCTTCGTCAAGTCGATCGACAGTTTGGAGGATCTTATTTGTTCGGGTCAACTCTTCGGCATATCTTCACCACCCCTTGTACAGAATATATGTACTCGACGTTACTCGAGAGAAATCGAGCAGTAAAATCCTTCCAACGGATAAAGGAGAGCGTGAATAATTTGAAAATTATGCAGCCACGCCATTCGATATCCTCCGTTATACCCTTCCGCACCCTTTATAATATGTAACGCGAGGAATTCAGATATGGCTCAAAAGTATAATAAAAGCTTAGTCGAAGAATAGTACCTCCTATCTCGTAATTAAATTTTATTTTTAAATATTTCACATCCGCGAATTAAGCCTCTTTAAACTCTACCTACTTTTACAGATAGAATTCACCGATCCCATTTGTTTCATTCACTTGATAAAATGAGAATGAATTCTGAAAAGCTCTGGAAACAACAAAATACACCATTCTCTCTTTCTCTCTCTCTCTCTCACTTTCTATATATATATATATATCAACCTCTTTTACTATTCTTCAAATCCCACGTGAGATTTTAGAGAATGTGTTAAAACGAGAACCAACGAGATTGAGACTGACTTTGGTCCATCCGTGAAGATTCACGGTCCAGATACGGATGTTCAATTACCGGTTTCGAAAGTCGTTACCAAAGAGCTTCCTGCGAGTTGCGAAACGTCTGTCTACATTACTTTGAGGCACGTTCATCAGTATGAATTTGCCGAGTTCTTTGCTGAAAGCTACTGGCAAATTGAGATCAAGTGATAATTGACCTAATACGTTAACGAGCTAATTTCTAGCTGGTTTCAAGACTCGTATAATGCGTCATTAAAAAAGCTCCGTAAATTGTAAGGAATTAAATCTGGTAGTAGCAAAAGTAATCAGGAATTCCTTTGGGAGCGTATAACGTGGTATAAATGAGAGGTTAAAACTGTTCGGTACTGTTCGCTACTGTTCGGTAGGGTATACGGGCAGCACACGAGAAGGGGGATGAAGAGAGGGGTGGAAGAGGGAGATAATGGTCTGGGAGCACGACACTCCCTTTTTAGGAAAACGGCGTGCCAGTGTGTAAGGGAACTACTAGTCTGAACTTTCAGTGTCGACTGGTGGTGCACGGTGGGTACCAATTATCGAACTTCTGCCCCTCCGGATTTCGCCAGTAGCAGCGCAGTTCGCGACCTCATCGGAGCACCTCGTTTCCTCCCTGTTATGTAGCCACCTTATCGAGAAGCCAGGCACAAACCACATCGGACGCTCAAGTCGAACTGTTCCAACTGAATGATCATGCAGCGAAATTTCGACAGTGGTTTGGAAATGTTCGATCTACGCAATGATATGGCCAAGTTGTAACAACGCGCGTACGATCCGTACACCCCGGTTAACGAGACACTTGTAAACGAGAGAGAGAGAGAGAGAGAGAGAGAGGGTGGAGCGAGGGGTTTGCAAAAAAAGGCAAATTAAATATACGGGGATTACCACAGGATGCATTGTGAGTACCGCGTGAGAGAAAATGGTCCGTAATGGCCGAAAAACTGCATTTCTTTTTAAGAGAATGTACGTAATTCGGAGTGCACGTCGTTCATATTAGCCAGGCAATGCCATACTCTCCAGGGTATTGTTCATCATGCGGAACACACTGCGTGAAACGTACTGCGGTGATCCCATTACCGTTGTTCTCATGGCATCCATATTCTACGCGATTATGCACGATCTCCCTTATCAGAAAAGAATGCCAAAAACACGTAATTGTCGAACATCGGTCAAGAATAGTGAAATCCAATGGGAATTATCGACCATTGGGCAACCCTCGCCAAAACAACACACTGTAGAATTTCGAGTCGCGGGTACGAGCAAGATTCAACGATTCTTACAGGGAACTCTCATAAATCTTTGCTTAACAAATTTGTTTTCTAATAAAAGGTATAACAAAAGTTTGGATCGAGTTTCTTAGAGCCTGATAGCTAACGATCGAACTTCTCCCAGACAGTAATCTTCTCTATCAATGTTTAAAGAGACTCTACGATTGAACTTGCAAGTTTCCTGTTACACTTTAATCATGGTTATACAAGTATTGATTACGCGAAATATTCTTCTCCGGAGTATCTTGTAGATTAGTAGTCGTAAAAGTTTATCGTAAAATTTTAATAATAGCGCACTTAATTAATCGCACAGTCGCTAGATTATCGTTTAGGGCTCAATCGTGGAGTGATCCTGGACGAAGGATGTTAGGCAGTAGCGCAAATGGGCCTTTGATCAGGCAACACTAACGAAATTACCATAACTAAACAATAGCATTAGGAGCTCGCATTCATATATCGTTGATTATCGGATGTTAATAGTTTATTGTAAGCCAAAAGCAATAGCCTCGTGCATCGAAAGCCAAGCTTGCTCAGTGCTCCTAATCCATTTATACCCCCTGTTATCCTTGGGCTACTCGAACCCACGATCGTTCAAATAAATTTCTAAAGACGATAATGAAAAACGTGCGGCTTTAAGATTACATTTGAATAAAATTCTTAAAAATTTGACGAATAAAGTAAGACTACGATATCGTCCTGAGAGCTCGATAGTGAAAATGTATATTTTTACGTCAACTGATTATCATATTAAGCCAATTGTATTCGAGTGGAATTGTTAAAGAAAAGACAAGCTGGGTACTTTTGGCGGCAGCGTATGCGCTACTTTCCCCATTCCTTTATTTTATCCTGGTCATATCATTTCGAGAACATGCAAAACGACATCGTGAAGGGAAAGAACGAGACAGGTTCACCCCGCCTCCGCCGGTGGGTTATGAGCCGCGTGTACGTGCAAGTAAAAAGAAACGCGAACAGTTACGTTCCTTTGCTCTCAGGTCAATCGTCCTGGATAATTCATTCGTTCGTCATGAGATTTTCCTTGAGCAAGGAAAGTGGCTCTTCTTCGTGGCGGAAATAAAGAGAGTTGGAGCAAGCGAGAAAGAACCAGCAAAAAGGAAGTAGGAAGCAGGAAGGTATGGCGCGAAGAAAGATGACTGCGACCGTGACATAGCTGAAAGCTAAGGCGTTAAGTATAAATTTGAAGAGCTTTCGCCCAGATTCTTCTTCACGTCATATAAGCTCTAGCGGCAGTGTTGCAAAGACGAGCTATCGAAAGATTATATAGCAAATATTTTTAAGTATTCTCTCTTTCTCTCTTACGCTTATATTATCGTTAACAAGTTAATATATGTATAATAGACCAATTTATCGGCAATTCTATACACAGATTAGATTTGGATGAATGACTGTAAGAAAAAAACAAAACAATATAAAAAAAAAACAGTTTTTTTTTTCTACCACGCGTTATTCACTATGTTTTTCCCAATACTTTCGATTGGGAAAAGCTCGGGTACCTCGGGTTCGCTATACCCGTATTGCTCGAGAGTCCAATGACACTCGAGCAACCCCTGAGTGAAACCGGACCAAGGCCGCAAAATTAAAGTATCCAAATTCATACACCGTAAAAATATACTATTCTAGAACACGAAAAGAGATGATTTTGTTCTATAAACACGAATTGGAGTATGAACGCAGAGAAATATTTAGTTTCGTCAAAAAAGAGCGACAGATATATTGCAAAAGTGTGACTTATCACAATTCTGCATTACTTGAAAAATGACAGAGTCAATGAATCATTTTATCGCGAAATTTTATTATTGCGGAGTTCGAAAAGTGATGATTTAGTTCTATGAAGATGCACTCAAATGTATTTAGTTCCATCGAAAAAGAGCGAAAAGGGTATGTCTGATTTGACTCGTGAACTCGTTGACTCGTACTACTTGATGAAAAATCAAAGCCGTCGGATCGTTTCGCCACGAAAATATGTTATTCTAGGGCTTAAAAGAAGAAGATTTTACTCTACGATAGTATGTAGAAAAATCGAGTTTTCCCTATGAAAAATGAGGTAGAAAGTATCGAGAAAATTCTAAGTGATACCCTTTGCCATTTTTGTAGAAAATCGAAGGTTCTGCGATTCTTTTTACATGGAAGTATATTAAAGTAATCTTTCAGATGAGAAGAGTCCTATATATATATATACATGTTAACATGCATAAAAATTGATTCTTCAAAGTGACTAGTCTTTTAGGGAAATTTAATGATTATTTGCCATCGTCAGTCAAGCATTCGTGAATAAGGGTGCGGAAATGGAGAGCACGTATATTTTTTTCTAAATGATATATTTGGGCTGATGTATGCTCTACCATCAAGCTACTACTCCCGTAATCGTCCGTGCTTCTCGCGCTCGTGAAAGATTTAGTCGTTGGGTAAAAGCCCAGTCGGTAGGAGGAAATGATTTTTCTTTCGATCGTCCAGCTGCCACCATAAATTTTATTGTCGCGATAGGTCCTCCAGCGAATTGATCTCCTTTATTTCATTTATTTGAAAACTAAAAGAGGCGCCTCTAACAGATTTTTAAAGCCCTCGGAGAATTGGTGAATTCGAAAGCAGATTTTTCATTAAATTCTCAGAATTATTAATGAAAATATAAAATTTATGCGCCTGAAATATACGAAAACGTATATCTCGTCGAGAAAAATGTGCATAAAATATCTGTTACGACCTCCTTTATGGTCCTTGTTGAGGAAAATTCGCATGTTCTATCGTTGAATGAATACTAAATCTCCTTGAAGACTAGTTCCTGGAAAATTCAAGACGAATCTGCCGACTCTTCCTATTGGGATTACATAAGTAATTTTCCTCTGGACGTTGTCCCATTTCTTTCACCACGATTGAAATGTAATACCATTTTGGAGTCTACGCTATATATATATATATATCATATGTATGCATGTACATATATGCGGATACATATAAATCACTCGTGCTATGCAATATAACCGAAAAGCACTGTACTCCCCATGTATTTACTTGACAAATATGAATCTGACGGTACACCTTGTGTAACATTAACGTACTCTACCTATGATTGTTTAGTTTAAACATTTCCGCATGTCGATTTTCCACTTTTACCCATCCAACTTTCTACTTAATAAAACGCGATAAAATAATAAAGTTCTCTTTTACGAGATAAATCATTTAGAGACCTAATATAGTTTTACGGCCAGAAATTTCACCCTATTTTTTAAACGTTTTATTTTTTATTTTTTTCTCGATCAGAGTACTCAAGTATTTCTTCCTACTCTAGAGAAAACGTGCTAGGAATCATTCAATTTATTGCGGGACAAGCTCGTTGCGTTCCGGTTCGCGCGAAAACGATAAACATTAACCATTAGTGATAAAGTCCGGGTGGAAAGAGCAGCAAAATGCACTTCATTTTGCGACGCAAAGACGAGACTAAGAGGAAACTTGCTTGCTCGCCTTGCGAGTCTCTTTACGGCTGCAATCCCGTCACTCGGAAACGTCGAACTCTCGGCAATAAGATCCTTCATGACCCTCTCCCCCCCCCCTCTCTCTTCCAGCCACCACCACCACCACCACCTTTCACCCCTTGCTATCCCCTGGTTACCCTGCTCCGCCGAGAACCTTCACTAGGATATCGCAGTCGAACTTTATACAACTTCCACGATTTGTGAAATCAAATTAGTGCTAAGCAGAGTTTCATGTCAGTCGCTAATATCAATGAAGAAGTTCGCATGCGAAAAGCATCGGAATTTGCTTGCATTCTTAAAGGCGTAAAGCGCGCAAGCGTAGATTATTGCCTCACACTCTCGCATATAAGAGAATTATATTTTCAAGCAGAGAACACTTTCTCCCTTTTACCCTTTTTCCCTTGGCAACGAAATGACGTAGCTGCACTTTGATGATAAAAACAAGGAAATTCGCCCTCGCTCGAATATCGCGAGCGAGGCAAAATTTACAGAAATGTGATTTATAGAATCAAATCGAATCGAGTCGAATTAAGCGCAAGAATTTCACGGTCTCCGAAATTCTCCAGTGGATTGTGTTCTTAGGGCGTGTGGAGCACTCTCGCGTAGGATTTCAAGTTTCTTGATAGTTAATTATCGTCGGGACGCTGCAGGGACAATCTTGCGACTCACGTACTATGACACCGCGCCGCTAGAAATACAAGCAGGTATAACACAGAGTGCGCTGAGGTTTTGATGGAAAGACCATTCATCCCCCTGCAACCACCGCCACCACCACCACCACCACGAGGACTCTGGTGATAATGTCGGGTGAAATTGGAAATCCTCTTTGGAACATAACTTATGTTCTTGGCGATCGATTGCTCGGAAGAGGCTTATGGTGAAAACTTTACGTGTGTAGGAGGTTGTCTGTTTGAAGCTTCGAGAGGAAAGAGAGATAGAGGGGTGGGGGGGGGGGTGTTACCATAGACAGGATATTTCTCGAAAGAAAGAGAGAGTAGAGCGGAGGAGAGTTCTCATATTAAATTTAATTACTTCCGATAATTTTGCAAATTGAATCGTTAGACGACCGTGGCGAACAGACTTCTGTGCAATGAAAGAACTCTTGGTTTTCATTAGTACATTCTTTATATTCTCTTTCTTCCAAGGAAGGAATTCTCTTGTTCCGCCCTTTTTACGTCTTCCGCTACCATCCACTTGGCAGTTCTACACAAAAGGACATTAACGAGCATTCAATCCAAAAGGATACCAACGAGAGACTTTTAAATTGGACTTGTACACTGCAATTCGATATCGAATCTACGATCAGCTGCGCTATACGAGCTAGCGAGAAGAACATCTGGGCAGAATGTTGTCCCATGGGTCACAAAGAGTATGGTCAGACTTACAGGCTGTTTCAAAATTCGCGCATCTCCCGGAGAGGGCTTTGAATATCGCGAGAGGAAACGTACGAATGGGGAAACTTGAATCATCCCTTAAGCTTTTCCTTCCCTCTTAAATTAAAACGTCCAAACGAGTTTCTGTCCAATGGACGGATTAAACGCATGTATTTCGAAGGTTGTCATCCTTTTCTGTAGCGTTAATTAATTGATGCAACAAGGTGGGTTTGATGATAAAAGTGGATCGAATCAGCACTAATTACTCATTGTTAGCAGTGGTTTAAAGCATTGCTACGTAACACGATTCGGTGGTGTAGAGACCTTCGCGCAATTTGGACCGTTCCCCGCTTACGATGCATTATTTTATTATCGAATTAAACTAATTAGTATTAGCGCGCAGACCAATAATCTATGCGCTGCAAGTTATATTTCACATGGAGATAATTAATAGCTTCAGGATCAGGATCAGCCTAGTTACGTTGGAATGATGCTTAAAATTGGACTCCGGAATCAAGTATGTACGCAACTGCAATATGAAAATGACGAAGTGTTCTCCAGGCGACTCTCGAATTCGAGAGATCGCAGATATTTCTGCGCGTCGCATAACGTGTCATATTTTAGCGGCTTCTGGCATCATGGACAAATTTATAACACTCGTAGTTTCCCGGATATTCGCGAGTAAAAGATCGCTACGCCGCGAGTAACTTTAAAATGGCCCTGCATATTTTGAGCCCCGCGTTCTCTCGAGGCTCTCCCACATCGATAAGACCAACGACGACCAACATCTTCTCTCCGTTTTACATTCGCGCGTTTCTCATTAAGAAAAAGCAGTTGCGCTCCGTGAGTGCACCACCACTGCTTTCATCCGTTCATCGTACTCTCTTTTCCTCCTATTTCATTATATGCCCTATCAAGTCTCTCTCCTTCTCCTCCGCGCTCCAGCACATTATTACCTCGTTATCGAGGTAGATCGGTGCAACAGATTTCTTCCACGCGCCTACTACCGTAATTATCAAATTCTGTATCGAGTGCAAGCAGTGTGTAATATCGCTACACCGAAGATAAGAAGCTTATACAAATTGGAAGCGGTAACGACAGATCAGCGGAAATTTTTCTAAAGAACTCACCGCGCACAAAGTCGACCCATTTATAACGAATCGATCCCTCGTAATAAGGAGTCTCTGCCCCCGAGGCGAGCCTACTTGCCTCGTTCTCGAGGAAAACTCAAAGAAATATAATGTACGAATATTAATAAAGAAACGCGCAAGATATAATTGTTCGTCTATTTCCAAATGCTGCTACCCCTAGACTACCTTTTGTTCGGGGGTTTCTTTTACGAACCTCGGCCAATGTGATTCAATCTTTCTCTGGGAAAAAGAACTTGGTTAACTCCGCTAATGAGGTTACTTGCTGCATGGAGGATGGGGGCTCCCGAATGAATCGGGCGTCCTGATAAAAAGTGGAAAAAAAACTATATTTTAATTATACTACGTAGGAGTGTGCGCAAGTACGTGGGAAGATTGCGCGGGCTGTAGGAACGAGTAGAGAGCAGCAGCGCGGGATCCTGATCGAAATTGTTGAAATCGATAGGACAGTGTGTTACTTTTTTCAAGGAATTCATTTAGCGAGCCTGCTGGAAGGTATGTGGAGAAATAGCGGCTGTTCACCCTCTGTCCCTCCTCTCTCTATGCAGATGAATCCGGGTTATGTGCTTTGCATTCCAGACACTAAGCCATTATCCGTGTTCAAAGACCTCGGTAGATACTAATGTCGCCGCAAACATTTGTCCCGGATAGCGATTAAACCGCGGAGAACCTATTATTGCAAGCATTCTTTTATCCAAATGGAACATTTAATTACTTAACAGGAAGAAATCCATTCGTAGGGTGAATAAGGGAGGGAAGGAACGCGCGCGCGCGTACAATTATCAAAAGTTCAGGTAGAAATCGCGTTAAACGTTAAACGTCAAAGCGCGAGTACTCTGGGGAGTGACCTTTTCGATTATCTACTTAATGAGTTTCCCAGCCAAAATGCAGTGCATACCGCATAGTTATCACTTTGGTTAACGAGCTCTTTTATTAATCCACGCACATGGTTGTGCTTCATCAGCAGTCGGGAAACTTTTGATACGAGGCAAACACCGTCACTGTACGCATTGTCGCGATGTATTTCCGTTTCCGATATAAATATCAGTCAGCACTTTCAAGGAGGAGCAGTCGCGGCAGAGAAAGAATTTTCCGGACAAGCGGATATATTAGGAAAAGAGGAGAGTGGAGGTTGCGGGCGCTCATCTAGCAAAACTGAGATATTCTCGCTATGCAGCTTGGAGCAGCCAACTCACTGCGCCGGAACGGTTGCAGCCCGACGAGATGCCAAGTTTTAATTGCACTCTTAACTACTCGTTACGAACCGCCGCACTTTTACTGTAAATCCTCTCCTCCCCGTGAACTTTCGCCGGCTGCAACGCACTTTATTACGATGCCGAAGCGACTCATCCTACATTTATACTGTAGCGAAGCAGCAAACTAGTAGTACGTTAGACTCGCCCCCTCTCCACTCGAATTGCGACCCCCTGCGACCTGCCCCTCTCGTCTACGAATCCTGATTGCATCCCCCTGGATAGAAACATCGATGTTTCACCAACGAAATTAATGCTCGTGGCTGACGACGACGTGACGACTCGACCAACGACTCCGAACTATCACTAAACTCAGAAATTTCCTCGAGCCCACGATAAGTACGACGGTAATATCGTACAAGTAGTGGTAGTGGTGGTGGTGGTGGTGGTGGTGGCGGCATACGCTTTGAAAAACGTTTAAGAGAGAATTGCTTATAAGCTTCAAGTATCGTTAAAGCCATCGGTCAAAGTAGAGGCTATTCCTCCCACGCGCTGCTCTTGTTCTCTCATTCATCAAGCCAACGTTTCTTTAACGGCCGACACGCACAACACTCGCCTCTGGCCAAGTTTCGCGAGAAAACGTGCTCGTCGTGTTCCAAACTCCGGAAATAGAATATGTATGGCTGCGTTTGATTTATTTGGTCCGCATCTGATCGAATATCGATCCATCTTCAATTAATTAATTCGAAATCTACCGACGCAAACTTCCATTCGAAATCCTGAGGTCTGCCTCGAATCTTCGGATGAGCTTGGAGCACGGTGAAACTAAATTTTACGAGATAATTAAATCGCGTCGTAATTGATTAAAATTTATAATCGAATACCAGAGTTGAAACTCGCGAAATTACGGCACTGCTCTCTCTCTCTCTCTCTCTCTCTCCCGCCCGCCCCCCTATGCTTGGTGGTCTCGAGCATTAAGAACCTATTAAA
The DNA here is from genome assembly GCA_037305995.1 of Sclerodermus sp. 'alternatusi'. Lineage (NCBI taxonomy): Eukaryota > Metazoa > Arthropoda > Insecta > Hymenoptera > Bethylidae > Sclerodermus > Sclerodermus sp. 'alternatusi'. The sequence goes on along the minus strand of CM074558.1, from coordinate 1,121,811 downwards.
TGGGAGGGTATTACATAATAACCTACGTTACATTGCACCAACAATCTCGTTCTAGAAAAGCAAAGCTTGCAGCAGTGCGGAGCATGCCATGGGCCTGTCACGTCTCGAAACAGTCTTTTGCTCGTAAATTATATTTCAACAATGAATGCCAGACTGGATGGGTCGAAAGTTTCTAGTTCTCTGCTGAAACTTGCGGACGTCAAACCAAGTTTCCCATGCACATTCCAAGTTTTCGGCTTGCCGTTCTAGTGCGAATTCGAGTAGTCGACTCTTGTGTTATCCCGCAACGTCGTCAGTTTTCCCCGAAACCCGTTGATGACCTGCCGAGAACGAAAGGGATCGAAACTAGAAAGATCGCAGACGACAACGAAGACGAAGACGACGACGACGACCTGGTATACCGAAAGCCGAAAACTTTTTCCTCGGAACTATCGCGAAAACTTGTGTAATATCGCGGATATGGAGGAAGGTGACGCGGGCAAAAAAGCGTGTCGTTGCACAGGGGGTGAGTGAGAAGAGAGTCTCTGCTATTATTTAGATTTCCCGAGAAAGAAAAAAAAGTCTAAGGAAACTGGATGATGAAAATGGAGGAGAGGAATCACCCAACGATGAGAAGGATATGAAATCTCTGGTAAAGAAGTCGACGAACTTGATTTCATCGTCAGCTTTTTTATCGTCGGAGCTTCAGCTCTTACTCATTTGAAATTTTCTCTCTTCATAGAGAAAACGACGTTAGCAAGACTACTCTTTCCGCCTGATGATTCAAAAGCAGCAGCAGCAACAGCAGCAGCGGTAGTAGTAGCAGAGACATTTCGAATGTTTCTCATTAAGCGACATTTCTGATTTCTCCTTATTAGTTTAATCTTTTTAAAATTGGAGGAGTTAAAAGTTTACACGAAAAACCCGTGAATGAAAAGTACAAGGATAGAAAAATTCCTGATTATGACATTTCTGAAATTTCTCGTTTAATGGAAAAGGTATTAAAAAGAAGGGAGAATTGCAACGAGGCGAGAAAAAAGGTAAAGAGCGAAGGAAGGAAGGAAGGAAGGAAGGAAGGAAGGAGGAAGGATGCAAGACGAACTAGAGCAGAACTCAACAGCTTTCGGGATGGATATAAAGGCAATTTCTGACAGTCTTCTGTATAGACCAAGTAGGACTTCTATGGCAAATATTATGTTAAATCTCTCGTGAATGGGACAATACCGTCGCTTCCCTATTATCAAGGTCTTAAACGCGGGCATAAGGTATCATATTCGAGCCATATAAGGAATGAAAACCCCATGGGAAATACATTCGCCGTACCTCAAAGTTGGCTTCGATGAAAAATTTATCTTCGTTCATCGTCTATTTTATGGTGACTTTCGACAACTATTGTGTCTTTCGCGAGACTGTCAAAGAGAAAAGACACCTTTAATATTTATGGAATAGTCAAGAAAGAGTAAAAGAGAGAGAGAGAGAGAGATGGCAAGATTCTTTCGGAGAATTATACCAATAAGGAGTTTCCCGCGTCGGTTCAAGTATTTTCAAAGAATTTGTCCTAAAGGGAACGTGAAAAATCATGACAGTTTTAGAGGAAATTTCGAAAGCCATGGGTATAACCCATTTTCCAAAATATCAGCTGGGATGACCCGAAGTTGGCTTGGCGTCAAAATAATTACGCGTGACGTCATTCTTGCTAAGGTGCACTTTCATTCGATCAAAGTGCAAATTTCAAGAAGGGCGCATGTATCCGAAGTGTCATAGTGCCTCAGCGAGCACCTGATGCCGCACAGGTGAAACAGTATACAGGACCTGTCTTCCATCCTAGTGCAGTTCACTAGACTTTTAAATTCATATGCACGATCGATGGATCCATTCTCCGCTAGCCGGAAGAAAAGATAGCTCGCCAGGAAACTGTGCGGGCGGAAATGGGGTGGTATGAGAAAGGAGGCAAGGGAGGGGGAGTAGAGCTACTACGACCGTACTACTACACCGTGTACCAGCACTGAATGGAGGAAGCATTTACAATTTTACACATCGACGCACTATTCGCTTTGCGTTGGTCAATCAAGTGCACTTTACGTAACCGTCCTAAAACCTCCGCAGGCATTCTACTCTGCATTATTGCTGTGTATTATAAATGTTGCCAGTAATAAACTAAATACGCGTAATCGCATGGTGTACCGTTAATCCGTCTGACGCATTTAACGCAAATTGCTTTTCGCGTTTATGACATCGTACAATCATGAATAAATTATTACACTTTCACGATGGAACAACGCGTTTTGTTGCCGTCTATGCTATAGAAATCTTTAAATGCTCTAGAGGGAAAGGAGAACAGAGAGAGTGATAGAGAGAGAGAGAGAGAGAGAGAGAGAGAGAGAGAGAGAACCAAGCTCTCTTCCTATTTTCTCTTTCGAGGGGAGAAAGCTGAGAAGACTGATCCTTCGACGCTAAGACTGCAAAGGGGTGGTGGCTCAAGGGTTGACGTTGACGGTAAGTGAAAGCAGACACTGCAGCTATCACGAGGGATGATACGGTGACGCGCGATCTCAAGAAAATTTTCATAGATATTCGATAGTAATTAGCTCGTCTAGCGCGCCGAGCCCGGATTATGGATAAGGAATTTTACTTGTGGCGCGCAGGCGTGTGTCAGTCACTCAGGGTGCAACGTCGTCTACCAAGAGACACCTGCGAGACAAGGCAGGACGACCGGTCGCGTTACAAGAGGCCAGACAGGTGCGCGAGACTGTCGCCTGCAGACTAATAAACTTTCATTATCGTAGCTTGAATAATAACGCTCGATCCGACGCGTCTCGCACGCTACTAAACCATTTAAGCGTGATAATAATGCACACGGATGAGGAAACTTGGCTGTCACCCTTAGTCCGTCCCTTCCTCTGCCCCACCACCTTGCGCCACCGCCATCCTCTCTTTCCGTCTCCTTGTTCTTCTCGGGTCCTTGTCCTTTGACACTCGTCTCGCTCGTTAAACGTCCGGCCCTCTGAAGAAACGAGGAAATCCCACCACCCCTTAGCTCCTGGCAATTCCTTACTATAATCTGTATGATATCCGAATATCGGGTTTACAAAGACCTCCTACTCCCACCTCTCCCCCTCTCTCGCCATCGCTCTTCTCTCTTCTCTTTTCTCGAAGATAGCGATGCGATTTATCTAATTACGATGAAATCGCCCATTTCCCTCAACTATGCAAGATCCCTGTGCACACGCGAGCAAACTAGTCGACGATATATCTTCGCTTCCTTAATATATTTAACGTCGGATACACACGTGTGTGTCCGTATAATAGAGTACTCTCGGAGAGTGCCTAGCGCACGCGGATACCCGGAGATAGAAATCTGTCTCATTGATGGTGAACGAACGGCGTTTTAACAAGGGTCGTGTGTTTTCAAACTTCTCTACATTATTCTGAAACACTGATAATGCAGAGAAGCCTCGGGTTGTTTCTGCTAATTCTATAAACATGCGTGGCAAACAAGCATGGCAAAGTTTCGATAATATCCCTCGAGCATGTTCCTGTCATATCTCATCGCACTTATGAGCAGAAGAAGATGTAAATAATTCAGGACTCGAAGGAGACAGGTGCGAATGCGAGGTGGGAAGTTAAGTGAGCAGGCGCAGCCTCTAGAATTGGATACGATGCGCTAAGGTGGAACGTTTCTCTGTGGCACAGTGCTGCGATAGTTCAATTGTATTACCATCTATAAGCTGGTATACAGCTTCGGGAAAATGTAAGAAAAGATGCGAGGCAATTTTACAGAGGCATAAACTTTTTCGAGGTATTCCTATCTTTTACGGACGGAGCGAAATGTGGAAAAAGAGGCCGGGGTAAAAAAGTTGAGTTTCAGCAACTTGGCCCCGGGTAAATAAACCAGATGTATAATGAAACGAGAGTAAAAGGAGAAAATATAAAAACAATTGCGAGGAAGAGTTGTCCAAAGAGCAAACTGCAGTAAAAAACCGACAGAATGAGATTGCAATATTCTTGTGGTCTTGTGCTAATAACTTTGCTAGAACCTCAAACTATTTAGAGACTCGTAGAGAAGCAGAACTATTTGACGGTGTGCCAGAGAGGGGCGATTAAAAGAGCAAAAGCAACACGTCACACGAGTTCTTTGACATTAACCGTACAAGGTGTGGTATAATGAAACGCGAAAAAATGTTCAGGTATTGTAAAGGAGGTGAATGCATGAGATGATTTTGCATTTGCCATTTTTCGATTCAGCTTTGAATTCTCAGCATCAGATCAGAATCAACATTGAATAATGGATCTTGCTATTTTCTCATCAACGCCCGACCGAACGATATTATTGAGCTAGTCAGATTTTCTTTATCGATAGGGCGGAGGAAAGAGAGAGAGAGAGAGAGAGAGAGAGAGAGAGAGAGAGAGAGAGAATATTATGGTTTTTTTTTTTGGATTCAGGATTTGGGGTCCAAAGAATCTTTTTAAATTGGAAACGATCGATACAGTAGGCACTGCGCGGTCATTCAAATGTGAGAAAGCCTACGAAACTTTTTCAGCGATTCAAATGAGCCGCGAACCATTTCTTCTCGAATGATTTTAAAGAGAAATATCGCCACGAAGAAAAGATCGCATCGATGAAATTTTTATTCAATCCCCGTGCGTTTGATGTAGATTTGGCTATCATTCCGGACTTGTGCATCGCCGATGCAAATTCGCGCGACCGCAGCGGAAGGTCTGAGGTATAGAAATGCGATTTGCAACCAGAGGCCGTGTAATTTTTCCAATTTAAATCTAATTCACGAGCTCCGGTGTATACGTTATAACGTATACATGGAGAAACGAGGCGATAGGTCGAGGTAAAAGATGAGCAGGGAATGGGAAGCTGTGGGAAAGAGTAGCGAGGGGAGAGAAGAGAGAAGATGCAACAACCGCGTAAAAACCTCTTGTTTTTTCGGACACAGCCTCCCTCCATCCTCTTGCCCCTCTCTCCTCTCTCTTCTCAACCCCTTCTCGCATTTGCTCCGCCATTTTCGTTACAGTGATTGCACACTGGCGGATTTTCCAACTTTTCTTGCAGCTTCCAACGAATCGACCAATAAACTTAAATCGCCTCCACCATAAATCTGGCTAGTGCAATCCTTGATTTAAGTAGATTGGGGAAAAAAAAAGTTAAATCCGTTTTATTGACTTCCCACAGCAATAAGTGCTACCAGCCTCTGATAATAATAGATTTCAAAGACTGTGTCTCTCAAAAGGAGAAGCCTTGAAAATAACCAAGTCCTTATTTTCAAGGGCTAAGAAAATTCCTTACTTTAAGGGGCTTCGTCGTACCGAGGGGGTTCAACGACACAAAATGATGATAAAAAGTCAACAAAATGAGTACATCTCTGATAGCCTTATTTTTCAATGCTTTTTTCAACCGCGATAAAATATGAAACTTTAGAAAGCACTTGGATTGTTGAAAAAATAGCTTTTGAAACGCAGTCCGAGTCATGGAAACACGATCCTCGTGTTTCACTGATAATAAATAATAGTGTGAGGATATCTGTATGGGAGAGATAGAGAAGAGGGATAGACGGCGGGAGGGAAAGAGAGAGAGAAGAGTGGGTGGATGGGATTAAAAACCGTGAACTGGTGCAACCGTGGCGATAAACACTTTGGCAAAGTTGTTGGTAAACAACAACATAGAATTTCAGCTTCGCGTTATTCCATCGAAGTTTAGCGTTTCCGCGGACACGTGATGCGACACTAAAAAGCGGCGATGACAAATATACAGTACGTTCTGCTGCATCCCAAGTGCAATATTTCCTGCTACGGATGGTAAAAACACATGACACGTACAAGGATTCCTGTCGACAGGGGAAAGCGCGACTACCGAGTTGTGGCGAGGAAAAGGGGCAAGAATCCTACGAAATTGGTTTCCAATGGCCAGAGCTTCGTAGAGATACTGCACGCCCGAAAGGACATTACTGAACGAGTATAGAGAAATAGGTGGAGAGAAAAACAAGTTGAAAGGTAGACGGAAAGAAATAAGGAGGAAAAATAGAAGAAAGAAACTGAAGCAGAGGAACGGGAGAAGGGGGAAAAGGGGTTGGGGATGGAGAATGGTTCTGGTTAGCTGTGCGGTAAATTCGGATGGATATCGCGTGGATACAAGATGATTCCTTTTAAATTCATCCGGTTCTGAGAGCTTCTATATATATATATATATATATATATTAGATATTTAAGTCATGGGAAAAGAAAATTTTAGAATTAGAGAAAACTTTTTCCACGGTCCTTTCATTCTTATCCTCCCGCCTTTATCCAAACACCCCCCTCTGTACTTTCTTATTTATATCCTGGGTTCTCTTGAGAAATTAGAGAAAAATGGCGAATGACATGTTCCAAAACATTTTAGTCGGCATAATGTTCTTTACACTTTGACGCCTTTGAAGGTTTCCGTGGTTCTTTTCTTTGAAAAGAGTTGCAGCCTTCCAAGTGCTTTCGACGAGAAATGTTCGACCGTTTTGCGAGGTTCCAGCCCCGAAAATTCCTACGTCTTTGGTCGCTCTTAAAGAAAATTCCACCTTCGCAGCTCCCTAGGGTGCTTTGCGTATGCTGGGAAATATTTCTCTCTTTCCCACCGAGCGAATGCAATGCCACATTATGGAGCCAAATGCTCTCTGCTAGTTCAAAAATCTTTAACATTGTTGTTATTCTTATTGCGCCAACCAACGAAATAAGGGACATTCCTGAATACGAGGATACATTCAGAAATTGCAAATATCAGATTTAATGTACTCATAAATTGATGAAAGTGGCATTTAGACAAATGCATTAAGGGAGAGAAAGGGAAATAGGTGGAGCAAGAGAGAGAGGGAGAGAGGGAGAACGGCGAAAATAACTCGAATAATCCCCTATTCCATTAAGTGCATATTCACGATTTTAATAACGAAGCATTAATAATGCTGCTCTACCAATATATAACTCGTCTATTATCACAATTAAATAATAATAATAACGAATATAATGATAATGGTAGAAAATTCAACTGGTTGATATCAGTTGTTATATAATTTGCGAACGTATGCATACTACAAAAGGAAGAGGGGCGGAGGTCACATTTAACAGGTGAATTCTTATTTTAGAATTGTCATCAATCAATAATTGCGTGTACTCCCGAATCAAATTCTATTGCACACTTATTCACGTAGAAGGAGGGAGGAAAGTGAGGAGCTCGTTAAATGATGCAACATATTACAAGTGGAAAATCTATTTTTGCCAGTAGCACCATGATTCTCAGGGATTTTCTTGCGTAAACCCAAATTATTGTTTCTATTTCGAGATTGCAGAGCATCTTTTGACATTTGTCCAGGAGGTAAAATTGCATTAGACCGAATTACATTTTCTCTATGTATGAGAACTTTTTGTACTACCAAGGATGGCGTACGATGGCATACGACGATACCACTACTACCTGTATTTAACCACACACAATGCTGTGGTTTAAATGGCACATTGTCCAAACTTATGAGTATTAATTTGCAAACTGCATGCCATGCCCATATAATATGAAAACTTTTTACGAGTCTCTCGTTAACTTTTGTCATCTCAAAGATATAAATGGAATTGAAAAAGATTTAATGCCATAATGCGAAAGAGCGAAAGGAATAGTGTTCGCGCAATAATTATCTTGTGGTAGTTGTTTGTTGGGTGCTGCATTAAGAAAGTTTTGAGAGAAGGCAGAAAGCAACTGCAAGATCTTATTGTTGGATCAGTACACTCGGCGTAATATTCTTTAAGAGATGTTATCAAAATTTTCATCCGGGTTAACGCTGATGATAGTTAAATACCTTGCTAAACTTGATAAATTTTCAAATTTCACTCATTATTGTTTCATAAGTTTATTATTGAATGAACACTATAATGGAAGAGCACCTGCATGAAGAATGATCCTCTGAATAACGTATAACATTTGATGATTGATTTATCTCTAAGGTACCTCTATTTCACTTTTCGAACAAGTACGAAAACTGTGCTTAAAATGTATGCTTGTTCAAAATGAAGTGAATGCACAATGAAGCGGTTTTAATATATATACGCAATAAATTTGACTTAACGGCAAAAAAAGGAAGATGAAAAAAAAAAACAACTATCAAGTTAGAGAGCGAACATGGTAAATTTTTAAGTATTACTTTAACGTTAAATATTGATAGATATAGAGGTTTGTGCTACATCCAACCCTTATCGTATATTCCTTCCAAAATTGTCAGAGGGTAGAAAATTTCTCTGGTGCCATCTCACGCGCTTTAAGGGAATCTGTCACAAGAAAAGTGATCGTACGGAAATCACTAAAACCCAATATCATAACCACATAGAGCAACTAAAGGGATCCATAACATAACCGGAATGGTTATTTGAAACCCTTAAGAAAGAAAGACTTTTGCATCGAATACTCGAAGAATATTTAATGGCCCAATCATGCAACTCTCTTCCCCTCCATCCGTTAAACACATTTCTACCTCTAATACCCTGAGAAGGGGGCCGGGGGGATTGGTTCTTTAGAGTTTCCTAACACGCGCGCCTTTCTTTTTCAGCGCCATCAAGAGTGCAGATAGCGAACAAATAAACAGCACGTCATTGCTAGTTGGTCGTAAGGTCGGCTGGAAACGAGCAATTCCGTGTGTCTTTGAGAAAAATGGCGTCTCGTTGCAAGAAGCTGTTCGGTTAGCTTCGGGGTGCCTTTTCTCTCTTAGCGAGGAAACGTCATCCTCGTCGTCATCGTTACTCGCTACCCAGGGAAATTGCCATCTGTGTGACGATAGCGACTCCTTAATTAAAAATCCTCGTTTACTTCCCAGCTTCCTTAACCAGGGCACGAGTATCTTTTCCCGGTAGCACGTATAGACGTTTGCCCTACGCTGGACTTCATAACGAATGTCACGTTTCTATCCCCCATCAGCGAAAAGATACACCGAGGCAAAATTACGATACGCGAGCGTGACCCTTTACCTCTGGCGATCCTCCGACATGGCTATTTAATAAATCTAAATATAAAGTTTCTCCCTCTCTCACTCCCTTACCACTTATCTGTGTGAAATTTAAACGAGAGATGGAGATCCAACGGAACGTACAACGAAATTAAACCAAAGTAATAAATAATATCCATACAGAGTTTTGTTTCATTAATCAAAATCCGTCCGTCCCTGTTTCGTTAGGAGAATTTTCATTGGAGAGAGACAAGCTGAATTGAAAAAAAGCTTTACCCCTATGAAAAATAGTCGCGTAGCAGGAACGTCGAACTAGCTGCCATATCTTCATCAAGTGTACATGCATTCTTGCAAAAAGTTGATGCCCGTTGCACGGATCTGATTGCGAACACGGCACATTCGGCGTGCAGTCTACCGCATCGATCCGCAATGGCGGAGATGGGGACGTCGGGACTTGGGGGACGCGCGGGTTGATTTCGGGAGCAATGGCGAGCGATGGAGGACTAGATCGCTTGGCAGGTCAATTGTCGGACTAGACTGGCGACAAAAACCTTCCGGGAAATCCACTCTTGAGGGAAGAGAGGAGAATGAGAGGGGAAAGGAGGAAGAGGAGGAGGAGGAGGATCTGGAGAATAGAGGTGGAGGCATTCCCGAAACGGTGGCGGCGTCCTCGATTCGGGCCATGGTCAACGAGCTGAGACTGCCTTCATCCAATGGCACGCTGCTGCTGCTGCTGTGAATTCGCCTTTATTTGCATTCGTCGATACACGCAAACTTTGCAACTTTGCACGCCATAAGGCGAAGCTACTTTTTCGTAGAGAGCGCGCCAGCAACGATTCGAACTATTCAGTTGTGTCTGACGAAAAAGCTGTCTGAAATAAACCCAAGCAAATTCTGGACAACGTGCTTGATGGGTATCGCGGAAGAATTACCATCTCCTCTAATAACTACTTTTTCCCCCTCTTTCCTCCCACTCCTCGACATAATGCGAATTTCATTCGAGGCACGATAAGAATTTCTATTGTTTTGTCAAATTTCTTTGTCGGATGCGCGTTGTACGGCTACGAAGGCAACATCTTGAAAATGGGAAATGTAATTCTCGAAAAGAACAAACAATATCCTTTCATGAAACTTGATTGCATTCAGCCCCTGATATCACGCCGTTGTTTCGGTCAGAATAAAATTTCCGTCACTATGTAGATACTTGACGCAATTTCTTCCTTTTCGTGTCCTTCTATCTCTCTCTCTCTCTCTTTCTCTCCGTCTCTACACTCTTATTTTTAAAATAATCCCTGATTTTCATAGAAACTAGGCTACTCTGGTAAATTTCGAAAATAGACTTTGGTAAATTAAATATTTCATGTAAATTTTATTTATCAATATTTACCGTATTAATATTGCCATGATATAATATCTATACCTTACTAAATTTACTTAAATTAATAATAAATTACAAAATGTTACGAAGGTATAAAAATATTTCAAAGTACTGCTTTATTAAGCTGCTAGAAAATTTGTAATAAAGTTTAAATTAGATAGCTCTTTCCCTCCCTTTCCCTCTCTTTCTCTTTCTCCTTCTCTCTTGTAATATTAACTAGAACAACGATATTTGTTCTGAGTACTTTCTCATTTATAAAATAAATATAACGTTAATTTCTCCCACGCTAAATATTACGTTTATTCAACAATTTGACGACCACTAATTTAATCTTGCTGTAATTAGAATTTTTATTTGGAATGTTATTGTAATCAATTTATAAAAGCTATGAAAAATAATAAAAACATAAAAATGTTGGAAAATTTATTTTATCGTATTTTTCATTTATGTGAAATTTTCTGTAGATTAATTATAAAAATATTATAAAAGAATTCCGAATTAGAAAAAATGAAAAGTAGTACATACTTTTCTCTCCAGAAAATAATGTGAAGATAGAAAGAGAGAGTGAGAGAGAAAGAGAAAACACCACTGGGAAAGGGGAGAGAGTAGTACTTTTCGCGTCTATCATTATTGAGGTATTTCTGATATGCTTCGCAACAAGGATAATTTTGTAATATGTTCACATTATTTTTAGCAGTATAATAATTTTACTTCCGACTGAGACACATACACTTCCTTATGCGTTCATGTTAAATGCATATACATCCTCACTAGAATGGTATTAACTACAAACGTGTAATCCTATACTATGAAACGAATTATTCTGAAGCCCTATGTTTTCAAGCTACTCTAAATGGAAATTTTTAGTATGTAAAATACGCTTTTTTGAAATCCACGTTACATACATTTCACATTTCAGTTACAATTTACCTGATGAAATATAGTTTTTTAAGATTTAATTAACCAGTTTGCAGTATCAATTTGAACACAATGCAAAATTAAAAAGCCAATACTGCCATTTTCTTTTTTACATGAAATTCCGTTACATTTGACACAAAATTGCTTGTATAGCCAGCAAAGCTTTTAAAATCAGATTATTAAATTCAGTGAATTTACCAGATCTCACTTATAAGTGTTAATGAATTTACAAAACTATGTATTCAGGGTGTAATGAGGAGTTTACTGGAACACCCTTAGTTATTTCAACAGTGCTCATTTGCAGTGAAAGAGTTTTATCTCCAACATTCGTAGATAAAGCTTTTTGAACTAAATTAACGCGAATGCCAATCAGAGAAGCAATTACAATTGTACATTGAGTAGAATGGAGAATAAAGTAAGAAAGTACGAGAGAGAGAGAGAGAGAGAGAGAGAGAGAGAGGGTGACAGGGATGGGGGGGGGGGTTAACCAAGGAGATGAAGTGGTGATTTTACCTTACTTAGCGGATATTAATAAAAACCATTGTAGCCAGGTTCAATTTAATGCTAACAGTATTCTCCGGCGGGTACCGCCAGCTTGAAATTGCTGCGGGATATTTTAGACGACATTCGATTAGTACCTGAAAGTTCTCCGTCGTGTCTGTACCATTATTGTAAAAGCCACGACGAGAAAGTACCTGAAACAACAGGGGCTTCCGAAGTGTAATTAACGTGCGTTCGAAGCAATATAGAGGGTGGTTACTTTACTATCCACTGGTAAACGTTATATCGCTCATCTTTTTCGAATTGAAATACCTAATTAAACTCCTTGTCCAACTGACCTACGTTTTACGCTCTCTATGCCTTATACTATGCCGTCCTGCTTTTTACAAGCAGCCCCTTATTTTAGTCGTATACGTATATATTCAGAGTGAATACATGTTTTCCTAATGGATTTATTTCTACGTTATAAAAAGTTCTTTGCATTTTAATTAACGACGTGCCTATCACTATTAGCTTGTCATTATTTCGTTCGTCTTTTGCCATCGAAAGAGAGAGGCCCTTCGCCTTGGCCTTCCATTAGCGGAAGTTAATTAATCTAAAACACCTTCGCTAGTTAGGAGCTGTCATCGTTCAAGGTGCGTCACATCGCGTCTTTCCTTTTGCATTCTTCTACTGCCGTTGCCACTCTCTCGGCAAGCGAATTGTATCACGACTCCGTTGCGTTATGGGAAAATATTAATAAAAGGATAAGGACACTTCTCTATATAATTACGACTACGCGAGAGGCAAAGAGAAAGAAAGAAACGATTATCCCATTATTAAGGGAACACATTGAAAATCCTAAGACCTCGATAAAACTGTAGGCAATTATTATTCATTCCATTATTCCCGTCGTTTAACTTTTTATGGCTCTCTCTCTCGTTTCTTTTACGAGAGAGTTTTCTCCGAGAAAACTCAGCCTGCCCGATTCGCAACGAAATTGCACGCTAACGCCGAATATTGCCCTCTGCATTAAGCAATTAATTAGCTTATAATTAACGGGATGGTACCTATCTGTGCATCTCACGTTATTGGAAACTCTCAGCTTGAATGGAGATTCAGGCAGATATGCTTCCGGCTTAAGCGATAATTACCATTCATCAATTATCTTGTGACCAACCTGAGATTCCAACAAGCACTCGGAGCCTGAATTTCTGCCCTTCTGCTCTTCCGCCCTACGACATTTCGACTCTGTGCCGCATCGACTTCCTTCCGTTTACTTCGCCGACGATATTCTCTCGGGTCTCCTGGTTTTTTGCGACTGCTCCACCGTTGGGAAAATTTCACAGTCCGATTTGTTCCACGGAGTGCGATTTATTTTCTGACAGAAGCGCGCGAGTTACCCACGTCTATCAATCGGCGGCCTTCTCTTCTTAAACTGTTCATTTACTCGTATAAATCGCAACCGTTTTCTTTTTTGCCAAGCACATTGAAACTTTAAATCGCTTTATAAGTTGGTGAATCACGCGAGGGGAAAGTTCTCGATGAGGCCTCCTCGAAGTCACTGCCGCAACCTACTTTGGAGCTTATGGCGGATCGAGTTGCTTTGCCATTCGACGAAGCTTGCAAAGACCACGCGGAGCGATTTGCAAATCTTGCCGAGCGATCTTAACGCAGCTATTTTCTCTCTCTCTCTCTCTCTCTCTCTCTCTCTCTCTCTCCTGCTACATACACACTTGGGACGCGCCTGGAATGTTTGCCTGCCCTGGTAAAACTGGTTGGCTTGACAAACTATGCAAATCCCGCATTTAACTAGACAATCGTTTCTCAATGTTGTTCAGTGAGATTGATTAAAAGTGACTTGAAATGGGAGCTCCAAACGGCTGGCTGCTCGTTCGCGAGTTAACGGCTAGACAGTAAATTTAAGTGGGGGGTGGAGCAGCAGGAAGAATTGAAAGCCATGGATCGTTCGGGTAAATTTCGCGATTTTCACGGAACTGTTGCCGACGTTTGAGATTAGTTGTCGTCCTTCGAAAGCTTCGGCCTTCCCCCCAATGTGACGCGTGTGACAGGCACGCCCACGTCTCAGCTTTGCCTCGCGCGAATTCTTTTCTGCGACGCCGTCAACCCGGATCTTTTGTGGAAAAGAGGGAAGAAGGTCGAAGGGTAGCGCTCCAGTATTGTTCTTTCGGTGCCCACGGCGCTATAGAAAGCCCAGGAAACGCAGGAAATTGAAGGAACCTGCTCGGGCGACCACAAAAGGGAGAGAATTCTCTTGCCGGACGAATCGCATTTACCAAGCACACACCACACACGGATATCACAGGAAGATGGAGATAAAGTGATTACTATGACCTCTCGAGTCCTGATGATGCGATATTTCCCAATGTTCTATAATCAAGTACTCTATTATTTCATCTGTCGATCGAATTAATGTTGTATCTTGTCGAATATCAATTATCACTAACACGCAGTAGCATTTTACATGCGATCAAAAGCTTTGTGCTTGCCTAAATCAACGGCAATTAATGCATTTCATGCTTCGAATTAACAATAAATTATTCGAAGCAATTCAATTGATTAATCTACGTTTATGATTAGGATCGAACACAAAAATTTCATCATTGTTTTACAATGGAGGATCTTTCGGTAATATTATTTTAGTAGCAAAGTATATTCCTCCCACTCTCTCTCTCTCTCTCTCTCTCCTCTTTAAAAATAAATTTACTTATTACCGTACGCGTATGCGCGCCACTATCACGTATGAGCGTGGGGGGTGGGTGCTTAAAGCGCGTAATAATTCAAATTGCAACACTAAACGACTAGCTTAGTGTTTGCGGTGCATCGTGCACGGCGCATGGGTGTCGGGGGTGTAATCTCCGCGCTACGTATACGCCGATAACAAAAGTTTCTCGGCGAGTGTGTTTCACGCGAATGGCACATACTTTTCGCCAAGAGGCGGATGAAATTTCACTGAACCGGCAAAGTTCTGTCAAGTCAAAGTTCGTTCCGAATCCTGAGCGGAAATTGCATCAAGCAAGAGGAACAATCGAGTGGCAGTCTGAAGCGTGTTCCTCGCGACTAAGGGGCTTCCGTAATGCTGCACCTGCAACTGTTGACTCTGGCAGGTCGCAGTGCTTACTTCATCGGCTGTTTACCCTCAGGTTAATACCCACGAGTTTGCACAGGAGACGCTTAATATGTGCGCGCTTACTTGGCCCACCGACGCGGGATTGACCGTGTGCGCAAACGACCACCGAGTAATCGAGCGTAATCTTCGAACACAACTAACTCCTCCGCATGCGACGCAATCAACATCGGACGGGACAAAACTTTGCATTCCAAATCCATCGACGAGGAGCTTTGCGGAATTTGAAGAACGGGAATTTCAGCCAAACGAATGTGTTTCCTTAAAACGCGCGCGCGCGCGTGCCTCTCCCCTCCACCGTGTCTGGTCCCTTTGTGGATCTTGCCAATTAAGTGGCGCCCTGTGTGTTTCGCGGTACCTTGAGCGCAGCAAATGCGCAACTACGGCAATCCGAGGAGGAGATTATAGCCTATGCGACACACATCGGAGCGCGCGTGGGCAAACTCTCGCGCAAACACGCGAGCTAACCAAATTAGTAGTAGAGTAATGTTAACTCTGTCGGAATACGCGAAAAGCACCGGGTGGCCAGCCTGCAACATCGTATCTCGCTGCGCAATATCAGAGTGGGGAACGAGAAATAAACAAGAAATTAAAAAATCGTTGCATATGTTACGCGGGACGAGCATGAAAAATTTAAGTCTGCAGTGCTGCGGGTGATTTTTGCCAGGGTGTAACGCGTTATGCAAGGACCGTCGCCGCCGCCGCCGCCGCCGATACGCGAGTTTTCTCTCTTCGGTGGGAAGAGAGAAGAAACCTCGACGAATGAGGTAAAGAGCTACATACGTTCAAGTTCAAGTTCAAGTTCGCGTCACAGTTACGATTCTCGCGAATCTTTCCGTTTAATTTACATCGCGCGAGCGAACAAAATAGGACGTTGGATTATCAATTATCCGCTTCGCTTGCATTTCCGTTAATTTCCCCGAGATGGACCACGCACACACACCGCATACTCCACCCCACCCCAACCCCAACCCAATGCAGCCTAGTGCAGCCCAGCCAACGGCTCGGGCTATCCAAGTGTGCGCCTGCTGCGGAGGTCATGTCTCCATTTGTACTGTGCTCCTGGACTCGCGGTTTCGATAAACCACACGCCGAAGCGTAAACGTCAACACGTGGTAATATTCGTGACGTGTTTCATGCTTTGTGTGACACGTGGTTATAATATTCCTTGCAGGCTTCGCTCGGAACATCGGGAACAACGAGAGTTACCGATGAAACAGAAACAGAAGCAGAAACAGAAACAGCAGGAGCAGGACCGAGGAAACTGGCTGTTATATTCCGCTGTATCTGCCACTGCTTACTCGCCCACGCAGTCCACATAACCATTTGAATACCCAGTACAATTCTACTCGAAAGACTCCCGCAGTCCCGCCGCCTGCGGTCTAATAATGTATAAGGACGAAACCGGCACGAGATCGCAACTCTGATGGCAAACGCACGGTGCGTGAAAGTAATTGGAGATAAACAAGCAACTTCGAGGGAAGCCGTCGCGCTCTGCGTCTCCCGCTAGATTTGCCCAACAATCTTCCAACAGACGTATTAGAAATGCATGAAATCATATCCATCGTTTGTTCTCC
This sequence comes from Sclerodermus sp. 'alternatusi', assembly GCA_037305995.1. Lineage (NCBI taxonomy): Eukaryota > Metazoa > Arthropoda > Insecta > Hymenoptera > Bethylidae > Sclerodermus > Sclerodermus sp. 'alternatusi'. The sequence goes on along the minus strand of CM074558.1, from coordinate 1,105,374 downwards.
GGCACTTTTTTAAACGCGCGCCCACCCTCCTGTCCACTTTACTCACGGAAAACTGTAATAATGAGAGACTAGCGAGAAAAAAGGAATACTTCTCGCTTTACAGGAACAAATGGCTGGTTTCGCATAGAGTTCAGGGGGAAAAGCTTTTTAATTAAATTACTTTACGAAGGAAGTGTACGATTCGTCTCTAAGTCACTAGGCATTGGACGACCCCCGGGGCCCTTAGCTGTTTTATTTTGTACCTTCCATTCCACTCGAACGAAGTTGAAAGGTCCGACCGTTTAACGAGGTTTGTCGAATTTAATTGCATCACCTGTTCGAACACGGCACGACGACTCTTGCCTTGCAACGACCGTTTCATTCGGTCTCGATCAGACATCAGCGTTTTCCTTTACGTTCTCGTTCACGTTCACGTTCTTTCCTTGCCATTTCGCTATGTCTTTTGATACTCTCTTTCCCTTTCTTCTAACTGTGCTATTTTATTTCCTTCCCTATCACACCATCCGTTCTTCTACGCCAACAAGGAAAATTCCTTCTCTTTAATTTTTTATTTCTTTAAATATCTCATGAAATTCTCCAATGCTTTTAACTGTGATTGTACTGGTCTTATAAATGAGAGACAATCAATTTTTCTTGTGTGGGAATATTACGTATTTCTCATCCATTGTTCGCTTTCATAATTTTTATGTTTCTAAGGGAAAGATTTATCTACGTGTTTTCTCTACCAATCAAATATAAATTTCCTTTGATAAAACGCTCCTTTTTCAAAGTATTTATTTTCAGCGATCGAAGATAACCAAGAAGCGGTTAATGCGATTTTACACGGAGATACTTTTATCGCCTGCCAAAAAGTTTTCATCCAAATTGTATATTCTTCGTATTGAGAAAAGAATCGCGTCAAGTAAGCTAGTAAAACCACAATGAGAAATCAAATCCTGTGCACGCGCTTTGAAACATCGAAAGAAATGTTTACTACAAAAAATATTAAAGTTTCCACAAATCCATTTACCATAAAAATATGTTATTTTAGAGTTTAAAACAAGATGATTCTGTTCTATAAACACGTACCAAAAAGTGCTTAGTTTTGTCAGAAAAGAGCAATAAATGTATGTCCGACTTATCATGTATTTGTATCACTAGAAAAATGTAAAAATCCGCAGGTAGTTTTGTCGCGACTATATTTTATTCTGGAATTCGAAAGATGATGATTATGTCATGTGAACGTGTCTCGAAAAGTACTTGGCTTCGTCAAAGAAAAGCGAAAAGCTTGTGTCCAACTTAACACGAACTTGCAAACTTATACTACCCGACGAAAATTCAAAGTTGTCGGATCGTTTCCTCGAGAAAATGTGTTATTCTAAAACTCAAAAGAAGGAGATTTTGCTTTATAAACAGGTGTGGAAAAATGATTTTTACCTTTTGAAAAATGAATTTTCAAGTATCGAGAGACTCTAAGTCGACGGATCTTCAATTATGTTAAAGGGAAAGCTTTAAAGTTTAAAAGAAAAGAGATTAATTCTTCACATTAACCTATATAACTGTTGTACAAGTTTTTCTTTCTTTTACCTTTTTATGGCTTCGGTTTGTGGTGGTGCTACTCTGCAACTTATATGACGTAGGGAAATCCGAGCGTTTTAACAAGATGCCCCTTCGAGAGCACGTTTGAAATACACCTCCGGTGACGAATTTATGCGCTTACGGATAACCATCGATCACGCGCGTATCCATCACCAATTTCTTCCCGACTATATTCCAACACGTAACACAAAAACAGGAGTCTCCGATACTAGAAGAGATACAAGGCAGGATATAACGTCACGTGTAAAATACTCGGAGGCATTCTCCACTTTGAATGCTTTCACGCTACGGCTTACTACTACTGCTTTGAATACCGAGGCCGTGAACTTTATACGTTACCAGATTACCATCGATCACGCAGATATTTCCTTATGGATTTTACTGACTCAGCTACTCGCTCGAAAAATTGTCTCCGCGACTAAGTCTCGATACTTGTTTAACGCGCGATAATTCCGCCTCGCGCATTTGCCGACGAATCAATCCAAAAGTGAAGGATAATTCTAGGGGTCGTAAAAGAGGACAGTGATGAAACGAAGTGGATTAAATCAGTTTAAATATTAAAGCTTGCCCGACCGCGCTGGAGGAACCTGCGTAAATCATCCGAGGAAGATAGACGCTCTTGAGGCGGCTAATGTATTTTCAAAGTTCCGTTCCGAGTAATCAATTTATTCGTGGCTTTAAAGCTGTATTCCGGCGATTGGCTCGGTACGCGGCAAGAGAAACAAGTTCGAGAACGTGTGAATTGAGATTTGAGCAGACGATTTAGGTCCACGTCGAATATTTTCAGGTAATTCAGTCTCGTTGCTGCCCCGGTTTCCCCTATCGAAGGATTTATGCAGCGTCAGATTATCTGAAATCGCGTGAATTCGTATGGCGGTTCTACGAGAGTGAAGAATTTATGCGGCTGCAGATAATCGGCTATGCTCACACAAAAACGTGTCCAAAACGAAACACACGAAGGAGCACGGCCAAACAAACAGAGAGAGAGAGAGAGAGAGAGGGAGAGAGAATGGCGAGGAACTCCGGCGACACCAAATAATAAATTTGACTTGAACTTCTGGATTGGACGGGTATTGACGAAGTTGGTAACAATTATTTCACGATACGAAGCAATTTATTCATAAAGTAGCAGTATCCCCCCGAATTAAGTTGAAACTCGATGCAAATAATTATAACGAAATAATTAAAATCATTAGCGCAACGGGAAATAATAGAAATATTAATGAGACGGCTATTCGGGGGGGGGGTGGGGATGACCCCAAAAGAGTAATTATAATAACGATTTAAATAATGCACTCTGGGGGAATAGAATCGACTAATGTAATTAGAATGACATGTGCATGACAATTACAATCAAGTGCATCGTGTACATCGCGTGTACCACGGAATATAGGTTGGGGGTAGGAAAATAAATATAATCGATAATTCGGTAGCTAATAATTTAATAGGAATTTGAGTATCGCGTGGGCGTGACGGGTTGGCGGTGGATGGGTGGATGTAGTCGCGATAACCAGGATCAAAGAATTCGACGCTTTATCGGATGCTGCCAGTTAGCTTTTCCCAAGGAGTTATCACAAGCAGGGACTTCCGGCTAGCTGCCGCTTGGCTTATTACTATTAGGGAGGTCGGCCCGCGAATTTCCGCCCACCGCCGCAAGCTGTAATTTCCGCTGGCGGAAGCAGGACCGATTACTTCTATGTATGTACATACGCAAACGGAGAGAGATTAGGAGAAGCGGAGGAGCCGTTTACGAGCGCGAGCCGTTTTCCTGAAAAGGTTCGCGCTTACCAAGAGACGAGAGCGTGCTGGCCCTGACATTATAATGCTGCAATGCGAAGGACTACTACCACCTCCGCAACCTGCCTACCAGCTAACTAATATTACCGCTCTCGCTGTAGTTCGGTATTTTTCTAGACGGATAAGAACGTAGCGTCCATTCGCTTCATCCAAAAGATACATTCACTTGAACTAATGAAAAGATATAAAATACATGGCAATCGGAGCCAATGTGTTTACGGATAACTATCACTCCCCCACCCCCACCCTCATTGTCCTATATTCTCATGTTCGGACGGACAAAGTAAAATCAGAAACAGCAGATTAAACAAATCGAATATCGCCACAGAGAAATTGTTAATTATACACGATTTAAGCCGCTGCAACTATCAATTATTGGAAATTATTTCTGGTATTGTCGCCGGGCGAATGATTAATGTGACAAAATTAATGGCGAAGTAACTGTCGCGTGACTAACGAAATGTGCCGTGATTTATTTCATAGAAACAGCTTTCGATTTTCGGAATGAGGATTGAAGTGGAGGAAGAATGGATTGCATTATTTTAATTGGTTTCACCGCGTCATGGTAATTAGCACCTCCGCACATTACCGACACGAACTGCGAAGGTTCTCACGCTGAATAAACAAATACGCGGGGAGCGCGCGTGACAACGGAAACTGCAGCAACGCAGATGCAAAAACGCAGCATAGAAAGATACGTGCTCAGAGAGAGAGAGAGTGAGAGAGGGGAGAGCTTTGTTCATTCAGTTCCTCGAGGCAAAGTGTCAAAAGCTACTGCGTTGTGACCCAAGGGGAAAACCCAGGTTGCACTGAATCGCATTAGTCGCGCTAATCACTGCGCGCATCTGCAACCAAAGAAATTGGAATTCGCGAAGAAGCCTCGTCGAGATTTCATCGATCACGCGAGGCATATTAACTTCTCCCCCTCTCTACGGTGCACAGGCGTGTAAGCTGAATTCTTCAAGTTAATTAACGACAAGCGTTTCATGCTCGGCCAATGAATTTCACTTATGACGGAGTGCGAAGCTTCGTGTTTTCCCATAGGAGGTCTCCGGGGAGTGTACAGCACCACTCCTTATCATCACTAATGATGCTAGAGTAAGCTTGGTGGGCCGGGGAGAAGCATGATCAAGTGGATTAGTGTGGGAAAAGCGGAGGCACGTGAAATCGGAATCGATCGGAACGTAAAGCAACAGCACCACCACCACCACCACCACCAACGCCACTGCCACACTACCTCAAAGTTACCCACAGCCATTTCGGCCCCACGATAAGGTTTTCCTATCTTACTTCCTTCGTTCGACTGGTCGTTGTTACCGATTCGCGATAATCGCTGAAACAAAGTGGTGGCTCTCCGACTCTTTAATCCCTGCCTTCTTAGACGGACAACTAAGCCGGAAAATTACTTTCCTAGAGGCTGATAACGCTCAATGGCCAGACTTCCAACTTTTCACTAGGAGCCTCCCGTCTTTGGCCGACTTTCCCAGCAGAACACGCGTTCGACAAACTCTGTATCCACCGCGGCAGTGGCGGTAATTTCATGATCATCTTTCTACCAACTAACCATAAGAAGCATTTACGTCTACTCTATGCGAAACACCATGGGAAACTGCTACATCTATTAGAGTTATGGTATATCCATCTACCAAACCAGTGTGAAGCGGAAGTTGCCTTAATCAGCATTTCAAATTAAAAATAAAATAAAACACCAGTTCCCATTGTATTCCCCATAGTTCTATAGTTAACTGCTGTTTAAAAAAAAGTTCTATTTATGCAAATAAGAAAATCTACTTCAAAAGTCAGCATTCCAAAAACTATACAACCGATTCTCAAAATTCCAAGTGTGCTCTTCTTCTTTAGACCTCAAAAGAATGGTTTTGAAGAGTTCTTTAAAGTTTATCCACTTGCATTGCCTGTTTTTGTTGTTAAACTTTCTTTTTTCTGGATTATATCGATTAGAACTCTTCAGAAGTATTTTTTTATGTCTAAAGAAGAAGAGCACTCTTGGAATTTTGAAAATTAATTGTGTAGTTTTTAGAATACTGACTTTTGGAGTGTTAAATTGGCATCGCCAACCTTCAAAGTCCATTTCTTTGTATAAATAAACATAATTTTTTTAAAAATAGCATAGAATAATGTAACTACGTGAAATGCAATGGGAACTGGTGTTTTTTTTTATATGCTGATTAAGGCAAGCAGGCTTCACACACTGGTTTCTACTGCCACCATCTTTTACTTTGTCAGTATTAGCCCTTCTCTTCCTCTTCTGATCCGTTAGATATCTCTAGAAAAAGAATCTAGACAATTCAGCGAGAGATAAATCGCATCGTGTCGCACAACTTCATTCCCCCAACATGAACGTGATTTCCCTCCTACCTTTACACACAGTCCCTTCTCCCGCTTTATTTACGTGCTATGGCCGTATCATAGACGCAGACACAAAATTCTACGTCCAGAACTGCGTATCGCCGAGTGACGAGTTTGGCTTTTAGGTTAATTAAGAAAAGAGAAGAGACCTTTCCGCAGAGAGACCGAGATGTCTGATGACAAAATCGATGCATAAATCTCAGGATCAAGAATTAGCAAATTAACAGTTTGCATGTCCAAAACGAAACGAAATGGTCGAAAGGCTAGTAAGGGATGAAATTAGGTGTTGGCTAATGGAGAGCATCAAGTGATGCATCGCTTTTTACGATAAAAGCATTAGCTACAGCAGATTTTGCGTTATCACTATTTTGTCGAAATAATAACGATCGGCTGTCTCGCGCAGGTTGAGTATTGGTCACTGGCTCGAAGAACAGCAGCAGGAACGAGAGGGCTCGGAAACAACGAATTCTATAACTAAATCAGTTTGGTCGAGCCCCTGTGCTCTGTTTGTGAGACGACGGTCTAGGATACTCCGAGGCTTTTAACGCAATTGATTAACAGTTCGCAAGTTCGTTCGCTGCACAACTCGATGGACCAGACAAATAAGCGTAAACACTTGCTGCGGAATCACCTTCGGCAAGTCGGTAAACCGATCAACGCCACGATGTTGCCAGCGCCATTCAGGATTTATTTCGCCAGTAGAAAACCGTGGAAAATCGGAGAAAATCCTGTAAACGCACCGAGTCGCGTAATTCTAACTGGAGATTTCCGTGATTTTACCTTCAAGCTTTTCTTTGCCGTTCTCGATACATCTCACGGCTGGAATCCAATCCGAGCTTTTTTAATTCTTGAACAAGTCATTATTTCTCGCGACAATTTTCATACTTTCCAAACGGACTCGTTCGCACCGTAATTAGTTTCAAAGTGATGAGGGGGGGATTTTCACCACTCTCATGGAATTCCACTTTATAAGCGACGTGTTTCGCTTTTAAGTGTAGGTCCCTATCTTCTCCTCATTCTTCTTCTTCATCTTTCTTAGTCTTTTCTTTTATGATTTTTCCCCAAGACCCGCTGCTCTCTCTCTCTCTCTCTCTCTCTTTCTCTCTTGTTGTTCATTTCTCGCTAAACCGTAATAAAGCTTCGAGATTAAATGAAATTTTTCTGTTAAAAGCGATCCCCCTTCTTCTCAAGGAAAGTAACTAACGATAACCAAGAGCATTTAATTAATAGCGCGAAGGGAGGGAGGTCTGGCGCGCGGCATTCGATGTTAAATTAAAAATGCTAATTTGGCACACGGCACTCCCCGGTAGTGAGTCCAATTAAAGTAGATTCAACTAAATTCAAGTATACAGGGGACTAGCAATATAGCTGATTAATGCTTAGCACCTCGTATAGCCGAGGCTCATTCTCCGCAGCTGGATGCAACTTTACGCGGTCCGCCAGTCAAGGAGATTAAAGCTCGGCATCTTACGTTGCTCCGCGGCCATTTCGCGGAACACCACTCGAGGAAAGTTCCACACACTTTTCAAGAATGTCGGGCCACTGAAAAGATTTACGTTGCCGGCCACGGCAAATATCCATGAAATGATTGCTTTCGGTAAATTGTTCAACGGGTATTGTGGCTTTTGCACGGCGGGTGCTCCGACTGCAGCTTATAAAATGGCTAGGCAAAAAGAAAAGGGCAGGCAGGCAGGCAGGCAAGCAAGGAAGCAAGCAAGCAAGCAAGCAGGCTACGGGGACGGTAAAAAAGCGGAAGAAGAATAAGGAGACTCGAAGAGAAAATCGATGAAATACGGCTCACCCGACTTAACCCAATTTTTTCGGCAGTCTTTTGCTATCTGCTGAATTTATCTACGAGATAAAGCTGCGACCAGCGCTGGAGCTTCTTTCAGAAGCTTCGGGCCCTTCTCTCTCGTAGGAGCTCAGTCCGAAATGGAGTACGGAGAGAAGAAAAGGATTCGGGTTTCGCACGGATAGCTCAAATAATGGAGCACGATCTTCGCAAACCTCCTGGAAATCCTAGATGGAACCTCGCGTGACAAAGGATTCGTTTGATATTTCTCGCGGAAGACTTTGCGGTTTGCAGTTTCGTAATTACATCTAGTCCTACGACTAAGCGTGGATACCAGTCATTTTAATCTCCCTAGTTCACGATGCCTCTCCCCCATTCGTTTCCTCCTCTTCTTCTCGAGCTGGTTGTTCCTACGTGTTTTTAACTTGGTTTATCGTACCGTTTCGCGTACCGTCCCACCGTTTCGAGGAGTAAAGAAGGAATCTTCTCCAACTTCCGGACTTTCCTCAGTAATTCTGTTTAGTGCGACGTGCATCATATCGAGCTGGTATATCGAGACTGACTGTACATCGGTATTTTACGGGGAAAAAGAGAGAAAAATCCGATTCTCTTTATGGACGAACCGTTTTAATCGATGCGCTACACAGCAGTATAGCAAGATTGCCAAATATAGACACAACACACTGCTCTACAACTCGAAAGTGGAATCCACCCCGTAACATCGTTTCTCGGCCCTCTCCTTATTTTCAAAATTGTTTCCCCCTTCTGATATAATACGAGCTTATTGGATATTTTAAACGCTGTTGGATATATTAAAGCCGTATCTCATCCACCTATAGATCTTACAGCGAGAAAGCCTAAGCCAGGAGAGCCCGATAAATTAAAGCTCGCCTGTTGCTGGGAAATCAATTTACCGAAGCGCAATGGACACGATGGATGGACGAACGAATGGACGAACAAACTCTATGAGCACACGTATGCACATTTTCACGTAGTATAGTCTGGGAAAAATGAAGGGTCGAACTAGTTTGACATTTTTCGTGCTGCCTATCGCGCCACTTGATCCACCGAGTTCTCCTACGAAGATTGTAGCTTGCGAACGCGAGAGATCTCTATCCCAACTTAAATGACTACTTGAAGAGTGCGTTGTGGGACTTTAACAATTGTTCTGGTCGCTCGTGTGCACGTGTATCGCGCAAAGTGTATCAGGGTCAAAGATAAAAGGCTCAGATGTTGCATGCGAATGTTTGTCTCGGATGTCGAGTAGCCACTTGCCTTAACAAGATGAAGGGGTACGACGCAATGGGAGAAAGGCTGCAGGTTGGAGAATCTCAACAAGATACCATAGCCATACGAGTGAAACCGTAACATGTCGATATAACTAAGCGATTTTTCTTTCCATCTGTCTGCTCCCCCCTCTCTCTCTCTCTCTCTCTCTCTCTCTCTCTCTTTCTTTACCTGGTCGAAAATTCTTGTTTCACCTTCCTTGAAGCACGCGCATCTCTAGCGATTTGCAAAAGTTACAACAGGACGACAATCACTCGCTCACAAGTGGCGTGTTGCGCGAATCATCTATCGTGGATTATTTACCGATTCGAGTCACTTGAAAGACGAAAAACGCTACGTGAAATCATTGTGAATTTTTTATAAATCCAAACATAGAACGGCTCGACGCTGCACAGATAAAACTTTGAACGTTTCCGGAAGTTTATACGCGAAGCGCTTCGCACGAACGCATTAAAGCACCGATAAATATTGCAGAACTTTCGGCCAAAGCGCAGTTTTCCTTAATATCATTCTCCATTTCTTCTCAAGCGGGTCAGTCAAGACTGTTTACGGGAAACATCGGAGGGAACATCTGCGTCACGTTACTACGAACAGTGCAAGGCGCCCAACCAGCCACTGGCAGTGAAAAAAATATCTATGTAACTTTAAGCCATGCATCTCTAACGCACGTTGCGCGCGCGCACCATAGATTTGTGTACATGCATGAAAGCTCCGAAGAAAAATCTGAGTATCCACCTTCTCCCCTGCTCTATGTTCCAAGTAGCGGAAAATTTTTTATTGAATTTCCCTGAAACGCTGGCAAAAGCTATCAAATTTGCAGTAACTTCACTTTGTGGTTTATCATTCCACAGAAGTTTCTTCGGATGGCGAGACATTTCTGCACCTTGACTTAAAAACTTGTGCATTTTTAAGGAAGGAAGGCAGGAAGGGAGAAAGAAATACAGAAAGAAAGAAGCGAGGATGGTCTTCTTCTGATGTAAGAGCCCAAGTTGTAGGTTTTAAGAGCACGGTGAAATGTAAAAAAATTAAAGCTACGCCAAATGGTTTTATCCGATTCCCGCTTTCTCCTCCGCCTCACCTTAGCAGCAACAACGTTTATCATAATCCATATTGTTTTGCTTCTGTTTGCTCTCATTGTTCTTAATCTCCCTCGGATTTTCTTCCGCATTGTTAGTACCTGTTTGCGGAAAGCTTACTTCGAGAAATGTTTCCTGAATCTTTTCTTCGAGCGCGCTTTCTTTACGGCCACCACATTTTTGAAACATTACCCTTTCTTCCCCGTCTATATTACTACTTCCTTTCGACATTCCTATTTCCTTTATCTCCGCCGCTCATTTATGTAGATAACTTTTTGACATTTTTCCTACATGACGTCCTACCTTCAAACAAGCAAGATGTATTTCTTACGAGCATCGGAGGGTATATTAGGCATAAAAGTATGAGAGAGCACGTATAAATTTTTCAAATACCCCGGGCCCTTTTATTGAAAATGTTATTCCCCAAATAAAATGAAATTACTCTCATCGGCCTTTTTTATATCAGATTGGTTCGAGAATAAGAACTGCAGCCAAGAGGTAGTAAAGGGTTTGCGCGCGAATCGCTGCTAGTGGTACAAGATCAGTAGTATAAACTGTCTTTTCTCAGACCGGCCGCGCGTTTCATCTGTACGAAGTGTTTCACTCGTTAGGAATCAATCTCGAATTGTGTTTTCGTTCGAGTTATACGAGATTGCGGAATCCCTCCCCACTCCCAAGAATATCCGACTAAAGAAGCTAGAGGCCTCGGTGAACGCGGGACATTTTTATCTCGCTGCAAGCTCTCGTTTACCATCGTTTTCACGCTCGCTTCATTAATTCTTGAAGGGACGCTACGTGTGCGCCACTTTCATCCCCCGTGAACAAGTCGAGTAAGGGATTTTCTTGTTCAAGTGGCTGGAATTTCACTTTCCATTTTTTCCTACATTTAAACTTAATCGGCCGAGAGTAACAAATTCATTAAGTCGATCCATAAAATTGCGCGTGTAACGACAATACTTTCCCAGAGTAATTAGTGTGCCACTAAATTTTACATTCGGATCGACATCTGGTTCCATCGTCATTTAACGATCTACTCTACTTGAAAGCAAAAATGGCGAGTGAGTAACTTGCGTACGCGCATACGTAAAGATAAGTTCTCTCGAATTACAAGAGAAATTGGATTAGAGTTAATTATGCGTAGTCTTTCGTATCAGATAATGAAATATTCAGAGCGAGAGAGAAAGGGAGAGAAGGAGGCAAAAACATAAGGAAAGCTCTTTTGCAAGAAATGTAAAACAACCGACGATCGCGCGTACAGCTTTAAGCACAACTTGACGAAGCTGAACGAGAAAGAGATTTCCCGATAAAAAGGTTTCTTTCGCGTGCACGTGCTTCTTGTAAGTGCGACAGCACAATTGCCTTAGATCGAGCCACCTTGGCATATGAAATGTGCATTTGTAACGCTAAAGTACTCTTAATAGTCACTTTCAGAATAATTTATTTTATTGCGTACGTACACGTACGTATACCGAAATACACGCACGACCAGGACAATTTAAGCAAATTAGACGCAAGTGCAATTTAAGCAAATCTGTTTGGAGATTTTTGCCAAACCTCTTTAAAACCTGAGAAACGCGAGTAGTACAAATAAATATTGTTCCCAGCGACTTTTCTCGATACATGAAAATTTATAATCGCCGTTAATTAATAATTCCAAAGTATTATTTATTCATTATTCCAAAGCACCCCAGAAACACTTTCTGGTTTAATTTGAAACCCATTCTCTGGCTTTTCTTTTCTCGCGCCCATTGTCTGCCACATCCGTCTGCCCGTTTCTTTATTCCAGCATGCTTGTACAGTACGCGAGCGTGAAATTAATTAAAGCATTGCTCGTTGCACACCAAATTACGATAAACGCCAGCCTGAAGAAAGAGAGGAACAGAAAGGAAAATTATTAAAGCAAGAAACGCGGTAGTGGAGCTTGGCGACAAGAACAGATATGTCAGGGGAGAAGTCGTCCAAATTAATAAATAAATAAATTTCTATGTGCGCAAATTCATTGGGGCCGATAAAGGGGGTGAAAGGAGAGCGAACTTCTTCGAGATAGAGAGTTGCCACTTTACTATAGTACGGCTCGACTACTTGACGACGACGACGACGGAACGTATAAAGTCTGGGAGAAAATCGTACGTGTATGTTTCTCATAAGTATATACACGATGGGCTTTTCTTCGTACGAATGTGGGTGCATGTGCACGAGTGTGTTGGTGCATCGAAAGTCGATTATAAAAGTGGCATGAAAGCTATGGAGTCGGCGTGCCATGGCTTTAATTCGATTTCCGTGTTCAAACGCTCGGCAGCGAAGCCCCTTAAGCCTTCGGGGAAGGAGCCAACTGGGACGCAATAAAATTCTCAATGACGCGAGGCGCGGACGAACGATTTAAGCCCTTTTCAATGAAAGCGATAAATATAGTAATTAATAAAGTTGTAACCGGTCCGTACCGCTCATATTTAAAGCCTTCATAAATTGAAGGAAGTGTTACGATCGTCTCACGTCAATGACTAAGCTCGATTTCCAAAGTAAATCCGACGAGATTTTCACAAAAGGACTCTCCTCTCTTCAGAAATGGATTCTAGAATGAAGATGACTGGATTTTCTCCAGGGACCTTCTTTAATTGATTCGTTAGCTATCGTGAGAGAGATACCGCGACTTTTTTACTGTTTATATTCCATTACCTAAAAATCACACGAGACTCAACTAGATTGAAAGGTAAATAGCCTAATGTAAAATCCATCATAAGAGGAAGGTTCTGGCAAAGTAGAAAATAACAAATTGTCCAATTCCATCGTAGCCAAGGCACGAGATTACGGTTCGTTAGGTGAACTTTTGACATTCACTTTTGTGGAAGGATAAAGAAGGAGAAGAAGCTTGGCAACCCTTTTATTTTGGGTTGACCTTCTTCCTCGCACGGTTCACCCTTCGTCTGCGGATTATTTCTTGGGCCGACGCTGTGTAATTCGCGTGACGCAATAATCAAAATTTCAATGCTGAACTTTAGAGAACTCACGAGAGAGCTTGCCAGCCAGAGCATCATCCTCTTTCCAATGGTCTCGAAAGTTTCAGCCCCACTACTTCCAGCTGCCAGCTAAGTCGAAGGTCACAGAATCTTACGTGAGCAGATTACTTTTCCTACTTTTCTTCCCCTTTCCCATATTTCCAACACCACTCCCCCCCTCCCTCCCTACCTCCTCTTGCTATTGCAATTTTTTTTCGCGAACCTCCGCTAACTAACAGCTGTTCTCGAGATTTTTTTTTTCTTTCTTATCTCTCGAAAGAAAATGGGATACGTGATAAACTAGTTAAGAATAAGCAGGCGGGCAGGCGAGCGAGTAGACAAGCAAATAGGCAAGCAAATGAATAGATAGGTAGATACTACACATACGCATATCGCTTAGAGAGGCAAAGAATAATGCGGGGAACAAAGAGAGTCAGAAGAAGCTGGAGGAGCTCCCTCTCAAGAGTCCCGCAGGACCTCGTAAAGTCGTACTCGCGCGCACGGATGATAACGCAATAAAAGTTCACGAGGATTTGTCTAGGCGAACTAGACGAGTCCCGAGTCTACTCTCGCCAGCATTTCGCCTTGAGAAGCGAGACTGAGCAGATCGCCGGATTTTACTGCTGCTAGTTCCTTTCAGACTTTTTACGAGTTTCCCTTTTGTTCGCCTATAATGCCTCGTCCCTAACGTTAAAGGTGTACCTAAGTACGCTTCACCTTGGTAGACTATAGCAGGACCATCGGAAGTTCTATCAAACACCAGGCATGAAGAGCAGTGGAGTATCTGCGGAATTAGTCAGACAGTCCTCGAAAAAGTAAAAAGATATTCTCCGCCACAAGATAGATGTTAAAAACTGCAAAATTAGTCAACTAGCCGTCCCGAAGGAATTAAAGGAAAAATAAAAAGTTACTCTGTGCGCGCGAAAAAAAAGCGGAGAGAGGGATAAAAGTGTTAAAATGTCAAAAGCTTCAAAAGGACTGATAAAAGTTGGGGATCCTAGCACGATCTAATTTATTCCACGAGCATGAGATACATATCATATTTATCGTACACGTATAATACACATAGATACCACTGTGTGTACCTCCGGCTGAAGTGCATTTTAGTTAACTACGTTTCATCCTGGCTATCCCGCCATAAATCAATTATAGCGTTTGCATTCGCGTGTAATGCTACTAATATTCAATTCGCCAGATTATATAATAGTCATAATAATTATTGTATTTTATTAATCGAATCTACCGTTCCGTTGTAGCGGTGGAAAAACGATGCCATTAAAACACAGCAATGACTCGATTTTAATTATAATTTCAATGTTTTGGGTAATTTAGCCGCACGTAGGGAGAAACCAGCCGTGAAAATTCACCGGATCGATGATGTATTATGTATTGCAGGAAGATTTACGAGACTGAGGGACATTTACGATATCGTGGGTTGAAATCGACGCTCTCGTTAAACTGGCTAGATGCCTCGTTACTGCGACAGATTTCCCATCGCTTTCAGTTTGACGGGGAAGAGATTCACAAGCGTTTATTCGGCGGTTCCCCGTTTCAAGCCCTAACCAAGTTCCATTCCAACGTGAACCAAGTGCGCCCGGCCGCGGGGCACGTTAAAGAGACCACTACCACACCGCACCACCCTACGCCCCGCGTATGTACGTTCGACCATTCGCAGAGAGAGGTCCAGCCTATCTAACCGCACACGTGCCAACTAGCTTTCCCTCTTCCTCCTCCCCTATCTCTTTTTCACCCCCTCTCTGGACTATATCGGTCTGCGTTGATTCCAGCCGCGTTCGCAACGAGGAATTTCCATATCCTGCAAATTTCTCGGACGGCGCGTTGTTCATTCAATTAGCCGTGCGGCATTCGGCGCCGAAACCCGAGAAAAAGCAGACGAGAATTGGCATCGCTGTGCAACGAAATTCGCCCCGTCAAATACGAGCGGCAAGTAAAAATGCGCGCACATGGACCGCGAGAGACTTTTTACAAAAATATCTATTCTTACGTAAGCGTTATACCTCGGTGGACTTGCAAATTAGAGGCAAACAACCGAAGCCGAGAACCCAAACTCGATGCCGACAACCTACCTTCTCCCTCTCCCTCCACCGCAATCTTGTGTCCGCCAGTGGCCCTCCGCCTCCGCTTGCCTATACTTTTTTCCTGCCTTTTATTTTTCCAACAGACATTTCCCCGGTTTAGACTTGTACACGTGTCGTAAAAGAAAATGTGTTTGCGACATCCGTCGTACTACAACGGTATGGGTTTTGTCGAAGGAGAAGCGAGGCTGCAGCCTGGTAAAAGTCGAACATGTTTCGCAGTGAGTGTACCCTTTGTCGATTTTCCCTGATAAAAACCGATCGAACGAGTAGAGCAGGTCGACGACTGACAGACAGAAGGAACGAGATGCTATTGAAAGAGGTAAGAGGAACGTGCACGACAGACTTGGACAGAAAAGTCCCGTTAGATTATTTGCGAGCATCTCCATAATATGCGCGTGTTTTTGGCGCTTCACCGTCTGTCTGCTGAATTTTTATCACAGTCGGAAGAAGACACAGTGTTCCTCGCGAAATTCGTTTCGCCTCGGCCCATTTTAAAGCGAAACTTTCTTTCCTATATTTGACGCGAGGAAGGAGGTTCGTGGCACGAATGGAAATGAGAAAAAGTACTTAATCCGGCTGGAGTTGTGTGCGGTGAATCTGGCTGCCATTTTCCACTGACCGGAGCCAGAGGGATAGGGAAAAATTCGAGTTTGGTCTGAAGGGCTCGTCGGGCAATCGATTATGCATGTGCCGTCCCGAGGAGAATAAATCTGGGAGGGTCGAAGCAGCCACCACCGCTGCTGCTGCTGCTGCTGCTGCTGCTGCTACTACTACTACTACCGCCGCTCTGTTGCCGCTGCTATCACAATCAGTTGCGCAAAACGAACAGCCATGGAATGTCTATTTTTCGGACGCGCCCCTAGTCTTGCACTCCTTGCCAACGTGTATCCGAATCTATCACGAAATTGGATTTTCTATCCGGCTTCCAGGATTTCCAAAGCCGCCCGAGCAAGGAACAAGAGTGGTCTAGTGGGCGTGAGATGAAGGAGAAAAGAGAGAGAGAGAGAAGGAGCCTAGGATAGTATTATAGGGGGTAGAGAAAAAGAAACAAGATCTGGAAAAACAGGAGACTCCCTTTTTCCTGTTACCACTACATCTCCATTCCGCTCTCGCAAGACTACTGAATTTCCGGCCCTACCTCCGATGTTGAAGATCGTTCCAGATCGTCGCGAGTGTCGGTAGGAATACCTGATGCGAGAACTCTGCCAAAGGAAAGGGGAGAGAGAGAGAGAGAGAGAGAGAAGGAGCGAGAATGTAGAAAATTCAACGGCGCTACCGAAATTTCGCAAAGGGAAACGCGTTGATTTGCCAAATTCATTTCGTTTAACGCGGACTTTGAAATTTTAAATAATGCTAATTCCACATTTGCAATACAAATTTTCAAAGCGAAACCTAATGATAGGCTTTGTCAGTTTTTTCACTTAGATAATGAAATTTGCCACCTGCTCCTTTTTAGTGATTATGCAAATGGCAAAACTTCAAAACACTACGCACACGCGACGACTATTTCTGGCAAATTAATAATTAGCAATAATAATACGAGTAATGCACGCAATATTTTACCATATCCTCAGGTACTTTGGCTTATCATTATCTCGAAGCGGAGATGTAAAGCATTAAACAGCGGTTTAAAGTTTACCGAGCAGTGTAAACGTGACTCGGGGTCTTTCCTCCATGAGAGGCCTATTTTCTTCTCTCTACGTGTAGATTCTACTCGCGTTCTCTCGACAACCCTAAGTATTTTCAGATTTTCCCCGTAGGACGATACGGAAATATAGCGATACGAACCAGTAGCCTCGCAGTCCCATGCAATACGGAACGTTGCAATCTTTGACTATAAAATTACACATGTAGATATCGGAGGAGGAGGGGGACAGCTAGAGAAATTTAGCGATTTTACAGCACGAGAGATTTAATGGAGTTCCAGTATTCAAACAAGCATTCGAGTGACAGTATAAACTTAGTGATATCACGATTCGATTAGAACGCGATACTGTAATAGTGTCGAAGTGCCATAACAGCGAAATGGCATTACGGGCTTTTCGCAAAATGCAGATTGGGGGACCCGTATGAATGTAGAATCGTAGAATTTGCAGAAGCTGAATCGTTATGTTAAAGTATACCTCGAAAATGGACGTTATCGCGATCAAGCGGAAATCTCCTAATATCTCCGGCCACACCAGCAGCTTTTCTATAATGACTGGTGAAATGTGCAGGCACGAGATCGCGGTAATTAAATTTGCAATTTGTGGTTAATTTATCAGCAACAAATAGCGTAATTAATTGGGATATTTCATAAATCCGACAAATTATAGCGGTCCGGTCGTTTAAAATTTCACTGTCCTTTCAACTTAAAAAAAATCAAGGGGGGCACGTAAATAAATGAGATCGAAACCAATTAAGTTACTCGTCGGGTATAAATGGAACTAAAATTCCCATTTCGGTTAATGAACAATATCTCCTGGCGATTGTATCTAATAAATCTTTTTTATCAATCTCGAGACGAAGATCTTCCGTTGGCACACCCAAGGAACTTGGTCAATAAGTTTACGAAGAATCCTTCCCCCATCGTAAATCAGGGCAAATCATACGAGGCCCCCAGTCTCCCAGAACGTGACGTAAAGTTACAGAAGTAATTTTTTTTGTCTCCCGAACGTCCGTAGTCTCGGTCATTTGCGGAAAAAGAACGATCCCCAGCACAACGTCTCAAAATTCTTTCAATCAGCCATTAACTTTTTTATCGAACTTTTCCTTTTCCTCTCCTTTTTTCTCCATCCAACTTTTTACGGTAGCATCTCTGCCGCCGTCATTGTCGTCGTCGTCGTCAATATTATTATTGTTGTTAATAGCAAGACAATGGCACTCTCACTTGATTCTTTCCCCAGAGTCTGAACTCGAAAAGGTCGCGAGGGTATTGAGCAATACACCGAACGATTATGCAAAAGATCGCTGCAGTGGGAAAGACCGGGAAGGGAGGGGGAGGGGCACTTTAAAGATATCGATTACCTTAATTAATCCGATGGCTTTTCCGGAGCGAGAGAGTATGCGCTACGATGCGTGACATCGCCTCGATAAGTAATCGAGCAAACGACGCCAAGTCCCCCGGCGGAGAAAAAAGAACATCGTTGAATAACGGTATAGGTGCTCGTGCGGCAAAATTTCTTCCCTTTGTCCGATAAGTTTCGCGACGACGAGACTGAAAACTTCCCCGGCATAAAGTAGACTGCGCGTGCGATCCCCCCCCCCGATATGCGGAATCACTGCCGTAAATGGATTCGAGTCTCCCCACGGACAAAGATGAAAGACTAGCCGAAACTTGGAAAAGGAAGAAGAGATTAAAGATTAAGAATCTCGAAGCTCGGTTTCGTTTGTGCACTAGGGCTTCTGATTAGCTACACCGACTAATTACAAATTAGTCGGCCAGCGCGAAGACTGTGCGCGAGTACAAAGGATGAATCACTCAGCGCGTTAATTAACTGCAAATGAAACCCGAGGCGAGTCTCACTCGACAGATGAAAAATCCTTAAGTACCTTCGATAGTCCAGCGAAAACCCCGAAGGTGAAAAAATTCTATTTCATTCCTTTTTCAAGGGAACTTGCTCCACTCTTGCTCCACCGCTTTTGTCGTGGAAATCAATTGCATAAAAATGCCCGGAGAGAGGGACATCGATTTTCTCGGCGTATCCTCGCGATATTAAACTCGAATGCAAATCCAGTTCGCGGGGAAGGTGTTTAGCGCATTATATACATTAAAAGAGACATATCTTTGTCCCTGTTTGCCGGGGGAATGGGCTCCAAAGAGGCAGGTACATAAAGCCAACGGAACGGTAAAATACGCATATTTCACAGAGCACTTTCAAATATATGACAGCCAAGTATTAATCACAAGAACGTTGCCGTGCTATGTCTAGGTCGGGGGACTCAGCCGTGAAAGAGACAATCGCAAATATATCAATGTGCATAACCGCTACAAAAGTGTGCGTGGTAGCTCGAAAGCTTAGGGTTGTGCACGTGTAGGTGATTCACATTGCACACGTACAGGATCGAGAGAGGAGGAGGAGAGTCGCATCCACACTTGCAGGCGCGTAGCCTGTTGCTATACGCTTCAGTGCGCGCGCGCGTGCCCGCGTTTGTGTGCACAGGTGAATTTATTGCCCGAGCACATAGAATTACGGCATGATGCGGTGAATTGCACGCGTTTCAATGTTGTACATTCCTGTCCCAGTCGATACACGAGAAGAAGGCTAAATCCATAGAATCTCCCGCGAGTTTCCTCCAACAAACTTTTTCCCCTCGTTTTAATCCTTGGAGCAATGAACGCCGCGCGCAACTTCCTGGTATGCCAAGATCCGGGCAAAAGCGCCAAATTATTCATAATTACTTGGAGGGATAATTCTGACTGTACGTGCGAACGAGGTCTGAGTCAGCGAATCACTTTACACGTAGGGCCGAGCGTTTGCTAGAAAAGTTTACGCGTACCGGAATGCCTTCTACCTCCTCTAAGCGAGTAATTTTACAGAGATAGAGAGAGAGAGAGAGAGAGAGAGAACCCCTCTTTTTCCTCAAGTCGAGGGAGAATTTTTAAATTCGTTTAGGTAAACCGAGTTAAGATAATATTAGTGGAAATGCAGTTAAACCTGATAATATCCAAATGGCGAATATATCGATAGATGCTACTTCTGATAGACCGCCGTATGTCTTTAAGGGAACAAAATTCTCCCATGACCAGGCAAAACTTGACTGATATTTTATTCATAGGAGAACTTGTGTCATAAAAGCGATCCCTCATCGCGGGTCGCCTCCCCTGTCCGTCTATCAGCGTCCTTTCTCTATCCCTTCGTTCCCCGGCTATTTCTTCTAGGCGTCGGACAGTAAGAACTACCCCCAGAACACGCGGGGTATGCGTTGTTGCTGCTGCTTTAAGAAATATTACTTTTCGCACCACGGGCTACCCAGACTGATATGCAGGGAAGGCCACTGAAATGGACTCGCGTTCCTATGTGGTGGCTGCACCGACCGCTATTAAATTATCCATCTCGCGGAATGTACTTTAAAGCCATCTTCCTGTCCACTATACGCGGACTGTGAGAAATGGACTTTCAGGGATTCGCAAGACTTTGCCACGTTAACCTCCATTAACGAATTAAACAACGGGATAGACATTTTTCCTCTGTTAATTTTCAAAATTCAGCAGAAGGACACGAGCACCGCGTAGAGAACCACTCCCGGGATGGCATCCAGAGCCCGGAACTCTAGTATCCACAAGAGAGAGTAGAGGAGAGAAGAGGAGAGGAGAGAGGGAGAGAAGAATAGAGAGCAGAGCATTATCGTCCTACGTACGGAAGCCAAAGGCAGCTGCGTACGACGTTTGATTGATCGAGAATGTGTCAACTTCACGTTACAGTACGACGCGTCAACGCCTAGACGCACTGCGAGAGCTCGACATAACCAAATTACGACTGACGGCCAGGTTACGTGGAGATGGCGTCGGCGATGACGCTGAACGACGATGTTAACGCGTTTAACCGCTGAAAGTTTAGTGTAAGAAAGTTTCGCGGCAGCCCTCGAGAGCAAGTAGGACCAAATAAGCCGGTTACTAAATCCCTCTCGTCATGTAAGGTAAACGAAAACTTTCGAGCCCTTCCCACCAACCCCCTCCTCGTTCTCTTCCCGTTCCTCTTCCCCTGGTACAATTTCGTCGAATTTCGTGCCACTACTCCACTGACCCGTGCATCTTCTTCTACCCGGTATTCCCAAGAATCCGAAGTATAGTCAGAGCGCGTTCTACCGGAGTGCACGCGGCGCCCTGAGAATTTGCTCCGATGCTTCGCGAAGTTCGATGCTCTTTGGCCGTGCGGTTTGCAGAGATTCAAAGGGGTTATCTGGATCGGGTCTGTATCTCCATAATGGGATTTACAGAGGCGCTGGAAGCCGATATGCCTACGTAGGATATTCAAGATTTGATCACCATTTATCACACCGAGCTACAGATACAGAGAGCCAACCAGCTAACCAGCCAACCAGCCACCCAGCCACCCAGCCAACCAACCCTGTGCGAATGGGTCGCGCAAATTGCACCACGAGTTTTGGCTCTGGCTCCGCTGCTTCCTACACACGGTGCGATCCGCACTTAAATACTGCATTCGCGACTGCAGAAATGCGCGGCCCTAATGCAGTCTGCGGTATGTAACGATTCATTTACCGTAGGAATTAATGGGCGGGCTTGAGCGACCAAGAGGCGTATACGATTTCTGGGCAAGAGAGGAGAGCCTCGCTGGATGGGCGCTGGATTCCATGAATAATTGCCCTACCGACTAAAAGCGATAATATTACTGCAGTTCTACGATAATACTATTAATAATGCAATTAAAGCAAATTAAATAAACCTTGCTGCATTTTAGCGGTAACCAACGATCGAGCACCCTTGTGGCAAGGAAAGATTTACTATAGCATTTAATAGGCATACTCCAATGGATAAGCGAGCTTCATAATTCATCGGTAAGCACACTCAACGTACTCTCTAATTTATTGAAATGATCGAAGGAATGAGAAACTACAAAAGTTTTCCTCTCTCCGAGATTCGCGAGTTCCGATTGATAAAACTATGCCACACACGCATGCCACCAACTCTTTCCCCCCTCCTCTTTCTCTTTCCAAGAGAATCTTAATTGAGGCAAACGCGAACACGCATAATTAAACTATTAATTGTACACTCTCAAATGGATAAATCATTGTAATAGCCACTGTTGCTACTTTATTGTTGCTTGATTTCTGATTTAAGGTGCACTTGGGGCTTTATTTAGGTATGCTTAATTGCTCAAAGTAGACGGAGTGTGAGATGATGTCTCATAGATCGATGATGATAATATCCGAGAAACGTGACATGGAAACTTTAAGCGCCCGACGATAAGATTGATTCCTCCCCGTTGGTTTGATATTAAATCGTTAGAAGGTGATCCCGGCTAAATGGGGCCATCAAAAATCTTCAATATCGTGCTGCATTGCTCACACTTCTTTGCTCTGCGTGTCTTATCACATTACATCTTGCTCGTATAATTCACCAATGTAAAGAAAGTGCACATATACTTTCTTATAATCTCTTTATCCTCGTATCGCTCCGACAAACAAAGAATATTTTCCTCAGACAACACATTCCCCCTTTTCCCTTATATAAATTTGCCTCAACAATATTTTATTCCCATAGAGATTATATTAAAAATATCGAAGGGCTCTCCCTCTCCCCACCTACTGAATCGAGCCGAATACATTAAATCATTTATTCAGTTTAGTTATGCTCTTGGTTATGCTAGCCCTTTGGATTTCGTTGAAAGTCTCTTAGAGCGAAGAGGCTCTTATTCAAAAAGAGATTATGCGAGAGCAGTGAAATTAGATCAAACCAGATAAATTACATAATGTACTCGATTTACGTATAGGAATGCAGTAATATCGTTAATAGGGGCTATACATTAATCATTGAAGCGTCTTCTGGGTGCCATCAATAAATGATTAAAGACGTCTCGGGCCTTTGCATAGAACCTCCAAAAGCTCACTGCTGCAACTTAGCCTTGTAGGTAGGAAGTTACATGGCTTATAGCTAATTTCCCAAGCGGCACGCCGCGGTCGAATACTTCTCGATTATTCCTAATCCTTTGGAATTTAGAGGTAGGAAACCTGACGGAAAATGATGCTGAATATTTGAGTGGCTTTCTCTGCCTATTTCCCTCGTTACCGTACAATAAAGCAACAATTATTAATTGAGAGAGATAAAGGGAAATTGTGCATTTTCCACAAGAATGGTAGTATAACCAACAGGAAACCAGTAAAAGATTACGCAATGAGGGAAGAGATAGGGGGATAAGTTGTTGAACATTTTCACGACAAGTGAGAGAATACCGCTGGTTCAAGGACCTAATGGAGTAAATCGTGTACCTGAGGTATCTCGCGCAGGTGGATTTCATAATATCTACATGCTCGGGTGATAAATTTTCTGGAAGACGCACTTTAATACGGCGCAACAGGGCCTGCGGGCTCGTAAATCGTAATCAGTTTAATGCGGCTTGTATGTTAGTTTCGAAACGAGCTTGCGAAGTGTGACGACTTGCGCCGTGCAAGCACGCGGCGGCATTCATGTACGAGGACGCTTCAACGAGAACCTGACGAAGGACTAAAGGCGACTAACACTTATGTAAGAGAGAAACAACCAATGGGGACACCAGGAATACGAGAGAAAGAGAGACAGAGAGTGTGTTGAGTAAGTGAGAGAGAGAGAGAGAGAGAGAGAGAGGAAAATGGACGCGTCGATCGATTAGCTCTTGCCTTGGCTCCTAGTCGCCTAGAACCTCGAGAACGCAATTACGACTAACACACACATATACATACCCCCCCACGTATACGTTCATTTTCCTCTTTCCCCTATTCCTCTACCTCCCGCACTTCGCACTGGCCCGACTCTACCATGCCATCGCACACAGCTTTCTCTCCCTACCCACTTCGTCCTCTTCATCGGTCTTCTTCCTCCACACCCTCCCCCCGCCCGCTGCTGCATCCTTTGTTTCGCTGGTTCTCCAGGCAAAGTCTTCGCAATTATTTCAACCACGACGTTGTGTACGGAGAAATCAAAGTGCAATTATTCTTCAGATTTCACGACGGACAAGCGAGCAGCCACCATCCAGGGGCTGGGATGCACTCGCGAAAAGTACGCGGAGAGCAAAGTGAGAAGTAAATCTTGAATTTGGCGCGCTCACGTACCCCCGATGAAACGCATGGAAAGCGATAAAGTCCTGGGACGAGATTGCCGATCGGCCATGTCGATTTACACAATCATCGGGATTCAATTACCCACGGAACCTTCGAGGACGCTTATTAAAATTCGCTTTAATCCCCGTCGAAAACGAGCGCGCATACATTTCACGCGCAAGCTTTTTATCCGCAAGCCTTCTCTCCTTCTTCCTTAAATCATTATTATTCTACTCACGTGACGGTAATGGAGTTTTGAGCTGCGCGTTGCAGCGCACCTTAAACTCTTTTGCTCGTCAATTTCAGCAGATTAAGCAGCACCGGCCGCTTTACCCCGCGTGTGGTTACGCCACGACGAAACGCTCGCTGCTCTCCTACCAACGCGCTCGAGAACTCCAGGAATCCAACGTCCCTCGCCGCCGTTCCCGAGGTCCTTCTATCCATTCCTCCTCTTCGTGTCCTCTCGTCTAAACGGTCACGTAATTGCTGTGCTTTTCAGCCGCGTGCTGCCCTTTGCTAGAAAATCGCATTTATAACTCTCCTACGCGACACGCTGTAGTGAAAAGCTCGCGATTTGCGTGGGTGGAACGAGAATCGCGCTATACTCGCTTCTTTTATCTCTACCGAATGATTGTTGTTAGCGCGTGTGCTTCCTCCTCGACGTTTTACAAGCCCGACTTCTTCCCGCTGTTAATTATAGCGCAATGTCATTCGCAGACTCATTCGCTTAAAGCTCGCATCGCGAAAAGCCTTATATACCGTTCCGAAATTACCAAATTCTACATTACACGGCCTAGGTATTTGGTGCTGCCGTAATTCTCCTTTTTACGGGAACTGGATGTCTGCCAAATCGTCTTTTCTCCGACATCGCGGTCCGGGCCTCTTATTCTCGCGCGCTCGCGAGTACTATAATCTCGCCTACTTTAAATTTCGCTGCTATCTGGCTGGCAAAGCCAATTTTCCGTATCTAGTCCAAAGTCCCAAGTCCCCGACGACCCGATTCGAGACTTCCTTCCTTCTCCTCCTCCAGGTAGAGAACAGCACGGAGTACGTCGATTAAAACATTGTTTCATTGATTTTCAGAGATATCCTTAATTCCCAGTTAATTGAACTTATGTAACGAAAGTAGAGCATAGAGTAGAATATAGCATTATTGCAGATGCAACAAATGCTTGTATAAACCCTGTACAATATAAACAAGTGCATTTACGAAGGGATCGATAAACATTCATATTCTCTAACGAGAGAGATCTTGGCTTCTGTTAAAGTGCATGGGTAATTGATGAAATATTGGAAAATTATAAATCCTTATAAAATCAACGGATTACGATAACGGGCTTGTAATGGTTGGTCGATAATCAAAGATTCTAATGGAAAATTGCATTATTATCGGAAGCATTGCTTAGCGTTGCTTGTTGCGCGTAAGTTGATCGAAGGGGAGGTTTGATGGATTTTCCTGTTCCCTCATTGATCTTCGTATATACAAAAGTATCTGTAAGAAAACAGAAAAGGGAGAAGCGAAGTAGAAGGAATGCACGAAGACTACGAGGATTGCACCAGATTGGACATACTTCATTAGCAGTTTACGAAATTATATTTCTCGAGATGACTTGTACCGTGTCTCGACTGATGAGGTAAGCGTAGCGGGCGGTCGGGGTGGCACAGTGGGGGAGGATCTCGGTGCCGAAATTGGTCGACAAATAGAGCAGTCTCCGTACTTGCTCTTCCCTAGGCAGGTCAGTGGTTTACTTGGCAAAAGGTCTATCGCGTTGAAAGTTTCTCCAAGCGTTCCTGTTCATTTAGCGTTCGGCTCGAAAGTGAGTTAAGGCTGGATTACGCTTCTGAGCGTAGTACATCACTTACTGCGGCGAACTTGGGTGTTGCAGCATGTCGATTGCACTCTATTGAGTAACCCGAAGCACTCAAGACTTGCTAGAGAGTTGACTTCTGCGAGATATCATAAAAGTCCGGGGATAACTGCTTCTTGCGAACATGACGAGGGAGAGACTAGTGGTACAACTCAAGTATTTCTCTGGCAATTGTTTCAAGTAGTTCGCGAGGGACGAAGGACAAGGAGCGAGAAACGAGGAACGAGGAAGGAAGAACGAGGAGATGAGCGCGACGACGACGACCCCTGACTATAGGAAAACCATTAAGGGAGCGGAGATTTTTGCCGAGCCTTCGATCACGAAGATTCTAGTATTCCCTTCGAGTCATTGGCTAAGCAACAGATGCGACTAATAGCCAAGATAATTAGGGGGGTCTGTGCGGAGAGGAATACTTAAACGCAGGTCATGCATAATCTTTTTGCTCGACTATGGGGTGGAAGGTAAGTTTTATCTCGACTTAAATGCGATGCTTTTTGCGATAGTTTCCCGGGCTCTTCCCACGGTGAATGGAAGATACAATCCAACTGTTGAGATCTTATCAAGTCGGTATTGGCTTTCTTGAAATCTATTTTAGCGTTGCTGAAGGGTAAAAAATCCACAAATGTTGGAAGTAGAGGAAAGAAAGATATACCGAGCGAATATCCGTCGAGAATTCTCGTCTGCTGCTTCGAAAGATCTTATTTAGTTTGGAGTATTAAATTGATTTATTAAGTAAAAACCTGGATATTTCATCCGACACACAAAATGGATATATTGAGAAAAATATAACTTATCTGTTTTCTCAGTTAACGGAGATAATATGTCGCGAACCCGATAGGGGTATTTTATACGCTATAACACAGTGTGGTATACATAAAAATTTAAACCTAGAAATAAGCGTGTGTGTGTGTGTGTGTGTGTGCAGTAGTGGTAGTGGGTATACACGATCGGTAAACCCTGAAAAGTAATCTTGATAAGGGCAACTACACAAGTGTATTATTGCGATATTATTGCGGTATTGCACGTACGAAAGTAAATCAAATCTAGTAGAAAGGACTCGAAAAAAAAGTAGCGATTCGACGGTAAAGTCACGATGTAAATGGTGTTCCACGGATAGAGAGTTTGGCAAGATATGGTTCAGAATTACGAAATGAGCAAGGGAGGATGAAAAAGAGAAAACATATGGGAAGAATGGAGTTTTCTGGTGACCGCGACACTTTCATCCATGAAGTAAATCGAGAAAGAAAGCCAAACTACGTCGAGCTGGACGAAAGTCCATAAAATCGCTCGACATTGCGAACTCGTTTCGCAAGAGCTGGGCGGAACAATTCAGAAAAGAGAGAAGAAAAAGAAAATGTGAGATAGAAAAGGAAAGTAAATGACGATTGGAGTTCGAGTTGGATATTATTGTCTATACCTCGGATACTTGGTGTTCAAGTGGTTAGCGTATTTTACGAGCAACATATTCGACGATAAATGTATATAGAGGCGCAACGTAAAATATAAACTGGGGCTGAGTGTTTGACGTAAAGTACTTGTTGGTTGCGCGAAGAAGGCTACTGCTCTTTAAAATGTCAAAATTTTCTAATTTACGAATCCCCGAAGCGGTAAAGCCAAATCGAAGCTTTTATCATAGAGACGAGGAGAGGACGAACAAGGATGAGATCCGTGTGCTTTTGCGTACATGCAATTTATACGAGAGAGAATCGCAAAACCATAGAGGCGCGTGCCAACGAAGGAGGGCTAAACGATTTAAGGAGAATGCAATAATTCTCCGTTGTCCCGAGTTTTTTGCGAAATATTAATGGTCAGACAAAAGAAAGCAAGAGAACAAGGAGAATTCGCTAGAAAAAGGAGAAGCGAATAAGCCAAAGGAAGGGAATACGGTTTTTACGATCAACGTTCATATTAGCGCGTGGAAAAGGAAAAACGTAGATGAGGTGGAAGAAGTTTTCTTTGCTGTCAGTGCCGCGCGCGTCAGGATCCATAAATTATTAGACTTGACGCGGTTTCCGCTCTCTCTCCCTCTCTCCCGTCAACTACTTTACGTACAGGCAATATCTACGGTAGATTCTTGCTTGTTTTATTCGCCCGTCCTTTCCACCGAAAAAAATCTGTCTTCCTTGTCATTCGGGATTACAATCAGGGTACATCACATGCCGGAGAAAGAAAGAGAGAAAAGAGAAATAAAGAAAGAGAGAGAAGGTCCTGTCGCCGTTAGTCGGGATAAACGTAAAGGGTGATAAACGCATAACCGCAGTTCACTAGATATAAATCACCGAGGGGTAGGAGAAAAATTTGTTTCGATAGAGGAGGCAGCGGCAGCAGCAGTAGCAGAGCCAGGGGGTGAGAATATGGGGCAGGCAGGCAGGCAGGCAGGCAGACAGGGAAGCGGAATGGTTTTTGCTGATGTAGGTAATGGCGAATTGCCTGCAATAAAATTGACCTTTGCGCGATGGAATGGAACTCTGCCAAATCGCCAGCAGCGGGGTTCTTGCCACAGATTCGGATAATGCTGGCTCTCTCCCTCTCTCTCTCTCTCTCTCTCTCTCTCTCTCTCTATCTCTACTACCATCCACGCCGCCATTGCTATCTAGAGATTCGCGCAGAGAATAGCGCGAGCGTCGCAGAGATATCGCACGGTCAGCCACACGTGGATTTGCGCTTCTAGTAAATAGCAGACTGCAGCTAGAGATAACTATGCGCGAATTGACCGGTAATTCGATAACTAGGGGGACTACGGAATAATTTTATGCAAATCAGATTCCGGCGACCAATTCGACGCACGTAGGTATACACGTAACCGAGCCCAGCGACTACCTCCACCCACCTCCACCTTTCTGCCTGGCAGTCAGCGACGCGTGCACCTACCGTTGTGCTCGTGGTCCCGCATGGAACAAGAACCCACCCCCGATAACCCCCGGTAACTCGATAGAGTTTCCACCAGCAGGATGTCCTCCGCGCGAATTCGTGCTGTCGCTTAAATTTAGAACACGGCTATCGTAAACATGCACCGCGAACGTGACGGAACGTCCTCTCCTCCCTCTAAATTTACTTGACGGACTGTGCGACGAGTAAGCTCTCGTCTTTTGTTTTTTTCATTTTATCCGATAAATGAAATCCGTGAACAGGTGAGCTGCTGCGATATTGAGGAATCACATCGTGATCGGAACTACTGCTGGCAAAATCAGCGCAACGCGTTCAGACTAAAGGCTAGTGTAATAAATTTCAAATAAACGGTTCAATAGTAGTAGTAGTAGTAGTAGTAGTAGTAGTAGTAGTAGCAGCAGCAGCAGCAGCAGCAGCAGCATTTTGTAGAAATATCAGCGGAGCTTTGTGAATCGACGTAATTGGATCTACAGCAATCGGCAGGAAGAAATGACCGCGAGGGCTGACAACGCCAATGAGAACACTCGCGCTAATTCGCGCATTGTGCTCAGCCCTGGCATACGTCACGATCGGTCATTCAACTGACAGTGAATGACGCGAAAGCACTTAAGTGCCGGTGGTTCGAAAAAACAATCTGTCATGGGTCGCAATCGCTAACTTTTGCCTTTAATTTGTATCTCGTATATGAAGCAGGTGCAGAGCCTCGCGCATTGTCCGCGCACCACCGGGAGTATCGGATTTTCAGCTAATCTATTTTCGAATTTTATTTAGCCCCGTTCGTATTGCGTAAACTCTAAATATTCGTCGGTCACACAGAAATTTGAGAGAAGGATCGATTTTCAGCCTGGATAGAACTTTACTTAGCCGCGTCATAATCCCGTTTCGAATTCAATGCCGTTTTTACCTTTGCCCGTGCTAATGCTAAACGGCGTTAAACGATCCTCGAACTGCGAATGAGATTCCGCGAATTCTCGTGCACAACGAGAATCTCTTTTCTTATCTACTTGAAAATAAGTAGATTCATCCGTTCCTTACAAGATTTCGATTAAGTATTCCAAGGATTGTTTTTATTCGCGTGGGAACATTGCAGCGCGGCTGCAATTTCTTGCAAATTATGATAAGGATACTTTCTCTCTCTCTCTCTCTCTTTCTCGCGAATGCGCGTGCTCTCTCTTTCTGAAGTTATTTCTCGTCTAAGATTAGTCCGATAGAAAGCTTGGCGAACAACGTAGCATCGAAGGCAGATCAATCTGTCCATCCCGCTTTGGCTCTTCCGTCCACTAAATAAAATATCGTGTGACGATGCGATTGCAATCATTCACCTAGTCGATTTCGTAATCCTCTCGGATTACAGTATCCAAGCCAGGCCCCTTGGAACTATGAAAAACCGGCGAACCTGTCGGATAACCATTTTTATCGAGATAGGAAAGCGGAGGTGAGCAAAATAATCGAGGTGCCGCGTGAAAAACATTTCTTTCAATGCAACGTCGCGTATGTCTCTAATATCAATAAAACAATTTAAAACTAAGAATTTGCGTGATAATCGATAAATTTCTTCGATACGAATAAATCCGACTTAAGATGATCCGCTTTACACCGTTAATCAATTCACGTTTAACCGAGTTTTCCTAGTCTCTTGGCAATCCACTTGTCCGATATTTGCCGCGCATGGGGTTGTTCGTGTAATACAAGTGTGCATTAAGCCTTTGATGAGAGTTTGCATTTGATCGAGAGACAGGCAAATCGAGAAATTAAAGAAGGAAAAAAGTGAGGGGAGAATGGGGAGGAAGGAAGGGACGAACAGGAAGGCAGATAGTTCCCACACACACAGGACGCGCGCGCGCGACACGGGAATGGGTTCGGATGCAGTTAGGGAAAGGGGGTAAACTGGACTCACCGGTAGCAAGAAGCGAGAAATTGAGTTCGTCGAGTTTTGCATATACGACGGGAAGCTCCAAGCCCCGTCAGTGGGAGAATCGTCGTGTGCTTGCGTATTCGTTTACTCGAGAATTGTTCACTTGCGTGTTCGTCCTGTTAAATTCTCCCATCCACCCTGGTGACCGTGGTAAGCATATTCTTTTTACCTCACCTTGTTGGCAATTCGTCCCGACGGACTCTATTTTCCTAGATTCTGTGCCCCTTTATCCGTCGCTGGTTTAACCACCGTGCGCCACCGGCAAGTGGAGTAAACCCTTATAAACTCAGATGCTTGTCACGTGCAGCAAATTGTTTTTCCATTGCAAAATTCATTATTAAAGCACTTCCGTGAAAAAAAAAGTCGAATAAATGCATATTAATTAGATTGAATTTAATTTCGGCCCCCAAATCTTCCTATCGCGCGCCCATCTTCTAATCATTGCGTCGTATTCACATATGATTTTTTCTGGAATTATTTTCTTCAAAGTTTCTCGTTGCCTCAGCGCCATTCGCTCGCTAATAAAATATTATTTCAAGAAGGAATTAACGTTATAGAAGGTAATACGCGCTATGAGGCTGACTACACAAAGTTCCCTCGTGTTTCCCAATCAAGTTATTTAAATGTAACCTAATTCGAACTTTATATGAATTTATATTAATTACATAGTTCCAAGAGTCTCCTGGCCTTTTACTAAACGCGAAGCAAGTATCTGCCTCTAGTATACAATAATGCGGAAATAAATCTGGCAAAGTTAGCTCTAGTTTATCAAATCTTAAAGTCTCGCTTCCTCTTAATCTAATGTCTCTATCGGGGTTTGTAGTTTTAATTCAAAGGACCTGTTCCTCTTCCCTTCGAGTAATTCCTATCTTGGAACATCAAAAAGAGAGAATAGAAATTCAGATGAGGTAAGTAAATGAAACTGAAAATGGCCGCATCACTTAGGATAGCAACGTGCCAAGACGTTTGTGCTTGACAAATAACTTGCGAGAACAGCTGCCGCACTTTTTACCTCGGATTCGGAATTCTTCAATACGCGAGTAACCGTTGGGAAAGCCAGAAAAAGGATGGAAGGAAACTTTTCTTTCGGGCGAAAGTTTCGAGCGAAAGCCAAACAGCCGCGGATCCGTGGACTGGTGATTTACCACGGTATCGTTATTTACTTTGCCGCTTGGAAAAATCGCGATTTGCTCATTTTAGTGGCTATTACAAAACCTTTTCAAGCTTTCGAGGTACCTCGCGCGATAATATTTCGAGCACGCTGTCATCCCGCTGGGTTTACACAGTCTTTTATAAAGTGTGTCTTCATACGAAGAACCGTGAAAGCGTAGAACGCGCGCGCGCTTTCTATAGATTTGTGCTTTTATAACTTTGAAAATCGCGCAAACTTTTTATTTCAATTGTCCACGCGCTAAGAATGGTCATCGAGTTAAAAAAGTCTGCAGCAAGGAGAAATCGTATAAAAGCAAAAGTAACGGGAGGCCACCGCCGTCAGGAGAGCATCAATCACGGACGTGAATTTTTTCGATTTATTTATTGCATTCCAGCCCTAGTAGGAATGACCTGGATTTAAAAGCTGTATTGTGAAGTGGCAACAGTGTGAAAGTCTCGCGTTTCAAATCCGTTTTAAATTACAAAAGGAAAGTAAAAGAATTACAAGATTATATTTCACATTGCAGGAGAGTAATTCGTTTGATATTTTCCCCGTGCGCGGCTTCTGTCTGGCATCTCCGCGCGTTTACAAGAATTGCCTGAAAAAATCCGTTTTTAAAAGGCTGAGGAAAAAGATCGCTTCTCTCTCCTTCCTTCCAGGGAGAAAAACATATTTTTCAAATGGAACGTCCGCAGTCATCAGTTCGTTTACTTCGCTTTTAACGCGTGCGCGCGCATGCTTAACGTAGTCCCGCATTTCACCCGAGTGTCAAGTTAAAAAAGTGACCATCGAAACATCTACCGAATAGTCTTAAATGAGATCCAAATACAAGGCCGGTTTCAAAAATGGAATACGCGTGACCCGCGAACAAACTATATCTGTAATGTCGTTTCGGGCATCACTTAGAGAAGCGGTTCTGCACGGCTATTTCCAATCTAAGGCGCTCGGATCAATCCATACACATCGTGTCGTAAAGCAAATGTTTTAACTCGAGCAGACTTATTCGTTACTGCAAAGTCTAAGAGCAAATTTGTCTTAGTCGTGAACCTCCATCACCGTTGGCAATACGTACGCGAAATCTGCGCCAATGATCATTTTCATTC
Source organism: Sclerodermus sp. 'alternatusi' (assembly GCA_037305995.1). Lineage (NCBI taxonomy): Eukaryota > Metazoa > Arthropoda > Insecta > Hymenoptera > Bethylidae > Sclerodermus > Sclerodermus sp. 'alternatusi'. The sequence continues at coordinate 1,072,718 of CM074558.1, read as the reverse complement.
CGGAAGATCCATTTGCTGGCACGAAAAGCATCGAAATCACGGTATTTATTTCGCGTACACGTATTTCAGATTAGTGCTAATAAATCGGAAATATGTAGTAGTATAGACCCGCCATGTTTTGCCTCTAGCAATGATATCGTTATTTCGCATTATGATGGACAGTGATAGTTACGTGCTTGCGTTTGGTACCTCATAAAGCTTGATAGTAGTGCATAGACACATCCTTACACCCCTACAACCCCGCTGTATGTGCACACACAAACACCAATCTAATATGGTGTGTCGACTTGTGCAAGCGATAAACCGGTAGCGAGCTCTAAATCTACGAGAGTTTCTAAATCGTTACTAAAATTATGTTTCCATCCACCTTATTCTATAGTGGATTAACCTTGGTACTGCATTAGCCACGTTTTAATCTAGAGAATAGCTTCTCGAAAAAGCTCTTCTCTCCCTTTGATTTACTACTTGTCGAGAAACAAAAAATTCCAGCCTTGCAGGGACAAGTTGATTGTGTAATACTTCAGCGGTCTCCTCGGGAGATGCGAATTCCAAAAGGGGAAGTAGCAATGCCGTGAGTTTGCCGTACTCGTGTAACGAAGACACTTTGCCTAAATTCAAGGTAAAAAATTCCTCTTAGCAGCAATATCGATTAAAGGGACATTTCTCTACCATTTCCTATGAAGGATCCAACGAACGTACCAGTAGGTGCTTCGAGTCTATTCTGCACGGATACCTACACATCCGGGTGTAGAGGAAGAATCAAACGGACTTTATCCCAAAAGCTCAGAATCCGATTACACGGACCTTCTCCGTCGATCTCTGCTTCTGGGCTCCTTCATCGTTCTTCGAAGGGCTTCCTCCTCACCTTTTTCTCAGTTAAATCGTATTCGAGGGTGAATCTAACGCGTGAAATCGAGAGGACATTTGTGGCAGTACCGAAATCGATATCCTCGCTGTTTTCGTGGGCATTTTAAATCGAAATTCCGCAAGCCGATCTGAATGTTTTATTCGGTTCGAAAGGGTTGACGCGCGTATCCACGAGGAAATGAGTGCGAAGAAATGAATTTCTCTATTCACGGTCAACGACGAAATAATTTACGATTCCCGCGACGACGACTTTTCTTTCCGCATTAACTATTGCTGAACTCTGACTCTGTTTTCTATCATTTTACTATTTTAAACTGATAGTCAGTGTTTCGCAACAGTCTCATAAATTTATCATGTAAATTTCACGTGCAACGTACGTAATTAATTCTCATTATTTATAAATTGCGCTCCGACTCGATCTTATATTAACGCTCCATAAATAATTAATTTCATGCCTGTTTTCGTAAAAGTCAGAAAATCAACAAACGGTTAAATGTGTTTTGTGTTTGGCTTGAAACAAAATTATTTCCGTTTATACCAAGCGAGGAATAACTTCTGATAAAATTTCCCAGGGGATTGACGCACTATATCCAATAACGAGCCGATTTCTCCTTTTTCTGCTTGGAGCATTGAAATTACAAATATTGCAATATGCTATTTCAGTAGAGTCTTAGAGATTCCATTCGCGGCAAAGTCGATAATTTTTCATTGAATACGGAACAAAAGAGGGGCGCGTGCATATATAGAAGAATTCGCGAAAAGATACATTTTTTTTCTACTGCATTATCGTTCGGAGATGCACTTTCAAAAATCGCAATGATCTCGAAGTGAGTCTTGCTTTCAAGTAGGTCTCGCGTTTCCGGCCACCAAATATTTGGGGGTTGTTTCTTTAAGGTGAAAAATTTGAAAACTCGTTTTCTCGTGTCATAAGCAGAAGATAGCGGCGGTTCTTAGTTGCCTGCTTCTCGGACGGTTGTCTGGGACGGTGGTGGTGGTAGTGGCACGGAGAGAAGAGAACGAAGTGAACGGGGAGGACGAGGGAGCGGGGTTAGCCTTTGTGAGCTTTAAGTGCACACGTTTTAAAGTGAGCAAGAGTCAAGTACGGCGGTGAGCTTGAAGGGTAGAGAGAGGAGCCAGCTGGAAGTTCGCTGTCTTCTAGGAAACGTCCGCGTTTATCCGCAAAGATAAATTTATCCTGGCCGCTTCTTCTCTCGGTGCTTCTTGTACAGTTTCCGTCACACGCCCGCTACCACCCCCGTGTGCCGAGTACCGAGCACGGAGTACCGAGTACCGAGTACCGAGTACCGAGCATCATGCGCCGATCGCAAAAACCGTCAACACTTTGTCCTGCCATGGAGCGGATGGATAAGATCAAAGTTCATTTCAAGGGTGTTGTCGCTCGAAATTGCACTCGTCCTTCCTGTGAGACCGTTGGTAAAAGGACTAGAAAGACGTTGGCTTAATGGACTTTGCACCTCCCTTTTCATTTTCCGTGTAATTGGACTTTATGTCAAACGAGAAGAATTTGATTGCTACGCAGATATCGGGCGCCCTTTACAATGAAATCACACAGTAAAGTGTGTTTCAAAAAGAGCCCTTATTCTACAATTAAGCTCCGATTTCAAATATGCGGGTGTTAATAGATCATTCCATTCCATTACGAGACCTGTGTAATTTAACGCATCTTTTGCAAATGGAATTTACTCCGTGGAAAAAGGATCATCTTGGTCAAAAGAGATTCTAGCCGTTTTCTTGCGAAGACATAATGGAGTTTTAAGAAGTGTCTTTCTACAAGTACTCTTCCCATGACGACGGTGTCTTCCATCCCTTCTTATTGAAATATCTTATTCCGTAAGTATAAAGTGCAGCCGCTTAAATGCTCATGATATATCCATAGCTATGTATATTCGCTCAAACACCTGCTTCACGATAGAGGATCAAAGTTCACTCGGAGAACGTTACCACGGAATTACTGAGGCTCTTCTGGTGACCCACGAAAATGGCTATCGGTTTAATTGCTTCTCGAGAGAGCAATTACACCGACCAATTTGGAAGGCAATTTGAAATGTAATTGTCAGCCAAACCAAATGCTGTCGGATTTGCCTGTTTCGAAGTAATCGTTATGAGGTGACTTCTACTCGTTTTCGTATCTGCCAAGTCAATAAAGTACCGAAAATCACAAGCCGAGTAGTCGGATACTCTTCATAAATTATCTTCCGATATCAGTCGATCAGATTAAACTGTTCTACCGATTGCTCTAATTCAATTAGCCACCACACGATACGCGTTACATGCTACACGTTACGAAAATTAGCAGGAAAGCATGACGAAAATCTCGTTAATCGTGACCATTTTTAGGACAGGATGATTTCGAGACAAGGATGATGGGAGGGATAAATAAGCGAGTAGTAGCTTCTCATTATATTACGAAGGGAAATTGAATATCTTCGCATATACTACACGCACACGAGTCAACCTACGAGGATTAACTTTCCAACTTCCTGGACACCGGAGGTCCAGGCAGGAAGACGAACCATCTCGGTACGATCGAAGGGTCAGAAGGAAGGAAGGAAGGAAGAGAGAGAGGGAGAGAGAGTGAGAGAGAGAGAGAAGTCATACACCTATACGGCGTGAAATTAATGACCATGCTGTTATCGGGTGCTACGATTAGAAGCTAATTACAAGTCGTTGCCTCGCAGGGTCTTACCATCTCACCCTTGAACTGCGTCCCCGTCACACCACCTTTAAGGACGCACATGTACAAATTGTATTACCAGACCCTCGCGCTACGTACCCTAAATACTTAATAATGCACTCGTAAATCCCTATTTTACTTCCCACCCACGCACCCACTCACCCACAACTAGTTTATTAAACTTAGTCATTTTCTCCGAAGGGTTTTACACACACACACGCACACACACACATATACCCCTTTGAAAATTTTATGAAATTAAACCTGCGAGTAACTAACTTTTCGAGCCTATTGCAAGAAGTGACGGATATCCGACCTGTGTGCCTTTTTCCTCATGATATATTCAACACCTACGATTCAGTGAGGGCTGATTTATGTCGCTGTCCTCTGTATTACTTTCAGTCGGTCTGATTTATTTCGTCCCTTTCTTGGTACTGCCAAGGAGTGTGCAAGGAACCGCATGAATCATCCATATATATATACACATATATACTATATTCTACGACTTTGAGAGAAAACTGGCCTAATTCACAGAGAGTTGAACTTACACAATTTGCACCGAATTTCCTCGAGTCTCTACTAAAGAATCGGAAAATCAATCAACTCGGGAAATGGACAAACTAATTCCATGAGAACGTAGAAGAGATCATTAAGAAAACGAAACTCTAAATTATTGATGATTTTACGGAGAAAGCAAATATTTCTTCAAACTTGATCTCAAGTTAAAAATATGTATAACGTCAATTCTTTATGACTTCTATATGACTGGCTTTCTAGTCAGAAAATAACGCATTTTCCTTTTCTATTTGACGTATACCACCCACCACGCCGATGCGTAAGCTTTCTACTTTGCTAAAGTCCAATTCGCGGCACGTGATAAATCACAAAGTCCATTTTAGTTTCCACGCCTTTTCTTCGTACGATAAGTTTCCCTCATTTTTGCCCTCTGGAGTGTTACTCTTTTTCGACGTTCAGCACGAAGAATAAGGGAAAAGAAAAAATTCGCAGCTCCTAAGATTCCAGCAGTCACCGTAATAAATGGAATCTCGAATCAAATATAAAAACTTGGGAGATATATTCTATTGTACGCTTGACACTCTCTCCCCTCTCTCTCTCTCTCTGAATTGACAGGGAGAAGCTACAAGTGGTGTAAAAAAGGGTACAGGCTAGGATTAGGGTAAAGAGTAGAAATCGAGTGGGAAGTACAAAGACCGATACAAACTGAATGGAGAGAGATCAATCGAAACCATGGAAGGAAAATGGAACGTAGCTGAACAAATACTTTAGTGTTGATTGAGAGACCGAACGAGAATCGAGGAATGGAAATGGATTGTGCCCACTTCGTATGTGTGTATATTCTATGTGTGAAGCAAAGAGAAAGAGAAAACGAGTGAAATACTCGATGAGTTTGAGAATATTACTATATGCGATTGAAAATAGGGGTGAGATTTGGTAAGCTCATAGAAATTTATTAAAAATACCGAATATTCCAAATTTTCGACTGAAAGAAGGGACACCGCGGATTCATCGAGGATTCTTAGGGCTATCGATTAAAGCTCTCAGATACATATATTTGATCAAATTGATGGAATGATGGTCGGGAGGGGTAGTTAGCACAGGAAGGTATGCAAGTTATGTTTGATCAGGCATTGTCTGCTATTCCAACCCTTATGCTTACTAAGCTCACCTTACACTGTCAACACGTACAGTATCTGTATACAACAGAGAGTATACGTGACTCCTTGCTTCCGAGTGTTTGCCATTGCATTTATGTGCATTGACGCTAGCTACTATGAAACTCCGATCTATGGCAGTAGAATCATGTGAGAACACGTAGGACACAGAGTGTGCTTAGCCTATGCCGGGCTATGGGTGGGCTATCAAGTTATTGCCAATATACGCTCAATTGGAATAGTTCGATCATCATCCCTGTTGCACTGCATATAGACCATTAAACATATGATTTATGCAAACGATTTAATCAAATTTATCATTAGGGGAAAACACTAACGTGCAACAATAAAAGCAATGAACCTCGGAAACCGTATAAACTCGATTGCAAGCATTTCCCGATCAAAGGGCTAATTCAAAACTCATGAATAACACAAATAAACATTTCTTGGGCATATTTCGCGTGCAAAAATTGTTTGTTGGATTTCAATGAAAGCTGCGTTACCTAACGATAATTGTCAGCCTTTTGCGATAATTCCCGAGCAGAAGTCGCGCGGTGTATTTCCCCATTTGTATTTTTGCAACAGCAATAGCTCCGAGCGCGAAACCGGAATGCAGCTTGTGATTCTATGCGATTTTTAAATGAAAATTTATTTTTCAAACAGAATTAATGAAAAATGCTGCCATACGAATGGTACGCGGATAGAACGATATAATGGTAATTCACCGCATTGGTCACATTGGTCCCGTTGGTCCAGGCGTGATGTTTCAATAATCGCGCATTGTTTGCGTACTCGACACGATCCATCCCTTGATATTCGAGAAGTAGATTGTAGTTTATTACACGTACAGAGAGTTCTATTTAGCCGAAACACGTTCGCACGCGAATTAGCCGTCTACGGAAGGGAAGTAGGCACGCGGGGGAGGATAGGAGAGCAATCTCCACTGGCAGCAGCAGATGCTCGATCGGAAAGCAAAGCGACCCCCGATAAATTGCCTCTGGCGGTGCTGCGCGGATAACTTTGAGGTAAATTACTTCGAAATACCTTTCGTGCAGGGGAGAAAAACGCGAGAGGAAATCTCACCAGGGAGACGATTGAAACTCGTAGAGAGACTTTCAAAGGGAGCTGCCCCCACTCTTCTCCTCGTCTCTAAGATGAAAGATGCACATACGAAATCTTACGACGGGAATCTGCAATATTACGATGGCATTGACGCAACAGGCCACCGTATCCATACGCGCAAGTAAAAGTCAAGCCCGGTGGGTGAGGGAGAGAAAATTTTCCTCCGTTTCTGCATTCTCCTCTTACCGTGCAATTGAGAATCGTATACTTCTATTTACTTACGTGTAACAAGTAAACGAAGGAAGGGAGGGGTAAGCAACATGATTGACTTTCGTTATGAGAAAACCCGGGAGAATTAAAAAATTGCAAGCACTTCCATTGTGTGCTTTGCGTTCAAGTGCAAATGATAGAGGGGAGAGAATCGTTGGTGCGAGAAATTTTTGTTGGATGACTTCTCCTATCGGACGTGCGAGGTATGAGCAACGATGTATGTACGTGCGAGAGAGGCCCAATTTGATCGCCATTGTACAGTTCACGTCAGTTGGACTGACAGTCGGTTCACGCGACACGTTTCCGTTATATTGCGATAAATCGACAAGACAGAAGACCGGCGAATAACGAGCTGTCGCCAATAGTACCGAGGGAGAAGCACGGAAATCAACCACCCAACTAGCCGGCCTCACTCTGAATAGAAGACTAACTAGAGCACTGGAGTCCCAACTTCCACCCTCCTAATACTTTAATTAACAATTAAGATAGGTTAAGCGCGCGACGCGTGGGAGTTGCGTAAAACTCGAAAACCAGCAATCACCGACGACTACGGTAAACGCGAAAGAGGGAAGAAAGCAGTGGAAAGGAAAAAAAGTAGTGTCCCACGGGACGCGACGGGAACGCGGCCTTCCCCCCTTCGATACCTCGATTCCAGTTCGAGGAAAAACTACTGGAAATTAAACTGGCTACATTAAATTAAATTATTTCGAATTTAATCCGTACCTATGCTCGACGGACAATAGCTGCTTCGATGAAGTTCGCCTTTTAATTTAATAACCGGATATTCCGCGCAGTCAATATTTAATTTCATCCAGCAATCAGGTACGACTCTCTGAAACACGGTCTCTTTCTATTCATTCTGATATTTACCGCGATTACTTCTTAATTATATAATTCACTCAGCTCGACTTCTCCAAATTAAAAGCTATGAAAAACTAAGCTGCATTCTGACCATGTGCAGCAAAGGTGAGAGTTGCCTCTCATAAATTTCAAACGCGTTTTTGTTTATCGTAATACAAGGATATGCATACTTTTTCAAGTATGAAATATATTCATAGACAAGTAACATATATCACATAAAAATTATGTGAAGTAAATAAGCAGATGCGCAAAAAACATAAAAATACATGAAAATATATGAAAATACATGAAAATACATGAAAATATAATAAAATATATTAAATATTGCATATATATTTGGTGAAAACAATAGAAATTTATTTGACAGATATTGAAAATGGGAATAGGGAAAATTAAATAAAACACAGTGCAAGTAAAATTATTTGTAAAAAATGCAGTAGGACCTCATAGAGAATTCGTGATATTCTTATAATATGTATTTCGATATTATGTCTAAAAATTATATTATTGATTTGTCTAAGCCTATTATGATTTATTAAAACTACTTAAGATATTTATTTGTGGTATAAATATGTGTATTTGAGTAAGACCCAAATTTATAAATCAAAGAAATATTATTAAATGAAGAACATATAAGTTTTAAAGCTAAGGAAATTGCATCCTTTAAACCAGCATTCATAATAAAATGCAATGACGAAAAAACTTAATTTCAGAAAATTCTAACAAGGATTACATTTTAGATCTGCTGCTCGTTTATTTCAAGTTATTTTGAATTTAAAATAAAAAGTTTGATAAAAAATAAAATGCATATTATTTTGTTTATATTATTAAAAAAAGAATATCATTTTGCGCTCTTGGTTTAACATAATGAAATATTCTTAAAGCGCAGAAAATATATCTCTCTCATATTATGTATGAAGGAGAGAGTGGAAGAGGTCTTACTGTATTTTATTATTTAGTTTTTATTATTATACTAGTACTACTATACTACTACTACTACTACTATTATTAAATGTCGCTAATACCATTGCGTACCAATTAATTTTTATTTGAATTTGCTACAATCTTCGATAAATTTTAGTAAATTATTTTGTTGTATTATAATAGAAAGAAAAATACTGATTTTAATTTAAATAAATACGATGATGAGTTATAAAATGAATATATTAAAATAGAAGATATATATTTCTTGTCTCCCCCCTTTATGTGAGCAATTAATGGTAAAATATTAAAGAGAATTGTTTTTTAATTACTTCTCTCTTCTTTTAAAATATTTATCTGTAAATGAATGTTCTCATTTCTAGTACGCAATGTTTTAGCATCATTGTACTCGATTTATCATTGTAAATAGTGATTGAAGAGATAATCTCTTCAATAAATAAATAAAAAAAAGACTCACCGGCACAACGGCATTACTCTGCTTCCAACTCTGCTCTCCAAAGTGCATAGTCCACTATCCTGTTGCATTTCGCGTACAAAAATACTGACTTTTATATTTGGAAAACTCGCGAGTGTCGATTTAATTAATTAACGATACTTCAGCAAATAAAACTACTTTTCACTTTTACTTTTTACTTGACGATATAAAACTTCATTTAAATCAATTATATTTAAACGATAAAGCAATAACATTTTACAATATAGTGCTTATAAATAACGATGAGTTGAAATAAACAATTTACTTAAAAAAGCTAATTGATAGGCGAAATAATTATAGTCGGAGTTCTTTAAATAAAATACTGAAAACAATTACGACACTGATTTTAACCGAGAAATCTAGTAAAAGATAAATGCGTAATAAAAAACTATTATTTTAAAATAATTGTACTCTATTTATCACTTATGTGTGTGTATGTGTGCAGAGTCCTGATGTGTTTCATGCCTTTCAAGAGTTCTCTGACCTTCCCACTAATAGTCGGCACAATTCGGGAGGTCTCGGAAATGATCGACACAGAATCTCCTACTTGTAAACAATGACGTATGCTGCCAGTAACCTCAAGTAGTTGCTCATTTGTCATAGAGAAGAGAAAGGTAATACTTATTTTCTTACAAAACATTAAAGATATAATGTTTTATTGTATCTTTTCATTTAGAATATTATAAGAATTTTAATATTTTATTACGTTTATAAAATTTAATATAACTTTTTGAAATAATACAGTCAAATTGATAATATAAATTTTCTTTAGTGCTATTACTTGAATTGTTAATATCTTTTAATCGAAGTAATTTTATATGATATTAAAAAATATTTTAATTTAATCAATTTTACAAATTTGGTAATAAGAATTAAATTTTACGAGAAAGGTCGTTCTGTTGTTACTTTTCCATTACTGCATTCATTATGATATATTTACTCGTCTCTTAAAAACTTTTTACGTAATGATCATAATTAATCTAATAATAAATTTATTCGAGTACAATGATTTATTTTTCTGTTGGTTGGCAAAATACAAAAATTCTAATAACTATTATACTTAGGCTTTCTCTCTCTTTTGCTCTTCTTAATAATACAAGAAAGCTTTAATTTACCTTGGCAAAAATGTACTAGAATTAAAAATTAAAGTATCGCATATTGTATTATGCATTTAAAATAAAAAAGTATTTTTTCTTTCATATTACAATTATAAATTTAATTTAAATTAATTACTTATTTAAATCACATTTACGTCATAAATTTCTGAATAAAATCGTTGCATTATTAGAATTATTGTATTTCAGTGGAGATTACTTTTCAAACTCTTAAATAAAAATAAAATAAATTAAAGACTCACCTGTAACTGCAAAATTCATTACTTTGTTGAACTCTACTTTCTGAAGTGCAGCTCGCCATTCCGTTGCAATTCACGTTCAAAAGCAGTGATTGTTGCATTCGCTTTTCGAATGCGATTGAAATAACTAACGACATTACATTGAATTTATCTATTTTTTTATTGCTCAACAGCATGACGTTACGAAATCGTGTGTATAAGAACAGTATTAAGTTCATTACTAATAATTGCTATTTTTAAAAAATTCTTTAATGTAAAGTTAGCGTTTAATGGATAAATGAAATGATGCTGCATAAAAGAAATCTAATCTACACAGACTTTATGATTAAAGTAATCCGAATACCGAGGAATTGTGTAAATATACTTAATCACTTATATGAATTATGTATTAACCATTAATTTCTGAGTCCTCGCGTTATTACAATTTTTGAACTCGTTAATTTTTCCCTTACCCAACTATGACCTTTTGATGAGAAAAAAAGAGAAGAAATCCACTTTTTCAACAATGTTACAGTCAGAAGTAAAAGTTTTCTCTTTATAGGAGGAACTAGGAGAATATTCTGCAAAATTGGTGAAACTGATGAAAAAAAGGAGGACTTTTACTGTCACACAGACTGGACTGGACACTCATATTGCCCGAGGAGAGGGAGAGCGGGGTAAGTAGGACTGAAGTTGTATGCACTGCGTAACCTAACGTTATGTAAATTACGTTCGATCTGTAGACGTTGCTAACTAGTTAACGAAGCGCTACTACCATTAAAGACAGTAATTGGCTTTGTTCAAGTTCTCGCTAAATTGTTCATAATGTATTCAATTTTAGCGGGTATAAATATTATACCAAAGATATAGCTATTTTACTTCTTTCGCTCTTCTGGTCAGACTTAAATATTCAATGAAATATGAAAACGGTTGAGCGTAGATATGCTTGAAAATATATCTTCTGAGTTTAATTATTCATAAATTCTTATTATCCCTCTTTTCTCATTGAATAAAGTCACAGCTGTCCCTAATATTTATTGATGTGACTTAATTCTCTCGGGGCGAATTTTGCAACTCCGTTGGGAAAAATTGATTGAAAACAGTAATGACTCCGCGAAAAAGTGTTACACGAAAAACCTTTTTAGATAAAGGGCAGGTTGCCGTGCAATTGCACCGCAGAGCGCGTGTGCTTTCCAGCCGGTGCTGTTCCCTGAACATTTCGCGTGTTATTTATTATATCATTCAAAGCGTTTGTTATATACGCTGCTCATAATGGTACTGTTAACACGATAAGCTTAGGCGAAAGACCATTGCAATATGATCTATGCGAGATCTTCTCGACAATGAGATGAATTCAACAAGTATTGCGACGAGTTCCACCACCCCCGCGCGTTGCGCTTCCCCACGTGCCGCGTGTCCTCCCGCAGCTATTCCGTCAGAAAAACAATTCTAGAGATTAGAAGGAAATAAAATGAAGACTGCTCTTGGTGGAAGAGTGTACTATCCATCCCACGGGAGCTGTAGATACCTTCACACCGCGATCACGAACAACTTGATGCTATTTCCGTGTAACATCCTTCCTCCTACCCACTTTTAACTCGAACTTTCTGCAAGGAATCATCCCATTACGTGTATATGTAGACACAAGTGCTTTCATTTCCTTTTGGAATTTCGAGAACCTCGCGTACGTTTTCTTTCAGTTTCCACGGAACAATTCCAATTAGCACACGCACGGTGCAATAAGCATGAAAAATTAACCCCCGATGACCCAGTTAACGCGCAACAAGTGCAGACTATTTTGCTCGGCTACGACAAAGTCGACGAGGACGAAGACGAGGACGAGGACGAGTCGAGTTTCAAACTCAAGTACCTTATTTCACTAGTTTCGAATAGAAATGTATAAGACAGACATTGCTACGTTCTTTCTTTCTTTCTTCCTTTCTTTTCACCCTTCCTTTTTTTCCACCTCCTGCTCCTTCTCTCGGAGGTGTCATAGAATAGTAAAGTGCACACCGGACCCCTGACCCTCCCAGGACAGTTTTGAGCGTACAAATATATTTTTAGCCGATATTGGTTTCATTGAGAAAGATCAAGGCTGGTTATCTTGCGTGAGAGGGAAATACATTAAGGTCCTATCGATCGAGGCCAAGAGCCTGGAAACTGTCACAAGCTTTCTTAATATTTTACTCAAATTAGGGATCGAGGGAGACTTTTCCTTCCGTTGGAGCATCGGAATAACAATGGCAAGTTTAGCAAATAGGCGCTTGTCGAGTTTACGAATATGTGTTACTTTTCATGTACAATATTGTTCTCTGGCATTACACTTTGGAAAATCAAGGGGGTGGATTAGCGTGGCCGTAACATACATAAATCGCAAGACAATATTTGCCTTGTAACAATGGTGCCCAAGGTTTTGAAGCTACGTCTGCCACGTGTTTCGCAATTTCGTTTTCCCGTTGCGAGCGGAAACTTCGTAGGCCATACGTCGCAGTGGAAGCGTGTCGCAATTTCGCTTAATTGGAGGAACTCGAATAAAGGGAGGAGAGTGCGGCGACATCCGGATGTTATGGCACGACCCTTACGTGGCTTCTCATGCGAAATGCGAGTTACACCCTCACTTTCGGATTTTTGATCCAGTGTTCCACGCGTTACGTATAGTCAGTAGTCAGCTTGAGTCTTGAGTTCCGAGACCCTGTGTGCCATCTCTCCTTTCTCCTATTCTCCTCCATCGACAATTTTCCGTCCGCGAACGGTGGAATCATAAAAATCAAGCCTGAGTCTGGTGTATAATTTAAAAGTAGTAAAATTCTCTCTCTCTCTCTCTCTGTTTTTCTCTTACGTGAAACCTACATTACGCGAAACGAATGCACCGAACTTTCGTAACGTTTTACTTGCAATGGCTCATCGGTTGCTCTCGAAAGCACGATACGCGCGAGCTTTTTTGGGAAGAATTTTACGATCCACGATGCGAACGCTGAAAAACTAATTAATTCAACTTTCTGAAAACTAGCGTTAAATCTCGCTCTATTCTGCCGCGGACGTGCGCGTATTTCATTAACGGTTTTAGTCGGACAAAATTCATAGGAAAATGTGCCTCACATCGTTTTAATGATCAATTCGGAGTTCAGCCTCAGCTCAATTTTCATGTATGAGCAGTTTAATCGCGCATCCGCGAACAAAAACACACAGTGCTTGTTAAATTTTACTATCCAATTAAAGTTTAATTATTCGATCGAATGTTCTGGGTTAGAAACGTAAAATATTTATGCGAATGCTTCTTCAGATCCCTTGTAAAACTCTTCCGTATAATTTGAGCAAAACACATCCGATACATAAAATTATATGTGCACATGTGTGTACAAACGCGTCTGTGTGTGCGCGCACCTTACTCGTCCATCGGGAAATACTTTTATCGTTAAACGTGGAATTAAAATCACATTCTAGGTCATGGAGCACTAGTTTTGCTATTCAGCAATGCTGAATCTGAAATAGCAGAAGCCAAGCTGCGCATACTGAAAGTGGCGTCGATAAAATTTTCCACCTGTATCCTATTTAATCAAACAGTTTCCAGTGAAATGCGGTTTCAGCTTCGTACTCGCCGAGAAATTTCACCCATCAAAATTATGCGTATTATCTTCTTTCGACACTTTCACCGTTATCGACGCTTTAAAGCTATCGTGGGAATTTCACGAAATAGCCATTCGCGCGCTTAAAGCATTCTTCATAATATACTCGTTTTCAAGTTTCACGGTGGGGTAGTAGCAGAATGGGGATACTAAGCGCAATTAATAATTATAGCTATAATTATTGCCTAAGCAAGTAAAGGGTGATAGGAGCACGCAAAATGCATTAAAACAAAACTAATTAATAAATGTACGGATGCGGCAGCGAACAACGACAATCAGAGCGGAGGGCTTTTGCCGGTGAATTCTGGGCTCTCTTAGCCACCGCGAGTTTCAAGGAAAACGGATACAGGAAAGATTCGTAAATGCCGAATGGGTTTGGGTAAAGAAGCAAAGCGGTGGTGAAGTGACAAGGCAGAGAGCGTGGTTGCTCTTCACTACTTTATACCAAGAAGCCTCGTACGAGTGTCGCGAGTTCTCGTTTCACAGTGGAATGGTAATCGTTAGGCTTGAAGGCCCTCCTAAATTGCGCGAATTGCTAAAGCGCTAAGCTTCCTCCCAGCAGCGCGAAAATCCGACGGCAGAGCGACGACGCGGCAGAAAAGGGGAGGCTATGGCGGCTTGGCTCGTGACGTCCGCTCAAGTGGCAAGGGTTGAAAGGCTGGGCGAGCTCGGTGCAAATTGGTGTAATATCTTCGCTAACAAGCGCGTAATCAGCTCGGCCCAGCGACTACCTTCGTGTTATCTTTATACCCGCTAAATCATCTTACACTCGCCCATCGCTTCAGCTCTGTGAAAATCTCCGGCAATTACTGTGGTCCTCAATTTTACTACTCTGGATCTCGATCAGGACAGGCTCTGCTAGTAATCTATCTAATAATCGTACTGTGCTTTCGATAAAGCACAACGTGCGCGAACGATCGTTATTCTCTCGCTTACTTAAGTTCGGGACCAGCTTGAAATCCATTGGTATCACCATCATTCACAAAAAATACACGTATAAGGTGGACATTAATTATACGATGTCGAATGTACGAATGTATGATGGAAGGCAAATGTCAGAGGGGGTGAGAGAGAGAGAGAGTTCGTAACGAAAAAATGTCCAAGTTTGATAAACGCAGAGATTGGGACGGCCAGCGGACGATGTATATTCATCATTCGAATAGTTGGACGCGCCACGTTTCACGAGCCAGCGAGCATTTCGGCCATTCGGCCGCTTCGACGTGGTAGAAATCATTGGAAGAAGAGGGCGCGCGCCTGGTCGATTTAAATATTTCTTTATTAAGGCCAACTCTCGTATTTCTTTCATATGTCCACCGCACGTGTTATTTGCCTAGGCTTTAAAACTATAATCGGCGAATTATCAGGCTGCAAATATAGAACTAGCTTAATGTATCTCCTTCACTGTACTAATATTACTGCTACTGCTACTGCTACTACTACTGTCCGTTACACCCTGTTTGGACACTGCTACTGTCCGTACTACTACTACTACTATTACTGCCACCGGGTACGGGGAGTGGCGGTAGGGAGTCCACTCGCGCGACAGGAATAATATTTCGTAAATGTGCTTTAACCCCCACATAAGCGTAAAAAGTAGATTGGCCGATCGGCGAGTCCGGCCGTAACTCCATTTTGTAATTTAAACTGCCATAAAGCGGAACACTTCTCCAAGTTTTATAGTGGCGATAAACGCTGGAAATAAATGTAATCTAAAACAGTGCAGTTTGGCAGTTGTTCATAAACATAAATAATTGACACGGCGATGTCTAACGCAGCCTGCCGAGGCTGCGGAAGATTCCGCCCCCAATTAAGTGATGTTCGTGCCTCGAGTACAAATGCCCGACGAATATAGAAGAAGAAGGGGGGAGAGAGAGAGAGAGAAATGATCAAACTCGTCGAAACGCTCACCGCTGTTCAAGCAAGAGTGTATCAGGATATTGGTCTTTAACTCTCTCCTTATTTCGGACCGAGACACTATCTTGATAGCTTTTTTAGTTTCATCTAACAATGATGAATGACTCCGTAAATGGGAAATCGATATTGACTGTTCTTCCGCATAAACATTGTTTTTCAGTCGATCAGAAGCAATAAGACATTTACACGCGACCTGTCCTTCGTTTCTCGAGACATTTCGCGCATCGTCAGCCTCTGCCTTTTCGCCCTGATCCTTCCACAGCCCTTACAGCCCTTCCACCCCCAATGGGGAGCTCCCGGTTTCTCGTGTCATCCATTCCCTAGGCTACCGAACTTTATGAAGCGGCCTTTCTTACTTTTCTTTTGGAAAGATAACGCTGCTCGACTTGGTTTCTTGCCACTTTTTTGCCCCACCTATCGAACTCGTATCGTAGTGGTGATAGGATGTACGACCTTCGTGTCGACCTCGACGCGCGATGCCACCCCCACAGCTTTTCCACCTCCTCCACCAGTGATTCGCTCTCGCTTTCTCTTCGTTACAAGTGCCTAATAAGGAGAGAAATAGGCGTCGAGCACGAAACAACGATCGGAGACGAATGGTCGTCGGTATCTCGTCGGGTTTAAGGAATATTTATCGTTTAGTTCGACGTGTTGCGCACACGATCATGTATTATATTTTTAATAGTTATAAACGCCGCACGCCATGAAATCGTAAGTATGCGATCGATGGATGACGTCAAACAATGGAACGAATCCCCGGACACAGGGGGTTAAACTGGGCTGGTTCGCGGGCCAAATATTCTCCCGTGTAACTTAACTAACGGCCACGTAATATATAACGCGAAGCATGAATTGACACAATTATGCAGCATCGCATAGCATTCGGTCATCGTTTTGTGTGACAATGATCTGCGTTTATCTGCACAGTCCGTTGAGTAATCCTATCGACTAATATTGCATCAGCGGCAAATTAGTAACAAACAGAGGTGCGTTAAATTGGTCTCACTGTGTTGTACACGCTCTTCATCAAAAAGTATTCACCTTGATTAAACGGCAAAAATACAATAATCAAATTTCATACTGTAATCGTATCAAAATTGAAATCAGAGAAGAATTAATTAAACGCCCGGGAATTTGTCTAGTATGAGAGCAAGTTTTCGATAATTCGTTCAGCTTCCATTATTAAGAAGTAGCGTTCCGGGGCAGAGTTAAAAGCGTGTGAAATTTTCAGATGATCTACTTCATGGACTTTCAACGAATTCGTATCCTCTTTTTTCTTACTATCCAGCAACCCGAGTGGTTGGTCGGTCGGCTAGCCGACCGAGCGACCGACCGACCGACCGGTCGGCTCGTACAAGTTTTTAATCAAATTTTCCTGATATTAACTTCTCCCTGACTTCGACCCTCGTTCGCCTGTACAAAGTCCTTCAATCACGGTTACTTGAATTACACTCCGCGTTTCACCCTTTTTACAACTACTCCTTCGCTCGCTCTCTCGCTCCCTCGTTTCCCCACTTACTCTCGCTTGTTTCTTTCTCTCTTTATCCAACGCTACCGCGGCAACCTAAATGTTTTCCGCAAAGGGTTAAGATTACGAAAATGTATATTTTACGAAGCTAATCTGCTGCTGCGCGAGTTTTGAGAAGGAGGGAGGTTTCTCGGGGAAAACGTTTAATGAAAAATAAACGCGCAAATTAGATAAGAACAGTTGAAAAAAGCCTAATAGAAAAGCTCGAAGAGGAAAACACGTGGAAAATGAGAGAGGAAAAACTTGCGACTAATTCAGTCTCTCTCTCTCTCTCTCTTTCTCTCACTCTCTCGTAGTTAGTTAAAAACAAGGCCATAATTAGAAAAGTCTTCCGTTGTGTACCAGCGGGGAACAAGTATTCCAGATGTTCAGAAAAACAAAATCATAAATTGAATTTCATTGTCACGAAGCTTTATATCTATTGGTGAAAGTCCGTGCTGGGATTTCACGCTATAAAATACGTTAAACAGTTATTTGTCCAAAATTCAACGGGGCGTATTATGGAATAATTTCCTCGTCGATTAAAATGCAGCGAGTTAAACTCTACGCGTTAATAAAATGACCGTTCGGAAGTGTTCCATAAAAACATACGGTAAGACATACGCACGTAATTTTCATTGGGGAAAATTCCAGCTTTGTTTCTACAATATGTTCGTCAGCAAAAATGTTGCTGAAATTTATAAATACAACATTATCTTTTTTCGCTACAGTAAATGGAAGTGTGTGTTCAATGTAGCATCGTGTACGCGCGTCTCTTCGATTTTCAGCGTAATGGCTCGATTTTCATGATACCTAAGCACTACTTTCCGGGCCCTATCCAAAAAGCTTTGAAAGAAGTCGCGATATAGTTTCCCGGTCCGATGTATTTTGCATGCATCAAAAAGTGAATTGAAAGAGTGTTTGAATCCACAAAACGTTGCTTTTACGCCCATACCACAACAGTGGTTTGCACTTCAAAAGGAAACGTTAACTTTACTATGTTGTAAAGGTAAATTTTCGTTAAAAATTTTCTTTTACCAAGATTCCTTTTAGCGCACTAAGTAAAGCGAATATTAAAGTAAAAGTGTATATTTTACTGGTAATAAAGGAACACAGGGTGAGAGGGAGGGATACCGGGGGAATAAGAATGCCAACGCGTTCTCGATAGAATTCTATTACGATAAATCTTAGTAAAAACGATTATTCGCTAGAAATGGAAATAAACGGCTGCCACTAAATTAAAGTGCAAACATGGATTAGTTTTAATGACTCATTATAGTTGGCTAATAGCACTTAAAAGTCCAATGGGGCCCGTAAAAATTTCGGGCTTTAAAAACACAAAGGTCAGTAGAGTTCCTAGTAGAGCTGGTTTGTAGGAAAGCCACCGTCTATAAGGGCTGAATGGTCGTTCGAGTGATCGATATGGTCTCTGATCGTGTTGTATGCGGAAGATAAAGTAGACGTGAGAGAATTGATCACCAACAAAAAGGGTTCGTGCAAAGTTAATCTGTTCCTCTCAAATCGAAAGTCATTCCAGCTCTTTTCGCAGATATTTTAATGGTAAACATTTTTTATCTAAAGATTATGTAGCCATATTAATATTATCTTTTGTATAATCCTTTATCTCATTTTTAAAATATAAATGTAGAAAATTCGCGCAGAGGAAAAGCTTTTAACAATCGTCCATCACGACAAACGTAGCCCATAACAGTAGTAAGGAATCTGTTTGAGCGCTCAATTATTTTAACTATTGAAAAATTCAGACTGCTGCTGCTGCTGTTGTTCTCCACTGCTCATAAATAAAGAAAATTTTCGCTATAATTTATCGACATTCGTGTGATTTGAAGTAACGATAAATAAGTTTTTATTTCACTTAAATTAACAATCATCCAGCCACTAACCATGGAGTAGAGTACGGTAAAAACTAAACTTTTTCGTAACAACGTTCAGCCTTCTTATTTTATGCTACGCCAGAGATTTGAGATGCAGTACGAAGCTTTTAACCAAACGGAAATAATTAAAAAGAGATAGTTTGAGCCTCAAAGTGATGTAAAAGTGTTGAAAACTTTCACGGACTTCCCTCAAGGAGCACTTCATTTTTAACAGTAGTTGCAATATTTTCCCTTCGCTGCGTGGTTATTTATAATTAAATTTATTCCGCTAGCAAGCATTAATATTTATTCTAGCAAACGAAACGAGGAAAAAACAGATGTTAAATTATTTGCGCATATTGAATCATATTTGAGCACATAAATACTCTGGCATGCACGCAGGAGAATTTATGCGATGCAATTCTTAATTCGACGATCATAAATTTTAGCTGTCAGCATCCTTATTGATTCGCGACGGGCAGGCTGTTGCGAAGACCGGATTAATCGCGAATGAAAATGGAGAAACAAAGTTTTACCTTGTTACGCCATTGCGCTCGTAGCCGCGTTTAAACCTCTTGGCACGATACGCGCGAATCCTGGATATATTCGGCGCATACCACGACTGAGTTTCTTCACGCAACTCATCAATCTCAATGTCACGCGCTATGAGAGAAGCAGTCGATTTTGCTTAGTAACCGAGACCCAGAGGGAACTGAAAAAACTGGAAAAACTGGAAGTGTTACCGTTTATACGTCGAATTTTCCGCCTACATCAAGAATTCCTCAGATGTGGAAGATTTCCCCCAGAGTCTTATCGTTCTCTATCCTCGCGATATCCTCCTCCCATTATGTAGGGGTGAAAGCGTTCATCCAAATCTCGCATCCACGAATAATTCGAATCCACCGGGATTACCAAAACATCCCTTTTCACCAATGGTACAACAGTCAACGGAGGGATATTAGAAAAATATTTCTTTTTTCTACGGTGACCCCGACACCTTTGCGACTGCAACTGCATTCTAAAGAAATTACAGGGGCGGAAGCGGAAGGATATTTGAAGTATACTCGAATGCTACAAGTGCCGTGGCCAGGGCTGCTGGTGCGGTGGGTGAAACGGTCGAATATATAATATTTCGACTATCCGACAGCGGCGTGTATGCACAACACGCCCTTCCTAGACCCTTTGAGCCTGCCGACTCGTAAAGGACGGCTTTCTAGCGCTACGAGTGTAAGCCGAAACCCCTTCCCCCAACCCTCTCTCGCTCTCTCGGCCAAGTAGCTACCACCACGCAACAATACTGCCGCAAAGAGATCCGGGAATTGAACAATGAAATCTTCTCTCACTTTTCTGACTCGTCTTCCTCTCGGCAGGTCTTCCGTTAAAAGCAATCGTTAACGCGAGTCGAATAAACGAATCTAATTACCCTACAGCACCGCGAGAAAACAGCTACTTTTAATAGGCCGTGACTCATCGAATTAGCCGAGGAAGAAAGAACTTGTTACGTTGCTTCTTTGTAATTGACTAAAATGAGAAATAAATCGAGATGGAAGTTCGTGGACTGACTGGCAGTATAATTCTTAAAACGTTTCAACTATTGGATTGTGCGTTCAGTGGTTTTCATGCGAAAATACTGGGACCGATTGGAAGTACGTTTTTTTTTTCTTTCTTCTTTTTTTCGGACCATTCGCCATACACGCGACTAAACCGCGTGCGTGCGCGCGCGCACTTGCATGAAATTGTTTCACGGAATTACAGAGCCAACTGTGGACGAGCGGCGGATTCCGCTAAATGTATAGCTGTCAGCGTTCAATTACGGTCACTGGAAGTCCTGTATCGGTCGCATTCGCGTTTCGAATCCATCTCACCTGAGTCACCGCGACGCAAGCTTTCACCGAAGATTAGAAGGCTTAAGCAAAGTGCACGTTAAGCCGATTTAATTTGGAATAATGCACAAGGTTTTTTAGTACGCGCGAAGCGGTATGTCTGCCAAATCGAATGTATCCTCGGTAGCCACTTCTGCATTCATCCCGCGCTTAAAAAAATTCGGATTCCCTTTCGAAAGCATCTCTCACCGTTTCGTTCCTGGCGAGAACTTTCGCAGTTTTACGCGGGGCTTTTCGTTCTAAGAGAGACGCAGCCGCATTGCCGCACAGAGTTTGCCAAAGGGGCATTAAGTGGCATTAGAAATCAGCTTTGTCTGACTCGTCACTGACGGATCTCTCTCACAATAGGCGTTTCACTTGGAGAAGTTGGTAGTCGGCGACGGCCGATGGCACCAGAATTTTAACGAGGTCGCTCGGTCAATCGGGAAATACTTCTATCGCGAAAACCACACACGTCCGCTACCTCCGTCCCTCCAAATGCGCAAAAACCCACTCGGTTTTTGGGAGAACCCTCGCATCAATTTTATTGCCATTATATCACTGGCATTTCTAATTACTCGAGAAACCTTTCCAAGATTCCAATATCCAACTTTAAGGAGTTTCACGGGATCACGGGGCGCCTTCCTTTTCACTCGAGCGTTTATCGCAAGAGAACGCCTAATTGACCGGTTTTTAATAAGAAATTAATTGAGAGAATGATTATACGCATTTCGAAGAAAAATATGAAATTACGAGCGCTCCGTAATACTGATTCGCTTAAAAGAGCTTATTTCTCATCTTCACAGTTATTTAAATGCTGGAGACAAGTACAAAAGAGAAGTCATAATTAAGAAGAAGAACAGCAGCCGGTTTTCTGCTGGAAGCATAATCCAAATAAGTCAGTTGTCAGTATCTGTGTGCGAGTGTGTGTCTCCTCGCGACGAATTTAATCTATATGCTCAATTATCCTCGATTACCGGTAGCTTCGGAATTCGTCAGAGGGCTCATTAGCACATTACAGCCAGCCTTAATTCGGCTGCTGATGTAGACTAGCGATGAGGGAGAAAGGGAGCCTTCTGGAAGCGAATCGAACCTATATCGGAATTTTCCCGAAGACCAATCGAAAAGTTTCTGCCATCGAAGAAGAAACCCATTAAGGGAACGAACGGGCGAGGAATCGCACGATTAACGCCTTGCAGCCATTAACTCCCGTCACTCCTTCTTCTTCCCCATTAAAAACTTTCCGAGAGTCTACAGTGAAATGAAAATGCCATTGGCCCGTTACCCCTCTGACACCTACTCGCGTGCGGGGACCGATCAAGCCCGGTGGTACTGGCGGCAACTCCGCTCTTGGGTCTTTTGGGAACAGCCTGTTCATTAAACGAGCACCACCAAACTCTCTCTCTCTCTCTCTCTCTTTATGCACTAATCTCGAGATTAACTTTTAAATTCTCCACTAATATTTGACCAGAAATTTCATCAGTCGTTCAACGTAAATAACTTCCTATCCATCCCCCAGATAATTTTTAGAGGAGCGAGGCCACTCCGCGCTAATAATAACATTGGATTCTCTCGCGTGCGGACTCGTGTAATTTAGGGCTGGAAGAGAGTAAAAGCGATGATGAGTCTTGGCAATTTGCCCCGAATACGGCGGTCAGCTCGGAGTCCTCTGCGGAGATGGCGAGTAGGAATCGCTACTAGTCCGAGGAATGCGAGGGAAATGAAGGTGCAGACGGTAAAGGCATCGTCATGGGGGTGGCAGCCCTTTAAACAGTGACGTCGGTTTCCTTTGATCCCATCCCATATGCGAAACTCTCATCAACAGGTGAACGAACGGGTTGAGCGTGTACCATCCGCCAGTAGATTCGAACGAGTCGCGTTGAATAAGCGAATCCGCGCTTACGCAAACCATGGCAAGCCCTTCTGCTATTTTTGAAACGGTGCCGTATGGGAAAAATAATGGACGGGAAAAACTGGCGGCGGTGATATATCTAACGACAGTTGCGACCTCACCGCGAACACGACGCCCTTTGCCTTCGAAATGCGTTACCTTGAAGTTCTGCTGCTGGAGTTCATCGCCACGCCTTCTCCACGACTGTCCCCGAGACGCGGACCTATCGATTCTCCTGGGATACCATGCCAAACGCTTTCTCAAGGTAAACCTTTCTCATCATCCGCTTAAAAACTGATTATTCAGCGAGTGGTAACTAATTGCTCGCACGGGGGAATTCTGTTGGTGTAGTTTTACTCTTCTTCCTACTCTACTCCGTTTCCAGAGGAATGGAAACTCTATATCGAACAATAAAGCTAATGAGTTCGATTAGGATTGCTATTATCAGCTTTCGTTCTGCAATTATCCCGCGTGCTATGTAGATCGCGTTACTCGTCCCTATAAACCACTTAAATGAAACGATGGGGCTATATCAAATTAGAGATACAGCAGATATATACGTGGATACGGATATTAAGTCGGGGGCCAGCTCTATATTATCGTAAAATTAGTCATTAAGCATTCTCTCCGAAAGACTCGCGGATTAAAGTTTTGATTAAAGTTACCTTGGAGAAACTCTTTCCAGTAAAAGTATTTTAATTGATTCAATAAACTGATTTACAGCAAGTTCCTCGTTTAATCTGATATCATTTGCTTTTTATTTTATTAGTCTGACGGAATCTAGCTGAGGGATCTTTCTTTTGATACAATCGAGCATTAACCTTCTCTTCCTTCCTTCCCACCCTCTTTTTCATTTTATTTTAATCAAAGCGTAATCCCTCCTAACGTGTTAATTCAGCTTTTCAGTCAGTCGATACCGGGGCTCCTCGAAATTCACTTGAATCTCACAATCCCTCGGGTATTCGAAGCCCTAGAAAACGTTGGTACGTTGGCTCAGGGATACTCGAGAACCTGTGCGCTACTACTACTCCGGTGAGCCTGGATGTATGAAACACAAGCGATTTCCTCTAAAACGTTTCCAAACGTGAGGAGCGTACGCGTTTTCGACCCAGCAACCCTAACCGAAATCGACCGATTCGTCTCTTGATTCTTACTGTCCCTCCTGCTGCGTCGAATACCTCGGAAACCTCTGACTCAGTTACTTTTTACCCCCTGACGTCAACCCCCTGATAGTTCTGAACGTCCATCTCGTGCGACAGATACTTTTCTCTTTTCTTGAAAGAAAATCAAACTTCCCCCTGGCTATATTGGAGAGAGGTAGGGAGAGAGAAATACTTAATAAATAAGATAGAATAAATATTTATCGGGGCGATATTTACCGGATATCCGAAATTTTATCGAACGTGTTGCGATCGGGGTTCTTCGTTATTGGAATTATGAAAAAATTCTACTGCTTATACACGGTGTACCACGACGAGGTATTGCAGAATAGAACAGAACAGAGCAGAGCAGAACGGAGGTCGATATATACGTGTATACGTATATATAATATCATCTTTCTTCTACGTGAATGTGAGATTTTCCCCATTTCAACTGGTGGAGTAATATTAAAAGGTAGTCACGCGTATCGAATCGAAGCTTAAAGCTGGCCACGTTCGAAGACATAACAGAGACTGGGGGATGGCCGTGAACATAAAAGTATGCGAATCGATGTCGAAGAAAAATGGATATGACTTTGCCGAGGTCTATTTCCTCTCCTGACACCTAAACTCGAAGCATTTAATCTCGTTCACTTGAAATTTCGTTGCTCAGTGTAATATTCGCCGCTACGTGATTCGCATGATTTTTATCCTTCGTGATAAAACGAACATTTTGAACTCATTCTCGGAGAGGGCTCGTTTGATATATCTACGAATTCTTCGAGAAGATGGTAGTTTTCTGAATAATGAAAGGTTATCAATATAACACCGTATTTTATTTTCACACTACAGGCACCCTCTCTGAAATCTCGGTGGCGAACCATTTCCTTCCTCAGGGGCGTATCTGGCCCCGAGGCGACAGTGAGGGAACATCGCTGATTATATCAATTTTTCGAGCAATTTTTTTCCTTCAAACACGCCTCTCTTCCGAGTATCGTTTCTCAGCCCCGGTGAGGTATTTGTCAAAAGAGCCAGTTCTCATGGAGGGACAAGCGAATAGATTGCACGACATTTTACCTAGCCGGGAGATTGATTTAAACAAGAACGCTTCTACGAGTTATTTAGTAATTTCCTCGATTAGCCGAGATTACGTCGGGATTTTCTTTCCGAGGGTTTACGGTGCGAGGATACGCATCGAGGCAATTGTATCTTTTATTAGACGAATAGCATCGGGTCGGTTAACGTTTCCTGCTGCACAGCGCCTACTATTTAATTACTTGAATAAAACAGATGTAGCAATTAGGATGATGGAGTTAACTCGTATTCACTGCAACTTATTCTCCTTCTACCCCCTCCCAGTTTCCCGGTTTTGCCTCTATATCTACATAGTGCGGTTTTCTATCCGTCAGAGGTCAAAGTTTGCTGAGACCCGACCGCGAAGTTCTATTTAGGCATCCATTCATCACTCAAAGCAGTATTGCAGAGAGTGCGCAAACCCGGTATAATGATCCGTTTTTGCAGGGATCCATTATGTAATTTGTCACGCAAATCAGTCCATGATGAGCAAAAAGATTTTTAATAGATCAGTAAGGACAATCGAAGGATGATCGATCTAGCCATCTAATCGCGTGAGCAGAAATTGAAGCGTAGAAAAAATTGTGATTTGTTTGTTTTTTTGGGGGGATTTTTAATTTCTTTTTTACGAGGACTCCTATCTGCCTATACTAAATTTGAACAATCACACGATTAAACAATCGAACAATCGAGCAATCGAATAATCGACTAATTCAGCTTTCCAATCAATCAACAATCGTTATTTGTTTCGCGTCGACATTAATTTCCATCGAGAAGTAACGCGCATGCTTTTTATTGTTAATGGCAAATGCTGCATGGTCGCAGAACGAGCAATATCTCTTAATAGATTGACAATGACGGTTAATCGACGAGCAAATTTACTGGGCGTTTACTCATCAACGCCGCCCAAAGGCGATAAAACGCAGCCTCTCTGTTTAGCTGCTTTTGATTTTTTAGTACACGCCTAAGATTTATAGTCGGCTCGGTTTAAAGAGTTCGATAAAATCCGCTTGCTCTTGCTGTTTTCGTTCATTCCCTTTTTTCCCCCTGATCGTAAATCTACTTCCACGCGTCTCTCTGACTCGCTCCGCCTCTCCCCACTGCCCGCCATACAAAAGTTCCCACCAAGTAACAATTAAATTCTTACGGTAGCCACGAGCGAGTAGTATGAGCCATTCGAAACTGATAATTCCGAGACTGAGAGAGGCAGAAAGGTGAGACGGGCTAAGAAATGATCGAGTTTTTCTGCAAGTTTAGATATAGCGACGGCGCTTCTGTTGATAGTCGTTGGCTCAAAGGTCCTAGAAGATGATCCGAGATAGTTTAGTCGCTACGGAGAAAGATGAAAGACGGCAAATAAGGATAGTTTGGAAGTAGGGCGCGCTTCTTTATAAGAATATTGTCTCGACTCTGAGAAAATTCCGCATGAAGGCATGATTCGATGCTACGAAACCTTGTGAAATTGATACCAAGGGGAAAAATTCAATGGAGCTTGCAGTGGCTCGAATCATTTTCCATTGTCGCGTTTCAGCTATGATCAGTTCCTGTTTATTCTACGAAATAATATTTCAAAAGCCGCTCGAGAGAACAACGCGATGTTACCGTTGCTGCTCGTTGCTACTTTGTGCTACTGCTTTGAGGGAAAACTCGCTAATATCGAGATGTCGCAGGAAAATAACTTGAGGTATAAATTCTTGTATTAATACCGAGGGACAATTAGCAGATCGTCGAGCGTATCCCCTCGAATGTAAATAATCCTTTATTGCAACGGAGGTACGCTGTACGCTGTATAATCACGTTGGCCAGATGAATCTCGCGCAAACAATACCGTAATATTTCAAGCGAAGACGTTTCGTGGGACAGCGGAGATACTGGCCTGAAGGAAGATGCTTACCCCGTACTTAGACGGCTCGTGACAATAATATCGTGCGGGACATTCCGTGAAGGCTTTCTCAGAGTTTCGATGGATATTCTGGCTGTGCTCCAAGCCGAAAGCAACGATAATGACAACTCCATTCGACCGGACTTTTGCAAAACTGGGTCAGAGTGACAGAGAAACAGAGACAGACAGAGAGAGAGAGAGAGAGAGAGAGAGAGAGTTAGAGAGTATACTTGAAAATATCCTTGTGTGATTCTGAGTTTACTCATCCAACCCTGAGCGCGCTCGTGTTGCACTATGTGTTGCTCCATCCGGTTATTGTCTGAGGATATTCAGTGGGGCTGGCATCTGAATTAATTTGCAGCTAGGCCAAATGTGCCCTTTCACAGAAATCTTTCGAGGCAAGGATGTTCCGAAAGGACCGGGAGGGCACAATGGAGAAGGGGGTGGAAAAGTTTCTTCGGTGACTTTATCGCTGCTTATTTGAATGAGAACGAGACGTTCGCCGTGGCGAAGAAACGCTCGTTACGGCCCTTCCGGCGATACCCGTAGGGCGGATAAGAGCCAATTAGACTGGAATGCCCCAACATTATGGAAATCCCGGCTCGCCCTTTAAGTATCCACCCGTCCGCCCTTCTCTGTGTTCCGACTACTGGAACAGTTACGTGCCGGATTAACGTACGAAACTCGGCAAACACAGATCCCACAACTGTTGGCTGCACTCGCTCCACACTGCGTTGCGTGGAACGCCACCGCCACCGCCACCGCCACTGCCACCACCCCCACGTCCCTGCCCCATTCTCAATGACGACTCTTTGTTTCTAAAACGGCACTCGCTTATTGTTATTGCATGCAAAACTCTGCCGAATTATTCTTGCATAATGTGGCTCGCTCGAGCTACTCAAGGAATCATCGTATCGTCCCTTATCCGAAGCGAAGGAAATCATTGAAAAGCCCAACGACAACCTACTACTATCAGGCGAGTGGCCTCCTCTTAACGTGAAACTCCAACACTGTCGACCACTATTAAAAACACTATCGAGAAAGCGATCTCTCGGTAAAAGGAATTGGTTCCAACAGGCCGAGAAACACGGTGGGCAGGATAAATAGAAAACGAAAAGGACGAGAAGAACGAGAAGGGTGAAAAAGGATGGCAAATTACAGGAGGGAAACTCGTGTCGGAAAGAAAGCTTTGTGCCCGTGCATCATTATCGACCGGTGAGAGCTGTCTAACGGATAATTAGGCGTTCGTTATTATTTCCCTAGAAACCGAAGGGTCAATATTAACCTCGGGGAAAAAAGCACTTTGTGTTTTTTCGAAATAATCTTGGACGTCCTTCTTCGCGCCAGAGGAAGATCTTACATCATGACGAATGAAGAGGATACAAGATCTAAGAAATACCTTACTGGAGAGAGAGGCAATAAATTCAAGCTTTATTCACGTAAAGCAGCTTTCGAAATCAGACTCCCGGTAAAAAGAAAGAAAAACGTGACTTGATTAGTGAGGCACCGATGTAATAAACAGAGCTTCTGCCGTGAAAGGGAATATTAGGGCCAGAAAGGAATAAAACATATCCGTTCTGTAAATTGATTCTTTTACGATCTCTACTTGCCAGATTCGACCAAGCTGAACTTTTTTTTTTGCCAACTCTGAAAGAAGAAGCTAGCGATGCTCGGCATTCTTCCTGGTATCGTTTCTACATTCACTAATGCGGTATCCGAAATTCAATGCCTGCCTCTTGCCACGTGAAACAAGGCGAGTGTCATTTACTCGTTCTACTACTTCAGTGTTCTTTAGACTCGGTTTTGCATAACTCACGCTTGCATATCCATCTCTCCGAGATTGGTTATTCGTCAAAGGCACACTAGCAGCAAATCTCGTTCGCGGATAGCTTTCTCGAGTAGAATCTTCAATCTTATCGACGTACCGTTATTTCGCCCCTATGACACGCCAGACACTCGCCTTCCATCTCTATAATCTATATAAATATATATTTCCCCAAATAACCATAAACTAGCAGTAACGCATCGCCCAGAGCAATGGATTGGGAAAGAAATGTAACGGTTTACTGAAATGCGGCGGGGGTCCGATAGACACGTGTAAGTATAGTTGCGATCACGGCATTACAGTCATGCCTCTTGAATTAATCAAAATCAAATGGAGTACACGCAATAAACAAATAGGAAGCGTTCGGATCCAATGATACGCTCTATTGGAATGCTAATGATCGACAGAGTTTAAGGACTTAATTGATTACCACTAATTGCCGGAGGCAAACAATGCGGATGAAATGATTAAGGTAAATTATAGGAGCGCTTTAGTATCTTGAAGCAATAATGGCAAGCAATAACGTGAAGGATACTAGGGAATGCACAATAGAGCGGCAGAAGTAATGGAGACTGTGGCTGAAATCCATTAGATCGGTGATACATATTGTTCCTCGCCCTGAAGTTGGATTAAACGATTATTAAAGCTACCAGTGATACTAACCGACGATAATCACGACGGAGATATCTCGTGACTTCACCAGAAGGATAACGCGAAGAATCTTTTATGGAACCGCGACGATTCTCGTCAAGCCAATTTTCAATAGCTCGATGCTCGCGTAAACTTGCGAAAACAAGGGTTACAAGTATGTAACACGCATTACACAGATCCCATAAAAGAGCTCCATGACTCGTAATGAAGAGACTCGCCGAAGCACCATTTAAACTTATCATTAATTCAATGGACAAGGAGTTTTACGGTGAAACTACACCCTAAATCGAATGCTTGACATTTGTCGATTCGGAAAGGAGCAATAATAACATGAATTAAAGTAACAGTAAAACCTGGATGATCTTGAAGAGTAAAGTCGTAAAGAGAAATTTATGAGGAGAAGCTTTATGCAGCCACCTTCATCTCCGGAATGTTCTTTTGTAAAACCTCAGGAAATCTGATGACTCTTTGTCTATATATGGATGAATGTATATCGTATACGATAAACCAGTCTGACTAAACCTTTTCATTTCCACTTGATCATCTTCCATTACTATTCTGATTATAAGTAGGTAATACGCATTATCAGCAACTTGCCTGATTGCAAGCTGTTTCTTCGTTGATTCAGCGAACTGCATGCATTAGGTTCAACAAGTTTCACGCTCCTCATCGACCGGTAGCAGTTATCTCACCTGCTTCCTTGTCATCCTACTCCCTGTTCGAGACTTCTAACATTGGCTTCACGCTTCGTAACATTAAGCGACACCGCGCCACATAGTTTGAAAGCCGATTCTCGTTACACAAATCCCACCAAGAATGGATAGGTATGTGCTAACTTCATTCCCCTATCCTTTTCAATGGTTCAATCGTCTTAGGCTAACGGACGATAAAGCATTATCGATTCTATTAAACGTGTCTTAATGATATAGAGCGATAATGAATAAACAATGAACAAATGGTATATGGGGGTTAGAACCGATGCGTTTATGCAAAGAGAGGGGTGGAAATTTCACTCCTTCAGAGAGGATCGATGAAATGAATCACGAAACTTGAGGCGCTAGCAAAGCGACAGGTTTTGCGGATCAATGCAGCAAAAATCCGGCCATGTCGTTTTTACGTGTAGAAAGTGGTGGCAACCCCCCACCTCCTCCCACTTTGAGGATCCGCTGAAGGAAGTAAATGCGATCGTAAGCGCGACGAGGAAATTTTCTGGGAAATTACTCTCTCCCGTAGACGCGCTTCGTCAATTGAGGGTAAGGTCGTTCATGGCGAAACTGACGAATGGACGTGCTTGTAATTGTGCGAGTAGAAATACCTCGGAGCCAAGGAGCTGCTATCGGACTCCACCACCCCTCGCCCTTTCTCACTCTCCATCCTCTTTCCTCGTTTCCTCTCCTCAGCCAATACCTCACGGCACTCTTAATTTTAATTACATCAATTCAGAGTTTTCAGCGCATTTCAGCCACAGCTGCGGGGTCGAACAATCTTTCGAGGAGGGGTAACGCACCCCAAATAAGTACCGGTTAACGCAGTGGAAAAACTTGATCGGGCTAGTAAAATAATTTGGCAGCATCCGTTTGTCACGATATCCCCTTTAAATTCGTTGATTCGCGTATACTCAAACATTTCAGCATGATATTCAAGGGATCGAATGAGGTATCAAAATCCTCTATAGAGTTTTTTCAACCTTGATTTACGGATCACGTTTTATTAGCCGTCTCAACGGCAGGTTTGCCAATATGCCAATTCCGGTAAACAATGCGAACGAGAGCTACTACTTTTCCACGATAACTCGCAAGCAGCATGATACGATGCGCCATTTGCAAGATGGCACTGAGAGAATATTTTAGCAGCAATACTTTTATCGGGTGGACACACGTTCTCCTTTTTTCACTACGTGACAACCTCTTTGAACCATCCACGCAAACCTTTTGTTTCATTTCCCTCTCGCGCATTAATTACCCACAGTATCTCCCGCAAAAAGAACAGTTCCGTGCTTCGTGTCCATTACTATATTTTCAGTCCCGTTCCAGCTTACAATATAGGGGGGCAAAGTAGGGTGGGTGGGTTGGTAAAGGATTAACGTTTTTCCAAGATTGTATTTCTTCGAACGTTAATCGTTTCGCTTCTCGTATTTTCGTCCAATCCGAAAAACCTTAACTCCCTCCCTTCTCCCTTCCTCAATGGTAATGATCCCTCGAGAACGCGGCAATAACTAACTGAGCAAGGAAAAATGCTTTCGGGTTTGCGGACGACGAATTTCGATTCTTCCATCGCGGTATAAAGGAGCGGCTGTCCTAAACTCCACTGGAATCCATTTCCACTGAACGCCTACGCTTGGAGCTACGGTATCTCAACTTTCGACTTTAATGGAATCCCTAAGAGTTGCCTTTGTCGATTCTCTGATAGCGCGTCCCTCACGCGGTGCCACCGTTCGGAATAGCTCAGATAAAGTTTCGATTTAGAAAGCTAAAAAAGTTTACCCCTAGGGCACTTGGACCGGTAACACGTTACGAATAACCAAGGATGCTGCGCTCGTGGATTAGCTTCGGCTTTCGAACTACCGTCGCACTACCCACCCCTACCCTCACCTGTGCTTCGCTCATTTCGTTGACATGTTTTTCAGGTATGCTGCATTCTACCGTCTTAGCCTACTCGCTAAAAGTGCTTTAAAAAAGTCCTAAAGTTTATTTTCGCTTTCCACCTAGATATCTGCTTCTGACTTTCAAGAACCCGAGCGGCACCTTCACAACTTTATCAACGCCTCAAGACTTAGAAGCTTCTCTTTTTCTTACACAGTTCGTTTATTCACCAAATATTTATCTTCCAGAAGTCCTCTTTCATTTCAGGACATAATATTGAGGTCATTTCATTTAATAGTTATCCATTAAATTCTCTCACAGCCTTCCTAGACACGTTGAAATTACTAGAAAAAGGACTACAGCTAGCCTAGTTACCCTAGTAGATGATAAGTGTTTCTATTCTAGCATTAATATTCCCTTTTTCCCTTCCCCTTCCCCTCTTTGATATCCATGTGTCTTGCCAAGACTCCTGGCCAACGAGTTTCCGCTTTTCTTACGAGATTCCACTGTAATTCCGTGGCAAATTTCTTTCTCTAGAACCGCGGACCAAAGAATTTGTATCCTTCCAGAATGATGAAGACTAGAAAAAGGCGCGGCGTGTAAAAGATTTTAAAAAAGTCGCTTCTACTTCCGCGTATATGTATACGCAAACTGACCTACAAACTGGCACGGATTCATTGAACATTCAAACAGTCCACACGAGCGTGTATAATCGACAATGCCGATAACTTTGGAGATCACGTAATTCGAGTAGCAGAATTCATCGTGAATCCAATTACAAGTTACCTAATGACTTGGACGGTGTCACAGCAGCCCCACATAGTTATTGTCCACGTTTCCATAGTTGGACATTGATAATTCAGGCAAACAGGTGAAGCCCTACTTTTTTCCATCTTATCTTTACTCCCCACCCCACCTGGGAAACTCCTGTGCATAATGCATTTATGTGCAAAATACTAATTGCCCCCTAATCTTTCGGCGGTACGAGACAATTATTTCCGCGCAGTGAGAACCATAACTACGTGACAAGTACAGATGGTTGTATTCATCGGATTAGAACACCTTGTCGGTTAAGCTAGCGGCCCTTTGCTGTCTATTGTTCTCATTCAGGATGGGGGACGTAGGTCAAGGAAGAGGCTCTGCTATAGGTATAACGACGCTTTAGGTATCTTGTGTGATTTATTCGCTACGCTATATTGCTGCATCCGCGTTTCAAAAAAGAATCACGCCCCACTATCTCATGGCCCGTCGACGACGACGACGACGACATTACCGTGACACCTCACCACCTGCTGCTACAAATATGCCAAGTTTCACGAAAAATGGCCTACTCGATGTATACGGCGCGTCCTACCCTAAGACAAGACGAAATGGGTCCACTGTAAAACCGCGGATAGACGTCAAGGGATGAAACTGTTACATTTCACAATGATCGCTGCAGCTGTTGTTGCTGTTGTTGTTTGCCCATGAGCATTGCCCGTAAAAAAGAGAACGGAAATCTTGTCTTATGCGTCACGTATCAGCCGGGAAAAAATACGAGGTGATACGATAAATATTTCCACTTGTTGCGCGTGAATTAGAGGAATCGAGGCCACGCGAATTACGTAACGAATGGCAAAGTACGTGGTGAAGCACGTTTCTACGTTGCAACATTAGTGGTGGACCTCTCGCGCGATTTCACGTTATCCCATTGGAGATTAAACGCCCGTGATATTCGTAATAATGTGGAATACGTATCACGAAATACTCGTTTAACAAGATTGCGTTGCCAGAACTGTGCGACGCGTTCGTAATTACAGGCGCAACGAATGCATTAAACTCGACGCAATCTCTAAATAAACACATTGCCATAAGTATTCCGGAGTGTTCTCCCCGAGAGTCGCTGGAAAATTGCAAGATCAACGCTCGACTGAAAGTTTTATACGCGATATATTCCACTTCATAGCGCAAGATGACTCCCACACTACACAGAGAGGCGCGTGCACGTACACGAATAGCGAGGGGTGGAAGATGCACACGCACAGAGGAAAAACTATTACCGAAGAAGACGGGAGAAGGATAGTGAAGCAGTTTGAAATTATGGAGGACGCGAGTGGTTTGAAATTATGGCAAGTACGTGCAGCGTCGGAGGACGAATCTCTGTCATTACAACGTGCAAGGCGTCGGCGTTCCCGAGTGAGAATGACGACGGAAGGCACCAAACGAGGTGAAGGGTGATCCTTGATGGCTCAGGGGTTCACGATGCTACCGTCCACTTTACTGATTTATAGCGAGTTTACCGAACAACCAGCCACACCCTCTCCCTTTCGTCTCTCGTCTCTCGCGTTATCTTACAAATGCCCTTTCGTGCTAACTTTCCACCTGGAGAAGGGGTGTAGCCGCGAATATTCGCGCTTATAACGTTGCTTCGGTCGAACCGATTCTTTCCCACTCTATCCCTCCAATATTCTTTCCGGTTTCTGCAAATTGTGAATCTCCAAGTTTCTGAATTTCTCAATTCAAAACAGCGTGGTTACGCTACTCGATTTGTACAAACGAGTATCGCGTCATTCTCTGGCAGTTTGTTGCTCGCTCTCGAGCACGCGGACTAACGAGATTTCATCTATACATTTTGCGTGCGTACGTGCGTGCGTGCGCGAATATGTGTATTGCAGAAGAGGGGTGGAGAAGTTCCAAAGACTGCGCTAGCTCGTTTGCTCGTTCTATCTCAATGCCAGGGTACTCGCGTCATCCTGCGAATTTCCAACAATTACCCCGTAATTCAGCAAAAGAGTTACCCGGCTATCGAGGGGATCGACTCGGGAATATTTCACGCAATGTGCACGGTGCACGGAGAAAATGACGGAAAATGTGGGAAAATCATTCGGGGATGGCCCGCGATAACGCGCGCTATTACTCCGAAAAATAAGCTCGTTCGTTTTGCACGAGTTTTTTGCTTGAAAGCTCCAAGCAATCACGAATAAACATTGCACTCCTATTTCCAGCGAATTTGACCGTTGTGCACCATTCGCGCGGTTCGACAAATTTACCCAAGACAAATTTGTAGAATTCGTCAGAATAGATAGGCGAGAACGGGGGTAATAGCACTTACCCTCTAATGTTATGACTGCGTCACGAAATGTTTTATGCCCTACGTCAAGCTGATAAACGTTAAAGCGAGATTCTGCAGGTGAAGGAGAGATGGCTGAATGGAGGGTAGAACCTAAAGAGGGTTGCAGCGAGGGTTTCTAGGGGAGGAGGAGGGGAAGGGGTGGTTAGGCGAGAGAATTATAAAACGGGAAGTTTGCCGTTTTCGTAGAAGCCTCGTGTATACCCACTCAAGGACAGGCACTTCCCGAGAGCCCACGAGTGCCAGTAACTATTTCCACTGTGAAAAGTGACCATTTCGCGGCACGTGTATACATATTCATGTCGAAAGTATCGTCGGTCGTAGCGAACTACGTGCAGATAGCACGAATCAAACCTGAACTGACTGGACTAAGTAATAAGCATGCATGCGATAAAGTGATCCGTGTTATTAACATAGACCTTGCCTTGACGATCTACCGTGCTATTCTACCGTGAAAGTCCGTTGGTACGTTGCTGAGGCCACCCTCGATTCCAAGGCAGAAGGAGGCCTCAAATTACCACTGGTCACGCCAGTCCTCGACGAACCCCCTTTACCCGTGGAATCCACCCACCCCCTTCTCTTCCTTCTTCTTCTCTTCCCTCTATACGTGTTTCCGTCTTTTACTCTCGATCACTATCGAAATCCTGATAACTCGACGCAGCTTCCACAGATCAATGTAGACGATAGAGACAACGTGACTTTCCTTCCAATCATCCGACCGACCGCCAGACTTTCGGATAGCGCGCAAAGAACTTGTCCAACGGATACAAAAAGAACCGACTTCGTTACTAGTGGCTCTCGTGAAACGAGAGAAAGCGCGAGAATGAAAAAGTCAACAGGATCAAATGAGACTTTAGATCGGATGGAGCCGATAACCATCGTTAAATACACTGAGAACCAACGAATAAATAAGTCGCTTGATGAAACATTCGGTTCGACCAAATAAGAATCCCTCAAATAGAGAGTATCGTTAAATATTCCATTGCCAGGGGGTTTATGTTTTAACGAAAAAAAAAAAAAAAGAAAGGAGGAAAAAAGAGAGAGAGAGAGAAAAATCCGCTGATTTATAACGGCAGCTTCGTTCCCGAGACTTGAAATTCAATTGAATTAATACTCCCTTTTCATTGGCAGCGATGTTATCTGTTAGTACCTAATCGAGTGTTTCGCGTTAGCGGCTAAAACGAGTCTTCCACGAGTCAAGTGAACGGGAAAAATGAATTCGTGGAGAGACCAAGAGATAGGGAGAGGGAGAGAGAGAGAGAAATAATTTAGGGCAAAGGAGGAGAGCGAGATCGTGCGAGAAGGATTCTCTTTCGAAGGACGGGGGTGAAGGCATCCACCGCGGATCTTCCCTTATCTGCTTGGCAAAGTCACGTAGAGTAACTAGTATCGTGCTCTCTCCTACTTGGACAGAGCAAGCCTTAATCGACCGAAGAGCAGACTTGCTCTTTAAGAGCGAGGAGCGTCAGAGTCCAAAGGAGCATCGTTACTCGTGCTTTATCGCGCACTATCAGCCCACCTCCCTGATTCTAGCCGAATTTCCAATCGACGCTTTATTTCTAGCGACGCTTCCCTATCGTGCCACAGGTTTTCCGGAAATTTGTCGACCTTCGTCCAGAGTTTTTCCTCCTCGAAAATCCAACCACCCTCTCCGGCCAGATAAGCTATCTCGACGTTAGCGCGAACAAACAAAAAGAAAATACATTAGTAACGTGGTGGTGCTGCCGCCGCTACCACTGCTACCGCCGCTACCACCGCTGCCACCGCTTTATAGAAAATCCGTGAAATCTTGTATCGGACGAATAGCCGTTAACTAATCTAAGACGTCGGGAGGCTAAACGTGACGCTGATTAACGAGCTCGTGCGCGACTCTTTACGAATTCCGGCAAAACGAAGGAAGTAAATAATCGTGTCGCGAGGGGGTAAGCAAATAAGATGTATTGGTCAGGAATTAAAGTGAAATATATTATTCTCCGGGTGACGCCTCGGTAGAAAATTGCCGAGTGTCCTGAAAAAAAGCATCTCTAAGGTATTCGGGGTGGCGCGGCTGTCATGGGAAA
This sequence comes from Sclerodermus sp. 'alternatusi', assembly GCA_037305995.1. Taxonomy (NCBI): domain Eukaryota; kingdom Metazoa; phylum Arthropoda; class Insecta; order Hymenoptera; family Bethylidae; genus Sclerodermus; species Sclerodermus sp. 'alternatusi'. The sequence continues at coordinate 1,035,547 of CM074558.1, read as the reverse complement.
ACCGCCATTTTTCAACTCGCATTAAAAGCGAGAAGACAAGAACGTGTCAAGGGGTGTGCGCGAGGAACCCCGGAATACGGAACTGTCTGTCTCTCGCGCCGTCATGCATTCTAACGTCCTACCCCCGTGATCTCTGATCGTCGTTGACGCGCATTACGACCCTGAAATTGCTGCTTAATTGCTTATCCGGGAATTTGGAAATTTCGTTAAAACGCCTGACCCTGGTTAATGCTCGAACAGCGGGATTTTAATACGTTCCGCCGCCATGCTTGGATCGGCCGTCCGATTTTATCGGGACCACCCCCTCGAGTTGTGGCGCAAGCTAGCCAGCCGACCAGCTGGACTCCAAGGCCACCTCACCTTGCCCAGAGCAAAGTGGGTCAAGATTATTTAGCGCGAGTAATTAAATCATGACTGTGGAAAAAATGGTATCGATGATCGTAGCCGCTGCCTTGCAATGTTACTGCTACCGCAGCCCCTTGTAAAACTACGGGGGAAACGAGCGAGACGTTCATCTGTTCATTCCGATAACGGTTATAAATTCATTGATGCTAAAGGTCGTAAAAGAAAGTCATGAATTTTTGAAAACTCGCGCAGCTCCCTCTCCCCCTGTAACGCTACACAGCTCACCTAAGTGTTTTCCGGAGAACGTAACGCAAAGTACTACCCTCGGTTAAACGCATTATTTAATGTCACCTTGTAAATTTGTGCGGCGACCACGAGTGCCCATATTTTTTCTTCCATAAGAACCTCGTACTACTTCCCCTCTCTCTCTCTCTATATATATATATATATATGCATCTGAAATTGATATTTCTGAAAGAATTTCGTTTCGTTACATGACATTCCTAGACTGGTTCGAGTATCGAACGTGTGTAACTTTGTTCTCTAGTTTGAATTTCAGAGATCACGCGGAGATCTCGGATCCATATTCATAGGAAATACCAGTAGCGGCGGTATTCCACCGTTCTAAAGTTACGAGTGTAGCTTTAATTAACTAATCCTACTTTTATCGATTCGCTCTCGAACATGCATATCCGCCGCGTGTCGCGTGAACCTCGCCTGCTCCGCTATGTTCTGCTCTGCGCTGCTCTGGCTTAGTCTGGCCTGGTCTGGCATGGCCAAGGGGGTAGCTGCTTTTGCGCGCGCTGCCGGAGGAGGGTCGATATAGGTGGCGAATGCTAATAAAACCGTGGCCGTTCGATTTGTAGAAAATTGAGGAAAACCGTCTCACTTTTAGCAGCAGCAGCAGCAGCCTCGAATTTCCGATATCGTTGCTTCCTTCCTCTTTTAACGATGTAACGTGCGCAAACCACATTGAAAAAATATTAGTAGTACGCTTCACTACACGAGATAATTAGAAAAAGAAGAAACAATCGAACACACGTGTCTTTTTCTTCCCTTTTATCGGAACAACATGACTTTCCCTTCGCGGCCCTTCTGGCGAGCAATAAAATTTACGAGAAACTTGTACTGCAAATGGAAAACATCCTCCTGAAATCTCGTGGAAAATTACAAATGACAATCTGACCTAGCGCACGGTAGATTTATTTCCTTTCAAGTGCAAGTGCACGCACAGTTTGCGAGATACGATATAATTCTCTCTTGGGAACATGCAAGGGGGAGAACGTTGAGTCGGCTTGGCAGAAAGGACCACGACCGGACGAATGTCGTACGACACACGGACCGAAAAACCGGCTAGATTTACATTTAATGCCAACATTGAAAGCAAATATCGCAATCACACGTGCCATTCATTAAATCGCGTGAAAAACTTGTACACGCGCGTTTTAACAGCCAATTAGTTGGAGCTGCTGGCCGAAACGCGAGAACACCAATACAAACACTACGCGCGCGTGTCCACGCGAACTTTAAATCTCGCGACACTTTGCTACTATATAATTATTTGATAATCTCCGGTGAAAAATCACGCGTACTTTCTCCATTTTTATGAATAAACTCGAGAAATAAGTGTAGAGTGCACCGTAATCGTGTAATATCGCGATAATAGGCAATCAATCTCCTTGCACTTAAAAAAATATCAAAGGTGACCTTTCCCCCTCTCTGATTTCACGTATCAGACCTATCAGCAATCCCCGGTGCGCCGGGAGAATCTCGCTGCACGATTTTCACCCCCCGAAATCATTGATGTGGAATTGTTTTTGGCACGTTGCTTGTCCACACGCTATTTCGTCCATGACACCTCGAAAGTGAAAGGGTAACCGCCACCACCACCATCACCACCACCACCCCCGCATTACTATTGCCGGAGCCGTAGCCGTCATCCATAGAATCGGCCGAATGGCTTTAATTAACTAATCCTGTTTTCATTCGATTCACCTACGTGTAGCCAAACTATCGAGCTAGGGCGAATCAGTGGAGCTTAGCAAAACCGTCGTTTGTTCGACACCAACCCCCCCGCCCTTCCACTGTACCTTGAATTACTTTGAAGGTCCTCCTCGCGGGCAATTTTCCTACAGCCTAAGATGACCGTGTTCTTGAAACTATGGAGGGAGGAGGGGTGAGAGGTATAATTTCACTATAATACGTTGTGTAGAGCGCAATGGAAAATTTTCAGTTGAAATTTTTTCAACCACCAGCATCGAAAAATTTAATCGATAGGGTCGACAAACTAGGCCAATCGCTGAAACTCTCTTTGGCTTTACGCGTATTGGCAAGTGTATTTCATTTGTGGCATTATAGTTATTTCATAGAGTGAAAAGAGTGGGTTTTTCGAAGTATATTGTCCCGGAGGCAAATAACAATCAACGTGATACCGAAGGGAAAATTAAAAGAAAATATTATTTCTGTTTAATAAGGGAGATCTGTGTTTTGAGGGAAGAAAAGAAGAAAGGAAGGAAGGAAAGCAATATAGAAAAAGAAAGGAAGAAATAAAGAACGAAAGAAAGAAAGAGAATACAATAATCCGCGAGCTATAGTTGCAGAATAATTAATTCGTTCGAAGCAAACGGCATGGTACCGCGAATGTCGAGCGAGCCTGAATTTGCAATATAAAAGTACATTATTACGCACGCCATTCACAACGACTAAACACATTACGTATACGAGTATCGGCGCTTGAACAAGATAACTAGAAAGCGCGTTAATATTCCGTAAAAAATGAAACGCTAATGTACTTCAATTTGCTTCTGCATTAAACGCCATATCTCGCCGTGCAGAGGACAAAAATTCCCTCGGTGCTCGTGCACGTGCACGTAACATTAAATCATACGATGGAATTGATAGAATTTAATAACATGTTTAAATTCACGCAAATTTCATTCAATACCAGTCCCTTTCTTCCCGCACGCTTCTCCCTCTCCTGACAATTACCAATCAGCTAAAAGCATCCCCCACTATTCATCCTCTGTAAAAGATCACTCATTTTATTTTGCTTCGCGAAAAGTTTTACTGCCCCTGAAAGTGGGGCGCATCTCTAAAAAAATATAGGTGCATGTAACGAGTTGGCGATGCCTCTCGCTTTAGAGGAAACTCACAAAGGATATTAATCTTCCTCGCGCGCTTAAGCTTATCTGCAAATTACTGAAGATTACTCGAAACTGGACATGTCCTCTATTAATTACAAGCGTAACTCCGCGCAAACTGTATTCTCTGGCCAGTCGAGTGTCCCGCAATTAATTGAGCAATATGTTTTGCATAACAGTCAGTGAAACTGTTGAGGAAGCCTCCGTGCAAGGCCGCTCGCCCGTACGGGTTTTGGCCGGAGGCCGAAGAAGATGCGAGAGAGAGATCTCGCATTACGCAACTTACCTCGCCAAGTCTCACTGGCAGTGAGAGAAAGAGAAATAATGGGGAGTAGAGTACTCTCCGCTGCTCCGCTACTCTGCTACTCTACTTCTCCATTAATGCTAAATAAGAGGAAGTAAGGATAAGTGAAGAAGGGACTCACCAGAACGTAGACGGCGAACGGCATGACTAGGACAGCGACGAGCAGGTCAGCAACGGCCAAACTGACGATGAAATAGTTGGTAACTGTTTGCAGCGTCCTTTCCCTAACGACTGCCAATATCACCAGAACGTTCCCGAAGAGCGTCAGGCACGGAACAACCACTAGCATCAAGGCCCACCAATGGTTCACATTAGCCTTCTCCTCGTCGGGTCCTATCGTCGATCCAGCGCACTCCCCCACGCGAACGATTCCCGGTGCTATCGTCGAGGTACAATTGGCGTCCGACGCGCTTAGGTTCAAGTTGGCGCCGCTATCGTAATAGGCCGTTAGGTTTACGAACGCGCTGTAATTTAGCCGATTGATGTAATCGTTCAAGTCCTCGAAGACGAAGAGATCCGAGATGCCGGTGTAATTGTCGGATGGCGATGACGTTGTGGACGATGGCACCGTATAATTCAGAGAGGTCAAAACGTTGTCGAAGCTGCTGCTGCCGTTGCCGCCGATGCTACCACCGTTGCTGCCATTGCTACTCGAGGACGATTCTAGTACTCCCGGTCCGCCTAGTTTCGCGGAGTCGTTAAACCAATTGAGGTCCACGAAACCGAGGGCCGCCGCAATGCTGTCGTTTCGCGTCTCCTCCAGGAAGTTGAAACGTCCCCCGTCTCGTCCGATCCCAGTGGAACTTCCCACTGGCCCTTCCCCCGGACGCAATCCAATTGCGTGATCCAGCGTCGCATTTCGAACTATCGACTCGTCCGCTCGCCTTTCCATTTTCTCTCCGCTAATTCCTATCCGAGCAACCGTCTTTCTCCCCCGAATTTTCTTCCCTCCCGCACGATCACGAGATTTTCACGCGTCTCGGCCGGAATGCCGATATCTTCCGGGCTCCACGTGCCATCTTTGCGATAATACTACTCGCTCTCCCTGTCGCGACTCTCCTCCACCGCTTTTACTTGGATTATCTCGAAATTAGTCCGAACCCTATCAATCGCGAAACTTCCAGAATCTTCTAATGCGCTCTTTATCACTCGAGTTCTTTCGCGACGGTTCCTGAAACCAGAAAAGAAACATTCGTGTTAGAGTCGCTCGGACTTTTCCGATAAGCAGCAGTGCGAGTGTCTTCCGGATAAAATTCGCTTTTTGCTTTGAGGAACGAGGGACAGGGGCAATAAACGCGACCAATAACGAGTAAGTTATTTGGAATTGAAACTAGGGGGATTGGTCCACTGGTCGTTAGCAAAGAATGATCAGTGGCAAAAAAAAGCACTTTGGCAAGACGAACGTAAATGGCCGAGGTAAAAGATCGTCGAAGGGGCAACAAGTAACCGGATGGACGGATTGAAAGATGAACGGGCATCGTAACAGTGCTCTTTCCCATGACGGCTACTTTCCGGGGGCACGCAAAAGCAAAAGCGGGAGAAAAAGAAGAGGAAGATGAGAGGGCAGAAAGGTGCGTGAGGGAGTTCACGGACCCACTCACTTAAGGACAGAAATCATCTCCCTATCCCCCATGGGAGCTTCCTCTCTCGATTCTCTCTGTTCTACATATACTTAGCGAAGCATCGACCGCCGACTCTATATCGCGCACCGATATCTACACGCGCTCTCTCATAAACTTGCCAAAGGCGTTGTACCCTCTGCCTGCACCCTCTGCAAACCTCTCCCTCTTCTTCTCTCATCTTCTCCAGCACCCTCCTCTATTTTTTTTTCCTTCAACTTGGCTTAACTTTTAACCCACGGTCTTCTCTCGAGAACTTACAAAAGCTATAACCTTCTTCTTGTAAACAGAAAATACCGGTTGTTCCAGAACCTTATGAAATTTATAATGATATATCGCGAAACAGATAATACCTACTTTTATTTAACCGTAAAAACCTAAATGGCATACGTGTAGATGCTAATATCAATCCTGGACGCGTTGCTAGCTAACGTATGTTTGCGGGAGATTACATGTCCCTCGCGACATGCTTTATTGAAAGAAATCCAAGTTTACAAGCACTAAAATGTGCAAAAAGAACCGGATGTTGAGTTTAGGCAGTTGACGTGACTGATAAAATCTCGAGAAAAGTAGAAAGAGATAAGGAAGAAGGTAAACGTATAATTCTTACTTGTCTTTATAGTTTTTATTAGTTCAGGACCAGGAGGCAGGATACCAGGATCTCCGGGGAATACGAATTGGAATTTTTTATTTTCGACGTAACTCTTGGCGTATTCATGACGAATCTTCAGAGTCGTCCCCTGGATCGTGAGAAACCAAAACGTTTTCGCAACGTTTTCAGCACTCGAGAAAATTGTTCGGCGCATTCGCAGTTCGCCTCCTTTTCTCTCGAGATCTAAGAACAAATATTCCCGGCATATTTAGTCAAAAAATTCCTCCGTACGATCTCTGTAACTCGATAATATGTTATTTTATCGAGATATTAAAAGACTAGGTCGAAAATTTACCATAATTTCTCTCCGAGATGCATTCTATTCCTCTCGAAGAGTAACGGATACTTTTTGCGAAATGCAGCTTGCACCGCGTACGATTGGAAATCGTGCCAGAATTGTAAATATTCATCTATAAGCAATAATTGTAGGATAAGAGTATTTGTATTACCTAGGTCCAGCGATGGATGCATGATTTTTCAGGAATTTAACTTTACTTACATCGAAAATCAGCGAAATTCGGCACATCTCATACCCTACGCCACTCGACGCCATTAACGAACGAAGTGAAGATGCCGATTGGAGCGCCACTAGCGGTGGCGTCGCTGTACTAACATCACCGCTAGTGGCGCGAAAATTAATTAACATTAACGCGGGAATGCATTAATTGAAATATACAAATAATTTACTATTTTTCGTCATTAATATTAACGAATCCTCTTATTAATAAATAATAAATAGAAAATTCTCTTATAATTCAAGCAACTCGCCATCTTGGTGGAATAAACTACGGAATGATATCGGTGAACATGCTATGAGAACTTGTTAAGGGACACGAGGAGGAAGAAAAGGGGAGATTCAGAGTAAAAAGAGGAGAAAAGGAGAGAGATTGGAGAGGGGCTAAGGGTAGAAAGAGAAGGAAAATAAAAGACTCGTTGGAAAAGAAAGGAATTTGACTTGGGGGAATATACGTATCGTGAAAAGATTCTTACAGAGTTTACAAGTGCATCCAGCGAGTATTTAATTTTGTCAAGGGAATCCTACAGAGATAGAGGAAGAGAAAGAGAGAGAGAGAGATCGCGAGTAACAAAGTTTCATGGCTTGCTGCAGATAACACACGAGACCTCACGCTCGCGCGCACGTTTATACCGCGTGCTCGTTAAGTCCGTTCTTCCCAAGTTCAATCACTGCCATTACTTTCAGATATTGCATGAATGGCAATTGCAGACGCATCTAATGATCTGTACAGTTGTGTGTTCTGCCGGTATCAATGCTATGAATTATTGCTTTTCAACGTAGAAAATTGCGCTCGGCATTAGTAGATAATATCTTTTTCAGTTTATGCAACCAACTTCAACCATTCGGTGTATTTATAATCTTCTTCCACTCTTTATGCCTCCATCTATGAAAATAGGTTTAAGCCGAGAAACATATTTATAGCCGCTACAATCAATATGCTCGGGGGGAAAAGGGAAAAAGTGTACGCGGCACGGGTGAATTTAATTGCGTAACGGTGGTAATATTCCAGTGGACGATCCAGCTTTGATACTAATTATACCTCGTGGTCGATGAATCATAAGTAATAGTCACATAAGAGCATTCTTTTCATTGGCCCGGCAATAAAGCGAGGGCTACTTGAATATTTAAATATGCTAAGTGGCATTAATCTCGAGTGAAGAATGCAGTGTTGAAATTTTGTTCCTGACATTGGCTGCAGTGTTCTTCCTCGCTATGTTCCCAACTGAAAGTTCATGCATTATTCTGTACTTGAGTGTAAAAGGAAAGACGTTGAAATACGATGCTGTCTTTCTCTGACCTGCTGCAGCCTAATGTCGTTCAACTCCATGACCAAAATATTTAATATCAGGCTAGACAAGATATCACTTTTCACATACTTTAGCACACACGCCGCACAGGTGTCGTATAATAGGAAAGTTTGGTGCAAGGACGCGATGCATAGCACCGTGCTTCCCACGGATAAGATCCAGTGGTAGCAGCAGCAGCAGTAGCAGCAGCAGCAGCAGGAGCAGAAGCAACAGCAGGAGCAGGAACAGGAGCAGCAGCCGCCACCACCCGGACAGATGTTCCGCGCAGATCGATCCTCGTCATTCTTATCGGCATCAGTTTCATCAGGGGAAAGATTTCGGGAGAAGACGCACAATCACTGCATGGCACAATGACTCTCCTGGCCAGCAGAGCGTGTACAATGCTAAAAACGATCCAGTTGAAAAAGAAGCAGGAGATTAGGATTATCGAGCATGGAAAACGTGCCGTATCATCAGCGGGAATCTCGTTGATAAGTTGAGAGAAACTTGTATAGCGCACCATCCGGATATAAATAGCAAAAAGTAGGAATAAGATGAGAGATAGCAACGGCCACGGCTAATAGCGTAGAAACTCCGACCACTTCAGGGTGCTAAATTTCTTCCTCATTACAGGAGAAGAAGCTCGGATCTATTAGCATATTATAACTACTGTGATAAGCTCTGACATCTGCAGCAGGATTATATCCGGGGCAAGCTCCAGCTAATTTATTAGAATAAATATGCAAGCTCTGAGCAAGATGAACTCATTTATGCGCGATAGAATACCAAAAGCCAAATTGGAATATCCAGAGTAGTAAATACACGGGTCGTATTTAGGGAAGGAAAGTTTTCCTCGTGTGCACTCCTCGTGCATGTAGCACGCAGCACGTACAGGTGGAGGAAGGTGCGCGTGTGTGCTTTAGAGCTCCGAACGAATTCCTCGCTGAAAGTCGAACCTGACAGCTTGATTATTCGTAACGAACAAACTCCTATCGATGCCGAGCCAAACGTGGGAACGGTATAAGTTCGCTTCTTCATTTGCTTGCGCGACAAAGAGAGATTACTGACGAGGTTACCCCGTTACTACTCCCACTTACTACTTTCTCTTCACAGCGGAACATTTCAATCGATGCAGCGAGAAAATAAACCTCCTGATTTTATCGGATGCCCAAAGAAGCTTTTTAACGTGGATTCGTAGATTCGCGCGGAAGGCTTGACGTGGAAAATGAACTGGTGGGAGTATCGTTGAGCGTTTGAGAAAAGAATAGTGTTGCACCTGTATACCGTAAAATGTGTAATCCATCGTAGCCGCCAGTGCGTTCTGTCTCTTAAGGAATGAAATCGCTGCACGCAAGATAGATCGTTCTTGCCACGACTCTTTCTCTCGCAGATCCGAGAGCACCTTTCAACTACGTATGTATTACGAGAGAGAAAGAGAGAGGGAAAATAACAAAATCAACCCCGATCACACTTTTGCGCGAGCTACTTTTTTAACGCAACGACTCATCTCACAGCTTACTTGTCTTTGTTGATATCCCAGCCTACTTATTGTTGGCCAGAGACCAAGTAGAAGCATAATTTAAATTCTGATTGCAGTAGTTTCAAGTTGGGTCGGCGCGAACATGAAAAATCTGGTTGCACCAAGATATCAAAGTTCCTCTAACAAAAGTTTCTTAAACGTATTAGCGTTAAAATTACGCAAAAGTTATCGCTATAATGTCGTAACGTACTATGATTATTTTCTTACACTCCTTTCAAACTCCTGCAATATTTCTAAGCTTTAAAATCTCTGTTCCGGTAATTAATCATCCATATATTAGGTATATGCGAAGATTACAAATGATAAATGAAAACTCTAGTTATCTCGGTTGATGAGCGAGCCACTGGCCTTTTCCCGACATCAATTCTGTTTTTAAAGCGATTAATTATTTGCAAACCGTAAACATCATTCCGAGGGATGTACCGAGACAAGAAAATTGCACGGTTTCCACTTTTTAGAAATGCAGGATACAATTTTACGTAACTCCAAGTTTTCAAGTGGAGCAAAAGTAATGATAAATGTTTCGTCCCGTCTTACTGTATTTCTTTAACTGGCGCAACAATTTTCAAGACCTCCTTTGGTTTTTATATGTACGGCGAGGGGTAAAAGGAGGAGAGGAGAGGAGAGGAAAGGAGAGAAGAGCGAGCTCCGAGTTAAATGATCCTTTCATGTCAAGCTCTGCATCGACTTGCAATAAACAATTGTTCCTACAATATTACATTACGATAATGCAAGATTGCCTCGACTCCGATGTATACATGCCTCTCTCCATGTATTTATAGAAACGTAGAAATTACATGGAGAATTACCGAAGCTCCGAGAATAAATATCTGATAGGATTTTCACGGTATTATGCGCAATAAGTTGCCGGGAAAGAATGCGAAAGAAAATATGTGCATTTCCAGGATGATGGCATACAAAAGTAAGAAGCTTTGTTCTTTACAATCCACTTTGTACCGCTTGCCTCGGCAAATGGCTTATCAACCGCGTGCATTCTCAGAGAGAACGGTAATGAAAATGCCTCCGGAATATTTCACGTGCCCCTTTAATACATCAGGGGTAGTGGAAAAGTAGTGGAGGCGTGAGAAAGGGATGGAGGCGCACTAGAAAATAGGCAGAATGAGAGAGAGGGAGAGAGAGGCGTTTGAACCTACGCGAGAGACAATGCGCGGGGACAGGAGGGTGTAAAAGGGCGATAAAAAATTTCCCCTCTCACCCTTCTGCTCTCGTGTTTTACCAGCCACACACACTCCCTTGCCTCGGGGGCCTTCTTTCATCCATTATCTTTAATTCGTTTTGCGATTCTCTCGATTTCTCGCGTGTCGTATTTCCAGCAGAAATCTCATAAGCGCGATCACGATTTAATTATCGATGGCCAAGTTCTCCGCTCGCGTTAGCAATTCAAATCTCAGCAGCCGAACCGAGCGCCACGCTCGGTGGTTCTTCGTCGTTGCGATTCTCGCGTCGATGAGAAATTTTCCAAAGGCCATGAGAGGGAGGGTGGCAAAAGGAAGGCGGAAATACGCGTCTTTGAATGAAACGAACGAAACCACGATATTCCTAAGATCCAGCAGATTTGACAGTTCGAGGGGGGGTTAACTCTCTTCCAGCCGGATCTGTCTCATTAATATTTATTTTTCCGGCAGGGATAAATTTCCTGGTGGCGCAGATACAGGAGGTGAAAAATGAAATCGCACAAAGTACAGGGAGAATCGAAGCAGAAGGAACGCAGCCCCGCAGTCCCGCAGTCTTGATAAGCATCGTCGTCATGGTGTCGCGGTCGTCGTCGTCGTCGTCGTCGTCGACGATTAGAATCGATCGACGTGTCTTGCGTTCTACTCGCGTTTCGACTTTCATTTTCCAAGACCTTGGCCATCCCCCAGAGTCAGGGCAGGCGGGAACTGGAGTAACGGGCGAGCAAGCTCTTACCATCGATCTCCATCGGCGTGTCATTCCTCCAACGATCTCAGCCGAGGATCCTCCGGTTTGCAGCAGCTGCACTTCCGGTATTTCCGAAGCTCGGGACTCGGCCAATCGCGTGGCTTCCTCGGCGGCAACAGGATCGATCCATCCGAGTGTGCGATAGGTCCTTGTCGCGCGTGGATTTCGGTCAGTGGTCACGAACGGGTCGTCGGTGGGTTCTCGACCTGGGGAAGAGCGTCGATTCACGTCCTGTTCGCGGCGACGGTGACGGTGAGGGTGAGGGTGACGGTGACGATGACGATGACGGTGAAGGTGACGGCGACGGCGACGGCGACGGCGATGGCGACAGCAATGGCAATGGCGGCGATGGCGACGGGCCTCTCTTGCCGGAAGATGCAACGGCAAGGGTGTCGCGGGGACGGCGGCGGGCAAACCACGACATGATGTGTCACGCCTTGAACATGGCCAGCGCCGAGCGTCCCGCGGGATCCAGCGGCAATCGACGAAGGTCCCCTTCCACGCTCCTGGAATATGCGCCGCTAAACGCAGCCACCCGGTAGCTTCGCCGGATACGTATCGCCCGGATAGAATAGACGCTACCGAGCGCCTTAAGCCGCTCCATTCACCGGTGCCACGTCGATTCAATATTTTGCAACGGGATCAAAAACCCCGATCCATCCCTTCTACCTAATCTCCAGAAACGCTATCACGATATCTTCGATCGTCGGACTTTTATGAAACTCCCGAGCAGACTCCTGGTGCACGACTTGAAATTTATACGGTTTCCTTCTTACCCTCTTACCCTCACCCTCTATGTGCCTCTCCTTACTTTACTTTCTATTTCTCAATTTCCACCCTTCTCTCTCCAGTTGTCTCCAGTAAATTTTCCCTCGATTTTTCTCAACTGTCACTCCTGTTTTTCCTTTATCCTTCTCTCTTCCCTCTTCCCTCTTGTCCTTTGCTCCGCTTTACGACGCCCCTCGATAGTTAGTTTGCTGATCCGACTAAAGTCTCCTGGACTCGACCTTCGCTAGTTTACGCTGAACTTTGGATTAAGCTGTCGGAGATGCGAAGTCGAACGATGGACGATGACGCGCGATGATGCTGCAAGCTGCGTTAATCCTCTGCCTCGGCGGCTCTTGGTACACAGGTGACGACTGAGACACACTCGTGTACCTTGGCTTAACTTTGACTTATCGCCGAGAAGATTTCCCCGGGAATCTCTACTTTCGCGTCTACGTGTCGCGGTTCAGCAGTTGAGAAGAAAAAGAGAGTGGCATTAAGAGTGGCGGACGCTCTATTTAACGGCTCTACTACTGAGAGCAATAGAGCACGGGCCATACGAAGGAATCGGCCGAGTTTCTTAAACTTCCTCGATGCTCCCGCATCGAGACTCCACCAGAGGATTCGGTGGATCTTTAAGATCGTCGAGTCACAGACAAACTTTTGACATTTTCCAGTAAAGCCAATCCATGAAAATAGTGCGCAGAGAAAAATTTTGGTCCTAAAGCGTCCCAGTGCGAACCGCTCATAAAGGGATTGCAATCGATGAAATCTCTCGACGAAATCTCGCGCGGGCAGCGCGAACGCCACTAAATCTACATTGAAAACTAATGACACATTTCATGGGTAACAGACACTTTTAACAGGAAATCAGTTCCCTGAGATGAATCCGGTAGTAGTGGCTTCTTCTTATCTAGGGAAGGGATCGGGTCGACCGAAAAGTTAATTTCTTCGTGAACCAGCAGGAATTCAGGCTGGCCCGAAGGGGCACTCGACGAGTTTGACGGGGGTGTCGAAACGGCCAGGAAACGAGGAGGCGCGTCGATCGCGAGGTACCTGTGGATTCGGAGGTGACGAAGCGGAAGCCGAAGGCGACGACGGTGGTCAAACAGCGGCGGCGGCAGCAGCAGCCGCGTTTAACAAAATCCGAGCTAGCATCGCCACTTGTCGGACTACTTCGCGGTGCGAGCGAGGCGGAATTCTAAGCTAGGAAGGGCTGGCATTGTCGCTGCCGCCGTCGTCCTCGTAGTCGTCGAATTTCGCGGTTGCCCCAGCAGGCAAGCAAGCACTTTCGAGCCACGTCGGTGAACGAACGGCGAGCGACTGGCTGTCTGCTCGCGTTTCCACACTGCCACGAATCCCGATGCCTCGCCGGTAGGGGTAGCCGGGAGGACCGTAGGTAGGGGTGGCTTCGGAGGGAAGGAGAGGGAAGCGACCCTCTTCGACTACCCTCTCGCGCTCACGCTGTTGCGACCAACCCCTAATTCCGACCATCCAGCCCTCTACCCCCAGCCTCCTCTTCGGGCAAGCCCATCGTACTCCCTCTCGGCGCCCCTCCGCCTCATCCACCCTCCACCTTCGCGATCCCAGACTCTTCTGCCAGCGCAGACTCCGCGTCGACAACGTCGCGATGCCGGCTACACTCGCCTCGCGATCGGCTTAACAGAAAATGCGTGCCTCTCGGAAATCGTTTCGATTAAAATCTAATCAATCCACGTACACCGATAGCTCCAAAGTTTTCTTCGATTCCTTTCCTTTGCTTTTTTACCTTTATCTCTCTCTCTCTCTCTCTCTCTCTCTCTCTCTTTACTCTATGCAACAATGCTTTGTACGTGCCAACTTCAATCGGAAGCCCAACTCTCTAACAAACTTTTTAATGTAATTTTTACCACGGTACTCGCGATGCTTGCCCTCGCTTCCACGGTGAAACCTTCTATAGGTAATGAAGCAATTTTATAGCCTGAAACCTTTATTTCCGTTGATGCAGCTCGAAAGTACATTTCATCGAAATAACCTGGCAGCGGATCCTCTCGCGAGCCTCTCCCCCTGCTAATCGTTTTCTCTTAATTTCTTCGAAAAATTTAGTGGAATCCTGTTCCAGAGGAAAAGTCAATTTGGAAAATTTTCTTAGTTATCTCCATTATTTGCACCCGACTCCTCCCCCTGCGCTAATGTCCGTGATAGTTAATATTTCAGAAGGATTCGGAAAGTTCAGTGCTATACTTACAGTTACTTATGTTGAAGCATAAGTATACTCGACGCGTTGTGAGTTATGCTTGAAATTCGAAACTTCTTAATAGTGCAATTCATTATACGCTTCAAGGATTAACGGAACACGCTCCGACTTGGAAAATCTGTTTATCTTCCCGCTTTAATTAGTCATAACAGATAGTCGGAATATGAATCAGCAACCGAGATTCATCCTTCGAAGCGCTCGTGATAAAACTTGGTCACAGGGAGCGAGCATCGCTTATTTCGTGCGCGAGAAGATTACAAGTTTGCATGAGAGGCGTGGAAGGAATAAACCACACATAAACAAAGCGCGTAATAATACGCCAAGGATTTCCTAGGAGGTTGCGGTGGCTGCAGGTCGCCAGTGACGATACGCCGCAAACGCCTAAATCTTCGCAGAGTAGCGGCAAACGCGAAAGCGAAGGATTCGCCGCGCTCCAGTGGGAATTTATAGTTTTCAATTTTGTATAGCGGGACGAGGAGATTCCAAAGCCCGATCATGGCCCCAGGTCGGGTCGGTGAGAAACCATCTTCAAGGTTCGTCCCATCGAAGGCTTGTTGCCGTTGCGGGGGTGAGGGGTAGTTGATGAAGGATGTTCATTTAACTGATGAACACATCCCAAAACTTAACCTATCCGCGATTATGAATGCTCCTATCAGCTAACCGCTACACGTATGCGGTTGCTCATTATTGGAAGCTGTACACTCGGATATAGTTGCACTGTAAACAGCAGGCTGAGAAATGCGGCTAAATACTACGGCAGAATTCCACGAGCTCAAACTCTAAACGGACTTGCTAGTTTTCGATGTCTGCGTCCAATTTCGACGGACCTTCATCCTGCCCTCATCCTTATCCAATTTCAAGATGTAGGAATGCACGAACAATGCATGCAAGTACAGCTGAACTCGGAAATAACTTTGATTCTTTCTCTTTGTAAAAACGAATCGATCGTAAGATTCTGGAATGCTCCTGCATCCGATAAAGCGAAGCTCCGACTGCAGTCTCTGTACAGAGTTTCTGCCGCACGTATTCTTAAAACTCGCTTACTTCTTTCACTGGGAAATGCCAAGTTTGCAATATGACCAAAAACACTAACTTATTCGCTCATTCAGTTATAAATATGCAAAATGGAGTGATCCGCTAGACCGTATTTTAGCCAATCGGAACCAGAAAGGGTTGCATTTCGTTTCGAAGGATGAAAATTTCATTTCAAAGTTGTTGGGAGGGACCTCTCGGTTAACGTGGCATCTGTTCTAGGCGTTGCAACGCGAAACGAACAAAACGGTGGTAAGGTGCATTTACGACCTTCAAAGAGGAAAATGAACTATCGGAATATGCAGGAGAATCTTCCATCTCCCCCTTCGCCTCACCGTCTTTCCACCCTTACTCGGGTGAGCCTGGCACAGTGGAAAAGTCTCGCATTAAGTTTCCCGCTGCTCGAAGGAATATTGCCTCTCCCCTGAATCTCCCTTCTCTGCCGTGGCAATAACAGTAATTCTAACGTAACAATAAAGTATCGCGGTGTCACATGCCCAAAGTACTGCCAAACTTGGATTATCAACGCGTCCAAAAATATCGACTTTCCCCGCTGATTCGGCATTTCCCGCTTATAAGGCATTGCCCGAATTCTTTAATAAAACTTTTATCGATGGCTTCCAATTAAAGCGGACTTCCTCCTCAATGAGACTTTTACTTTCCAGAGAGGGATAAAATACTCGGATCATTATTACAAGTTGACAGATTTGTCGACAAAGTTTCTTCGAGTTAAATGGGAAGACATGCACTTTATTTATTGACAAATTTCCCACGAGAGATTTTCCTCCCGTTCGAGATAATGCAAAGGCTACCCGTGGCCAATGATAAAAGGATTGGTCCACTTGAAAAACACGGAAACGAATCTACCAGCGATATTAACGAAGGGAGATAAACGCCAGATAGCCCTATTATAGGTGGTTGTGGTGTCTTCAACTTTCCACCAACAATGGCGACTGCTAACAAGTTTCGCCGCTTTCCATTGTTATCCCCAAAGTACGCATTCTCCACAAGTTCACGAATAAGTCACTGATGATTTATCTACAGCTTTCACGCGATACAAGCACGCCCTTTAAACTTGACAAAGTATCAATAATGAATGTACTCGGTTATTAAATGTAGAACGCGTCTACCTCTAAATACTCTCTATATAACCTGAAGATGCAAAGAAAACGTATTACCGATACCAGATCCAATTAAGGCGACCTAGGGACAACTACCAGCTAAGCGGTAGCGTGTGGTATCTTCCCCCGTTGTACTAGATTTTAACAGGTTGCTTCATTATTCCGTGACAGGCGCGTCATGCAACGCGTGATGGATGCTTCCGTGGGTTAATGGACACCCTGTATATTCAGAACATTACCAATGTGTTTACTACAGCGAGGTCTCCAATGCTTAAAAGCACAACGAGAACTCTAAAACGATGTTAAAAGTTAAACATTTTCCTTTCAGCGGATTATCAAGGAAGCGTTATAGAAACTTCTCTGTTTTCCACTAGACTGTCAAACTCATAAATAATTTTAATTCGGAAACAGTAATCAACAACAGCCGAGCTTTTGAAACCTCATTAAAATTCTGACACCCCCTGAGTTATGATAATATTTGCATTCGTTTAAAATTATGAAAATGCAGGAAGTGCTTATAGCATCCCCTGAAACCATGCGGGAGAGATGTTTGTAGGGTCATGATAAAAGAATTAATATTCCTTTTTTACCACGTGCCCAGGCTGAGTAATCGTTAGAGAGAACAGCTTGTTAAAGTTTGAACCTTCCTATAAAGGAAATCTCTTGTTTTCTTCCCTTATATCCACATTTAAATTGTATCTTATACTACCCAATGTTTGAGAAAGAAAGCAAGTAACCCGAATAATACACAAAACAAGAAAAAAAATTAGGAACAAGATACCGCCAAAGCAAGGGATATATTTTCCTCTACGGTAAAACAAAGGCGAGAGGATACTCTCGCCACTATGAAGTTTCTCAGCATTTAAGAACAAATCATGAGTTCCCATTGTATTACGAATAGTTCCAAAGTTCTATGACACTTTCAACGATAGTTATATGAAATTCTTTTAAGCAATCTATATCGAGGATAGGCAATTGCCAATAATAATAGCCAATGCAACTAGAAATACTTTCGACTAAATTATATCTACATCAGTTTTTTCACTTATAACTTTTTGATTTGCTTGTTTCTTTCTTGCTCGAGCTGAAAACTTGATTCTCGCACGTAAAACATAAGGAAAGGCGAGGATTAATTTAGAAACGTAAACAAGCTGAAATAAATTTTGTTTCAGGAATGTTTCGAACTTTAGCTGCATGAGAAGAACGTAGTGTTGTTTTCGAGGTGAGTTCTAAAGTAGGCTTGCTAGAAACGCGTTTTCCATCCAATAAGGAACACCGTGATGCTCGACTTCGTGGAAAATCCAAGAGATTTCCTTGGCACGCGATTCTGAAATTCCGCCTGATATAGACGTAAAATATCTACGTCGCGTCATTCGCTATCATTCCTCTGTGTAGATGTGTGTGCACGAGCCTGCCCGACTATACACTTTAACAACGATGCTGTCTTCCACCACTACCATTCGAAAACCGATATTCGAGGACTATTGTCCTCACTCGTCTCTTTCGCTAAGAGAGCGCTCGCCTTATTAATGCAGTTCTACATGCATGTAGCGGAGAAAAGAAAACGGATTGAAAAGCCACTTTTCCTTTCTTTCGTTTACGAATTTACAGAATTGCTGAGCTGCCATACATATCTCGCAGTATTGATTTCCGACATTGCTAGAAAACTTTTAATACATGTATGTGGAACTTTGCGAAAGAATGTATTAACTTTATTGGCATGGGCTACATAGAACTCTAATTTTATGGAATTACTTTCCTGGAGGGTGGCGTAGGCAACGGTGGCGACGAATTCCCACCCTTCTCCACTATCCAAAGGAAGCTAATTTGTATTATTGAGATTAAGAGCCCGGTCCTCCAAGATTAAAGGAATTTAAGATATTCGGGGGATGCTTCGATGGACGATGCAACATTAATTCAATGCCCTAATACATTCTGTCGAATCCAAGCATAGACAATGCTACCTTGGTAAAATATAGATTTGGGCTACATCGCATTCGCTAATCTCATCTAATCTGAATACAATAATTTCAAGGCTGATCTGGAAAGAATAGATTTCAGGAAGAATGAGATAGCTATTCCAGGTAGAAAAAAACCACTCGAGTCTCTTGAAGGCTCCTCCTGGCTCTGCCATGAAGAAGAAGGCTCTAAAGAAAAAACTAAAAGATATTATTCATATAATGTCGTTGAAGCATTTATCAGTATGTTTCCCCCACCAAGTTTACGGTCTCATAAATGTAGGAATGAAAGTACTCACGAACGTGTATCTTAAACTCGTCCGCGTCATCCTCCATTCAGTATCCAAGAGAGTTTCCAGCTGCAAAATTCCCTAGAATCACATTCTCGCTCTGGCCAAAAGCTAGCGACAGCGACTTATAACGCGTGAAATAGACGTGGTAGGATTCTCCATTTCTCTGTCGCGTCTCTCTCCTCGGTCCTATCTATCCCTTGACGAACATCCAACGTGGCGACGCTTTTCTCAAGGTGCGTTGCGTCGTGTCGTGTGCGGCAGATACGGGAATGCGTTGACTTCTCCATTCTCGTCATCAAATTCACGCATTCAGAATTTCCCGTGCTAAGACGCAAACTTACTAGGATATTTTGTTCTCTGCTATTGACAAAGCTGAATCGAGGCTACTTAATCAGATGGATTAATCGAATTTATGAACAGCTATTTGGATTAGTCAGGGAAGCCGGTAACACCGGGTGTAACTGAGCGGCAGCAGTGATGGACACAAAGTAGCCAGTAGTACAAGTCCCTCTTAAATCCGACGAAGTTGATCGACGCTTGCTAATTTCAATTTCAACGCACGGAAGTCGAATGCTCTCGGATTTTCGAAATCCGAGATCTGAAATGAAAAATCCGAAATCTATCGATCAGCGTTGAAAAGGCTCTACGCGAGAGATGCCCGGAATTCAGAGATCATCGGCGACTAGGAAAATTCCTCGAGAATTTTACGAGGCAACTCGCGCGGTTGAATACCCTGAAGAGTTTGGCAGAATATTGAAAGGCCAAGACCTCCTTGACTAAGGACGCGAGAGACTCACAGGTTTAACAATACATATGGATGCTGAGTTAACTGATGCCAGGAAGGTATCGATCTTCGAATTGCCATAGCAGCTGCGCCGATTTGCCGTTTCATCGGTAATTCATTAAGCCACGGATGGATTCGATCGGATCCAGGAACAGATACGGGAACAGGAAAGGGAACGGGAAGGGGAACGGGAAGAGGATCTTCTCCTGAAACAGGGTGAATATTGCAGCAACACTTGTTACGGCATAACCATTGATGCCCTTTAATAGTGCACAGCCGACGCGAAACTGCATTAACCAATCACGCAATTTTTATCGCGCATCTACTCGCTAAAAGTTAAACTAGAAAAACGCTACTAGGATACCCTCGGTAGCTGTAAATGCTCCACCCAACTGCATTACGTATACAAGGTGAAAGAACAAATTCCGTAATCTCCTTAAAAAGAAGTTTGTTGTTTAAAACCTCTTTAGAAAGGCGATGGTAATATCCCGTTCAGGATATCCGTGTAATAAAAAAAGTGCGTTGTAATAAAGAGTTCCAAAATTTCACTTTGAATTTACGAGAAGAATTTCCTTAATTTTTAAGTAAACTTTTAATGACGTAGAATATAAATTGAATTCAATTATAAGTTTTGATTATTCTCTGTCATAGGGAAGTAATGAAGATTGATGTTGCAAAATTTTAATTTACGGTACAGCAGTGATTTTTCCGTGCGCGCGACGATGAGTCACGCAAAAGTGTTTGAGGAAAACAGCTACCAGGGGAACGAACGAAACTGATTTATTTTAGTTGTAAAATAACAGAATTGCCACTGAGGATGGAAACTGGTGCGAGTATGCCACTAGTGATTTGCATTGCAGTCTACGTACCCGCTGAAGATGGATCGAACGGTCTTTCTCTCTCGTTTAGACACACCTTTCTCGCATAACTGTCTGCGGCAACAGAGAGAGAGAGAGAGAGAGAGAGATATCAATTAGAGTTCTCTGTCGAATATGTCCATAGATTCAGGCCTAAACAGCACAACCCCTAATGATAAAGAAAAGAAGAGAGAGAGAGAGAGAGAGAAAGATGGGGGAGGAGGACCTATAATCGTCCCTTATTAACTTGGAAACGACTCTAATGAAACGTGTCATGCCATATAACGTGGAGATATTAATTTGTATATCGATTGAAAAATGTGTACGGCATTAAAATGAAATTAGGGGCAAGCCGGTATTAATTTCATCTGGAACGCCGGTAGATTTCTTTAGTCCCGAGCTGCATTATTGTGGATGGAGATTGTTGTCTCTACGGAGTGGAAAGGAAACTAATGCGCGAGCGCTGCCACCCTCGTAAATAAACTGCGGAATCTCAAGATCTCCGACAGCCAGACGCGAAAAGTGAGAAATATGACGGGCCTCCGGGGGACGCGATAAAGCCAGGTTGCGCCAGATATTTCGCACGCTTATAATACGGGAACCGAAGTAAAGAATTTGACGAGTGGCTATATCGGCCGTTGATAGTACTGGTCTGGTCGATATGCATCACGTGCCAGTCGGGCCCGGGGCTGAACGAGACCCTTAAGATCGGATCTTCCGGTTGACTCCGATAAAATTCTCGAAACACCCTCACGGGACCGTTTGCCCCCTCCAAACGGCACAACCGTACAGCCAGCTGCATTTCCCGCAAGATTAAATACCAAGCGCACCCTCTCAATCTCTTCTGTGCATTCTGCACGGAGGCTGGGCGAGGATTATGCAAACGATCGCGATATTCAATGTCGTCATAGCGCATCATGATATTCGAATCCCCCGTGAGTTAGCGGGCAAAGCAACCGAACTCCCGCCCCGACGTCTCTGAATCTTCGCATTTGAATGCATCGCACAGGGCGTTATCCCGAAAAGTAAGCTATACCTAGAGCGTGCAACATCAACTCGGCGGAGGGAAACGGGATTAACTTCCTCGCGTTCGTTCGCCTTCAGTGAAATTTCGTCTCCGTGTACAATCGTTTCGAGTCATGGAAATTCTCCTGGAAAATAGAGAGGAAGAGAAGGAAGGGAGGAGGGGGTGGGGTGTGGAAGAGAATTCCTTCAAAAGAGGGAGAATATTCGCGAGAGATCCCAGTAGCCACGCGCATGTCAATGCTTACACTTTTGCCCATTATTAACCTTCGTAACGCGCGCGAACTGCTGGAGCTGGAGCCGAGGGGGGAGAGGACGAGGGCACTAGATTACACCAAGTCTAATAGGATTATAGAAGGTTGTTCTACGACTAATCTAATAACAAGTACGGTTCCCAGGCGGGAACATTGGATAATAAGCTCCAAACGAGAGCTTTTACGCGTGCTTTCATAATATTTTCAAGCCCTATTATGAACGAGCCGGCGTCATTCTGAAATCATTCTGAAATCATTGCTGAATTCAGAATTCTGCATTCTGAATTCCACCGGGGGCTGACGCTTCTACAAAAGCCAAGCAATCGCGAAAAGGCAGCGGCTAACGTAGCGCGCGTGTCCCGCACGTGCCAATTCGGCTTGAACGCGTGACAGTTCGTAGCGGACAACACGTGACGTGTGTCCACGCAACGACACGCACGTCCCAACGTGGAGAGACGCGTGTACGCGTTCGTCCCGCGCTCTCCTCAAATTTATGTGGCCCGACAAACTAGGCGCACGGCTTTCCCACATGCGGGAAACTGTTTACACCTCTACAGTGCTTGTAACACGCGGCATTTTGTATGCATAGCGCCGCTATTCGATGCGTGCACGTGCATAACAATTTCCTCGAGAAATTTTCGCGAAAAAACAAGTACGAGACTAATGGTTATTTCAGACACAGTCGGGGGAAACTCGAACAAACTATCCGACGAAGCTGCTGCGAAAGAAATCAATGGTTTCCACACATTCGCGCGCGCACGCACACGCACCGCACATGCACGCAACATTCTCGGATATTCTCTTCTACGCGCAATGCGAGTGTACTTGTAAAATATCATGTTTCTGGAAACAAACTGAATTAAGGCAGCATGGAACAGCAGGAGAAGAATTACGAGGAATTCGTTGATGGGTAATATCGAGTTCTTGTATTACTTGAATTGCCATGGTTGATGTAAGTAGGGCTGATAGAAATTGATCTTTCTTCGCTTTCGATTTATGTCCGCCCTTTCCTATAAAAGGGAAGTAGTGTCGAGGAATATGGTCGAGCATGGAAATGGCTTTGCCTTTTATCGGCTTCTAAAGTGGATGTGCTCCATATGTGGAGTTTGCATTCTTCAAATTTATTAGAGGAATAGTTTCAACTTAAAAAATCTCGCTCGTGACAACGAGGAGAGAATCAGTCGAATAGGGCGCAGTTCGCGTTAAGCGAATATTCCGTTTTAGTGGCAAAAGGCCAATGTGCAGAGATCCACAATGGTGTCATGGTCTCCCGTCTCCCGAGTGCTATTCCTCGAAGTAAAATGCATTCTCCGAGTAATTACTCGATCATTTTAGAAAAATCAATGGAGAATTAATAATTAATAGTGATTCGTGAGAAATTGATCAGACGTGCAAACTCGTTATAGAATAATTAAAAAGTCCTGTCGCAGTGTGGACGCTCGGGTTAAATAATAAATCATTATACTCGAGGAGATGTATTTGCATTTTGTAACATTGTTCAAAGTCGTCTTAAAGAGAGACGAAGCGTTCTTTTTGTATTCAAGTGGATATATGATTTAGAAATCCACGCGCGATATCAGCGAACCGTAAGTAGAGGAGGTTCCTACCAAACCGACAAGTGGAAACAGCCTGTAACGCGCGCTGGTAAGACCAATGGTCTTGCGCGAATTTACAGATGACGGTAAATTCCAACCACCGTCGATATATTGTTTAACTGCAATTACTTACCCTTATTGGTAACCCTTGGCACACCCCATTTAGCTTCCCATGATTTTTTCCTCTCTACTTACCAAAAACTATGCATTATTTGATTCTGTTAAAAATCACAGAGGTCATCGCGCATATCGCGAGGAACCAATTCTTTCTCCAGTGGGTAAATCGTTTGGATAAATCCCAATAAGATCAAGCTCTATGAGATAAGCTGAGAAAATTCTAGTCCAAAGAAATGTTTATGACAAAAGAACGAGATAAGGATCGAGTAAAGGAAAACAAAGTTGGAAAGATGAGCAAATGGAGTAAAACTGACAGATGGAGAACTCGAGGAAATAGCAGGACACGATCGCGGAACGAGTAGACGGGTAGATAGCGCACAGGCGCGACTATACATTTAGGGAATATCCCAGAGGACCGAGGGAATTGTTTTATTAATAAGAGCGTCGACGAGCCAGTGGCGTTGCATGCTTCTCCGCGATAAGCATCTCTTGCATTTCGTGGTGGAGGCGATTCGCGCAAGCGTGTAGGAAAGAGAGTTGTTCGCTTTATCGGCAAAGATATGGAAACTAGCGAATGAAGATACATATGTGGCACATGCGCGCAGGAGAAAAAGACGGTATCGAGCCAGGCTTGCCCGTCAACAGACGGTGTAACACCGCCAGTTTCTGCCACCGCGCCTGAAGGTGTCTGGCGTCGGAGCGATAGGTACGCTCGACGTTTCGTATTATTTTTATTTTCCTTTTACGGTGCGCGTGCACTCCGTAACCAAGCTGGTTCGCAAGAAGCCGCTGGAGAATGAGATCACTCCTCGGAGCTGTGCTGTCGACCGGCTGGTAATTTCACGAGCAGAACCGATCCAGCGGTAAGCCAAGATTTCACTTGCACGTATTCTGAAATACCAATACTCGAGCGCACACACAGACTGTAGGTGGCCGTTTACAGCCGCGGGACAGTCATCGTTATCGCTTAACACCTTGAGGTAGCAACTCGATCGAACCATCAGTAATGTTCGCGAATAACTTTTGGGCGAGCGGATGGAATCTCGTGATTTTCCTGGGTCACGCTTAAACTCATTGCATCTCGGACCCTATCGCCGAGGAATTTCGAGCGCTCCACTTTAGAAAAATAAGATAATAACGCTTCGTAATTGCAAGTCGATAATGCGCTTGCATGTATGTAAAAAGTTCTATGAGAGTGCGCGCACTCGAAGAAAAGTAAAAAACGGAAAGGTAAAGTCGAGGCGCTGCTCATAAAAGCGCAGTTTCCTTTGAAAAAAATTGAAAGTCGCATCGTCAAATTGTACGCGCGCGCGTGCGTGTGTGCGCGCGTGTGTGTGTGTGTGTGCTGTACGAGATAAGAAAAAAAGGGCAAAAAGTATCGACGCTAAAACTGCTTCTCGAATTGCCATTGGATGCAAATTAAGGAATTCCAGACACGCACCGTGCGGTTAAAAATTTATTCTGGAATGCACACATCGAAACCAGCTAACTGGAACAATTTCAAGTGAATATCCTTCTTATTCTTCTTAGCACGCATCACAGCGCGATGCATTATGCCGTAATGCGTGCTGATGTCACGCTTATTCGAATTACATCCACCCTAGTCCTCTCCGATACACCGGGCTTGGTGAAAAAATAATGCACGCGGACAGTTGAGAAAAGTTGATGAGTAGGAATGATAAAGAGCGAGCTGGCTCACGGCAATTTGCTAATTAATAATCACCCTTGAGTCAGCGAAGGATAAGTCGGAGAGCCGGAGAGACAAGGGGGAGGAACGTGGTGTGGGAGAATCCCGACCCTGACTGCAAGCTTCCCGAGGGATTTTCGAGGTCAAGGGAACCTAGAGGCGCTGTTGGAGCGTGAAAACTCATTGGTTTCTCTCCCCCTCGACGTCACCTTCGCTGGCGCCTCCCTTTCCCTTCGCACGCGCACGTATGCATTTTCATATTCTCCTTAATCTCCTCACCCTTCTCTTCCCTCGCGATGAAAGCTCCAATAATCCTAAGAGTGTTCGGGGCGACTCGGAAAATCCTCCGGTAACTCGCGATTGTAAATCGCCCGTAACGATTCTTACGGGCTTTCGTCCTCGTCCATTCTTCCCGAAGTCGTTCATTTTCCTTCAACGAGTCCCCCGAGGTGAGGACAGGCTTAGCTTTTCCAATAAGTAGAAAAAGGATGAACGGGGGAAGAAGGACCACCACCACCGCTCCCGGGAAACCTCGTTTCATCACCATTAACGTTGACAGCTCATTAAGTAAATGAAGAGTCATTGCTATATTTTGCACTTTACGCTTCGTAATTTCTGGGAAACATTGCTGTTGTCGCGCCGTGTATTCGCCTCGAGCAACTAGATGCATGGCGTTTCGGGGAACGATGATCGTAGGAGCTACTTAATGGGTCGAGAAGAAAAAGTATCGATAGGGAGCGCCGTTACTCTCGGGGTAATCTCGGGATCCCCTTCCGCATTAACTCGTGTTTCGATTTCCCTTTCCCCTTTTCCCGGGACGGAAAATGGATTCGACGTCAGAGTTGGACAGCAAGCGCGACTCGAGACCCTGGAAATGGTGTGGTCCTCCGCGGTCGATCCTCCATCAACCTCGCCCCAGACTGTTTCGCCTTGTCATTGCACACTTTCCTCTCTCTCTCTCTCTCTATATATCTTCCCCCATTCTTTCTACTCCTGTTTTACGAGCGTTCTCGACCCCGATGCCAGCCAGCGTGCGATAACGAGCAGTTGAAGGATCAGTAGACCTGGATGTCGGATCGTTACTCCATGTACTCTCTGTCTGACCGGAACGGAGCGCGGTGCATTTTCTACTCGAGCGAAGAATTTCAAGTTGCGCGACCTCGTCATCGGCTGGGACAGGCTTTTCCCCGTGCGTCTGTACGTCCTGTGCACGTGCCGTACGGTGAGTGGCGGGTGGCGTTGCACCTCGTTGTTTTTTGGCAACATTCCCCGGAGAAAGACTCTCAGGTTGGGGGAGTAAGGAAGGAAGGAAGGAAGGAAGGAAGGAAGTTTCAGCTGTCGAAACTTGCTTGTCTTCGAGTTTCCGAGCGAGCAAGATAACGTGCCAGATACGCGCGATCTTCGCTCGCTTCGCTAATATTCGCGCGCCTCTTTGTGCGAGGAATTGTCGAGGAGAATTGCACGCGAGAATGGGGCGCGCACGTAACGCGCGAGAGCCGCTAATTACAACAAAAGCAAGCAGGTCGTAAATCTCATTTATATCCATTATTCCTTAAGTGGCGATTGAGCGCATTAAGCGATTGAGCGGTCAATGTCGCATCGCTGTAATTCGTCCTTCAAAGAGGCCGGAACTTATGTAATTATATCGATCCCCACGCAGCAATTGAGACACGGCCACCTGTCGATTATGCTGCCCCGGCGCATTCTCGTTTTTCACAGGAGTCCCGGTGGCAGCAACGCGGAGAATATCGCGATTCGATATTTTTCAGTAATCGACGGTGGTCATGCGTCCGGGAGCATCCGGCCGGCCACGGCGATGCACGCGGCAGCCACTGACGAGTGCCAGTCGTGGGAATTCCTTCGCGGAGAATGTTTTCATTGGCTCGAGGAAATGGCCGGCTTCCATCGGCTTCCATCGAAACACGCGCGCGCGGACATTATTTTCGTAGCGCTTCTCTGTTTACGCCGCCTGTATACATAAGCCGGCTATAGAGAAGCAGCTTGTACACCTCGCGCGCCTCCACTAGATCGACGCCTGCCTGCGCGCCTCCACTTCCCCGCTGGCCCATAGAGATATAGCACGACTGCTGAAACCGCTATTTCCAGACATACTAGACTCCTCTCTTTTTCTTTCTCTTTCTCTTTCTCTTTCGGTTAAGCAGTCCTCAGGTTGCGGGAATCCTTCTACGCCGCGCATCGTCAGCTGATCGTTTCTCATTTCTCCCCGTCCCTTTCCCATTACCATTCCCATTCCCATTCCCATTCCCATTCCAATCCCATTCTCATTCTCCATCCACTCCTCTTTCCACTCTTCTATTTTTGTTTTCCATCGCGGTATCCGAGCAACCTCTTCCCGGCTGATGATTAAATGCCTCGTAACACAGTGTTTTTCCTCGATTCCCAATGAATGGCCCACGGAACAGTAAACTCGGCTAGCTATTATAACGCGCGCGCTCGACGCTGCTTTCGTAACGACGACCTCGTCTTTCGGACTGACTCCTTCCTGACCGCTCAATTATCCCCCCAGCCAAACGCTCCAGTCTTTTCCCACTATTGTTTCTCAATTTCCGCGATAACGCGTTTCTCACTTTTCCATCGTCAAGCTTTACCTTGGCTTTGCCTCAGTTTCGCGGGCCGCTGTACGTACCGCGCGCATTATTCGCTGACCAGGACCATTGTGTTAACGAGATTCTACTTCCGAGTGTAGCAATTAAGATAACCCCCGATAAAACTCGGGATATCCGTGAGCGATATTCGCATCGATAACTGCTCGACGAATATGCCTAGCGAAGATAATGCTGACTGGCTAACAGCGAGAACCTTTTGTTCCCCGATAAGTAAAAGCGTTTAATTAATTGATTCGCTCGACACAGAGTCGTCTCTCTGACATATGTTCCTGCGCGAATCAGAAATATTTGCCCAGGGAAACTCGCTATTTGTCCTTAATAACCCGCCGATAAATTTCTCCCTCGAATTCTCTCAATTACGAGCGAGTTCTCTTTATCGGAGTGTCTCCCGGTCTGACACACATTGGCCGAGCATTGCATCGAAAATTACTCGTACCTACCCAAATTACGCAATCGCATCGTAATCGCTCCTTTCGGAAGCACGTGCTGCAAACAACATCGTTTTATTATTAGCCCGGTGCTTTTTATCAAAGGATAGCAGAAGCAGGAGAGTTCAAGATGACGAATGTTTATCGAAAGCGATCATTATTCACCCAGTGAAACCGCATGCATCTGATGCAGGCGAATCAATGCAATTTCCGAGAAATGTTGTTTGACACGTTCTGTCAAATAAGTATAGATAATTGGCGGCGAAGTTCACTGAAATCCATTTGAGCGAGCAAACATTTAAATATATATATATAGAAAGAGAGAGAGAGAGAGAGTGGAGCCCCACTAAGGTCGATCGACGACTCTTTTTCCTCTCAAAGGAATTCAGTGAGCACCAACTTTATTTCTCTCTTCGTGCCGTAGGTGCAGTGAACGAGTAAAATGAATGCTCCAGCCTGGAAAAGACTCTCTTAACGTTGTAAGTGCATCATTATCATTCAACTCTTATCTTTTATTTTGATCTGCCATGCCTTTTTTTATCTTCCCCCCGAGCAATAAACGTAGTCGTATAATTACAGCCGTTTATCGACTTTTTCACATTATTGCAAATCCGTGAGTTTCCTATGCTTTATTAGTCGAGCACAGTCGCGATTTCAATAGCTTCATTATTAAGCAAATCCAATCGAATATTCCAGGTATTCCACAATTAAACCTCGTTTCACGGCGAACAATACTACGACTTTATCCGGGCACGTGTCACATTTACCGTAACTGCTCATTGCTAAAGTTTAATTTGCCAAGTAATACAGCGAGTTATTTCGAATTCTAATGAAGCTGCCATTTGTCGTGGGTTGTACGGTTTCGCTCTATTAATAACCTCCAGACACACATTTTTGCGAGGTATACGTGCAAAAAAAAATTCCACTTTGTGCGGGATGCCGAGCAAAGGTCGCTCGGTGCAGCGATGCCAGCAAATCCTTTGCGCTCTGATAAAATATCGATTTTTCGTCAAATCGACATGATATCGAATTACGGCAAACCCCATCCTCGCTCAAGTAGTAAGAAGCATCACTGATAGGGCAGCCAGGGATAGGGGAGTGTTTGCTGGTAAGACGAGAACTTCTTCCCGATACCTAAAAGAAATCGGAAGATTCCCGTCTTCTGGTGTGTGTGTGTACGTGTTGCCTGTACGTCTGTCCATCGAGAGTGCCCATCGAGATCCCGTCAAATGCCCATCGAGTGGTCCGGTTTCGATTTCAGTGTAGGCGCGCGCACGGCAGAAGCCGAATCGTTTTGGATTCCGCTCGGGCGACGGGTCAAACAAGTTGAATATGACCTCGCGGTAAAGGAATAACTTAAAGACGGTGCTCGCTTCTGAATATTAACGCGTGCCGTGTCACCAGAATGCTCACGGTCGCATTCCTGGAATATGAAAATGTGAAAATGTGTCCTGGCATAGATACGAAATAGATAATGAAACATACGTAGGGGCAGCTCTTCATATAATTTTCTTCGATAATCGTTCCACTGTCTATAAGAAGAGCAGGAAAGTAGAGGTCCCTGAAATACAGAGGGTAGGGCGCGCTCTGAATAGGAACAACGTGTAGAAAGGGGCTGAAACCCCTCTGTGACCCCTTCCCTTCCCTTCCCCCACCGAGTTCCTTGAACCGTAGAAAAGTGGGTGACTGTAGAGAAGCACGTTTCCTTCTTGTGTGCCGATCGTGTCACGTTTTCATGCGAATACTGCCTGATAATAAATAATCTAGAGTCCATTCGCGACTTGCTCTGCTCCGTTCTTTAACGAGACAGCTAATAATGTCAGTGTACGCGCTAAGAAATCTGTTTATCGAGCATATTAGCATGGCTGGTGAGAACGGCTTGGGGAGGGGGGGAGGGCAGATTAATAGTCGATTAGATAGGAAGCGCCATGTTAAGCGATGCCACCGAGAGAATTTCAGAAGGAACGAGGCCGCCGCGAATCGATGTCCAATCCCAGAGACTCTGCTGCTCCAGATACTCACGAATTGCGTATTTGCACGCTACTTTTGTACTGCGTCGATAAATCGCAACAGTTGTCTGCCTTACGGTCAATCACACTAGTTGGACTATCCACGGTACACATGTACACACGCCTACATTCTCGCATGCATATGTATAAGCCGCTTATCTCGCATCTTACTCTTTTATCTTTCTTTTATTCGAGGCAAACGCTTAGGACGCGATAAGGTCTTAATCAAAGCTATAGTAAACGTGTGCCTCATTATCTTATTATATAACTCCACTCCATTCCTATTTTAGCGGCTCGATAACGAAAATCGACTTATTGACGCAGCAAATCAATCGGCGCTCGATTAAAATCGCTTTCTTTAAATTCACGTGAATAGGTGAGTAGAAGATTCTGATATTTCCGCTATTCACGTGAATAAGGTCCGCGTCGCGTCGTTAAAACCGTGTGAGAATAGAAAGAAAAATTAGTGGACCACCGAACCGTCTAATACCGAGGGACCTTTTTCTTTTTTTTTATAAGCGAAACCATAAATATTCTTGGGCGAAGCATCGGTGGAAGTGAGACCCATCGAGGATGACGAAGAGGTTTGAGTTCAATTGGCAGATCGAAGTGCCGCAGCCACTCCGTGCAGGATGTGTCTTCGATCGCTGGACGGAAGAGAAGGATAACACGGAAATAGAGTTGAATTGTATGTTCAAGGTCGACGAGTATGGTTTCTTCATCTATTGGCAGAGCGAGGGAAAGGTAAAATCTTTAAATTTCGATCTACCTCCATCGCACAAACTCCATCATTCGCACTCATGCTTCTTGCACTATTTACTTCTTTTTGACGTCTCTATGTCCAGGACGGCGATGTAATTGAACTTTGTCAAGTGAGCGACATTCGGGCCGGTGGAGTTCCCAAGGTATGGATTATAGCGCGATCTACCAGCGATAACTCCTCCTACATCACGCTCCTTCGACTTTCACTCCTGATAGATAAATGTCTACGAGTTGTTCCTTGTTTTTTTTAATTAAGAAGCGCGCGAGACTCTTCCATTAACCCACCTCCTCCTTAATTTTCTAATTTAGGACCCCAAGCTGTTCGATAAATTGTACACCAAGCATGGAGAACAACTTGATGAGAAAAGTCTCACCATCTGTTCAGGCGTCGACTACACCAACATCAATTACCAGCACGTCGTTTGTCCAGATCCCGCTACCGCCAAGGTAAAAAACACATCGATAATGCAATACTAACACTGTGTGCTTAAGCCGATATTTCATACGTGTTCATATTTGACTAAACCGCGCGAGTATTAAAACGAGAGTGCGTTAAAATTAAAATTCTCCTTCTTTTAGAACGGTGCAATAATCTCTCACCACGCTTTACCTCGTTCCATCCCGCGCGTTTCACCCAATTTCATATCACTTTTAATACGTCAGTTTTCAAGTGACTTTGCCTAATTGCTCGACACTTGCGAATGCAGAATATTTTTAAAACTGTACTTTGTCTCTCTCTCTCTCTCTCTATCCATCCCTTTTTCTCTCTCCCCCGTATACCTTGACACACCTTATTTTGTGTGTTACTTTAGGTTTGGCTGGATGGCATACGTTCGATTACGCACAACGTGAAAGCCAACAATGTCTGTCCACTGACGTGCCTAAAAAAACAGTAAGTTTACGAACTCCCTCGTCATACTCCCACGTTAATTTGTGTGTATAGTTGGAATCCATAATACGCGAGGTACAAAGCGATCGGCAATAAATGTTTTCTATCCAATGATATACGGGCTGTTCCAAAGTTCTTTACGCTAAGCGCGTTCCTTAACGTTTCTTGAAATCTCTAAAAATAACCCGTGAAAAGAACGACTATCGATATATCAGAACTAAAGAATTTGTTTACCGGCACACCACTGGCGGCTGACTTCTCGTAAGATGAAATATGACGTGGTATTAAGCCACGCGAAAGTCAATAGAACGTCCTGACTTCTCGTTTACCCGATAAAAAATACGATCTTCATGCATCGATCATTATAGCTGGATGCGACTCAGGATGCTGGTCGATCCTAATGGAAAAGTTCCGGTGAAAGTGGTCGCGAGAACTTTTGCGTCCGGAAAAACCGAGAAGCTTGTCTATCAATGTCTCTCCGATTTGGGCCTATCCAGCGGGAAGGTAAGGTATTATATTGTTTCTTGGACAATGAAAACAAATTGTCGACGAAATGAGATAAAAAGGGGGAAAGGGGAAAAGGGGACGAGAAAAAATAAGGCTACGTAAAGGCGGAGGAAGTAAAATCAATATTTTTTCACACCGTAGAACGACGTCATAGAACCCGAGGACTTTACCTTCGAAGCATTCTATCAGCTCTATCATAAAATCTGTCCACGAAACGATATAGAGGAATTATTTCAGTCAATGTAAGCATCGTTGCTCCTCATTCTGAATTCTTTGAGAATTTCTCCCACGCGAGACTCGAGCGAGCGCTAGCTAACGCGGTGCGATATTTGCGCAATATGTTTTTAGAACGCAGGGAAAAGCGGACACGATTAACCTGGAGCAGTTGATCACTTTTCTGAATGAGAAGCAGCGCGACCCGACTCTCAATGAAATTCTCTATCCGTTGTACGACGAGAAGCGAGCGATGGAGATCATCAACGATTACGAGCAGAACGAAGCGGCGCGAAACAAAAGTAAGGGCTCTTTAACGATCTATATTTGTCCAGCGCGCGCCATGTATGCATACATCGTTTAAAGCTTAATCTTGCCTCGAAAACGTGTAATTAGTTTATATCCTGGAAATGGCATCCTTTCAGAAACAATCACGTCCTTTCAGAAACGATGACGAAGGACGGTTTCATAAGGTACCTTATGTCCGACGAGAATGCTCCGGTATTTCTGGACAGATTGGATGTTTATATGGACATGGACCAGCCATTGGCGCATTATTACATAAATTCCAGCCACAACACTTACTTGAGTGGCCGACAATTCGGGGGGAAGAGCAGTGTCGAAATGTACAGACAAGTTTTATTGGCTGGCTGCAGGTAAACATGGCACGAGTTTAGGCGAGAAAAAAGAACTATACCGAAAAAGAGCCAGAGTTGTTCGCAAAAGTTTGTTGAAACAAACTTTGATGCTGTGCACGCGCATGCGGTTATACGATAAATCATTGCAGATGCGTCGAGTTGGACTGCTGGGATGGGAAAGGGGAGGACGAGGAACCAATCATAACCCATGGCAAAGCCATGTGTACCGACATCCTTTTCAAGGACGTGATCTACGCGGTGAGGGACACCGCCTTTGTCACCTCGGAGTATCCCGTTATACTAAGCTTCGAGAATCATTGCAGCAAGAAGCAACAGTACAAATTGGCCAAGTACTGCGACGAGATCCTCGGGGATTTGTTGCTGAGAGAACCGCTAAAAGATTATCCGGTAAGAAATTCTAAAAATTTCTCTGTACTCTATCGATATTCCATTCAATCGAGTCTCTGCTTTACACACTTTTGTTTCGCACGCTGCCATTACCAAAGTTGGATCCTGGTGTATCCCTGCCATCGCCGAGCATGCTCAAGCGAAAGATCCTCATTAAGAACAAACGACTGAAGCCCGAAGTTGAGAAGCAGGAACTCGAGTTGTTCAAGCAAGGACAATTCGTGATCGAGGACGAAGTGAAGGAGGACGCCAGTGCACCTCCCACCGTGACACCGGTCGTGGAGCAACAAGCCTCGGTAAAGGTAACACTCGATATAATCCTCAGAGAATCGTAGTACCCCCTCACCTTTTACAAGAGAGCCTGGAGCTCGCTGTCTCTCCCGATCGATCTTTTTCGAGAGATTCCTTTCGATATATTCAGGAAGAAATACCAGAGTCCGTGACGTCTTCTACAACGGGGCAGCAACAACCGTCGTCTGGCACCGGTCCAGCTGGTCTGGGCGAAAGTTTGGAGTTGGCGGTAGTTCAACCGTACACTGGCAGCACGACTAATGTCCACCCGTGGCTTTCATCAATGGTCAATTATGCTCAACCAATCAAATTCCCAGGGTTCGACGTTGCCGAACGTGAGTCGAACATGTTCGCGAACACGATCATCCTTGTCAGTCCCGGACTTGTCAACAGCGATTTAATGTGTTACAGAGAAGAATATTCATCACAACATGTCTTCCTTCGCGGAAACCGCTGGATTGAATTACTTGAAAACTTCTGCCATCGAATTCGTGAATTACAACAAACGTCAAATGAGCCGTATCTACCCTAAGGGAACTCGAGCAGACTCATCGAATTACATGCCCCAGGTGAAATAGGTTGAATTATATTATAAGCTAATATTCGATAGGTGAAACCTGTCGCGAGCGTTGATCGATTTTTGCAAGTAGGTCTTCTGGAACGCTGGCTGTCAAATGGTGTCACTGAATTTCCAAACCGCGGATCTACCGATGCAACTCAATCAAGGAAAATTCGAGTATAATGGATCTTCGGGATATCTATTGAAACCGGATTTCATGAGACGAGCCGATCGTAGCTTCGACCCTTTTGCGGAAAGTCCGGTGGATGGGGTTATCGCCACGCAATGCAGCGTTCAGGTACAAATAAACTTTGTCCGTGTATGCGAATACAGATACAAATTCAAATATCAATACAGCGAAGGATATCTCATTGTGTGTGTGTGTTACGTGCATTCTGCAGGTGATAGCAGGTCAATTCTTATCCGATAAGAAAGTCGGCACTTACGTCGAAGTGGAAATGTACGGTCTACCGACGGACACCATACGAAAGGAGTTCCGGACCAGGGTGGTTCCAGCCAATGGCCTCAATCCCGTCTATAACGAAGAGCCTTTCTTATTCCGTAAAGTCGTACTACCAGACCTGGCTGCACTGCGATTCGCAGTTTACGACGAGTCGAACAATAAATTGCTGGGACAAAGAATCGTTCCTTTGGATGGCCTACAAGCTGGATATCGTCATATTGCACTGCGTACCGACGCTAACTTCCCCATGTCCTTGCCAATGTTATTCTGTAATATCGATATTAAGATTTATGTGCCAGATGGTTTCCAAGGTCAGTGTAAACTTTAACACCTTAACATACTTACGCATACGTGTATGATTCGTATTCGTAAGATACGGGTACTCCCCTACTCTACCCTACCCTGTCTTATCTGCCAGTGAGAAAATCGAGAAACAACCTTTTCACCGCATTGATCCTCTTTCTCTAGAATTTATGGATGCCTTAACTGCCCCTCGAGCATTTAAAAAGACAGAAAGTATCTCGCATAATAAAATGCGTGGCCTTGGAATTGAGGAGAGCGATAGTAAAAATAATTCCGATTGCGTTCCTATGCATCAGCACGAAGCGGCTAAGCCAAGAGGTGAGGGTAACCTTGTTTTTTCTCTGTCCTAACATCTGTCTGGATATACTCTGGAAGTTGTATAACGCATGTGTCTCCTATTTTTTGCCTCGCTCTCGATACAGAGGAAATGAAGTTTGACCCAATTACCGTCGAATCCTTGCGGCAGGAGAAGGGCTATCAGAAGGTCCTGAGAAAACAGCAGAAGGAATTGGAGTCCTTGAAGAAAAGACATCAGAAGGAAAAACTTGCCGTCCAGAAGCAGCACTGCATTGCCATCGAGAAAATTATTAAGGGAAAAAAGTGAGTGTCTCATGTGTCAGGAAGCGGGAGGCAAACATTCATAAGAATCAAGTAGTACAGCCGTATTTCATCCCCGCCCTTGGCAATTGTTTCCCTTTCAGCAAAGCCGAATTGTCGAGAGATCCGACCGTTCGTCGTGCAGTTTCCGAGCAAACCACCCAGTGGTCCCGTCTCGCCGACAGGCAGCGCCGAGAGGAACGGGAATTGGTGCGATCGCATCTCGAGGAACGTAGGTCTCAGTTGCGAAAACTGTGCACAACGGCCCAACTCTCTCAGCAGAAGCAATTGACTTCGAGGCACGAGCGTGAAATAAAAGATATGAACGCCAGGCAAGCGAGGCTGTCCGTCGAAAGTATGCGAGAGGTAATGAACGACAAGACCCTTAAAACCCGTGGAATCAAAGAGGGCAGACTCAGGGAGAAGCAGCAGAACAATACGAAGAAGTTCATGGAGGAGCGGAAAATCGCTCAGATGATTCAGAATCGGGAGAAGGAAAAACTCAAGGTGATTCACGAGAAACAGCTGGAGGAATTGCAGAAGGACATGAATGCGGTAAGAGACGAGGTATTGAGAAAAGAGACGAAATGATTCGAAATTGGCTCTTTTTTTTTTTCTTTTTCTTCAAAATTCACAAGAGAATCTCGCAATTTCTGTGAGGGCGCCCTCTGGAAGAGCAGCCTCTCACTGATTTCTCTGATATTTTCAGATCATGGACATGTACAAGAACGAGGAAATCGAGTATGAGCTTGGTCCAAAAACCGAGTTTTACGTTTGATCCTCGTTCAAGGCAGGTAGTTGGGGATCTTTCCAAGTTTTTAGCAGGATGCTTGCGTCCTTTTCAGATAATTTATTATCATAGAGTTAACTATATTGGAATTGGGATCAAATCTCGTTAGATTTCGTTCTCGAATCTGGCGGCGCTTACTCACGATTGCAGCGGCGTGGAAGGCAAAGCATAAAAGAAATAACCACATACCAATGTAATCTAGTTCATCCTCGTGAATATTTTTTTATATATCTCTATCTCTCATACCTTCGTTCTCCGTCGCTGCAACAGTGATTACCTAGAGTAATATAATAAGCAAGTTAACAAACTACTAAAGTGATCTAGTCAAGTTCTCATATTATAAATTATAATAGATATCAGGTATAATGTTATATCGAGACCTATCAAGCGGAGCCGTGGGCAACCGCTCGATTCGTCCGTCTAATATTTTTCGATTGTTACTGCATTGTGGAATTCTACCTAAGCAAAACTAAGTGATTTCAAGTGTGATGATGATGTATGATGTATGATGATGATGATGATGATAATGATAATGACGACGATAATGCTGATACTGATGATAATGATGATGATGTCGATGACGATGATTGAATAATCTATATGTCCACACGCCTATACGTCGTACGATGATAACGTAAGGGATGTAAAGTTTACCGTACAAATTTCCTTGACCATACGTGCTGGGAAAAATAGCTTTTACGGTCAAAGAAAAATAGTCAATAGAACTCGCGCGGCGATATGCCCACGAGATTAGAGTATTAGAGAGTCATGCGAAAAGAAATTAATCTTCTTCAGTTACTAAAACGAGCTGCTGTCCATTTCGAAGTTCCCTTCGAATGGCACCCTCGTACAGAAGGTCCAAAAAGTCGTAAAAAATCGCGAGCCAAATAGCACTGTATATAATTTTAAGTAAAAGCCTAGAATACTGATAATACATCCTTTTCTTTTCACTATGATTAGATCATTGACAAGAAATCATTACGCCATATGATTACCGTTATTTCTTTATGTCGATCTACACACTTACGAACACACATCAGATGCGTACAGACACGTATATGATATATATGCATGTATTTTATATTGTAGATATAAATACATATATATATGTATATATATTGGATATAAGAAGAAGCAACAGGCGCGAAATAAAAGAAATAATCTATTAGAGCTCGTGCATTCGAATCAAATAGTCCACTCCGTATTGTATAGACGCTCTCGTTCGTACCTTATAAGTCTGAGGTATCTCAACGAAGCATTAGAGCGACACAGATTTAACAGTCGTGTAATTTTGTCGCCTTTGCTTTATGATGTAACTGGTTCTGGCGTATACCTGATTGAATTTCGCAATGGAGTGTGTGAATACGGGTCGTGAAAGAACTTGGAACTTTTTTGGTACAATTGTATTATTTACTAAAAAGGTAATACTGTGCGTGCTAACTCAAGTAGCTTTCAGGTACATGCTTTTAATGATAATCATGAGTCAATTCGTAGTCCTGCTGTTGCTCGTAGCCATCTTGTTGATGATCGTAGTGAACGTCGTGATCATACTGCTCGTAATATCGTGGAATTACATGAGCCGTTTCAAGTTCAACATGCTGAACTGCGTTCTCCTCTTCGTAGGGTGCTGCGAAAAGCGTTTTATTATTACCATCGTCGAAAACACTAGTGGACTACGGTGGACTGATTCAGTGAGAATTCACGTATTGCACGTACCTATCGTTGATACCGCGACGTGACTCGGCTCGTTGTGCGTCTCCTCCACTATGGGTATCACGGGAATTTCTTCGTGTCCAGGGTGCACAATCAGCTCCAGTTCCGAAGCATGTCCCACTTCGTAGTTTGCCGGGACTGCGATATGACCGTGGCTCTGAATTTGGACGTTTTGATAGCTGGTCGCTCCATGGCCGTGATACACCGAATGGAAACTTGGAAAATGTGGGTTGTGATCCACTCCCCTCGGTATCCTGGCAGCC
Organism: Sclerodermus sp. 'alternatusi'; assembly: GCA_037305995.1. Classification (NCBI taxonomy): domain Eukaryota; kingdom Metazoa; phylum Arthropoda; class Insecta; order Hymenoptera; family Bethylidae; genus Sclerodermus; species Sclerodermus sp. 'alternatusi'. The sequence continues at coordinate 997,021 of CM074558.1, read as the reverse complement.
TCTGACATGGCTATGGCAACGAGACACAACTGAAACACGACCAATACACTTTTCACACGCGTATGGGCGGCGATCAGGGTTGTACGCGCAATAAACGCCATTCGATACGCGCGGTAACTAAATTGGGGGATGAAATGATCGAGCGATGCGAATGCCTGTGCGAAAATGGTTTCTATCGATCTATGTAAAAGTGACTGTGAAATACTACTGGATACGTCCGCGTCGGAGAGAAAGCGTTTGCTGGAGAAAATATGTGGTAACGGACAGATAGACAGACAAACACACTCACTAAGTATCTCATGTTGAAATTATGAATCCTCCGTGGATCCCGACACCTTCGCTATGAGGCATCTTCCCACCGGCAGTCGCTTTATATGCCAACGACTCCGGGCAATTTCGTCATGGCATGTGAATTTCGTGCACCATGGCCGGATGTTTACAATCGCATTTTATGGCGTAGATTTGCGTGGATATACTACGGTGTAATACTACGGATGCCATAACAACCTGCATACGTGGGTATGAGAAAAGCGTTCGTTCGGTCCGCCTGTAACGGGTAGGTGCGTGCAATTTCAAAACTGCGAGATAGTTCGTTTCATTGCCGAGTTATGCAATTTCCATTTGTGCGTGTGCACGTGCGCGCGCGCGCGAACGTTCTCGCAGGCTCTGACGAAATAGACGATTCTTCGAAATCCCCGAGAATCAGGAGATCTCGCTCCTCCGCTTACTTAGCTTAATGAATTCAGCCGAGCAGCAGTGGCCGAGCGACATCGAGTCGACGCAATACACAAATCACACCGATTTCGCCCATAAAAGTAATCGACTTGCGTGAGAAATCCACTCTGCCGAGTTGTCGACGATATATCTACGAGATAGGAGGACGACCTTAGGAAGAGGACTTTTTAAATTTTCAAACGCCGCCGATCCGATGCTTGTGCTGCGGGAGAACAATCGAAGAAACTTTCCTAAGAGCGTGGGCTCTCCACGGCTCGCTGAATCGAGAGAGACTTTGGGAAAGGTATACTCATACTCATGCGGAGGGATAGGAGATGCCCGCCGTAACGTTGCAATCTCCCTCTTGCCATATACCCCTGCTATACGATACGATATGATACGATACGATACGACGCACGCAGGACGCTCACTTGCGTAATTTTCCTCTCTCTCTCTCTTTCTCTCTCATTCTCGAACGTTGCTTCCGCCGATGGGAGCTTCGATGGGAGAATGTCGCATTGTAATCACGAAAATTAGAGAGGCAACGTGACTCTCCAAATCTCCAAATTTCTCATATCCCTCGAGCGAATAAAATGACTCTTGGCTTTCAGTCGTAAAGTGGAGGGAGAACGTTGCCGTTCTTGCAATGTGGAAAGAGGGTATCGTAAGGATGATATTGACCGATGCCAACAGAATAGTTTCTTTGTCAAATTTTTATTATTTTCCTACAAAAATAGCTTTTCTATTGTAGCAAATTATCGTTCATACACATTTTGTCGTTTAGTAGAGACAACGTCAAGGAAAATCTTCATGGTCCGATTTATCGTGATTCCATTTCACGAGTCACTTCATTTCCAAGGTTCCAATGTTTGAGCTTCGTGTAGCGAGAGGCAGAGTGTTTCGCGATGCTTTCGATTAATTTATGGAAAAGCAAGAGGGCCGGGGAAAGGGGGAGAGGAATCGTTTAATCGCAGGGCTGATTCAGAGCTATGATCGGGGATGCTTTGGGTTGATGCACTGGGGGCAAATAAATCGGTGCCGAATGATGATGAATCATGGGCTGCTGCAACTTCAGGTAAGAAATCGGCTGCTGAATCTCGACTACTTTAGGCTGATGAATGGGACCGTAGGAGATGGCAGGTGAGATTGGCTTGTAAAGAATGCTCGGCTTCTGGTAGATAATCTTGTTCACATAAGGTTTCGGCACCTCGTACATCGGCTTGTTGTAATAAATCGGTGCATACGGGTACACCGGCTTCTGGTAGGCAATTTTCGGCTCGGTAACCGCGTATTGCACCGGCTTCACAATTAACGGTTGATGTAGCTGTTGAACAGAATTGTAACCAGTTTGGAAATTCACACTAGCAGCCTCCGGCTTCAAGTACGTGACCGTTTGTTTCGGAATTACAGCCTGTTGTTGGTGGTTGTAGATGGCTGGTTGATGTATGTACTTGATTTGATTGGATAGTTGATGAACCGTTACTTCCTTCTTCGGGTAATTCGGTGGCCCGTAATATGGCCTGATGAACAGTGGCTGCTGGACATGAGCTGGTACGTGTGGGTAAAACGGAGGACAGGGCGCTGACGCAACGTGTGGAAAAGAATCCCTCTTTTCTTTCAACATGCTGGGATCCATCATCGACATCTTACTCATCATCGCGTCGCTCGCCATCATTCGCATACTACCATCGCCGTCAGCCTTCGTACTAGAAAGCCACACCAGCCACAAAATCTGATAACACGAATTACATAAGAGAAAGATTACTCGAGTATCAATAAAGTGCGAGTGTCTCTCTTGCAGCAGCATTGGTACGAGAAGAGTCAACGAAAGAAGGTGAGAGAGAAAGAAAAATTGCAGAATGTATTATTCTGCCGGTGAAGTGTCGATAGTTGAGTGGATTTTTTCTTACCAGTAGTCTGAACATGATTGCGCTTTTCTCGCTAGAAGGATCTCGAAGGTAAGTGCGAAGTATCGGATGTCCTGGGCGAAACTAGAAGCGCGACGAACGCACTTACGGGTTTTATAAACTTTTGCTCCACATAGCTCAGGCAGGTTCTAGTTGACCCAAGTCCAATGAGATTCCCTTAAGTGGCGTAAAAAGCGGTCGCTGGACGCCCATGATGCAATGGTCGCGCCCCGGTATTTCCTGAATATATTCTGCCAGGCCAGTAAATGCGCACCACCTCGGGCAAAGAGACAGACGCGTTACCAACGCCCAACGACGTTGTTCCACGAGCTTGAACGTTGCATACCAGATAACTGATCTCCGCTGGTCCACGTCTCGCTGACTCCCTCGAGGAAAATCGCCCGCGGACAAATCGCGAAGCAACAATTTTCACCGGGACTTATCAATAACCCTTCATTTTTGTAGAGGCATACAAAATTGGCATGGCCTAAAGAACCAAGCCACACCCTCGTCCGATTTATAGACTTATATGCTACTTGCACAGCCGAGGACAGATATGGAGTCGCTGACATCATTAAAAACCACATTCGATGGTCTCGCACCGTACCTATTAAGTGCAACGGATCATATTCACCTGCCAATTAACGTTGATTCTCTTATACCGAGTGCTAGATAAAATAGAATCAAAATCAAAATCAAAATATGGAAAAATTAAAAGAAAAACACGCGCAAGCGAGAAAAGTCGATCGAAATACAAAATAATTCAGTTTTGCGCCAGAAGTCAAAAATCAAAGCATACATGTGGCTAAACTTTCGTCGCAGAAAATGCTCTTAAGATTTATCTTTAAGCTGCAGTTGAAGAGGAAAAATGTATAAAAAAATTTCCGGCGAATAAGATCGAGTAAAGTCGAAAATCAAAGAGAATCTTAGAATTGTCCGCACGAAACACCCCTTATTGTCATTTTTCCACATCGGGACTGGCCGTACAAAAGCGAAAGAGGTGAACTTGAATTATATTTATCTTGCTTTTATTGGCTATCGAGTAGCAGGAAAAAGACAGGAGTCTCAATGAAAGTGTGTATTACTCTATACTGGTTCCAGAACTAGAACGAAAGTGTTAATGAATCATCATCGTCGAAAAGAAAAAGGATGAATCAGGGTGCTGCGCGGTGCTTAATTCGAAAATCGATAAAGAATAGAAATTGTATATCGGTAATCTCGGTAAAAGCTGAAAGAAGTAAAGTACTTTCAAATCCTTTTTAGCTGCTTAGCTTATCGAGATTAAGCGATAACTGCTGGCACTGAAGGCGCTGGTGAAGGGAGGAAGAAACCCCATGAGCGTATAACAAATTCAACGTTTATTTTGCAATAATTCAACAACATATGCATAAAAAACACAAGATACTATTTACAGCATTTAAATAAGACGCACAAAAGTATAACAGTATTAAGTGTAAGTGGTAAGACTCAATCATTTCCGTGCGCATTAGCCTGCATTTAGTTATATTCTCTGCATTAGTGCTTGGAGACATGATGAGTCTTAGTCTGGTGATGGAACACGTGTTTATAAACTGGCACGTGAACAGGGTACGGTTTTGGGATGGGTACTGGAAAATGTTTCTCCACTGTCACGGGATAGGGCTTCTCCACGATGTAGGGTACCTGCGCAAAATAATCGTAACACGATAAATAAGAAATCTGACATTTGCGTGTACGTAAAAGTGTGCGAATGCCAATTCGCACGTTCCTCGAATACCTTTTTCTCGACAACGTAGGGCTCGGGTTTTTCTACTGGAATTTCAATGTGTTTCACGACTTCGACCGGTACTGGATGTGGCACCGGTACTTCAACATGATAAGGCTGTGGAATCGGCACTTTAATTTGCTGAGGGACCGCCACTGGTACAGGGTGAGGAATCGGTATTGCGTATTTCTTATAAATTGGTATCTCGACGGTCTTGTGAGTCTCGTGGTAAGTAGTGCCACCACCGTGTTCCTCTTCGTAGCCGGCATAAGCAACACCCAGCAAAGTAATTATTATCTAAAATTGATTCGCATTAAATAAATCAAACACGCGGATTAAATTCATAAAATAATGCATTTGTGTCCTCTCCTATGGCCTATACTATTACAGTTGTTTATAAATTGAAATATTAATTATAAGCAATTATTAGTGGAATAAACTCTTTAATAATTATCATAATTATTATGATAAATTTAAATTATTTTAATTATACTAAATTTCGAATCTACGTTGAATTGTTTAAAATTACTGTTGATTAACTTTCTGTTAAAAAGGGGTTAATTATACGCGGTCCAAATCAAATTTCCCTGTATTCTCTCTCGGTCGGAAAGTGTATTATTGTAATATTGTAATTTGATACTACTTACAAGGAGCTTCATATCGTTAAAATGTTCACGTAGAATTGTGAAAATAGATCTGCGAAATCTGTTCACCGGTGGTACGCGGATGTCTCTTTGATACCTTCAAAGTCACGGCCAAGAGTTTATATAGCGACGCCACTTTCTCCCTTCTCCTCATTACTGCCTCTAGCAATTCACTGTCTTCACGTGCACAACGGTGGCTGGGTTTCTTTGAACGTGTGTATAATGTCAGTAACCAGTGTTATTCACCTATATATAAAAAGGGTATACGCCAAAACTTTTTAGTCACTTATTAAGTGATCTCTCGCATCCTTAAAAGTCTCTTACTCTTTTCGTCGTAGAGACTATTGTTTTGTTACACCATTATTTCTTCAATCGTATTTCTCATCCTCGGGAGATGCCATCACTGATGGTAGAGTAATTTTTCAAGTTGATGACACTTTGATCAGAAATGTATCATTAGAGAGATATACCTTGAGGAAGAATCGAACGAGCTTTATGGTCTAGTTTCCATGCTTAACAACCTGTGAATAATTGGCTCGTGGCAACACGAACGCGCGAATTAAACTAGTTCCCCAAAATGCTGATATATGCTATTCTGTACAAATGGAATTTTATTACATGAATTATGAATTTATGGAGGATAATAAAAATGACTCGAAAATGATATATGACGTTATCGGAGGAAGTTTCATTTAACAGTCCATGAAGTTCTATTGGAGGATTTCCGATTTCGAAAGCAACTTCCAAAGTACCCAAGCTACAAATAGGATATCTAATAATTTTAATATGATTTCCTGGTAAATTCTCAATAATAGGAACTCACGAAACCATCAATCATGAAGAATGTAAAATCGGACATTATAGCTAATTTATAGAGGCGGCTGTGTGGTTAATTGTGTGACCATTAAATCGCAATTCTACAATCTATTCTAGTACTCGCCTCACTTGAAGGCAATGTGCTTTCAACTTGTTCATTTCCATTTCCTCTTTTTTAAATGAATACGATTTACGCGAGAAGATTAATACATGAAAGGCAAGCAGGCACCACCACCTTCATTGGAGGTGTGGTCACAAGATTAGTCGATTCTAAGATTTAAATCGTAGACGCGGCTCTATCCATATCACCGAGCGGAACAGTGAAAGTGCATCCCAAGTAAAAGTGGTTTCACACGTCTACGTAGGAACGTCGAACTCATTATGGTGAATCGAGATCGCACAGAATTCCTGACTGCAGCCGGTTTGCTTCTAGCCTATCGTAATCGCGACCGACGAGGAAATGTGAAATTAGATTATATCTTCATCCGTTTTGACTTAACGTGTCACAGTATATCATCCCCTTTCCATAGTTTCATTCCAAATCAAGTTCGCGCTTCCTCGTCTCCGTGTTCTTGCGCTCCTTTCAACTTTAATCGTCACTCCAAATTTTCGTTAGATTCTTATAGAATTTCAGGACGATCTCCTTGCCACTGAAGCTTTACGCACAATGTAAATTTATCATGAAAATGGAAGCTTTTACCAGTGAATCCGCAGTTTCATTGTGAAATAAAGTTTCTCTCAACTATCCATGCTTTATTTAACAATAAACATTACAACAGTAAATATTAGTGGTGTAAGAAAAACTTGTAACAAAAATAGAAAATAATTAACAGTAGTAAAAATTAAGAATAATACGACTCAACGCACTCGATTTATGTACATGAATCACTGGGTACTAGTGGTATTTGCATTTCCGTTTGGTAATTCCTATTCCGGGCTTCGGCAGAACTTCAGTTAGAACACTAAATTTCGTAGTGAGATTGTTCTCGAGCATCCTCCAATTGTTATGCCAATTTCTCAGACATCGTGATCGATACATCGTCGTGTACTTCGGGCTGAAATTTAATGCCATCCTTTGCCTTTGGACGAATAGTGGAATACGTGCTTGTAGACAGGAACATGAACAGCGTAGGGTTTGGCCACCGGAACGGGGAATTTCTTTTCCACATAAACGGGATATGGTTTTTCAACCACGTATGGTACCTGCAAGAAATAATTGCAGTTCAGCCAGCTCCAGAGTTTTCCTTTCATTGCTACTGCCAAATAATTACGTATAAGAGAACACTGAATCCCAGAGATAAATTTTAGAAAAGAAAGTTGCAAATCTCATTAGGTGCGATCAGATTAAATTGATTTTTATGAAAATTCACGCGTACGTGCAAATACATATGTCGAAAGTCGAGACGTATTTCAGACGATGTTTTTCACAAAACAAACTTGATTGATCAGCGTTATTGGAAAGTTTGTTTTCTTGTCAAGCCATCGAGTGTAATAAAGTGCCATTTCCCTTGCGCGTTTAATGAAATTAAATGCACTAATAGATTTAACACTTACATGTTTTTCTACGATGTAAGGCTCCGGCTTTTCAATTGGAACTTCAACGTGCTTAATAACTTCAACGGGATAAGGATGAGGAATTTCCACTTGCACATTGTACGGCTGAGGAATAGGAATCTTTATCTCCTGCGGTACCGAGACAGGTACAGGATGCGGTATGGGTATGGCTAAAAAATAAGAAGAATCATCGGTAAAAGTTGTCCCTCTTAAAAAACCTCCGCTCTTTTATCAATCGATTTCTAATAATTGTTCACTACTCACCATACTTTTTATAAATCGGTATATGAACTACTTTTGTTTTCTCCTCGTACGTAGAAGAACCATGATCCTCCTCGTGACTAGCCAAAGTTCTGCCTGCAAACGCCGCAAGACCCAATAGAAGGATCTGCAATTTGGTAGTTTTCTATGATTTTCAATTCCATTACTCCATGTTCAAGCGTCAAACTGATCCGACGAATAAAGAAGAACGAGAAACGGAGAAATTTCTTATGATTTGAGAAAAAAGCACCAAAAAAAAACAAACAAAAAAAAAACAGAAAAAAAGAAAAAGAAAATTAAAAATAAAAAAAGGGAAAGAGAAAAAATGTGTTTTTGAGATCAAAGAAACTATGAGACAAGTTCAAGATGAATAATTCACTAAAGAAGCTTATTAGCTCACTATTGGATTCATGTTGCAGCCTTGAAGGTAGGGTGGATAGATAGTGCTATTGCAAAGAATCGAGTGTTGAGTAGCTTCGGGGCTCAAACGTCCAGCTTATATAGAAGGACGGTTTCCACCACCTTTCACTAAAATGTTATCCACAGTCTTGCCCCTTTCATGTATATATCCTGGACTTCCATACCATAAAATTGTCTCGTAAAAGCCTTTAGCCTCTCAAAGTTAATAAGTAGGTAAGGCGGCGTCTATACCACGTTCATTTTTTATTTCGACCAATCACCGCCACCACCTTTGATGTTACGGAAACATGCAAAGGAATCGTGGCATTGAAGCGGTGGGGCTATTCTTCAATGTATGAGAAACAATCTTCCTTTCTACGCGACCAGTCTCGATCCATTGAGAGGAGATAAAAGAATCGACGGTAAAGGAAAGAAAGAAAGGGAGAGAAAGAGAGAGAGGGGGATTGCCACTTGTTGAATGCCAATTTACTCCTACTACTCAATTAACTGCAGCAAAACTATCAGGTGACTTGGCAAAAAAAACCTTCCTACACTTCCTTTCGATGCAAAATTTTTCCTGCGCATTTTCCGCAGAGTTTCAGGAAGCGGCGGTACTCGATTCATTCCGCTATTGAATGCTAATATTCAAATGAACGCTCGTACGGAAGAAGAGTTTCCCCTTTTTTCTCGAGCACGCGGATATCCACGCAGTTTTTCATCGACTGTCAAAATTCCATATATCGCAATTACCGTGACACTTGGCTACGACAGTGCGAATGGTCGCAATGAGATTTCGGAGAGATTCTTAAAAGGTAGTAGTAGGTTAAGAAACGATTAGTTTCGCTGTGCGGTCATGGATGAAACTCGATTCAAAAGCATGACTTCTTGTTCGAGATTGATACAATTTCCGCACAGCAACAAAGTGGATACTCCGTTTGCGTTCGTTTGCGCTCGTTTCATCCGCCGTTGTCGTCGTCGTCGGCGTCGTCGTCATCCTCCATCAACGAGGAAGACGATCGGGAATGCTTTTAGCTTGCAAAGTTTCCGCGTTGAAATTCGATTTTTCAAGGAACATCGTGAATGTATCGGGCAACAATGCGGCACGGCGAACGCCGTTACCCACGAACAAAGAGAGTAATTTGTTGAAAGAGAACCGGCGATTTTAGATCAGATATGCGCATAATTTGCGAGAGTTTCTTGTGTGTACGATCGATCATCCGCGGAGGATACTTTCAGCCGGAGGATCCAACTGGGAGCGCGCCGGTCACAAAAGAGGCATGCGAGAGCGGACACCCAATTCGATTTCCGCTCACTTACTTGTGAATGTAAGCTCCGATCACGTTCAAAGGCAATAGCCTCTGGTAATTCCCGTGCTTGCCGGAAGTGAGTGCTTCGCACTCTTGTACTTGAACTATCTCGGCGTCTAACGATATGATTTTTTGGCGAAAAAGAAGGAAGGCTAGATTAACGAAAACCACATAAACAGTCGAATCAGGAAATGCGATTTCTGATTTTGAAGGGAGGAAGTCATTCGAGAGATAAATTTCTTATTAATCATGTAAGTTCTATCAGGTTTTATAGCTATATTGTTAAACTGGCTTGAACTTTCCAATTTCCTCTGACTCAACAGGATTTCTTTTTATCCTTCGATTCTGCTGGAATAAAGAAGTTTCGTTGCGTTGTCACTGTACCAAAAAGATCTACTGAAAGAATCGAGAAAGAGTTCGAGCCAGTACTTTTATCGATTGCCTTATCTGCAGAAAGATATCTGCTTATTACTGTTGCTCTTGCCGTTGCTTTTACTCGTGCTCTTGCTCTCGTTCTTGCTCTTACTCCTGCTCTTGCTCCTGCTCTTGCTACAATGAAGAATCCATTAATTTCAATGGAGACGTTCTATTGTAATAATTCCACAATACAATAGTATCTCTCGTCTCTCTCTCTCTCTCTCTCTCTCTTCTTTAATTAACATCTGGAATATACACGGAATAGGAATATTCGTGGTAAATCATCCGGAACAATGCCTTACTTGCCGTGCGCGATGGGCGTAATATTTGTATCGTTAAAAGCAACAATTAGCCAATTGCCTGGGCATTGCTATCATCGTTGTTTTTTTGCAATTGGAATAATCGCAATAAGCTCTTTAAAGCGACAACTGATGTGTCCGCCTTATTATTTCCACGCGACGACAATTGTTTCGCGAGATTGCCGTGTTTCACGGAGTCCGGAGAAACTTCTTTATTCTAAATATCGTCGTGCTTCAGGTCCATTGAAAGGCGAGCGCTGATATTGCACACTCAATGCAACTCTTTATTGATCAAACGAATGAAGGAAACTCTTTAGAAACCCATTGAATGTCTCTTTCCTGCGCCTGAACACAATTCCTATTATCCCCTGGGCGATCTCTTTTACTCCCATTTTATAGTTGACCACGAACGAGCCGTGACCTACAACCTCGAAATTGGCGGAGAAAGTTTCCGGCGATCCCCCTTTCCTCCGCGTCACTGGAAAAATGAGAAACAGAGCGAGGACTACCAAGAACTTTGATGAGACCATTCAGAATTTCCCAGATCCCTATTATTTTGGAGGTTTAATTTATTTCCATTATTCACCCCTGCGCACCGAGAGAGCTTGGAGAAGAGGGAGAATGCGATTTTCCTTTTCCAGTGGCAGAGTCCCCTCAGTGGTAGTCATTCCGATCTTCCGAATAGTGGCAAAGATCCTGACTTATTTCCCAAAGGTAAGCAACGTCATTTATACTTTCCGAAGTTTCGCTCGAAAGGACTTTTAGTCGGAAAATGCGATGTTCTGACCGAAGGCCCAGTGACTCAACATGAAAGCTAAATCGATCGCAATTCGTCCAAGCCAAAGTGCCTTTATCGATTATTGGAAAAACATGGTTGATCGGGCAAATTTTTCAATACGTTGGATATGAAGCATAACCCTGTGGCTACTTGAATCGAAAAGGCGAACTTTCATAGTTAATAGACAAATACCGGTACAGCAGAAATATTTATGCCATTCTTGGTGAGAGATATTGATGGTTTAAACTTGACTTTTTCATCTCAATTTTGGCTTTATTGAAATATTTGCCTGCCTATATTGCCGCTACTTAATATAAATCTTCCTCCACCAACACCCTCAGCCCCCAACCCCAAATGCAATCCCCATAAAATTCATCTAATTTAACATCACGAGAATTTTTCACCCTTCTAAATATTAAACTAATACTACTGAACTAATGAGCACCAGGATACGTAGCACAAATATAATTAAGCATTAATTAACGAACTGATATCCAACACTTGCGCTTTCCCTCCTATGTCTTCTTCTCTCTTCCTATCTTCCCGTTCTTTCGTTTTACATTATTTTTCCTCCTTTGCTTGTTTATCCTGTCATATTAGACTGATCTTAAAGTTTTATGAAGAAATTAATGCGTTTACCATAAAAGGTGCTTGACTTGTTTCAATTTCCTTCTTTTCTGACGTTCATTATAGTGAAGGTATCCTTTTACGACCGCAAGGCAATTTAACAACGTGTGGGATATTCTTAGGTGCCCGTGAAGTGCATTCTGTCGGAACGACATTCATTTCCGGACTCTTGCATCCTATCCTACTCACTGCTTGATTTGTGATGCTAAGAATTAAGCGGTACGAGATCAACAGTAGTCAGGTTTAACTTCTTAATTCTATCAGCGGACTTGTCGCAGCTTTTACGATCTTCGTTTTACTAAGATAACTTAACATACGACTGATTGAATTGCATTATCTAATTTCATCAATTTTATGAACGTAATCATTGCTCTTTTCTTACTGTAGTCAATTCAAATTAACCGAGGAAAGATAACATTTTTCATTTACTCGATTGTCTAATAACGAAAGGGTGAAAAATGAATACAGACATTCATTTGTGTATATAACAAGTGATATTTATTATATTCTTTATTAGTCTACAAGTGTACATGCAAGATTATCAAATTGTTTCAAGAAATATAATTCAGTGATGTCACTTAAATTTAATATTGTTTGATATAAAAAGTGACTTTTGTAAAAAAATGGTGTATTTGGAAAAAATTATGTAGTTGTACTCTTTGAAAGCTTTTAATCGTGTTTCCCATGCACGATCGTCTTATGTACAGGTATTTTTATCGGTACTGGCTTCTTCACGAAATAAGGGACGTGCTTTTCCACTTTAAAAGGTACGGGCTTTTCGATTTTAACAGGAATAATCTTCTCCACAGGAAACGGTACCTTTTTCTCCACTTTCTTGAATACTGGCTTAATCACCTAAGAAGAAGCGCTTTTTGTATCAATGTCACAAAAATCATGATATCTTGCAAATCTTTGTGCAATTAAATTTACCTCATAAGGCACGGGTTTGGGAACTATCACGGCAACTGGATAAGGCTGTGGAATCTTTTCCACCACTGGATGAGGAACTGGAATTTCCACTTTCTTTGGCACCGGTATGCCTGTTACGATCACATCGTAAAATTTTTTTTCACTTCCTTTATCACTTTATTTGTATCTTCAGTTAAGTTACTTGTATTACCTATATGCTTTACAATGGGGATGAAATGGCCATCACCCTTGGGTTGACCGATGGTAATGTCAGAAGCCCAGTCCCAAGAACCATGATGACCAGTTAGCAATCCATGACCACCGAAAGATCCTGAAACAGAATCTCTCTTTTAGCAGCCTATTATCCGCGTACCTTTAATTTTCAAGCTAGAAATAAAAACCATCTGCGTGGCCCAATGATATTGCTGGTAATACAAGACCATGATGATCCAGAGAAATTTCTCCCAGGGTAAGTCCACCACCATGATGATCTCCCAAGTGAATTCCCGTTGCCCAACAACACTGGACAGTGCCAATAAGTAGAATCTATAACACGATATAGAGAATTACCATAAATAATACAAAAGCAGAGAAACTCCTGATCTTATCCTTTTTCACACAGAGACATTACAATATCAATCATATTATATGGTGTACTCTAGATTTTTCTCTCTAATATTTAACATACTGTTTTAATCATATTTATTTTATTCGCACATCCATGAAGAATAAGAAACATAAATTGCACGGAAAATCATAGACTCGGGCCTTTATATAGTATCTACGAGGGAAGCAATCACGTCCCACTATTTCACTAAATAGTTTTAGTTACCTTCACTATAATTTAAATTTGTGTAGGTAAATAAACTACTATTTGTGAATATTCCGCAAGGCAATCATTATATAACATTGTTATCCGCGTAGCGCCTTTCTCCTTATCTGTGTGTGATGCACTTGCTATTTTGTACCAGCTATTACATTTAAGATTGATAATAGTATAAGATAGTACACGTTTATCATATGCACCCTTTATGATGGAATCATTTCCGTGAGATAAATATAAAACATTTTTTTTCTAGGTATATTTTCATTAAAAAATGGCATAGTGAATCTAATAAATCAAGATTTTTTAATCAGTTTAACTGCAGATATTTTTTCATCGCTTTAGTTAGATGATATTAAAGTTCACGATAAATGAGCAAAAACGAGAGAGAGAGATGGGGAGAAAAGAAATAGTGAAGTAGCAAATTTAGAGGAAAAAAGAAGGAAGAAGAAATATATATAATATATATATATATATATATATATATATATATAATGTAATATATAATATAATATAATATATATATAGCTTTGACTATATATACATGGACAGCCAATTCCTATTACCAGAATATAGAATCTGCAATCCATGATGAGGAGGCACCAATCCCCAGGGCGGCGAGTAAAAAAACTAATATTTGGTGCTTCACACCAGACTCCTCTATCTGAACTAATGTTATTATCAATTGATAATCGATATACTGTTATTAGCTGTCATAACAATATTTTTTTATTATATGTGCATGCTGTCATTGATGTTATAAGACTGTTTTGACAAAATGGGCAAAACTTTATATTGCTGCGTTGAGCTATGAAATTATAAAAGAATAACAATTGCAATATAAAGTTTTGCCCATTTTATCAAAACATTCTTATAACATCAATGACAGCATGCACATATAATAAAAAAATCTTTAACAAGAGCGTCGAAACCTATACGCGAGCCGAAAATCTTTAACAAGAGCGTCGAAACCTATACGCGAGCCAAGAATCCTTAACACGAGCGTCGAAACCTATACGCGAGCCGAAAATCTTTAACAAGAGCGTCGAAACCTATACGCGAGCCAAGAATCCTTAACAAGATCGTCGAAACCTATACGCGACCCGAAAATCTTTAACAAGAGCGTCGAAACCTATACGCGAACCGAAAATCCTCAACAAGAGCGTCGAAACCTATACGCGAGCCGGAAAACCCTAATAAGAGTGTCGAAACCTATACGCGAGCCGAAAATCTTTAACAAGAGCGTCGAAACCTATACGCGAGCCAAGAATCCTTAACAAGAGCGTCGAAACCTATACGCGAGCCGAAAATCTTTAACAAGAGCGTCGAAACCTATACGCGAGCCAAGAATCCTGAACAAGAGCGTCGAAACCTATACGCGAGCCAAAAATCCTCAACAAGAGCGTCGAAACCTATACGCGAGCCAAGAATCCTTACAAGAGCGTCGAAACCTATACGCGAGCCGAAAATCCTTAACAAGAGCGTCGAAACCTATACGCGAGCCGGAAAACCCTAACAAGAGCGTCGAAACCTATACGCGAGCCAAGAATCCTTAACAAGAGCGTCGAAACCTATACGCGAGCCAAAAATCCTCAACAAGAGCGTCGAAACCTATACGCGAGCCGGAAAACCCTAATAAGAGCGTCGAAACCTATACGCGAGCCGAAAATCTTTAACAAGAGCGTCGAAACCTATACGCGAGCCAAGAATCCTGAACAAGAGCGTCGAAACCTATACGCGAGCCAAAAATCCTCAACAAGAGCGTCGAAACCTATACGCGAGCCGGAAAACCCTAACAAGAGCGTCGAAACCTATACGCGAGCCGAAAATCCTTAACAAGAGCGTCGAAACCTATACGCGAGCCAAGAATCCTTAACAAGAGCGTCGAAACCTATACGCGAGCCGAAAATCCTTAACAAGAGCGTCGAAACCTATACGCGAGCCGAAAATCCTTAACAAGAGCGTTGAAACCTATACGCGAGCCAAAAATCCTTAACAAGAGCGTCGAAACCTATACGCGAGCCAAAAATCCTTAACAAGAGCGTCGAAACCTATACGCGAGCCAAGAATCCTGAACAAGAGCGTCGAAACCTATACGCGAGCCAAAAATCCTCAACAAGAGCGTCGAAACCTATACGCGAGCCGGAAAACCCTAACAAGAGCGTCGAAACCTATACGCGAGCCGAAAATCCTTAACAAGAGCGTCGAAACCTATACGCGAGCCAAGAATCCTTAACAAGAGCGTCGAAACCTATACGCGAGCCGAAAATCCTTAACAAGAGCGTCGAAACCTATACGCGAGCCGAAAATCCTTAACAAGAGCGTTGAAACCTATACGCGAGCCGAAAATCTTTAACAAGAGCGTCGAAACCTATACGCGAGCCAAGAATCCTTAACAAGATCGTCGAAACCTATACGCGACCCGAAAATCTTTAACAAGAGCGTCGAAACCTATACGCGAACCGAAAATCCTCAACAAGAGCGTCGAAACCTATACGCGAGCCGGAAAACCCTAATAAGAGCGTCGAAACCTATACGCGAGCCGGAAAACCCTAATAAGAGTGTCGAAACCTATACGCGACCCGAAAATCTTTAACAAGAGCGTCGAAACCTATACGCGAGCCAAAAATCCTTAACAAGAGCGTCGAAACCTATACGCGAGCCAAAAATCCTCAACAAGAGCGTCGAAACCTATACGCGAGCCGGAAAACCCTAATAAGAGCGTCGAAACCTATACGCGAGCCGAAAATCTTTAACAAGAGCGTCGAAACCTATACGCGAGCCAAGAATCCTGAACAAGAGCGTCGAAACCTATACGCGAGCCAAAAATCCTCAACAAGAGCGTCGAAACCTATACGCGAGCCGGAAAACCCTAACAAGAGCGTCGAAACCTATACGCGAGCCAAGAATCCTTAACAAGAGCGTCGAAACCTATACGCGAGCCGAAAATCCTTAACAAGAGCGTCGAAACCTATACGCGAGCCAAAAATCCTCAACAAGAGCGTCGAAACCTATACGCGAGCCGGAAAACCCTAACAAGAGCGTCGAAACCTATACGCGAGCCAAGAATCCTTAACAAGAGCGTCGAAACCTATACGCGAGCCAAAAATCCTCAACAAGAGCGTCGAAACCTATACGCGAGCCGGAAAACCCTAACAAGAGCGTCGAAACCTATACGCGAGCCAAGAATCCTTAACAAGAGCGTCGAAACCTATACGCGAGCCGAAAATCCTTAACAAGAGCGTCGAAACCTATACGCGAGCCGAAAATCCTTAACAAGAGCGTTGAAACCTATACGCGAGCCAAGAATCCTTAACAAGAGCGTCGAAACCTATACGCGAGCCAAAAATCCTTAACAAGAGCGTCGAAACCTATACGCGAGCCAAGAATCCTGAACAAGAGCGTCGAAACCTATACGCGAGCCAAAAATCCTCAACAAGAGCGTCGAAACCTATACGCGAGCCGGAAAACCCTAACAAGAGCGTCGAAACCTATACGCGAGCCGAAAATCCTTAACAAGAGCGTCGAAACCTATACGCGAGCCAAGAATCCTTAACAAGAGCGTCGAAACCTATACGCGAGCCGAAAATCCTTAACAAGAGCGTCGAAACCTATACGCGAGCCGAAAATCCTTAACAAGAGCGTTGAAACCTATACGCGAGCCAAGAATCCTTAACAAGAGCGTCGAAACCTATACGCGAGCCAAAAATCCTTAACAAGAGCGTCGAAACCTATACGCGAGCCGAAAATCCTTAACAAGAGCGTCGAAACCTATACGCGAGCCGGAAAACCCTAATAAGAGCGTCGAAACCTATACGCGAGCCGAAAATCTTTAACAAGAGCGTCGAAACCTATACGCGAGCCGAAAATCCTTAACAAGAGCGTCGAAACCTATACGCGAGCCGAAAATCCTTAACAAGAGCGTCGAAACCTATACGCGAGCCAAGAATCCTTAACAAGAGCGTCGAAACCTATACGTGAGCCAAAAATCCTCAACAAGAGCGTCGAAACCTATACGCGAGCCGGAAAACCCTAATAAGAGCGTCGAAACCTATACGCGAGCCGAAAATCTTTAACAAGAGCGTCGAAACCTATACGCGAGCCGAAAATCCTTAACAAGAGCGTCGAAACCTATGCGCGAGCCAAGAATCCTTAACAAGAGCGGCGAAACCTATACGCGAGCCAAAAATCCTCAACAAGAGCGTCGAAACCTATACGCGAGCCGGAAAACCCTAATAAGAGCGTCGAAACCTATACGCGAGCCGAAAATCCTTAACAAGAGCGTCGAAACCTATACGCGAGCCAAGAATCCTTAACAAGAGCGTCGAAACCTATACGCGAACCGAAAATCCTCAACAAGAGCGTCGAAACTTATACGCGAGCCAAAAATCCTCAACAAGAGCGTCGAAACCTATACGCGAGCCAGAAAACCCTAATAAGAGCGTCGAAACCTATACGCGAGCCGAAAATCGTTAACAAGAGCGTCGAAACCTATACGCGAGCCAAGAATCCTTAACACGAGCGTCGAAACCTATACGCGAGCCGAAAATCTTTAACAAGAGCGTCGAAACCTATACGCGAGCCAAGAATCCTTAACAAGATCGTCGAAACCTATACGCGACCCGAAAATCTTTAACAAGAGCGTCGAAACCTATACGCGAACCGAAAATCCTCAACAAGAGCGTCGAAACCTATACGCGAGCCGGAAAACCCTAATAAGAGCGTCGAAACCTATACGCGAGCCGAAAATCTTTAACAAGAGCGTCGAAACCTATACGCGAACCGAAAATCCTCAACAAGAGCGTCGAAACCTATACGCGAGCCGGAAAACCCTAATAAGAGCGTCGAAACCTATACGCGAGCCGAAAATCCTCAACAAGAGTGTCGAAACCTATACGCGAGCCGAAAATCTTTAACTAGAATGTCGAAACCTATACGCGAGCCGAAAATTGTTATTCTTTTATAATTTCATTGCTCAACGCAGCAATATAAAGTTTTGCCCATTTTGTCAAAACAGTCTTATAACATCAATGACAGCATGCACATGTAATAAAAAAATATTGTTATGACAGCTAATAACAGTATATCGATTATCAATTGATAATAACATGAGTTCAGATAGAGGAGTCTGGTGTGAAGCACCAAATATTAGTTTTTTTACTCGCCGCCCTGGGGATTGGTGTCTCCACATCATGGATTGCAGATTCTATATTCTGGTAATAGGAATTGGCGGTCCATGTTTATATAGTCAAAGATATATAGGATAAATAACAATTGTAAAAAGCCAAAAAATTTTAATAAGCCGCCAGAATTTAGTTTGAATAAATATAACGAATTGCGCCACTAGCGCGCGGCAATTAATGACATTGACCAATCAGTTATGCCCTCTACAGATATTAAACATGTAAGACGTTAGAGACGTAATAGAGCATAGAAAATTATAATTTAACACTTTTGCTTGAATAAGAAGATTAATCTAATTCAATTATGTACAATTTTTAAACAGAACGAGTATTAATCTCTACGGAATAGTCCCGTCAACTAATGAAGCAAAACTGTCTTGCATTGTTTTGAAAAGGTAAGGGCACCCATCACTTTTGACGAATCAAACCAATCACGGTAGCTTATCTAAACTAATGATTATCATGCTTTTATTTTCAATAATCGAATAAATTCTTTTTACGTTCACTTTTCACAATATTCTCATAGAATTTATTGAAAATCAGAGTGAAAGGCGTAATTGCCAGTACTGATCTATATCTGATGCCTGCAACTAGACATTTGTCATGGCTAATTAACATTAATAATCTAATTCCTTGTCTAGTGAATAGATTTTTGCGAAGAACGACAATTAGAAACAAGGAAACATTTTATCAATTATCAGCTTATCGTTTCCTGCAGGCTCATTAAATTTATTAGTCCGTAGTACGTGAAAATTTAACAAGGTCGAGCTGCTTCTAATTACATTAATACTCAATTCCGGATTTGGTCTAAATGTTATAAATAACGCGTTATTAGTTCCGAAGCAATTAAGTGTCTCATCGGGATGAAACGTTCGAGTTTGAAGGAAAGTGGTTCATAAGTAATCTCAATCTCCCAGAATAGAGAAATTCAATGCCGCGAGCCTATTCCAAGTTATCGTTGCATAGTACTTTTTGTTAGTTAACCATACTTCGGGGCAATAAACGCTAACGCCGATCTAGTCACCATTCAGCTTTCTCCAGATAAGAAGCTTCTTTAGTTTTATGATATTTTTATTGAAAAACAAAACAACAAAGTACAAAAATTGCAATACAAATACACATCACTTAAGTTTTATGCAACATGAAAAATATACATGTATAATACGTTATATTTACATACTAGAGTTAAACAAAAACAAATGAAATGGAAACATGAATGACCAGAAAAATCTTGTAAATTTTACAGTCTTGATTAGTTAATTTGTCACGTAGACATATGGGGAATGGGAGTAGGGATCCAAACAACTCTGCTGACTGCAACTAATACCTGCCTAGCGAATCCAGTCTATTATCTTGAAACGATTGTCAGAATCATTAATGACTCTTAGCGTGATGATAAATTGTTTTATAAACAGGAATCCTGATGGGATAAGGCTTCACCACGGGCACCGGGATATGCTTTTCAATGGTGATAGGTACTGCCTTTTCAACTGGTACCGGGATGTGCTTCTCTACGGGATATGGGACCTTCTTTTCTACCGGTACTGCTACCGTTTTCACGATTTGAATTGGCACCGGTTTCGACACGGGCACAGCAACCGGATAAGGTTGTGGAACTCCCACAGCTACAGGATGAGGCACTTCGATCTTCACTGGTTGCGGGACAGGAATGCCTGAAGAGTAAGTTTTATCGTTTGTCATACACTTAATGCAATAAACTTTAAACAGTACAATTAAATAGCTATAAAGCTAATAGAGAGGAACTGTTCCAAGAAACTACTCACCGATCTCTTTATAAACTGGTACTGTTATAGGCTTAGTGACTTCGATGTGCTCGGAAACGGGAACACTGTGAACGGTATTGTGACCACCGTCCAAGGAAATACCATGACCACCATCATCTCCTCCATAGCCCCCTCCATAGCCCCCTCCAAAGCTGCTACCACCATAGCCAGATGACGAAAAGTCATGATTTCCTCCATCGAAGTGTGCTCCGGCAGAGTCAAAGTGCGTAGAAGCTTCAAAGCCACCCCCGTTGCCTCCACCATAATCAGCGCCGGTGTGACTTCCACTGTCAGAGGATGACGTGCCCAGATTATCCTGATCAGATCTCTCTATTTCGTGATGCAGATGTCTAAAGGTACGTACGAAGTATTGATTTCCATTATGGTCCACGATTATCGGTACTGCTGACGCCAGCGATACCAGGGATAATAATATCTGTTCCAATACAAAATGCATATTATTAATAGTTAAGAATAAAAGATGAAGAATCACTGGTAAAATCAATTGAAAGCTGTGCTTTTCGTACAACGGCAATAATCGTCAGTCAGTCCTCTTAAGAATATATTGAACTAATTTTGCATACAACTTTTAAGTAACTAGTCGCAGAGTGAAAGCAATTTCTTATCAACTCTCTTGGGATAAATTCAAATGGTTTTACTGATAAGGGCAAACATTTCGAATCTCTAAACGCGATACCTCAGCATTTACTTACAATTCCGTTCATGTTCAAATCGAGTATTTTGGACTGTGCACCAGTACGGTAAGTGAAAGAAGTCTCCTGCAGAACTGATACATCTTCCACTAACTCTCGTCTTAATATACTGAGAGGCCTTTCACTGTCGACAAAGTAATTTAGTCTAGCTACATATCGTACGTATAGAATTGCAACTACACCAAGCTTTAATTTTTCTCCGTTCTCGGTCTGACAGTCACGTAGGAACTATTTACTACATGCATTTCGTACAGGCCATTCACAAATTAAACATTTCATGTTTGAATTCTATTTTTATGCTTTGTGTATTTGCATACACATAAGTGCATATTCCAATTATGTCTTTGACTTTAAACGCTCCGATATCAAAAGCACGTGTATGCACTTATGTATGCATCCTAAGCACTTATTGACTGAAATAATATTGGTACTATGAACGTATCAATTATTTTGGTATATCAATGAAATCACTAATTAAAAAATTTACCAATCGCTATGCATATAATATTCATATATTATATCAATAAAAATATTGATATAATTTATAGGATTAAATATAAACCTCTTTATTCCTTCCTCAAACGCTGAATAAATAATAATAAAATATCCCTTCTTCCTCCTTTCCCTTATTCTTAAAGAGGTTAAATAATGAGTAATAAGTTATGCCTAAGAAATAATCAATAAATGAATGTCAAAAGAGTAGAGAGTAATATATGGGTAGAGAGAGTAACATAATTATATGGGAATTGATATAAAAAGTATCATTATTAAGTCATAATTTTTTTTACATTTATTCTTTTTCTAATAAGAGAAAATAGTTAAGTTTATCATTTTCGTTATTATTAGATAATAAAGTATTATATACTCTCTCTCTCTCTGTCTCTCTTTCTCTTTGTGGTTACTTTAATTCAATAATACACGAGTTCGATGCTCCCTTAAATCTTTTATCGAATATATGTGAAGAGAGCATAACGAAGTTTTTCTGAGATCATCTAGAGAAGCAGGAAGATTCATCAGGTGAGTGCACTACGTATATAAGCTAAATTGAGATAATTAGCATAAAAAAGACAGAACACAGCAAATCATATTAAATGGGTGATAAAAACTTTATTACTTATTATAGTAGAAAATGAGAAAATCAGTATATAATTAATTTAACATTTATTAATATGATTTTCCTGGGTAACATGTATGTAAAATTTGCGTATAAAATGAAATTCTATTTCTGTTGTCATTAAATTAAACTTTATTTGGCAACAACATAATACATAACAAAGTATAAATAGGATATAATATTACAAATACCGCAATATACAAAAATTAATTACATTATTATTCTATAAATTAACAACTCGTGCATTTGGTTCTGACTTCCACTTATGGCAATGCTTCAGTTCATGAAGCACCTAGTCATGGCGAGCGTTTAAGTTAATATACTCTTCGTAGGCAAATCGTCTAGGTAACATAAGATTTGCGCTGACAAAAAATTGTGCAAAACACTCGCGTGCTTGTTCTTCCAGTTTTCTTTCCTTCTTTTTTTTTTGTTTATTTTTTCGTAATGAATCTGATTTGTATTTAACTATTCCATCCATGATGACCCATTCCGCCGTAAGAGTGAGGTCCGTGCGAATGATGTCCGTGAGAATGATGTCCGTGAGAAGAGTAAGATTTTGCTCGGTGAAAAATATGCTTGTAAACCGGTATGTGGATAGGATAAGGTTTTTCTACTGGAACAGGTATGTGCTTTTCTACGGGAATTGGTATAGCTTTTTCCACGGGTACCGGGATAATTTTTTCAATGGCATAGGGAACCTTCTTTTCAATCGGAATTGCAATTGTTTTTACCACTGGAATCGCAATCGGTTTAGACACGGGCACATGTACCGGGTATGGTTGTGGAATCCCAATCGCTATCGGATGTGGTACCGGAATTGCTACTGGCGCTGGTACGGGTACCCCTGTGAATTTCCAAAATGTTAGTCTCGCTTTTTACTCTCGAATGACAGATTCAATCGTTTTGCTTGAATCTCGAACTTACCAATGTTCTTTACCACGGGAATCGCGATCGGTTTCGTAACTTCTACGTGTTCGCTAACTGGGACAGCATGAGTGTAGTGATGCTGAACATGTTCGCCATGAAAACCTTGATCCAGTTCTGCATGTAGATCCGACCCTCCACCCCCATACGACTCTTGTACTCCATAAGATCCATAGGAGTTATGAGAGGAGCCTAAATCCTGATTAGAATTCCCATAAGAATCCGGGATATGGTTTACCACTGGATGTCCATAACTCGTAACTGCTCCATGACTAGAAATTCTAATGCAATACAGGACAATTAATGACTTGTGGTTTTTTCTTCGTTTACAAGAGTTTTATTAGACTCACCCTTGCCATCCACTCGAATCACCACCACCCCCTGTAGAATAACTGGTCGAGCCATACTCCAATAGTACACATGTCGTAATAAGCTGTAAGCAAAAGTTCATTATTTATTATTATATGTATTTCGTCGTAAATCGTGCATATCCTTTTTCAACGTGATTGGCACTCTCCACTGTTATTGTTCAGTTAGTACGTCGTAAAGATTTCAAGCCACACACTACTTCCGTAACTCTCCGTAAGCGTATCGATCTTTCTCGTTTCTACTTTATTTTACTTACTAAGAAAAGGAACCTCATTTTTTCGATACAGAAAACCAAAGGTCGATAGTTCGTAAGATGCTATGAAGTACTACAGGTTGCAGCCACTGGACCGTTCGTTTTTATAGCTGACGCTTTCTCCCTACTCTTCTTCTAGACGCGCGGAGAGTATCCGTTGATGGAACTAGATTTTGCACACGCACGACTGCACTAGATTTACTAGACTCAACCATCAGAAATGTAGAGAATTCAACTGGTCATTTAATACCTTCGCTTCGTGTCACTGTCAATGAACCGAACCTTGACACTTAACAGCTGATACCACCGGCTGCGGTGGTATCTGATAAATGACAACCGTATCAATTGTCAATAGTTTCTAAACGTCACAAAGAACGAGCTTAAATCATATGCTCCGTTAGTTGGATCTTTGCGGACAAAACTGTCTAATAGATCGCTGGTACATTTTACGCGAATGTCTCTAATTGAGTTCAAGATGCATTCAGTACGCGTTAAATAAATTAAATTGGAGCATTTATCGAGACTTTTGTTATCCACAATCAAAACACGATGAAAGTATTTTCCTTTCTGAACTAGCAATCTTTTTCCAACTCTTTTTCCCTGGTAAAACCACCATGGAGAAATCCAAGAGCCAACAGGTTCTCTTTCCTCAGGGGGATGACACCGCAGCAATAAGATCAGTGATACGTAAATAGCTCGCCTATGCAAGCATTATTTTGCATTTGTAAAGTTTATCCCCGTAATTCGCATATTTTACTTTAAAAACATTACTTCACTGAAATTATACAATATAAGTAAAAATAAGTAGCCATCGATTTTGCATATTTTCTACTCTCTGCGTGTACAGACTGATATAAAATGAGATCGCAGAGAGAGTAGCTTCTCGGTACATGCAATATGAAGGAGAACAAATAAACTAGGTGAAGGGGAAGGTAAAAGGAGCAAGAAAGCCCAAAAAATAAATCCAATGAAAGTATTATCCGGTCTGGCGTGAAAGGCTGAGCGTCTCGCCTATTATAAGAGCGGTAACAGTTTTGTTTCTTCGGATTTCAATAACAATGGCTTTTAACAATTCAATTTGTGATTGACAGTAACGCGAACTATTACTTAATAACGCTGCCATTCATTTTAATCAGCAATAGACTTTTTATTAATCATAATTAAAAGAATGTTTCTCTCGTTCTCACTCTGTCCGTCTCTTTTTCTTATTATTTATCGCGTAAATAATAAAGGAGGCTAATCTTAATCGGGAATAATTGCTTTCAAAGTGGATTCGATGATTTTCAACGAGGGAAATGTTTTTCGCGCTACGAAACCTACCAATCGAGTAGAGTTATAGTAATTGCAAGATTCCTTCGTTAAACGGCCCATACAAAATTATACTTCCAGCCTGAAACTTTTACTTCTTCGCGAATCATACGTATGAGAGAACTGGATTCTCCAATTTACAGTTTCTTTTGCCTCGGGGAGCTTCGTTTCCACGATTCAAGAATGTCGCGATAAAGAATTAAAGTCATCTTACTTTAAGCCGTTGATCTAATGAAGGTGAATCTAATAAATACCGAGCAAACAAAAAAAAACCAAGGAGAAAGAGGAAAAAATCGACATTGATCGAAAGACTTTCTTTTCTGGTAATTGCACGCGATTCCTAGAATACGGAGCATCTATTGGACCCGCGGCAAAAGAAAGGCCGAGGAAAGGAATAGAGTTATAGAGTCTTATGAAAGAGTTAAGTGAAAGGGTTCCGGTTCTTGAGAGGAGCGATACATCGATTTTGTACAAAATCTACTATGGTCTGACCAAAGTGGAGTACTCAGGGTGTTATGTTTCACGTAACTGGACACTGACCTTACCTTCTTTGTGCTGCGATATTGCCTTGTGAAGGATCAGATCACAGCAGATACCGCCGCCGTCACTTTCACTGTCAATGTCCTTTACTCTGGCACAAACTAGAAAGGCGGCGGTATCATTGTTTAGTCTCCTCGCCTTTGTTGCAGTAACTTTGTTGCATTTAATCAGAGATTAAAAGTTTACGGTAGAAATAAAGAGAGCCTTTTATTTGCTAAACAAATTTATTGGTAACAAGTAAAAAAAAGAGCAAACACAAAATCAATGCCCATGGATATGCCATCACCGGAATATGTGTGCGGGGATATATACGATTATTACAGAGATAGTTCCAAGTATTGATTTTCCTGTTTAGCCCCATGGATGGTGGGCGGGTTTGCGATAGGCTGATTGCTGAACTGCATTGGCAACAGCATTTTCCTTCGCAGCGATAATGTCCTTTTCCTAAAAGTGCAACGCAATGATATTTGTGATTTTTCATCAAACGCCAAAATAACCAAGTTGAAAAAACATCGGAACAACTTTATTGTTGATTTTTTTCAAGTCGCACCTTTGCTTCTTGCTCACTCTGGCTGATTTGCTTGTCCACGTCTTGTTTTCGTAGTTCAGCAGCAGTTTCAGAAGCGTTTCTTTGAATAGCCGCTGCCGCTGCAGCCTCCCTTGCAGCAGCTACCCTTTGTGCGGCTGCCACGGCATCCTTTAGAGAAGCGAGTCTTTGTTGAAGAGCAACTAGTTGCCGGGCACTGGCTCTGGCCTCGGCTTGAGCATGTGCAGAGATCTCTTGAGATCTGAGAATAGCGATAGAATTAGGATCTCTTTGAAAATTAACTTCTGGATAATGAGTAAGCAAGCATTTCTTTGCTAATGGGGTGGTAATTGTTCAGACCTCAAAGCAGCTTCCCTGGCTGCGGCCTCTTTGGCAAGAGCGACTCTCTGTTGAAAAATGGCAGCTTGTTTAGCATCCGCGACTCTCTGCTGAGCCACCAAAACATTGTGATTTGCCTCTTTCGCCTGTTGGACGGCTTTTAAAACTTCTGGGGTGTAGGCGATGGTGGGTGTACCAGGGGCAGGATCTCTCAAGGCCTGTTTCATTCATTCGATCGTTCGTTTGTTCGCGAGGATCTTGTGAAAAATCACGCGTTAAAACCCTTATAAATACCTGTAGAGCAACATTGTGCGTTGCTTGAAGTTGAACTTGAGCGAGCGCCACGTCAGGGGAAATTGGATCAAAAACAGTGTTTCCAAATGCACCTGGTGCCCATTGAGCCGCGTTGTATGATCCCGATGATCCCAATCCAAAATAATCATAACCAGGAGAACCAAACAGTACTGCACCGCGTTTATCCTTTTTTCCGTTGTCCGCTTTTTGTTCCGCAGCAGCCAGGACAACGGCAAGAGCGATCTAAAGTAAATGAAATGGTCGAGTCAGTAGAATTTTGGATACTCCCCTCCCTGTTCTTATGGGAAAAGTTCCGATATACGGATATCTTAGCTACCACCAAAGTAGACTTCATGGCGTAGAAAAGTTCAACGAGGATTAAACTGATGGTATTGGAAGTCGAATCTCGGGTTTATATACAATTTTCAGTGCAGGGGATAGTCACATTCGCTAGTACATTCTAGGAATGAGAGAATTAATTAAATCCATTAAATCTCAGGAAGAACAAACCGATCTTGGACACAATAACACGTCTTCGCTATCTAATAACGATTTGTCTCATTGCCGCGAACGCACAATCACCGCGTAGAGTACACCATTTACTCTATGTGGAAGTTGATGGATCAAAACTATTATCTTATCTTCAAATTCAGGAAATAATCTTAAAATAACTGCAATACGTTCCTTCCGGCACACCCGTTTTCTCATGATTCTTTTATATATTTCAATTCTTTTAATTGACGATACAATGAACGTTTACAATGATTCTTTTCAGTCTTCGTAAGTAAGTTCTACATGTTAGATTAGTTACATTATGATACATCAATGACATTGTATACTCGAAAGAAAGAGAAAGAGAGATAGAGAAGAATAGAAAAAATTTTAAATATAAAATACAAAATATAATAATTTTCTCACGTAACATACATGATGAATCTGTTAATACCAGCTTCGGTAACTTTTTAATACTTAAATTTTTTGCTTGTAAATAAAATAATTTAATGCTAAATAGTATTTCGCTTTTAAAGAGAGATGTATACTACTAGCATATAAGTGTACTATACTTTCTAAACCCATTCATTTCAGAACAAATAGATGTTAGTTGCAGTATAGAAGCTTTAACTTAACTTTATAGCTCTCTAAGTACTATATTTATTTGGAAAAAGCAGTGATTAGTTTAATATTATGGATAGATCGTTAATTAAAATGATGATCCTGCGAAATGACGAAGAGCTGCTTCATCCGCGAGAGAGACTATTTTTGAGTTAGACCGCGGATACTGAATAAAGTCGCTTTCGATATTTTCCTTATTTAATTCCGTCATTAATGATTTAGCACGTTTTTCATTCATTTCGGGAGAGCTGGAATGCTGCGATAGAATTGTAGACGACGAGATTGCCTCCTGAACTTGAGAATTCAATTTGCGCAATCTTTTTTCGTTACGCATCTCTGACTTCGGTGAATTTTTCTTGTTACTCTGTGAATTATTGGTCGACCTAGGTTTCTTATACCCAAAAGACTCCTGATGTATAATTTTGGGAAACTTTTTAACAGAGACATTCGAATTATAGCCTCTGCTATCTTCATAATTATCCTCTGACGGCTTTCGATTCCCTGAATAATTCTGACCTCTTTCACTTCTACGCTCATCATCTTCATCACGATTGGCACGATATCTATCTCTTCTGTTATTACGCGAATTCTTGGATTTCGATGGCCTGTCGTGTCGATAATTTCTTTTTGAATTCAAGAGAGGCTCATCTATTTCCGGAACTTCCTTCACATGAGCGAATTCTGAAAAATTTTAATAAAACTCAGTAGGAGCCAAATGCATATAGCTATACATAACTTTCTCAATACTAACCTTCTTTGGGTAATTCCTGTCTATAAGATTCCTCGTACTCTTTTTCCAAGTCTTTACCATAATGTCTATACTGTTTAGGTTGAAGTTCGTAATCGGGATCAAAACTCTGTTCTTCTTGCTCGTGATGTTGAGTCTCTTCCTCGTCATCATCTTCGTACTTTTCGTACTGAGGCTTTGATTCGCTGGAACTGTATTTAGACGGCTGTTCATCATCGTTGTCATCTTCGGCAGACTCTGAAAAGTCAGCCTCGGACCCTTGATTCGGCTTAGAATATCTTCCAAACTTCTCATCATAAGCTCTGGATGGAAACGAGGTCGATGGCTTGAAATTATTGTTGGAAAAGATGTCTTGATATTTTTTAGGAGGAGGCTTCGATTCGTCATCTTCTTCGGAGTATTCGCCCGATTCTCTTTCACTAGATTTATAATCTAAAATCAACAATTGTCTTGAATGAATGCTATCCAATTAATGACGAGGAGGCTTGAATAAAAGAACATGAATTACAACTAACTTTCATCGTCTTCTTCATCTTCCTCGGGTGGTGGCAAGGGTTGTGGTTTCTTTTTTTTCAAAATTTCAACATCCTCCCTTATCGCTTCGGAGGACTTAGGCAGGAAGTAGGGAGGATTTTTATAATTTTCCTGTGAATTTATAACTGGCCCTGGTGCAAATTGCAACTGTGGTTGAAATTGCAGTGGAGTGTAATTAGTAGGGGATTTGATAAAATTGTTGTTATTCGAGGGAAAAGCACCAACGCGAGCTCCTTTATATTGAGGAAATTGTTGATTGCCGGTACTCGTTTGAATGGGAACGACTTGCTGTTGAAAATCAGTCAGGGAAGATAAGAGCGGTGACGTACCACTGGACTGTATTTGCGCGTTAGATTTCGAAGGAAATTCAAAGCTAAAATCGAAATTTGGTTCATCCTGGTAAGCCAGATTTGATTTCAAAAGTAGAGGTTGATTTTCAAAGGAATGCAAATATCCTGGGAAACTATTGGTGGCACTACTGCTCTGCAGCTGAATAACTGGTAAAGCAACCTTCTTTCCATTTATATCTACCATTTGCGTTTCCGAATTCTGCAAATTTTTCGGAGATAAATAGGAGGGCGAAAAATTGGAGGTACCACCTTGATATCCAGATCCATATGTCAAAGGATTTGCAAATTTTGATCCTAGGTTAGTGGCTTTGTATACAGGGACGTGAACATTGGAATTGGCAATCGGATTTTCTATAATTGGATTATGGCTTAAACCAGAATATGGTGCATATCCAAAGTTATTTAGGCTGGACAGTCCAGCCAAGTATTTCTTAGCATTGAACGGACTTGTATTTTGTTGCGGTAAATAATTAAATCCCGATAGAGCTGGTGCAGTATTTGAAAATGCTGGTGCAGCAGTTACGTAGGAAACTGGATTTTGTGCAGCCACTGCAGGGGGAGCATTTCGATGGTAATTTTGTGGATAGCTGGAACTTGCAGATTGTAGTTTTGATATGCTCAAAGTCTGACCATTTTGAGGATCATAATTTTTATTGTACTGCGGATAGTTTTGCGCGAATCCTTTAACATATTTGTTTTCCACATTTAAATTCAATTTGGATTTCGGATATTCGCGCGATGAGCTTTCTTCCGATAGAGATGAGGATGTCACACTCGGGTATTTGTGCTTCTTAGTTTGTCTTTTCTGATTACTCCATACGTTGCTTCTCGGCTCAATGCTTTCTGCTTTTAGCTGTGATACGGCCAACTCCTGTCTTCCTACATCGCTTACGGGTTCTTCAGGAATTTTTGTAGAATTCACTGCCACTACGAATAATAGGACGTAAACAATCTGTAACATGTCACACGAGATTAAAGATGATTATAAGTATAAAACGCATAACACTATTAAATTTTAAGATCATTCCTCTATCGTGTTCTCACTGGTTTTTCGTTAATCTCTAAATTAGATGAAAATTACAAGTAAAATTTTAATAGTTTCACAATTTTACGTACCAGCATGGTACGCGTCTTAAAGACCCAGACCTGAAAGTTCGATTCTCACTGACTGCACTGGACATTTTCAGCGGTCTTTTATATTCTATGCTTACTGATGCGAAACCCTTTTCTAAAATTGACAAAAAGTACCCTAAGAAAAACCATCTTTAATCTCCGTACCTCTCGCTGATCTCTATTGGTATTCTGACGCGTCATCGACCTACCTTTTCGCCATTAATTCAGTCTATGATTCGGTCATTCCACTACAGTAGCTTCCATTTTAATGAATAAAAAGTTTGCTTGATTCTTCCCAATAAATTTCTTTCGGAGTTTCCAAATTATCCAACTAACCATTAACACTCTATAGAGATAGGTATTAGAGTCCTCTTAAAAGTATTTTAAGTTGCAAAAGAAGCAATAATTTTTAACATGCAAACAGCACGATTACTAATTTTATGATTCCGGAAATAACGAAAGCTCTCCTCAATATCGGTAAGGATAAGACCTCGTTAAAGAAGAACTTTTTAGTCGTTATAAAAAAAAAATGACACGACAAAGCTATTCAGGACTTTTTTTTTAAATAAGGATATAGTATCAAAAACTTAGTTTCTAAGCCATTGCCAATGGTGAAAGTTGTAATATAAATAGTAGTTAAACTTCAAGTAAATGCCTATATTATTAATCAGCAGAACTTCCTAAAAAGATTCCTGAAGACTTATAGATGATGAAGAAATTTACTTATTTAGTTCACTTCATCAAATTGAAATGTGAAAGCATACGCATCTTCTTCTAACGGGACTCTATATGTGTGTGTGTGTGTGTGTGTGTGTGTGTTTGTGTGGCTAAATGATATATATATATATATTACATTTTTATTTAAAAATCAAAATTATTTGCCAATGACCGCATTTAAAAAAGACTCAGCGGTATCATCAAGTTTCAAACATAACATTTATTTCCATAAAAATTTATAACGATTATTACATTTTTGTTGCTGTTACGATAATGATTTGTACATATTTATGAAGGAGATTCGTGCAATATTTATTTGAGGCCTTTCCATTTAAGTACTTAGAAAAAATGGGAGACATGAATATATGCACATATATATGTCATAATGCATAATCGAGTCGATGTTACATAAGTCCTAGGGTAATACAGAAATTACATTACTTTGATCCACATCGTCTTCTTTCATAGCGAGAAATTAGCATATTATGCAAACACGCTTTTTCATTTTGTCATTATATATAACTATTGTATTGAAGAAAATGTCGCAAATGGCGACTTCGCAGCTGTTGAACGAAGACACTAAAAGTGTCATTAATTCCTGTCTCTTACAAAACTATCGGCAGTAGAGAAAATCTCTCATCCGCAAACAAGGGGTTTTACACAACAGTCTGGTTTTCGGTTCTGCTTCCTGCGTCTTATTCCTCGGTATGGAACAACAGAGGGGAAAACAACAAACGCGACAAGAAATAAGAAAAAAGAAAACAGGTGGAAAATAAAGTGCGTTGAGAGATATCTCTATGAACTCGGAGATTTTTTTTTTTTAAAGCCCCGTATAATTAATAAGATTTTTTTATGGATTTCAGTATGTACATTAGTCGATTATCACTTAAACTATTATTCATGCTTATATTTTTTTGGTCCTACAATTAGTAAGTTTAAGCCTATTTCGCTTAATGGTCAGCTGTGATGAGCTTTTTCTTTCCAATTTGCTATAAAAGAGTTGACAACGGAAGTACGCCTTAATAATAATAATAATAATTAAAAAAGAATAAAACAACAACGAGTATTTATTAAAATTAAAATATTTTCTATTTATGAGCGTATAAGAAGAAATTATCTTTGGAGGTACGGTAAGGAAAAAATAATAACAAAAAAAGAAGAAAATAGAGGGAGGAAGATACTCTATACAGGAATTGCGAAAGCCTTATTTAAAGTAAAAATTATACGGGGCTTTTTGTCGAGTAAATTCTTCCTGGCTCAATATTCTTTGGCATCGGATTAGAAGCTGCAGGTCCGTCAGATTTTTTTAGCATGTAATTCCGTAAAGCGCTATCATAAAACTGTTGGTTCATTCGTGCTTTCTCATTTTCCATGTACTGGAGAACCTCGCTTTTGTCGCGGAAATAATTTGGACTTTGCGTATTGCGCACGGGCAATTGTTTATTCTTCATCAAGAGACCGAATAGATTGTGCATTCTAGGGTGATTAAAATCAATACCGGGCTTCTCCAGATCTGGCGCGGACGTTGTCAATTTTGAGTAGGAGTCAAAGGACAAATGTTTGCCGTGTTCGGACGACGCCGAATTGAACTCCCGATTGTCAGCATCGTAAACGGGTGGTCTCCTCTCCCTTGGCCGATACCGTGGTCGCTCGATGTGAATCTCATCATAGTTACTAGCCGAAGAATCATGATCCGGTCTGGATTTTTGAGGAGACCTGTGACTGTGGTTGTGGCTGTGACTATGGCTGTGACTATGACTATGACTGTGGCCATGATTGTGACCATGGCCTTCGTGATGATGCATGTGACTGTGATTTGGCGGATGATGACGATGATAATGATGATGAGGGTGCGCGTGCTGAGGGTGAGGATGACTGTGACTACCGTGATAATGAGCGTGTCCGTTGTGATGATGATGGTGCTGGCCGTGTCCATCCGAGGGGTGATTGTGATTGCGAGGGGGATGATTGTGACTGACGTGTCTGTGCGGCGGACCCCCAGGTCTCTTTTTACCGGGCTTCTCGTGGAAAGGGTTTTTCGACTTGAAAGGATTTTGGTGGGACGATGATATCACGTAATCCCTCACGTCTTGTTCCGAATACGGAGATTTGATGTCGTAGCTGTGCTTCCCATTGTGATAAATACGTATCGGTTCCGATGGATGCGCCTTTAGTAATTCCTCCAAAGTAGCCAGTAACGGATCGGGTTTCTTCTTTACGGACTTAGAGCCGGATTTTAAATTGGTGGTGCGTAATTTGTTCTCGCTGTAGTGTCCCTCGATGTCATTGTTTGATTTATAATCCGGCATTGCTGCTGCCAGCTTCTGCAGTTCAATTCGCAATTTATTGATATCGCTGGTATCAAACGAACTATTTTGACCGTAACCGTGCAGTCGTCTGTCATTGTTCCATTTCTGTGAATTATAAATGGTCTTCAGGGACTCTTTGAACATTTCCTCGGCATACTTTTCCAGATCATTAGCTAATTTTGGTTTCGCTATTAGCTCGCTCTGCGCCGCGTGCGAAGGCTTAAAAAAGTTTCCCCCGGGAAGCAACGGCACCAGATTCAGATTTTGCTGAAGCTGATCATTGCTATTGATTTTACTATTGAGCAATTGTTGGTTCTTGAGCAGATCAATGTTTGGTACAAAATTAATGGGATTGAACATTGGCTTATCCTGGGCCTGTATTTGTCCGCCTGCTGTTTGCACACCTTTTGCTCCAATTTCCGTTAATGAATGCACGTAATTCTGAAGATTTGACGAAACAGATGGTGCGGGTGACGCAAGTACAGGCCTGGCAGTAACAAATGCACTAGTCGTGCTATAAACGGGAACTGGGGTTGTTAGAACAGTAGGAGTCCCATAAGCATTGTAGCCGGTAGTATCAATGGGGCTAGGCTTGATGTTTAAATTAGGATTTAAAATTTGCACATTCTTCATGCCGACATTCGGTAGCTGCGATTGAATAAATCCATGAGCACTGGGAAAGGTATTCATCGTACTAACAGCATTGATACTCTGGCTACCAATATTATCGATAGCTTGGAAAGTCAAGCTGGGCAATCTGGAATTTTTCAATAAGTTATTCAAGTACTGTTGTTGACTTTGAAGATTACCAAAAGTAGTTGGTACTGCATGCAGTATAGCTGGCACAATTGGGGTAGCTTGAATATACGTGTTCTGTTCTAGTGGCCTTGTTGCTGCTGCTGCTGCCTGATTACTTTGATTGTGCACGTAATACGAATTGTCCCCACTGGATTGCTTATTCCCATTTTGTGCTTCACTCGTCGTCGATATCGCGTAACCACCAGCTGAGTTTTGCATGCCGGTCTTTTTATTTTGCGACTCGGCCGCGATTAAGTTTGATCTTGTGATAGCCTGCGGCTGTGGAGTAGTCGAAGCTGCAGATATCACTTGCAAATTGTTATTAGAAATTAAGTTTTGACCCTGCAAGCCGTGTGGGTTTACCTGGATGTTGTACTGCGAGTGCGGTAGTAGATTGGAAATAGTCTGAAGAGTCGTTTGAGGTAGCAACATCTGCGATATACTTGGAGGAGCAGCATTCGCCGCATAAGTGGGTCTGGGTGTATTCGCGTTCTGCAATACTGGACCTGACTCCTGCGTAACTATGATCGGTGCAATTGTACTGGCCAAATATTGGGGTCTCATATTTTTATCCTGGTCACTTCCTTGCGGAAACAGTACCGCTTGCACTGGTTGCTGGAAACTATTTTGGCCCACGATAATGTCAGGAACCGAAGTTGAGAATCCCATACTCTGAAGGTGGTTCGTGTCTATAGTCTTCCCTAAATGTGCCAAGTGCGCTTGAGGTGTACTCAACAGAGTGGCTGCAGTACTGATTGTTCCTATTGGACTAGCCGTAACAAAGCCATGAACAGCATTGGATACGTCGAAACCTTGACTGCTGCCAAGTGCAGTGGCATGGTCAAAATTAGATACCGGCAAAAGATTAACTTTCAACGGTACCACGTAACTGGGCTTATCAACTTGCTCAATTTCAACACCACTCGAGTGAGAGATTTCCACGTTTGGCGCCACTTGGCTCCATACGTCGCTCTTTACCTTTTGCCCAGATCCCGATCCCGATCCCGATTCTTTTCTGCCTTTCTCGTTTCTCTCGCTCTCCGCACTCTCATTATTACGATCGTCATCGCGCCAGTCGTTTACTTTGGTCGGCTTGTACCTCTGCAGTTTACCTCTAACGTGACTGTTGTGCTTGTTCCTTCGCTCTTCCGCGTCATAGCTGTCCTCGTAAGATTCGCGATGTTCCTTCGGCAATCTTCTGGACTCCGTGTGGTACGGTCGTCTCCGGGTCTTCTGCAACCTCCTCGGCTTCTCCGTGTACTCTTGATAATCGAAGCTATCGTCCGACACGTCTCTCGAGTCCTCCGCGTGCTTGTAGCTGCGACTGCTACTGTCTTGCCTCGTGTAGGCACGGTAACGTTTCTGGGACTCTGCGGCCATGGAGTCCACGAGCTTCGGGACCCTTAGGGGTATCGGCTGCGATGACATCGAGCTTCTCGACGACTGTCCCTCGTACTTGACGTTTACTTTGTAATTGCTTGGCTCGACGATGATCACCGGCTTGGAGAACGTTTGACGAATCTGAGAAGTGGACGTGGCAGCGGATGCCACATTGTCCATAGCAAGGTCATTCGCCTCATAATTCGTCCTTGGTAAGGTCGCCGCTGCCGCCGCCGCCGCCGCTGCTGCTGCTGTTGCTGCTGCCGACGCTGCATTATGTCTGATCGTACTCTGTCCGTGACCATCGTACTTCATGGTAGCTTGCTGATGATAATTATCCTCGACTTTCTCTTGCTCGTAGTTTGGTTTCTGTCTCTCCTTTTCCACTCCGTACGTGTAATAACGAGTGTACGACGACGACGACGAATCACTGGGATCGTTACTCGTGCCATAGTTTGTCATGTAATTCTCGATCCTTTTACCTCTGTCTCTACTTTTGTACTTGGCAGTGCCATCGTGATCTTCTTCCTCCCCCTCTTCCCCCATCTGATCCCTGTGGCTATTTGCTTCCCTGTACGCCACGTTATCGTAGTAATTTTTATTATACTTTGCTACCGCGGGTGTATCGTTATTAACCTTCAATAGCTCGAGATCATTTTGATTATCCTGGGAATCGAATGATCTCCGGTTTGCTCCTGATTGCTGTAGATTTAAGAATATCCTCGCTTCCGTCGAATAAGCTGGATCATTCTCGATATTCCCACCATTGTCCGCCCTGGAGGACACTGGTGGAGGAGGCTGTTGCTGCTGCTGCTGCTGCTGCTGTTTCTGATGGTTCTTCTTATTCTCGGCGTCTTCTTCTCCGCGTCCCTCCGACGACTTAGTCGTCGGGGTCATCGGTATAAATCCATTTGAATTCTCGTAGTGTACGGTCGTGTCCACGGTCGCACCCATGACGAGACTACTCGCAGAAGGTTCGGATCTCTTCGAGATTGTAAGCACATCTTCCGAGGATGTTGCCACTTGATCCAAGGCCACTTGACTTTGCAATTGGCCAGTCCCTTTCGCGCACGACCAGCTCAGGAGCAACGGCAGAGTCACCTGCAGATTAAATTTCCATATAAAGACTCGTCCTCGAAGGTTCGATTTGATTCAGCCCCCGTTAGCGCAGCGGCGACCACATTGGAATTTATGATTAGTGGGATTAAGCGTGTATTATTTGCGTGGGACGTGTATTTGCGCGCATCGACTATTTCTACAACTGTGAAAATGGAAGAAGAAAGCGATGTGTCTGTTGGAAGGCCGGAATAAAACAAGTCAACGGAACGATCGACTAGCTGAAAGTCAAGGGGCTGACCTAGAAAAGAAAAGCAGACTAGAAAAGTAAAATGTGAATTCACGCTTGTAACATGTATAAGGACTGGATGTGCACGGAACCAAATCTTCGTGGACTTTCCCACCGATTCACGGACGTTGGAATTCGTGCAATGATAATGGCGGGTTTATGGATGCGATTAGCGGCGAGACCGTAAGATGCAACTTTTGCAGTTACATTCGAAATTGTATTATAGAATGAATAGCTGGGCTCGCGTGAGTTTTTCTTTGTGCAAAACAGAGAATGAGAAACTAACATTTTAGCTAATTGCTTAGAGAGCGGAGAAATGTAATCCGTTATAGAGAAACTATGCTTGAATTCTAGACACGCCATTATCTTAACACCATGTTTTACCAATTAGGATTTTTATTTAACCAATTATTGCCATTACGACTCGCATCTCAAACCATGGCTGCTGTTTCGTAACAATCGTTTAGCCAACGTTCTTTCCCTCGAGTTCCAAATCTTCCTCCTGTAGCTTCATTATTTGTGTGCGCGTGTGTGTGTGTGTGCAATTGGAGGTCGATAACTTAATCTCTCTCGTTGCTAAGGTTACATGCTATTCTCATCTTAATGAGTAAGACCGGACGTAGAAAAGGAGAAAAGTGGATTTATCATGGTAGATGTACGTGTGTATGCGCGCGAATATAGAGAGTAAATAGAACAAAAGGAGTTTCGTTAGAGAGTGATCGACGATTGACGAAAGACACACGAGTTTCATTGATATTTCGTAAGTAAAATCATGAAACGAAACATGCGCTGCCCGAGTTCCTTGAAGGATCGAGTGACTGCAAAACTGTTTTCGTGCCGTGTAAAAACGGAGAGGAAATGATTTCTCTTTGAGTCGATGTTATAAAGTATGAGGCAGATGAGGCATAGCGAATTAATTTTTTCCTAGGAGAGAGAAAAGTATTCGGGCTTAACCCAATTTTCTCTCCTGCATTACAGCAAATATAACAGGAGACAGGAGGCGTTTTTCTTTGGTTTGATAAGCGATTGATCACGTCGCACACAAGTTTACATCACTTGAACACACTTACGAACGCACGGCGTACTTACGTGAAAAAAAAACATTTTGCACATTTTCGCGGGGCGTGTGGTTGTCCCGCTTGAGAGACGCGTAGCACTCTGATGAGGGATGGAATTTTGATCACCCTGCGCTTCGCGTATACATTGACTCTAGCTGTTTTTTTCTTTCCCTCTAGTCTAATGTATTCCTGGAATCAGGAGGATCCTGTGAGCTGAGCCTCCGCGCGAGAACTGAGCCACATAGTAGATTCGCGATTTTCTTTATACACTCTGGTAACCAAGTGAAAAATATCGTTCTAAATATTATCCTATAGTCCACCGGTCAGAAGATACTTTCATTCACGGCACGCGACCATCGCTGGAAAAGTTTCGTCTGGGCTTCTGATGCAGGATGCAGCTGTGGTAGCTATTATTTCGGAATGCAAACAATAAACGGCGAGGCTCGAATAGCAGCGACGCCTGAAATTCCCGCGCACGGGGGAATATCATTTCGAATATCGAACTTATGACACAATTAGCTTTTGCACGTCCCACGAGCGGTGCGCAGGATGTTTATTTGGCATTTTTTTAACGCTCGTCGTTAAATTTTCCATATCGTTGAGCAGCGAATAATATTAACAATTAATTTCACAGTTGGCGAGAGGCGTTATTTGCGCGCGCTAAATGATTTCGCGAAATAGCTCGATATCAGAAAGCGTCTGGAATCACTTTGGGGATCGGCGAGCTCCAAATAATCGGACAGTACTTTTTCCTTTATAGGTTTACGCGCTCTAGAACACACGCATTATGCCGACTGCAGCACTCGCTCCTGCCGATCTAGCCCGTTTTACACGCGGTAAGAAAGTTGCCGGGATCTCGGTGGAATTCGTCCCCGGCCACTCGATTTTTCGCTCGTGTAAACAGGACTCTAGTTTAATACCCTGTGCCTAATTGCAAGCCCGTGGCAAACGCGGAGATATCATCTCTACTGGCTTTGTGAAAACATGAAATTAACGTCTCTCAATGATTATCGCAGCTTCAGTTCTCTTCATGACACTTTATCGGCAATTAACCATAATTGAAGCTCTTCTCTTGCGCTATGCACTGGCCTAACGTACTCTTAGACGATGATATCGATCTGCATTATTTTTCCGCTGGCGAGAGCTTTAACGGGGGAGGCTTCGTAATAAGAGTCTTCGCCGAGAAGAGACTTCTTGCCAGAGAGTCCTGACCCCCTACCGAGAACGCGCGCATTCTTATTTGTATTGTATTAGCTGATAAAGCGGTGCTCGCTCCGCTGAGTCTCGAGGTGAAAGAAGCGTTCAATTACCGTGGATTTACGGTTAGTTTTCATAATCGCGTGAAATATGAAGATTTCGTTTCTTCTATAAATAAAGCTATACGGCTGAAACGAACTTATTAAAATCTATCGTTTGTAAAATTTTACGTATTTTATTCATGAGAGTAAAATTTTATATTTCTCGCTTTGCAAGGGAGAAAGGGATGCGGAGAGGCGAAGAAAAAGCCATTTCTCGTGTCATGTTTACTCGTTGTATATTTTATTCGAACTTGTACACGTAAGCGTCGTGCGCAAAATACAAATTAGACTTCTTACTTGTACGTATACAGATATTCACTCTTACTTGGCTAAATTACAAAAGGTACCTTTCTGAAGTGTGATGAATTTGGTAGAGATTCTCATATAGACACTTATCTAATTTAAGCATACGTGGGGATGCTTAAGATTATTCCGCTAATCAGTGTGAAGAATACTGATGCTTTTCAACAATTTCAATCACGAATACGTAGACTAATAAAAATATTGCACGTGTCCCTCGTTTTTTTTTTTTTTTAAAATACTATAATATTTCGTAACTAACGTCTAGTAATCAACTATCATGGCACAGTAACGATGCAGTATGGAGACAAAAAAACAGCAGTGTGCCAAATTCTTTCGATTCGTCTATTCGATCGATCGGTCGATTCAAGATTATAATCGCCCCCTCTGTTCAATATGATCGATCGTTCAAAATGTCAAAGCAAAATATCAACTGCAGGTTTGATTATGCGAAACGAGGAAGAAGAACGATAATACCAACCACCCCCATCCCTCCTCCTCTTCGTGAGTAGAATGACTCGGTCTTAATGGTATTTACAAAATGTCTGGGGGATCTTGAGATTCTTGTTAGCTACTCGAGGAGAGTCTAGTTCGGTGGGTACCTGGGATCTTCAACGATCTGAACACTTTTTACTTTAGGTCGTCTATTCATGCGCTCGCCGTATTTTATACCCGCTTCATTCTTCTCGGTCAGTGATCTTCCAGCGCCATAATCTGTTCCAGCAGAGTAGTTGCTGGAATCGTAGCTGCGTGACTCTTGAGCAATACTCTGCGTCAATCGAGCAAGTTCCAACAGACGATTCGCCGTTGAAATTGGATTATCGGACCTGGAGTAGTCGTTCGCGCCAAATTCGTACTGAGACGGTCTAGCCAATTCTTGAACGCTGTTAGCGTACTGCAGTAAGTACTGTTGAAGAAGTGCCTTCAGATTCACATTTGGAGTGGCCTTGGGTTGAATCGGTGGTGCGCCGTCTACTCTTAGAATAATCACGGGAATCAAAGAGTTGCCAGCTTGTACGAAAGTCGGATGAACGTTCAGAATCGACGATGGGTTCCTAATATATTGCGAGATCGACGGATTATAGTTCAACAAATCGTTGTACTGCAGATTGGAGTAACTGTTCAGATCTTTTGGTCCTGTAGGCTGTTTCTTCCGCGGAATCTTACCACCTGAAATGCCAAATGTGTTTGGTTAGTCTGACAATACGAGTCCACCCGGTAATCGCCTGATCAGTCGTCGAGATATACTACTGATTTAACAGTTTAACGCAATTCGATATCTTACCCGAAACTCTTGCCTGCTTGGGCAGAGTGGTCGTACTTTTATAAGTAGGTTCCGTTGTATAGACATCCTGATAGCCATCGGTATATTCCGCGCTTGGACTGTCCACCATGTACCGTGACAATGGACGACTGGTAGCCGTGGAGTAGGTCCTTTGACCCTTAGCACCGGAGATAATGGACGCCGCTGCGTACTTTGATGCCGACACACCGGGATATCTAGCGGGTGAGGAGGATGAGGAGGAGGAGGAGGAGGAGGACGACGAGGATGAGAGAAAAGAGGAGGAAGGAACAGAAGAAGAGGCTGCCGCCGATTGGCCAGCCGAGTTTTTAGCCTGCTTAGCTTGCTGAGCTAGAGTTACGGTTGGTCTTTGACCTATCAGACTTTGGTAGCCTAATCTATAAACCTGTTGCTGGGGCAGACTCGAAGACAATGACTCCGAGGAGATGAAAGGGCTGGGCGTTTGCTCGGCCACGTCTTGAACAACGGGGAACTGAACTGGACCTTGCGAAAGGACAGTGGCATCATCGGAAGATGGGGGTGGAGTTGACTGCTGGTATTGTGCCTCGGAATTCTGTTGTTGCAGTCTACTATTCTGGGCCTCCTGCTGCCGTTGTCCCTCTTCCTGGGGATATTCCGAGTATGTCTCGACGTACGTTTGTGGCGGCGTGTCAGAAACTCTGCCGTCCGGATACTTCCAGAAAATCTTATTTTCGTAACGCACCCCGTTCTCCACGGTGTACCGCGGAATATTCGAAAACGAATCCTGAGAATTAGCCGCGTGATTCGCCGCCGTGGACGAGCGTAAGCCCACGCCAGCACTGTTGTACGACTGATGCGACTGAGGAACATTAGAATATGCGGAATACGAAGTTGGCACGTGCGAGTAAGAGGGATGCGACGGTCTCGAATACGAGGCAGCGGCAGAGGGGTTGTAATTTGGCGGACTAATCGTCGATGATTCTACTTGACCCTGCGCAACGTAAGTCTCGGGGACGATATTGGACGCGGAATACGATGCGGGATTTAAGCTGGAATATCTGGAGGATTCAGGACCCTGATAGGACACCGACGACTCCGTCGTCGATGAGTAACCGGCTTGTCCATAAGGATCGGGCTTCTCACGGGAATTTGAAAAATAATACGCGGAATTAGGTTTAGCGGCAGGAGCAGTCGGAACTCTGTACAATTTGGTCCGCAGTCCAAAGACCGACTCGGAAGCTATCGAGGAATCGGAAGAAGGATTGTTGCCGCTACTACCGCTGGAGTACTGGAAACTTGGTGATAATTTAGTTGGACCACTCGTCCTGGCGGAAGAAGCACCGTCGTCGATATAAGAGCCGTGCTGGCTCAAAGTTCCGTAGGTAGGTTTAGTAGTGGCGAAAGCCGATCGTTCTGTACTGGGCGTGACTCTCTCGATAATAGTTTTTGGCAGGAACGGACTAATGGATTCCTCGATGCTAACCGTGGTTCCCGTTTTCCCAGCAGGAAAGTAATAATTATACCTTCCCGAAAGAAGAGAATTCTTTTGAAACCCGTAACCGATACCACCGTTAACCGTGCGTTTTGTTTTTTCATCTCCACCGACTTCAGTGCCATTATCAAAGTCTAAAAGAATAATGGGCGGTAGAATTGGCAGGTCGTCGTCTTGCAGTTCGTCCTCCTCCTTCAGATCGTTCACCCTCTCCTCTTCTCCCTTCCTCGTCTCTCCGACGTCGTCCTCTTTCTCGCTGTCTTTAATTTCTACTTTTGCCGCGTTCTCTTGCTCTTCTATCTCTCGCTCCTGATCCTCGTCCAAGGATTTTCGCCTGGCCGCCGTGCCAAATCCCAGGATTAGCAGGATCGTCAGAACCTGAAACTGAACAAGATGCGTGTAACCGATTCCTTATTAAAGTGCGTACGAAGCGTAGTAGTGGTCATCGATCGCTTAATGTTGGACTCTGCTAAGGAGATTCTTACTTTCACCGCAGTTCTCTCTTCCCTCAGCGTGCGCGCACACGCATACACATACGCGAAGGTAAGTCTTGTGCGTGAGAGAG
Source organism: Sclerodermus sp. 'alternatusi' (assembly GCA_037305995.1). NCBI lineage: Eukaryota > Metazoa > Arthropoda > Insecta > Hymenoptera > Bethylidae > Sclerodermus > Sclerodermus sp. 'alternatusi'. Next base: position 954,091 of record CM074558.1, on the reverse strand, counting down.
ATGCTTTGCTCGAAGCATGAAGATTCAAATACACTCGTAGCGCACAGGTGTCTGAGCAAGATTCTTTTTAAATACGCGTACAGATAAAGTACATTGTTTAATTGTTATTAATACCATACTTTTGAATAATTTACCGAGCAAAAACACCGTGATCCGCGATGCTCGTTACGCGACTTACACACGCAGCTTATGATATTCGAGGAACAGTCTTCACCGATAACCTTAGCGAATTTCACCACTTTCTTCCTTCCGCTCGATAGCAATATTCGCCATCCATACTTGACGGTGGATTAAATAATGTCAGTGATTAAAAGGTAGAAAACATATCGCATATGCATGAACCGATTAATATCAGGTATCGCATTGCGGGTTCCTTCCAACTGTGTGATATCGATAGATGTATCTACAGTAATTAATGTGGAAGCAATGCCAAATTAAGCCTGAACTTTCCAATCATTCAATTTCTTATACTCTACTAAAAAAACGGGAATAGACTCTTAATTAAATCTGGTTTTTATCTCATCGGCGTGCAGCCTGAGAGCGAGAGATTGAGGAGGAGGGGGAGAAAATGTAAAGCAAATGTTTACGGGTAATAATGATTTATTTAACGACCAGAGGAAGAAATACCGGCTTGCCTGTGTTTGAAGAAACGAAGAGGGTCCAGCGGAGGGACGGACGGACGGATGGATGGAATATCGGCAACATTTAATAAGGAGGCTATAGGAAATCGAGCGTTACCTAATGGGAAGGTCGACAAGAGTTTCGTGATGACGAGCGGAGAGTCGTAGCAGCCAGTATCCTCAAGGACTTTCACTGACTTGCTCAAGAGCATCTGCTGTGGTCATTTATCGGTATCTCCGTCGAACTAACGCGATCGTGGATGGAAGAAAATCAGAAACACTTTCTCCGTAATTACGCCGCTGCTCACCGATTCCGGGAAGCAGCGATTGTTCTGTCGAAAATGGAATTCTCGCGTTCATTCGCGAATCTATTCCGAGATAACATTTGTCCTGTGCTATTTTCAATTTTGGGGCTACTCACCCCCTAACCACCCGAAGGATTAAATTCAACTAACAAGAAACACGGGGCGTCGGATTCTAAGCGATTTATCGTGTTCACTGCTCGTAACATACATGCACCGTCGCAAATTCATCGTTGCTGTATAACGTGATAATCGTCGAGTAACGATCCGTAATATTATCGAGAGTTTAGTTACTTTAAATCCTCGTTAGAAAGCGTTTTGTGTGTAAGCTCGCGTTAAACTTGGATTTTATAATTTCGTCGGTTCGAAGCGCGCGTATAAAACGCACCATCTACCTGATAGATTTTTAATAGTTTAACATTTTCGAGTTGATGAAGCCTAACTCTCGCGCTTGCTCTATTTACGTATAATCCATTAAATTTAACAGTGAATAAATTTGTATTTTTTCACCTGTGCACTGTTATACTTGGCGATTAATTTCTCTATCAAACAAATGGTTTACGCAGCTTTAGTTTACGTGCCACTTAATTTTAAGCAGAGTATATTAATTCCAAGTGGCCTTTTGGCGTAGTAATTAACGTTGGTAATTCAACGTTAAATTACATCGCAAAGTTTTATTCCATATACCCTGCTGCTACACTTCCTTACACGTATATTTAGGGAATCGTGCAATTTCAGGGAAGACGTAAAGTTAGTAGTTTAGTAGGGGAGGGTAACGCGAAGAAATGGAATAAAATGGAATTTAGGAGGGTAGTAAAAATAAAAGAAGCTTGAAAAACTTACGTGTATCCTTCTGAGCCTCATGACGACCGACCTTAAACCTGCTAGCTTAGCGAACCTGTCGCGTGTGTTTGGTACTGATGAAGTTGAGACCACAGCATCCCACCTTATATGCCCTCGCTCTGGGTGCGAGAGGGACACCATCATTATAGTTTCACTTCAGTAAGACGAACGTTGTTCGATACATACGGAAGACATCTGCCAATAGCGCAGCAGCATCCTTTACCAGTAATAGCTTTCCACAAAATTTGCGTAAAAAACTGAATCACTCGTTATCTGCCTACTCTTTCTTCTCTATCACTCTCCCCCCCCCCCTGCCTTCCTCCTCCCTTTGTCTACCTATATTGCATAAGAAAACTCATATATCACGGTATATGTACAAAATTAGCCTGTAGCTAATCACACAGAATTCCAAATCATAATGAATTCCCATTCAAATGAATTGTTTCAGTGATACAAGTAAATAATTATTCATTCCCGCTGATAAAATACTTATTAGGCTTACTACGAGTGTATTAGGAAAGCAAGCGCTAGTTCTATTACAAATAGCTTTAATTTGTGGATAAGAGACGTGCTATATTATTTTAGGTATTAAGTAACGCGCCACATAAATTATGGAATATTAGAGTTTAAGAGCGTAGCCCTCGAAATCTACACCATTGGCTCATCTTCGCAATATCCGCTTTCTCATTTAGTTGTGCTAGAGACGCGTCGGACATTCGCATGTATCGGTAACTGTGTTAACAGGAGTTGACTCTCAATTTTACACACGGTTATGCTAACCCTCTCTCCTCCGTAAAGACCATCACCTGACTAGACATTCGTATATCTATGTAGTATTGTACGTTTCACGCGTATCTATTCCCTAGTTTTTTATCGAACCAATATCAATCTTTCCAGCATTAGATAGAGACCACTGAAAGTGATGCATTACTAATGCTAGCCATTAGAGCATATTAGCCAGGTAGGCTTTCAAGAATGAAATCTTTGAAGGAGGAATTCGCGTAAGCAGGTTTCACGGAGAATAATAAACGACTTGTTTTTGGGATTTTCATTCTTTATTAAAAAAATGTAAAAAAATGATACATTAGCACATCGGTACATGCGTCGCTGTACAAGAAAAATGCAAACATAATAAAAAGTATACGCGTCCCTGGGATCTCTTCGCTAAAAGACTAGATGTAACGTTTCCTCGGTTTACCAATATTATCTTGCTCGGGATAATTCCGCATAAAATCAGTCGCCACGTTGATTGCTCTGGCATCCAAGAGTAAATGTCATGATTCGCGCCAGTCGTCGAGTACACTCGTCGTTTCTCCTCTCTTTTGTCCGCTGCCCAGTTGTCACGCGTATTTTACTGCTCGGTCTTTCGCTTCTTAAAGGAATGCACGAAATTCACTTTCGACGGAAGGAAGCCACCTTCCAGTTTAATCGGCCTTTCTCTGTACCTGAAATCATTCATCTTCGTGAACAAGGCGACACTCCCGCAATAAATTCAGAGCCGATTAATCTTTCCGATAGATACCGCGCATAATCTTGAGCAGCGATTATACGGCTGGGCACATAGGAGTCCAGTAGGGATCTCGGCTCCGTCGGCTCGTGTTCCACTTGCTGCGAGACTTGGAGAGATTCCTCGTCTCCGCTAGAAATCGGCGACAGATGAGTAACGACCTTAGATTTGAAGCTTTGCGCCGGTAATTGAGGAGGAACAAAATGCGTGTTTGGTTCCTCGATCAGCTGCAACAATAGTCACACGATCCTTCATAGGTGAACGTGGGGTGGTGAATTTACATAGAAATCTCTCCCGGACGTCATTCGTGGGAGTCTTACCTTGATGTAATTCTCGGATAGCCCATGGTTCTGTTGCTGCAGCAATAGTTTAGGCGATTGCTGCTGCCGAACAGGATCAAGTTGCAATAGTTGTTGTTGTTGTTGTTCCTGCTGCTGATGCTGATGCTGCTGCAGTTGCACGTATTGATTCACTTGGCCCAGCACCGAGTTGTCCTGGACATAAGCGGGCTCGTGGTTGTAAAGATCCGTGTAAACAGGCACTGCGTGTGTGTAGAGTGCACTTGGTTGACTGTAAACAAGTTGCTGCTGCACGTATTGAGCTGGCTGCGATGGAGGAAGATAAGTCTGCGCGTATTGTAGCTTCTTCGATTGCGTGTTGTACGTCTGTTCCGGTTGAATATATGCGGCGGCGGTTGTTGGCACTGGGGACGAGACGTGCTTCTTCAAGTTAACGGCAGGTGTAACCGGAATTTTGGAGATCTAGAACAGAGATTACGACACACCGTAGAAGTTACGGTAAAGCAATGAATCGTAACTTTCGTTTTCCTCTAACGCAACCCGTGTACAGCGTTTTTATCAATTCCTTTCAAATGTTAAACTTACACTACTTTCTTTCGTGCACCCCTCCCCTCCCCTCTCGCTCTCCTCCTCCGTCCCAAACTCTATGTATTACATACGTGCGCAAACAATTCTTTACCGTACCTTTGTATTATAAGCCGTGGACAATGGCTGAATGTACTGCTGTGCATATGTTGTTGGAGTTTGATAAGCTGCCTTTACAGGAGTAATCAGCTTTTGATTTAATAGAGGTGTATACACAGGAATGGAAATCTGTTGAGTTGCCTCTGGAGCTAATTGCTGCACCAATGGTCGCACATGCAAATTTCCTTCTTTCAGGGAAACAGTTGGATTTGCGACTAAATTAGGGTAATACGATAACAATTGCGACATTGGTATATCGATGTACACGGTCTCTGTCAAGGAAAATGTTTAGTTTCATTGAAATCTAATTCCTACGTCGGAGCTATTCTAATGCTATACTACTTGTCGATAAGTCTTCCGTTGTACGCGTACCTTGTTCTGGACCCTTAATATATTTCTCGGCAGCTGCCTTTTGTTGAATACTTTGTATTTGATTGCCAACGATGATTTCCGGTTGCTGATACACTATTTGCTGCTGTTCGTAAATTTGCGGCTGTGGCTGTTGCTGATATCCGGTATAATATTGTATCTGCTGAACATTTTCTTCGGGTAGAACGTTATTCTTTTGCGGATATATTACTTCGGTATTGTCGTACTTTGTTGGATGAGCATATGTTTCAGATGGCACCTGCAGAACAAAAGTACAAGTCGTTTATCTTTTCCAGATAACTGCAATGGTAAATTAACAGTAGAAATGTAACGATCATTCTTACATTTTGAGTTGCTTCCGGTGCGTTGTATGTGGCAGGTTGATTGATGGGTGCGTTATATCTACTCGAGGTATCCCTATACTGGGGTATTTCTACTTCCGTTTTTGATCCATACTTTGACTCATTGATCGATGATTCTGTCACAGATTTTGTCTTGCTCTCCGATCTTAAGTTATCTCGTTCAATGTCATCGAGATTAATTCTTTTCTCGGCGTGGGTCACAACCAAGAGAAATCCCAGAACTATATAGAGCCTCTGAAATTGAAAAGAAAGAAATTGATAATATTCCTCTCGTGCAACAATAGAATTTTTGAATTTTCATAAAAAAAAAGTATTCTTCGAGTATTAGTTTAAGAAACGAATCTGATTTTCATTGATTATTTTTTCTTCACCATTGAAATATCCGGAAAAAACAAAGTTGCACCGGTACACTTTCACTGCACGCAAAGTTCTGGGTCAAACGTCCGGCATGGACCACTCTTATATAGACTGTACGGGGTCTACCCATGAAGAATCGCACCACTCCCAGGAACAAGTGTATCACATCACATAACCGGAGTAAAAGTCTTCCCTTTCTTAATTTTTTGCTCTTACTTGAACTCTCTTACGTTTAAAAATGGTAAGGACACTTCGTATATTAAAATTGACTTCTCTTCCTGCTCTTTACTTTTCCACGCGCTTGAGAAATTGCAAGTTTCACATTTTATTTTCAACGCAATATTAATTCAGCTTTATTTTTCATATTTATAGAATTAATTGAGACTCTCATTCATCGATTTTTGTATTAATATTTTTATATAAATTTTCAGAGAAATACTATCTAGGCATTTTTATGTACCGCTTAATATTATATTTTATTTTAGACCAAAACAGCTTTTATTTAGAGCCAAAGCAATAATAAGTTTTAGGAAAAAGTGGAGGATTAATTTGCGAGAATTATAATTAAAATTTTTCTCGTGAAAATCTCATTGAGATTGAAACTTACCATTTTTAATAGAAACCCAAATTTTACACTCGACATAAAGAACCTAGCTCTACTATAAATCCAAAGTAGGCATACCTTCACTTATATAGCCTCTACCCCTTCCAATAGTCGCATCCCCGAATGGTCAGCACTTCACTTCTGGATTACGGCATGTATAATATAATACATATACATATACCTGCCGTGGACCATATATAATAAAGGAATGTATTTCTTTTAATTAAGGATAAGTAAGCCCGCGGAGAGAAGTAAAACTTTCAGATCCTTTCAAATAATTCACGTATAGTTGAAATTCTGTGATATTAGCGTCGGGCACAGGAGATTATTGAACGTTGAATGATACCTTTTTGAGAAGTCGTCTTTCACTTCTTTGTTTTTACAGGAAGACATGAAAAATACAGTATAAATCAAGATCAGGCGAAATGAAGTTCCATTAAAAATTTATTGAATCGCGCGTGATAGAGATGCTAGAGAAAATGAGAATTTTTCTTTCAAAATATCCTGTTACACATGGGACAAAGAAGTGTTTCAAACATGACACGCTCCACGATCGACTTTCCGATAGTACGTAAAAACAATACAATACGAGCACACACAGATTCGCGCCAGCTATTTCCTGTTAAGTGTTTCCGAAAGCAGAAATCGCATCTGAAGCTTTCTTCGGGATAATAGATTTATCAATACTTTACCCGTGGGAACGGGAAGTGTGTCGTTAAAGCACTGATATACACGATATACACGCATGGGACTGATTGCTTTGCTAATAATTCACGCTTTAAATGATCTCAGGCTAAGCGAACATTGCATTTGCACATGCACGATAAAACGCGGGTGTAAACTGCTCTCTATCGGAGCCTGTAATCCAATGGAAAATACTCCCAGCTTTCTTACGTGATACATCGACTCCCACTAATTATTATCTTCCTGTTTTACTCGCGTCGATAAATTAACAACAAAGAAACTTTATCCATTTTTTAGTTTAGGTTTCACTCTACATACGGGTATAATTTACGAGGAGAATTTAAATTATCCGTAAATGAGAGGTAAACCACGATATAAATTATTTATTGAACATATTGAATCATAATATAAATTCCAGATAATTATATATCCACTGTGAACTCATAATTAATTCTCTGATTAGATCGCTATTAAATTCGAACCGTTACATTAATATCCATGCAAATTGTGTGATAAAATAAATACCAAAATACAAAATACTTGGTTTAAATATAGTTTAAAGGAAAATTCGTTGTGGTCTCATAAAGCGCTGTCGTCGCGGAAAGTGGAAAATATTTTGGAATCTCAAAATTTTCTGCCTTTTAGGCAGAAAAAAAGACGGAACAGAGTAAATGTAGAGATAACAAGATCAATCAGACCCCATCGGTGATTTTTTGTATGCCTCGTACCCTTTTTTCTATCTATAAATCCGTGAGGTGGTTTCTTGGGAGAAAAAGTAATCTACTGACGTTTTAACAGTGAATGCACTTGGGACTAATAGGCAGGGAGATGTAATGGTGGAAAAGCATGACATAGAAGGAAGCTTTTGCTCGTCTAGTAATAGGGCAAAAGATATAGTTAATCGTTATCGTCGCGGAAGGAAAGGTGTTCTTGTAATGATCGGTATCTCTTCAATTTTGTTCCGGTCTTTCTTCGCGTGATCTTCGAAGCATAATAAACAGCTGCAAGATGATTTGCAAGAATACGCCGCTGATCTATCGCAAACGAGAAGATATTGTTTTTAATTTTTAATGGGTTTTTCGTGGAAAATTCACATTCTCCTGCATAATATTCGATTGGCATAATACGCCATTGTTAGCGGCAACAATTATAGCGGCTATCAAGAAAGGAGTGACGTTCGGTAAAAGGAAGGAACGGGGAATTTCTACTACGGTGTCAACTTTTTCATAATGCTTTCTACGAGAACCGTCCGTCTCATTGATCTTCAAAAATGCGGCATTCTCTTCCCTTCCCTTCCCTTCCCTTTCCTTTCCTTCTCTCCTCTCCTCTCCGTATTCATCGCGAAACCTGCTGCCTGCGGAAGAAAAGGGAGAGGAGGAGCTACCTGGAGTCTGCACTTTCTATACTAACTATAGGTATGGCGGAATCTTTGGATATAGATTGCACTACTCCATCATCCGATGACCATTCTGTCTGCACTCGTAACGAATTAACTTTCTCGATCAACGTTTACGCGTACGAAAGAAATTCTAGAAATGATTGGCTTCGTCATTTTCCAAGATTCCGAACTGTGCGCTGCGGTCAGCATCGGTCACTTTGAATCCGCCAAAAAGAAATGCAAAGTCTGACCTTTCGGACAGGGCACTTTCACCGGTTCGATTTCCAGATCAATCTCCGTTATACACCTCGGACTACGCCTCTAGGCATACGCTGCATCTGCTACAGTTCAGCAAAAAACTTTCGTTTTCCAAAAAAAAAAAAAAATAAAAAAATAAAAAAATTGAAAAAAAAAGCGACGACCTCCGCTTACGATAATTATCCAAATGGCTCGTAAAATTATTCACTATGAAACGATCCATTGTGGACTAATATGATGAATGATGATCGGTCAGATTTTCAACAGGCGGAAGTCAGCGATGTTTGCGGAACCTGATTCCGGACGTATTCGGGATATTCGTCGTTTCACTTAAACTGGAAACAAATTACGACATTCTATGAAGTAGTGTTTTGCTTTCTCTCTTAGAGACGGTGATTGTAATTTTTGCATAGTTGAACCGGATTCCCCGATCCCTTTCTCGCCCAGCTACTCCGAAAAGTAATGGACCTTGGAGTTTTCGTGTCGACCGTGCACGTTACAGATCTCGCATTAAGATCAGCTCTGCCGCCGCGAGAAAGTAAGAGGCTTGGTCCATCCGTCGACTTTATTTTAGAAGAACCGGCGCACTTGTGGAGAATGCGAAAAATAAAGTAAAACGCAGCAAACGCGACTCTCTCACTCACCTGTGCGCGATATAGCCATTGGAGGAACGCCTTCCTGTGAGAACGCTTCGCTTCGCTTCTCCTTTCGATCCCTTCCATCGATGTGTAAATCTCGAGTTATACATACACCGTGATACTACAATAATACGATTTCATATCAAAAAGAATCCGAGGCATTCGATCTTTTGAAAGAATAGCAAGGGTTGCGTACTGCTACCCTTCTTGTGATTCCATCGACCCTTCCAACTTTTAAATTTTCCAAAGGGAAAAATAGAATTTTTCATGTACATGTTTATAGGAGAAAATCTTCTCCTTTCGAGTCCCAGAATAGCATATTTTTGCGACGAAACGATTCGAGGACTTTGATTTTTCGTCAAGTAGTACAGGTCAACGAGATATCAGACATACCTTCTTCGCTCTCTTTCGACGAAAATAAACACTTTTCGTAATATGCTTGCGAGACAAAATCATCTTCTCTCGAGGCCCGGAATAACATATTTTCACGTTAAAACGATTCGCGTATTTTTATAATTTTAAAGTAGTACAAACTTATGATAAGTCCAACGTAATATTATTGCCTTCTTAAAATAAAATTGTAAGAGCTTTTCAACAGACATCACAGAACACAATCATCTCCTTTCGAGTCCTAGAATAACATATATTCGTGGCAGGTCGATTTAAATGCTTTGAATCTTTGGTCTTCGTCAGATTTCACTCAGGGGTTGCTCGAGTGTCGTAAGACAGTCGAACAATACGGGCATTGCGAACCCGAGGTACCCGAGCTATATTCCCCAATCTAGAGTGAGAAGTATCGACTCTCTAGAATACTACCCCTTTTACACCCCAAAAATAACTTTTCAAGTCGTTTTTAATTTAAGCCTAATTTAAGTTTTTAATTGAAGCCTAAATCGCAACGTTAAACGACATGGCAATCGTCCGTTGTTGTATTTTATTGTCGAATTCATGGGGTGTTTTTGAATGAAACTCATGAAACATTATGAAAACAATAGTTTATTGCTAGTGACTACAAAAGAAAGTACAAAATTTACAGATATGCTGCATGCATAAAAATCATAAATAGAAACGTAATCATTGGGGCCATAGGCCAAGAGAAAAGGTCGTATTTCATACGAGTATAAGAAAAAGACTTCACTCTGGATTTATGCTCGCACATTGTTTGTGCATTATCCCGGATAAGGTATAACGGATTGTTAGTATGCCCTATACTAAAGGTGCTTTTTGCATCACGTATCGTCCAAAAGAAGTGTGACATTTCTACAACCAAGACAGATGACCGCAATCCTTTATATCTGCTTCCCACCAAAACGATATAATTAATAACCTCATTTATGTTCCCATTCGTCCTGTCGGTACACTTGTGCGTGACACTCGCGATTAAATTTTTACAAAAGAACTCTCCCCGTAGAAGAGATAAATAAAATTTTATATAGCTGACAGAGGGATACGAGTCGCACATTTAGAATTTAAGAACGAGTCTCGGAGGTGGCTTAAGAGAATACACGTGGCGTTGCAGCGTGTACACTCTTCCGAGTATCTTTAAGTAAGAATTAGACGATGAGATGTGCATGGAATATGAAGTCTATCGAATAACAGTCTACGAGACAGCACCGTTCTAATTGCCACATGGAAACTCCATGTGCGCATCTCAGAGAAAAGGATAGGATTATCCCTTGCTGTTGCTCTTGCTGCCAAAGTTAACATCTTCGAGATTAGTCTTGTATTGTCGCTGCGATTGCTGCTGCGTTGACGTTTGTGAAGGATTATAACCCGAGTACTGATAACTGTATGCTTGAGGAGTCTGAACAGTGACATAATTCTGATTGCGATACGTCAGTGTGGATTGAGCTTGGTCGTTAGCATAACTTTGCTCTTGTTCCTGTTTGCTCCCAGCCTGACTGTCATAATTCTGGGCATCCGGTGATTGGTTATCGTAGTTATCGTAATCAGTGGGCTCAGCCGTCGATTGGGCTTTGTTTGCTTTATTAGGTGGAATATATTGGCCCGGGGTCTCTTGCAAAGCCAGTCGTGTCACGGGTTTCTGATTGTACTGATTATTCGGATATTTTGCTGCTTTTATCAGAGTGGTTGTGACTGGCGCAGGATTTATTTGGGCGATATTAATTTTTCCCAATGAGGCAGGATTGATCGCGTAGCCCAGGCCAGTCTTAGCAATTGGCGTATAAGTCTGATGTTGTTGCTGTTGCTGCTGCTGTTGCTGTTGCTGCTGCTGCTGCTGCTGCTGCTGCTGTTGCTGTTGCTGTTGCTGTTGCACTTCCTTGTTATAATTATTTTGATTTACGTAGCTCCCCTCATTGCTTCTTGTTACGATATTCTGATTAGTTTCGTAGGCAGGGTATTGCGTCACTTGCTCTTGAGCATTCTGCGCAAGAAGCTTGGACAAAGTTTGGCTCATGAGTTGCTCTAATTGCTGTGCTTTGACATAAGCTGCTGGCAAAGGGTAGTCGGGACCTACCGGTTGTCCAGCGACGCTCACCACTCTATACGTCGTCCTCGGTAGAGGAAGCGGTAAGTGCCTCAACTGATCTGTTAACTGCTCCAGTTGATTATATGGACTAGCTACTTTATAGGTACTTGATTGAACATCAAGATCCTTGGAACTGCCAGAGATATAGTTTCCGCCATCCACAAACTGATTTCCGGAATCGTGGTCTGAATTATTCTCGCCTGATTTTTGTCCTTTCCCAGGTCCTTTCCTTCTATCCTTCTCGCTCGCCTTTTCGTTCGAATCCAAATCCGAATCTTTCGTTAAATCGGAATATCCCGAATAATTTGGTGCCACGAGCGCTGCTTGCGAAGGTACCGGTGATTGCGATGATGATGGTGGTAGTGGCGGCGGCATAAATGGATGATTGTAATAATTAGGATAATAGTAAGGTGGCTGATAATAGTAGTTGGGATAAGTGGAAGTGCCGGAGTAAGGACTGGATGATAAGGATGATGGAGCCATCGTGTACGGCGAGGTGTAAGAATTGTACAGGTTATACGGAAGGTTAGAATACACGTTGTACGCTGGATTAGCATTGTAGTATCCCGCGGTTGACGCTATACTCGCTACATTGCTTTTTGGATAAGGATTGTAAGTCGGGAAATATGGATCTCTCTGGTAATTGCTTCTGTAGCTACTCGTGTAGGAATCTCGAGCGTCCACTTTGGGTGCATAGAGCTCGGGCGTTAGTTGCGTAATTATCTCCTTTTCAGCTCCCCTCTTAATTAATTTCGGATTATACGGGTAGACCGGATATATCGGTAGAAATGGCTCATCGTTAGGGTCATTGCTTTCTCGGTATCTCTGGGCAAAGATCGCAGGCGATAGCAGCAGCAATATCTAAAATTCAATTAGAAGTGCTAAAAGAGGAGGACCATGCAAAACCGCGCTAATTTCGCAAGTAATTAAAAAAGAAATCATTGACGAGAGGCGGGAAGTTTTGTTTGCGCTAGATTCTTTTTAGAGTACACTGATATACCAACCAATAATTCCATTGTCTCGGTGATGGAACGTGTCGCCTCTCCCTCGTCACTCTCAATTAAGGAAGCACAGAATTGATCCTCGAAGTCGTGCGTTAAGCTTCATGTAGATTAAAGCGTCACTCACTGATTACAGAGCTTGACCGGAACAGATCGGTACGGTGGTTCGGCAGCAATTGATGTATCAGTCGACTCTGAATTTCTCCTTTATACCCGGGCAATTGAAAAATCGTGAAAACTAGTTTAGCTTTTCTCTGGTCTTATATGTAGGTCTGGAAGCACAGCTCACACGCCCGGTCTACGTGTTGTGAAAACACGCAGTACGCCGTTGGCCACTAGTGGGGCGGTAGCAGCGACGAATAACGAGATCGGACCTTAGGCAGTAGATAAATCGATGTAGCAGTCACGTGCCAAGCGAATGTCATGACACGAGGAAACGTGGTGCAATGTCCAGTCTCGCGTTAAAGCCCTTGTCTTCGGTAATTCTTTCCGAGTAAACCAATAATTATTTCTGGAAGCATGGAAGCATCAATCGTGATTATGCCGGACAACCGGGAATGAGATGATTACCGATAGTAAAGAAAGTTACTTACTTTTATTATATCAAGACACGCGATTCTACGGACAATTGGTCAACGGAACCATTAATTTCGACCTCTCTATGAAAGAAAGACATTAGACTGCAGACCGTTGAAAGGGCCAAAGACAATGTCGTTTCTCAATTATACTCCCATATCCGCCTAACTTGACTGAAAGTCACATCAATTACAGGACGCTAGATCGGCGAACTTTCATCAAGGTAATTAAAAGCAAAAGAAAAACTCTTGTTTGCCTGCTCGCTCGTTTGCTCATTTGCTTATTTGCTCAGAAATATAATACGCTTGTAAGAATGAGACGATTAGTTTAATAAGAAACTAATACGAGGGGAGAGAAAGAGGAGGGAGTACCCGCGCCCGCGTCCGCCATTTTAAGGGAAAGGAGACAGCGAATGAAGGAGATACTTGAGCGAACGTACGCTAATTTCCTCTTCCTTGGATCAAGGTGGAAGGAATAAAAAGTAAAAGTAAGGAAAAGTATGGAGAGAGGCACAATGGCCAGCATGTAAGAGCACCTCATCGATAAAGACGATTAAGTCTTCAGGGGGAGAGGGAGAGGGAGAGGGAGAGAGAAAGGTAAGGAATAGAGTCAGTTGCATTGAAAGGGAAGGGTGCCGCTACTACCGGAGTAGGAAATACTTCGATCCTCGGACGCGTGAAAGATCTTTCCAGTTCCGTTGACCATCGCCTTTAGGAGCGACGGTGATGGTGGCGGTGGTGGTATCTCCAACAATCACCGTTGCTGCTATCTCGATCTAGACCACTCGATAGCTTTACTTTCACCGCTGCTAGCTGCTTGCTCCGCTTGTCGTCTGCTCTCGGCAGATCCTTGCCATGAGACGCGACCACACCTTCGACAGGATTGGATCGATAAACTCGGAACAGCATTAAACCTCCTGGTAAACTCAAAGGCAAATGCCGAATCCCTCGAAACTCTCCGGTCGTCCGTAGCGGCAAAATCCCGATCGACGCCGTACCCATCACCGGATGGGGAAGGGGAACACTAAATCAATTTTATTAGCATCGGATAGGAATGAAGTCGATCGCAAGAAGATTATGGCTCGTTATTCAGGTGCTACTGAAAAGAACCGTTAAGGTCGTTTCGATATAACGGTCGTAAGTAAAAGCGAAGTCAATCGACGACGAAAGCGAGCTCGCGACGGTAGAGTTTGCGCGAATTCGCTTGGTCACGGAAAGGACAATGACGTCCAGAGAAGAAGAAGAAGGAGGTGGAGGAGGTGGAGGACAACGACAATGATAACAACGACGACGACGACGACGACAACGACGACGTCAGGTTGCGTGACGTGGCTGCGGTGACAGCGGTGACAGCGGTGACAGCGGTCACGTATCGGCGAGCAAATGCTTCTGCACGAGGAGTAAGAGCGTAATTTTTCTCCTTTTCCCTGGGAACGTGGCATCGGGTGTTGCTGGCTGACTGTGGATAGCCGGTGTGAGAGTGAAGCGCAAATATGTCGTTGGCAGAACTCGTCGGAAAACGGAGAAATACACGTTTTCTATAAACGAAACAGCGGCGCGGTCGCCACTGTGAAGTTGCATTGCCTTTATCAGTATTTATTAAAAAAAAAACATGAGCTCCCATTGCATTTGTTACTATGTCATTTTTAATATTAAAACTCCTCAGAAGTACTTTTCATAGATCTAAAGAAGGAGAGAACTTTTTGTATTTTGAAAGTCGATTCGGTAGTTTTTGGAATGCTACCTTTTAAAGCTGCGAAGAGAGCAGTAGTATATTCTGAAATTATGTCTTCGCAACTTTAAAAGCCAGCATTCAAATATAAAAAAAATGCTCTTCTTCTTCTTTAGACCTAAAAAATGTGTTTCTACGGATTTCTAATCGATTTACCGCACAGAGAGAAAGTTTAGAAACGATAGCTAATTTTGGAAATAAGCTGGGCAGTTTTTGGAACGCTGAATTTTTAAGCGTGATTTGGCATTGTTTACCTTCGGTATTGATTATTTTAAATAACTTCGTAAACATATATTGTTGAAAATGATATAGAACTATAGAGCTATTTGAAATGCAATGGGAATTCATGATTTTTGTTGAAACGTTGATAAAAGCAATGGCAACTTCACGCTGGCGGTGCAATCGTTCTCATGGCGGGTGGATTCTCCGGTGTCGCGTTACCTGTACGCAGGAGGGACACGCGTGCTCTAGAATTCATCCGAGAGGGCCGGTCTCTCGGTCTCTCGGTCTCTGCGTGTCGAATTGGCCCGACTCTCTCGTCAGGCAACCTATTCCGTTACTCGCGCAACACATGTGGAACTCGCGCGTACCCGAGTCACTCCCAAGAAACTGGGTCAGGTGCATGCGTGAGGCTCACGCACACATTTCTCTCTCTATTTTGTTTGATGGTGCTCCTGCTACTGTCCTCTTATCCCCGCACGCAATTTCATTTTGCATTTTAGCAAGAAGAATGCTCTTGAAAGACCCACGCTAAAGGTCTAATGAATCCTCGATTTTACTACTGCAACAATCTCGGTTTGTTGCTTTTTCTATTTGCACTTTAATGCTTACCCTCCTATATTGCACGAGTACCTCGAGCCAAGTCTACATATTGCAAATGATGCTGCTCGTAAAGAAATGTGAAACGCGAAAGTGAAAATCTCATCTTTTTTCGTCAGAGAAATAACAAGCCCTAACATATGGAAAGAACTATTTCCAGATAATGGTAAAATTTCACTCGTTTCGCAATATATATATATATATATGTGTGTGTGTGTGTGTGTGCATTTTCTAACGTGCCACTCAGGTTTTTTGGCTTTTGAGGCCACCGTGAAATTTTAGTAGCAGAAGCTTTGTGGGAATTTTGGTTGTACAAAATCCAGGTAAGCAAAGAGGGCAAGCCCTTGATGAATCACACGAGAAACGACAACCAGTCCCTCCAGCAAGTCGCCCATTAACAGATCCAGTATCAGCTAAGAGCCATCCACTATACTTTCCCAAATAAAATAAAGCTTTAGAAAGGAGAGTCTACACACATATTCAGCACCAGTGATTCTGGCTTTAGAGTAAAAGTGATCTCTTTTTACCTACTATGGTTGCTTTTTCTACTATCGTGGCATCTGTCTTCGAGGCTCTGTGACTTTGCTCTCAATAAAAATAACTTTCACTCAACAAGACAATTAAGAATAAAGAATGCTGTGTTAATTATAATTATTCTTTTATAATGACGAAGAAACAGATTTATAGAAACGATATTGTAAAATGGAGTAATTAAGATCTTGCCTTTATAACCGAAAGAATATACCGAAATACATCGAACTAATTTAATCTAGAAACTTGACGATGCATAAAATAACTAATCAAGTGGATTTATTTAATGCGCCCCAAGTATGTCGTATTTTAATTAAATTGATGCATACATCAAGTAATAAACGTATATGCGCCATGCGCCTGTTTCCATAGCGTTTTAAAATTTTATATGGATTATTTGCTCAACGTACAATAATACGCATGTACATAAATATACCTACAATAAATTTATTAAATTAATTAAGTTGCAAAAGGTTAGGGGAAAAAATATCAAGCGATACATAGAGGAATATGATTTTATTACAAAAATATAATACAAAAATTATGTAACAAGAATCACATATCGTTGTCAAGTGTCTATTAGGGTATACTATAATAACTAGAAATAATATAAATTAACAAAAACATTATAATAATATAAATACATTTGTCGTATTTTATAATTTCAACGATACCGCGATAACAAAGTTTTACTCGCATTCCTCGATCGTCGATAAAAATTGTATTGATCGATACGATTGAGCGAGTGCTACCATAGTACTACGCGTCACCAGTATTTGCAATGCATTTTACTAGTCGAATATAAACAAAGACTGGGCGCTGCTATATGGAATTAACGTTTTATCAATAAGTTCCGATCGTCGGTGCCACTTTCTGTCTTTCCGCGTATGTATGTCTTCCGTCGAATTCGTTCAGTATTGTAACAAAAATCGTAACTCGTGTAAAACTCGTGATACATTAACGAGAGAGTGCGTGCAATTTGTCCGTCCGTCTGTTCGATCTAATATCTACCGAGAGGACTCGAGTAGGAGATTGTGTCGTATTTGGGGCGTCCAGATTCCATACTCGCAAACATTTTCGCCGCTGAGAAACCGACGTACGTAGGACTGATGTGAGAGTAGGAGGCTTGGTTCTCCGCCGGAGAACTGTAAGAAGAGCTAGGACTCGAGTAGCCGGAGGAGTAGCCATTGCTGGCGGACGACGAGTAGCTAGGAGCCGAGCTGGTAGCCGAATAAGTAACCGCCGGACTTGAATGGCCCGAGTAACCAGAACTGGAAGAGTAGCCAGAGCTCGGACTGGAATAGCCGGCACTGCCACTGGACGAGTAGGAGCTCGAAGAATCGGGCGAGTATCCCGAGTAAGAAGCAGTGGAATAAGAAGGACTGGAGGAGGATCCCGATGAGTAGGAGCTTGAGGATATCGGGAGGGAGTAGCTGGAGCTGTCGGAGGATCCGCTCGAAAGTCCAATGTGAACGCCAGGAGAACCATAGGAACCCGATGACGAAGCTGGTGTACCGTAGCTCGACTGAGCGTCCGAGTGCGAGGCCAGATTCGAGAGGCTATAACCGGATCCTGAGGAAACTGGAAGCGCGTAGCCTGAACTACCGCCATGCGACCCAGTTGATAAGCTAGTAAGAGTAAGTCCAGATGAGCCATGAGAGCCCGAAGACGCTGAGATTCCATGAGAAGATCCTGATGAAAGTGGAAGACTGTAGCTAGACGTACCACCCGTACCGTGTAATCCTCCCGTCGCTAATATTAATCCTCCAGAAACTGGAGCAGCGGATCCAGATGTAATTGGTACATATCCCGAGGATCCGCCAGACGATGGTTGCAAAGATATGGTTGGTAAACTGTAGCCAGAACCGTGAGAGGTTGCCATAGCTACTGGAATGCTGATACTACCTGACGATCCACTGCTATAGGCGGATAATCCGTGGACCCCAGTTGCATAAATTGGCTGAGAATAGCTGCTGGACGGAGAGCTGGCAGCGGCGGAGCCTCCTTGGATGCCAAAGGTTACAGGGCCCGTCTTTGCCGGCGAAAATAGTCCATGGCCATTGCCCGTTCCGAGGGAGATGGGCAAAGAGTAGGACGCTTGAGGCCCGTGTGCTCCCAATGATAGAGCTTGCAGACTTATTCCATGACCCAAACTGGATTGCAATCCGTATCCAGATCCGATATTAGCTCCGTTCGAAGGAAAAGAGTATCCTCCTCCACCTCCTCCTCCTCCTCCTCCACCTAATCCATAGCCGCTGAGAGACCCGTGGGTACTACTACCACCACCCCCGCCGCCGCTACTGCTACTGCCACCACCACCACCACTACCAACACCACCACCACCACCACCAACACTTGTGTGGCCAAGGGAAGATCCTCCAAGACTGTAGCCAGAACTCAAGCTCGAATATATGGGCGACTGATAGGAAGAACCTCCGAACGAGTAATCTATGGTACCGCGTTTACCCTTGATTGGTCGGTAGAGCCTATGCAATTTCTCAGGCCTGATCTCCCTAGAGGAGACCTGTGAGAAAACAAGGGCAACCAGCCCCAGTAACACCTGCAGAAGAAACAAGACGAACTTGGATTATAAGATAAACCGACGAACAAACACCGGAGGTACGTATGATGTTAGAGATTAGAAAGAGAGGAAGAGAGATGGACCGCGATTAAGGTGAATCGACAATAATCGCTGCGATGTTAATTATGTTTATAGATTCGAGAAAGGAGTAATTATCACTTACGACTGGCCGCATAACGAGGAGACTCATAGTCTACCCTAGAGACAACACTATTTCTCGTGATCAACCGACTACTAAGTGGGTAAGTGAAAAGTTGTTTGATACCATTGCAACCAAGAAGAGACCTTTTATATCTGGATCCCCCTCTCGAACGAAAGAAAGGTCTAGGTGAAGGTAAATCTTCTGATCCGGAGCGCTCCGCGCAACGTCGCGCTAGCCTATGAAGCAGCGAGCGTAAATTTACCCACGGGAAACAAGAAACTTGCAAATTAAATTTACCATAAGTAAAAGTAACTAATCGATCCTTATCAATCATTGTTCCAGTCTATACTTCAATGGAGGGAGCAAGCATATTTGTAGAGCGGTCTACGCCCCCGGAAAAGGAACGAAGCGGCCTTCCTGCGAATAATAAAACAGAACGAATTTAGTCCAAGCATTTTCCCTGCCCGCGCGCGCGCGCGCATTCTTCTAAGCGCAATAAATGTTTTTGCACAAAAGTCATTTATCAATGGATCCCGGCAATTTAAGGTGAAAGTTTTTTCACGCATTTACTTACTTTTATAAATGACACACGAGCGCGCGCGCGTGCGCGTCGAGCTTCGAGGTATAAATATAAGTATGATCCAAAATTGTATTTTAATGTATTCAGAGTTATCGTAAAGGAAAGTGTGCCATCTCGTAAAATAGATCACAGTTTCAGCTGATTGCATTAGAGATCGCACATACTGATATGAATAGTAATTACCTTCCACCGAATAGACTCTTCTTCCATTCAAGCCGTGGCATTATATGTCACAGCTATGAGATATATTCGTCGTTTCATATTATTTCCGATAACTCTTGCGCAAATATAATACGTATTTTGTCCGTTTCTTTTTTTTTCCCCCTCTCATCCTCCTTTTAACATTTTTCTCTTTTTACCTTTTTTCTCTCCCTTCTACAGAGTAAAATTCATTTTGACGCGTCATTATAAGAACGACGGTCTATTTGCCAAGGAAAGTATAATGAATACTTCTTTATAGAGGATATGACTTTCAGTGAAATTTGATTACGTGAAAAAGAATGTAGAATAATTGAACACTGTCCGATAATGATAAAAATGGTGGAAAATCCTACAATTAGAATTATACATTTTGAAATAATGTAGATTGCGTATCCAAGTGATTCCGCGGCGCAAGATACCTTGCGCTATACTATAAATTACACCATTGGGGGAAAAAGATGCTAAGTACACAGTTTAACGAAAGTCCTATCCTATCCTCATTGGAAAGTCTTACGATAACTCTAGAGCTGTACATTGAGAGAAAAAGGAGATTTTCTTCTCGAATTTTTAACGGCATGAAGAGCGGCAGGGAAAACGCAAATAAGTGAAGGTGTTGAAAAAAAGGTATCAGAGCATTAACAGGCAAAATTCACACGGCTACTCATGCTGCCAATGACCGGATCATACTCCCTCCCGACTACTGTTCGCTAACAATCACGAGCGAATGAAAATCGCAATTGATTTCGTTTTACTTTCACCTACAAGGCAACGGAAATTGCAAACATTTTCAGTCAATTTCCAGTTTCTGTGTACCCTGTTTTTTTTTTGTTTTGTTTCTTAATCATCATCGCACTATCGCCAAAGTAACACTGTCGATAGTACACGCATACGCGAGCATACATGCACACGCGAAACAGCAGCTGTCCATGTAGCCATCGCTAGTAGTTTAAGCTCGAGTTGAAAGAGTCTCGGATTCTTGGCGGTAAAACTAATTGCACTTTAAACGGCGAATAGATATTAATTAGAGTTCCTTTGCACAGCAGCTCACTCTGCGCATTCTTGCGTTAGTTTGAGACAGGATAGAATTCTACGTGTGATTTTTAGAGACCTCAGGGGGAAATGGAGTCTGAAGTCACGATAGAAAGGAAAATTATGATCTAGCGAGGCATAAATAGCAGTGAGAAATAAATATTCCACTAGGAAGAATGGAGTGTCTAATTATGATTTCATGTAGGCTAACAAGTAGCTGTACAAGGAAATAGGATTAAATTGAATCGGCTATCTCATTTTCACACGTGAAATTGAGCGCCGTAAAAAAGCTCCGCGAATTAGAATTAAGAGGAGAGCAGAGCGATAGTTTCATGCGATCTCGAGAATCTACTCGAGGAGTCGGAGGAGAGGCTCGTTTATACCGTGACTCGTCCGCGTGCAGATTTCTCGGGTAAAATCTGAAAGACCAGTTCACGAAGAAATCCCGATTAAAACAGGTTCGGTGTTTAGAAGACTACACGACTAAAACGAGCTCTAAAAGCTAAAACGAAAAACCGAACGAAATTTGGGTCATCCGCTGAAAGTGAGTTGACATTGGATTTACAGTTTCGTGTACATATATTCTTGAAATACACGAATTTTTTTATTACCCTCCTATCCCTACACAGACCTTTCCTGTTCCTTTCTAAACTTTTATTCGTGCAGGACAAGCGACAGTTAACATTCGTGACCCGCTAAGAAAAATCATTAAACGCTCACAGAGAGAAGCAACGCGAAGAAGAACCCGTGCGGTCACACAGCCTAGAAAACTTTTAACCCTGGCGCCTCTAAAATTAAAATAAATGGCGGCACATGCACGCGCACCGTCTACCGAACGGGTTGACTTTTGTGAGTTTTGTGAGGAGGAAATTGCACCTTTGACTCGTGACTCGCGATAGCGTTAGCTCAAATGACGAGAGAACCGATTTGGTAGAGCCGGGGGAGTGGGACTGTCAGTAGGTTATGAAATCATCGTCATCTACGTACACTCGCTGACGATGGCGTATTATGTATTCTCAGGATTACTCGGGTAACCCGACAGTGCGATCGTGGTTAGAATTATCGAACGACTTTCGAGGTCAGGATCGAGTGCCGTAGCGAGGCCAGTAAAAGAGGCAGCATGATTCAGGCCCGATCGACGTGCACACGCTTCGCGCGCGCGCGCGCGTGTTCTGGTGAGAGTTTCTTACCGTAGTATAGGTTTGCGGACCGGAAGTAGCCTCAGTTCATTTTCTCGACTCGTGACTTTCCATCCCATCGGGAGACGAGCGAGAGGAGAGGAGAGGAGAGAGGAATGGAAAGAAGGAGCGAGAGGATCGCCGGCAAATTATGGCCTTATGGTCTTTTTTACGTTCGACGGGCGTAAAGCAAGATCTCTTAACTAACGTTGTCTACGGATCTAATAATGAATAAGCACTTGGACTGTGTGGAGTACAAAAAATATGCAACATTTATTCAATAAATATAATCACCCACTTATATACATTCCCACGCTCATAAAATATGACGACTTATCGTAGTAACTTATGGAATAGAGAGAAAAGACGAGGAGAGAAGAACGAATGAGTTTTACAGGCCGTCTCGCGCGCGCGTGCGTTGGCACTCTTCTCGCTCTGGTTTGCCGAGTAATTCGGACAAATTTGGAAATGACATATCGTGATTTCAACAGTCCAATAACGCTGTTGAAATAACTAATAAACGTACATTAAAAATAATCACGGTAACAAGCGCGCCGAATTTTCCAATTTCAGATTATTACATTATATTATTATGGCATTGAGTTCTCGAGCGTTGTTTGGATTTTGCTCTGATTCTTTGAGATTGACGCAGCACGATGGAGTTAAAGCGAGAGAAAAGAAAAGAGACGAATGATTCGATCAATTCGCAAAGATCACGGGGGGAGCCTCTTCATTTCCATATTTGCGCCGGTTTAACTTGAGCGTACGACGGGACATAACTCCAAGGATACGCCGATGCCACGGGCTTCTGTATCTGATAAGCCACATTCGGGTAGTAATATACAGGATAAACAGCCTTGACTGGCTTGTACAGAAGTGGATTAATCACGGATTGAACTCCGTAAGTTGGCGATTGCACCGGTGTAATTGCCGCCGGGATATGCACCGGCTGCACGTGCGTCGACGTCGCTGGTATTATCGGTTGCAGCGCTGACCCTACGTTATTAATAGGGACGAAGGGAGAGTGAGGAGAGGAAGCGACGGAGGAAGGAGTGGAAGAGATCGCAGGAGACGTCGAAGTTCCCACATCGATGGAAAAAGAGGGACCGGAAGCGGGCGGTAGCGGCGCGTGCGAAGGAGGTCCAGTAGTACCACTCGGCCTCTGGCCAGCCGCGCTTGCAAACGGAATCCCAAAATGAGTTGGCGCATCTGCCACTTGTACCGGAGGTATCGGCGCGACAGCCCCTACAAGACCGGGAACGAAACTCGTGCCGGTAAAATACGTAGGCGCAAATCCACCGTAAACGGGGAAACCCGGTTGCGATGCGATCGCAGTTCCTATTCCGGACTGGGAACTACCATGGCCCGTCGGGTTTTTCGAATCTTGCGTGGAAGCTGCACCGGACGACGTTTCTACGGTCGTCGTCGTCGTCAGAGTCGGTGCTTGCGTCGTGGTAGAAGCACCATATTGAGCGTGGAATGCCGGTGGTCCGATGGTAGAGCTCGCAAAGGAAGACTGCTCTAGCGGAAGGTTTTCAGAAACGAGGCTGCTTCCGGAATTTTGTTCAGTCAGACCCTGGAACTTCGTAGATTTGTCGAAAGATGGGAATTCAGTAACGACAGATGTGAGAAACTTTTGATTCTGCGCATAGTTCGCGTGATTGTGGTCATACCTTCCGGAAACCTCGGGACTGGACTGAGCAGCCAGCGCTCGTTGCAGTTGTAGGATCAATCGATCTTTTTCCAGAGACTGAATCTGCTCGAGGGTCTCTTTAGGGTTCAAGGTTCCTGAGGCGTACGCTGGCAAACGCCCGGTGAACACTTGCGAACTTTGCGTGGTGCCGACCAGTTCTTGAAATTGAGAATTTGGATCTTGCAATTGATTATTGGTGCCGCTATCGGCAAACTCCTCGCTATTAGGCGCAAAGTCCTGATTGATCGCAGGTGCGCCGTACAGCTGCTGGATGGCTTCGGCATTCTGAGCGAGAAATATGGCGGCGTCCGAGATCTGCTGTTGTCGCTCACCCTCGTTCTCTATCAGACTTTGACTTTGGCCGTGCAAGTTCGCTCGCTGATCTTCGTTTTCAGCAAATTGATGAGACTGCTGCTGCTGCTGGGGCGAAAAACTGTCCGCGGATGATACGTACGTGGGTAATTTTTGATTTCGAGGTGGTAGATAGTTTGCTGAATTAGAGCCGAACGGTATATTGTTCTGTGTAGCTATTGGACTTTGCTCGATAAAATCAACGTGTCTAATTGGACTTGGAACGCCTTGATTTAACAAGCCATTGTTATTGTTATTATTATTATTATTATTAATTAGCTGCTGATTAGAATTCTCCCGGTTCCGTTGACCGTGACCACCGCCGGGTTTCTTGATCGGTGAATTTTGATGACTGGGAGGGCCGTAAGTATTAAATGGCCTATTTATTTGACTGGAATGTCTGGTAAACTGTCTACCCCTCGACGATGATAAATTACTCCGAAGGCGTAGCCTGTTATTAGCAGCCTTCAAACGATCGGCTCTACTGTAAAAGCTATCCGAGTCTCTTTTCCTGTGTACGTCAAATTGCTCATCATCAGTTTCGGCATCTATTGTACTGAAATCCGCCAACTGCCGCACACCGGACTCTTCATTCCGCAAGGCATCTTCAGTATTTGCTAGGGATACTGATACTACGAAAAGACCTACAAACTGAAGTACCCATCATTACCAATGATTGAATCGTAATGATTCAATAAGACTCTACATCGCACGAGTCTCCTTCTCTTAAGAAAAACTCCTTACCAGTATAGATCGCATATTTAATTAGAAACGAAATCCTCGTGAAACACTCTACTACACTGCACGAAAGACTCTTGGAGCTATCGAACCGTTGCCCACACTTAATCAGAGCGCACTAAGTGTAAAAACTAATTCGAAAAGACTCGTGGACTTGAAATGGACTCGCACTGACTAAGGCCACAGCTATTCCTGCACATGTATAAATACAGTTGGGTCGCGACCATTCACGAATTACAATGGACTTTCTTACTGGCTTTCATCGATCGAAATTGAGCAATATTGTTACGAATTCATTATGTTACACTTGCCAATGATACATGACATGTCATCTCCAAAAACTGTCCTATCCTTCAACCAATTTACCGTTTACTGTCGAAGATTTCTTCAAATTTAATACATCAGCCTGCGCTTTTTTGTCTGGGCTATTCGAAAACTTTTAATTGGAGAATGGTCGATCTAAATCTAATCGACGTACCGAGCAACCTAAGACAGAATCGTATCTCCCTCCTGGCAAAACCTTAAAACCGTACGATTCTGATATTCAACGACCGAAGATTTAAGCCGTAAAATTTCTCTAATTTTTACTTTGAACGGAGAAAATATGCGTTGTATACCTCTGTCTTATAAGACACAAAGTGTGTTTCGGTAGATCTACTCAATGGACACCTGTAATTCTCTTCACGTAAAACTTCTCAAGATTTTAGTGAAAGTCCTTAGAGTCTTAAGACTGGTAGAATACGAAGTGAGTAATTCATTTATAGGGATATATTCCTATTGTGTAAGAACGGCGATTACGCACATTTGTCGCGCGTAGAGTTCTTATCGCCTTAAGATGGTTCGGATAATTTTACACGTGGATTTTCTCTGTCAATTGTCAATTGCATTTGGATGAGATAACGC
Source organism: Sclerodermus sp. 'alternatusi' (assembly GCA_037305995.1). Taxonomy (NCBI): domain Eukaryota; kingdom Metazoa; phylum Arthropoda; class Insecta; order Hymenoptera; family Bethylidae; genus Sclerodermus; species Sclerodermus sp. 'alternatusi'. The sequence continues at coordinate 928,641 of CM074558.1, read as the reverse complement.
TATATGTTAATACCTTACGTACGCGCAACATTTCACCCACTTATTTCCTTACGCTTCCCCCGATATAAATTTTCCAAATTAGTTTCGAAAACTTTTTGCCCTCCATTAACTTGTCGCGAGTTATGTCGATATGAATCAGTGGCGTTTTAATTGATAAGTCAAACATGTTTATGAATATATACTCGATTTATTCGTGAAAGTTGAAGAGATACATTTTTTGATCGAACACACAATTGTACAGAAATAATTCCTTAGAATTTTACAAAAACATTGTGTGCGAAAACATTATCTGAATAATTTCCTGATTCGGATTCGGATGTCGTCATAGCTGTTTTATCGTGTCGTAAAAAGTGAAATATTCTAACCGTAGATCAGTGGGCTGCTGTAGTAGTAAGGATAGGTGCGGTATGCGGCGTAAGCATAGGGTACACTATAACTGGCGGAATAGGCAATTGGTGCAGTATATGCACTGTATGCAATTGGTGCAGTGTACGCCCCGAGAAGGACTCCTCTCTTATCTCTCGCACCTTCGGCATTCGTCACATCCTCGATCTTCGCTGGCTCAGCCTTCTCAGCTTCGACGACTTTCTCATCGGCGTAAGCAACAGCAACGAGTGCGAAGAGAAGAGCAAACTACAAGTTACGTTGAAAAATTATTGAAAGTTAACAAAAATATTAACAAGATAGCAATTAAAAGCTCCAGCATTTACAAAACAGTAGTCACAAGTCCAAGTAGAAAGATAAACGTTTTGATCCAAATTAGAGCTACTAAATGCAGATCATACTTACAGCCAAGAATTTCATGATGAGTTCTTAAAAGTTTTTAGCAAACCAAGTTCTTACGTCTCTTTGAGATCTACTACTGCTATCTCAGCACACAAAGACTGAATGATGCTTCTGCTTTTAAATGTATAGCCTTATATACCTGGCCGAACCATTGGATCTATACGCGTCAGTCACTGATTGATCAATGCACGAGGACGCACGCATCGTCCGTGTGTGGCATTCGCTGTCTATGTGTTCAGAAACATTGCTGGAGGGTTGTTATACGTTCTATTGTTTACAAGGACCTATACGTAACTCCAGTACGTGTCTTCGTCTACGATGTCCGCTAAAAAATCGTGTGCACGTAACTCGAAGCAATGGCATGCACAATCCCCAGATCAAGACAACGATGAAGCAAGGAACCTTGGATATCGGCCAAATACAGCAAGTTCAGTAATCAATAGACTATTGTCATATATAATGTAAGAAAATAATGCGCAATCAGAAAATTAGAAAATAAAAAAATAGAAATTATAGCGTAATAGAAAAGAAAATGAGATTAAGAAATAATTATGAATAGAAACACGCCGCCAAGAGCATAATATAGTTGCGAATATAGACATCAACAGAACCTTTATCGTATTTAGTTAAATTTTGAAAGAACATTAACTATCACCTTACACATTATGCAATTTCTAAATCACAATGCAAAATATTTGAGAGGTATTCATGGGATAATGCAAGTATAAGGAAAGAATAAGTAAGTAACAAATAAATATACTTTAAATCTATTTTCCATATCATACACATTTATCCGTAAAGTTCTGTACATAATACTCCTTTTAAAAGTGCATTGAGGTAGTAATTCTCATACAGTGTAAAATAGGTATTTATTAAGTATTATTGTATCTTCTGTGTTCACGGTGTTACAAAACGATCACAATTCCTAAACTGGAGTTATTCTTAAAGCTTTTCTAAGAACTTTTTCCTCATGGCATTTTTTGATTTGAAGCTTAATTTTCAAAGTATTCAAAGATAAATATGCCATTAGTTAAACAGAAATACTGTTATAGTTAAAGAGAGGTGGCGCCACTTTACCATAATTAACATTAAATAAAAATTTCTTAAAATAGCGTTAGGAATAACACACTTTCAGGAAGCGCGACAGTTTTATAACACCCATAAGTTCATGTATTTTTTACATATTTAGATTTACCGGGTCATGTTTTATTTCTTCTACGCTTCCTGGATCAATTCATAATGATCTATGAAGTTAGATTTAAAGGCACGAACATCAGGCGCAGAAGGCATCGGTCATTCCGCTTGGTGTTCAGTAAAATACCTAGGAGGAGGTTTTAGTGGGTCGAACCCCACACTACCTCTGGTCGAAGTGTCTTCGGCCAAAGGTGTTCCGTTGTGGAATTTCCTCCTCCTGTCAAAAAAAAAAAAAAAAAAAAAAAAATTTCAACATCATCAAAGCAGATACACTGAACTACAATAAGCTCGAAAAGAAGAAACTCTATATCTGGAGATCCCTGGATATCCAAGAAGGGACCATCGAAAAAACTTTTGGCTTCCCTATCTCCATTGAGGCCTTACCAACATGGGTATACCTATTGGCATGGTCCTCAACATCATTGACAGGCACTAAGCCCCAGCGCCAAGACAAGGCATCCCACCATAGCTGGGGAATCCGTAGACTCAACCGGGAGCATGATATTCGCCGCTTCTTGGGGTCATGTGTATTTGCCATAATGACGGATGCATGTGATTCTACGAAGTAAGATAGAGGCTTGAACATCAGATGAAATATACTTTGGTGATTTCATTTGGTGTTCACTAAATTGCCTTAGAGGGGTTTTAGTGGGTCGAACCCCACACTACCCTGGTCGACTGGCCAGGGTGTCTGGAAGTCAGATTTCCCCTCTAGCCAAAAAAAAAAAAAAAAAAAAAACATCACCTTATGCCACCTAAACACCAATTGGAATTTCCAATTGTCATTGAAGACAGCAATGAAGATATATATGCGAGTGAATTATTCTAATGTCTTTTAATATGAATGTAAAATGTCTTGTTAAAACTATGTAAATGAAATGTATGTAAGAAAATGTTTATGAATAAAGAAACATATTATTGAAATACATGTATATATTTATTTTACCCACTCCAGCCTATATCCTATATATATTATCCTACATTCACAGCAATTCGAAAAGCTTATAGAAGTTTTTTGCAAATGTAAAGCTATGGCATTTTTCCAAAACTAGAAAAAACCCGAGATTTCTGAGCTCGGAATGCCGAAAAAGCGTCGGGAAAGCGGAAAACTCGGATGCATTTTCCAGGAAAATGCACTTTTTGGAAAACTGCAGAGGGAAAATGCATTTCTCTCGTCGAGCTCTATCCGTATGCGAAGTTTCGGGAAATTTTTTTTTTTTTCCGGTTTTTCCAAAAACCAAAAAAAAATTTTCCGGAAAATTGCAGTTTTTCCGACGGATTCTTCTTGGATATCGGTGCTTTTAGTAGTATTCCTAAACCCGAGATTTCTGAGCTCGGATTGCCGAAAAAGCGTCGGGAAAGCGGAAAACTCGGATGCATTTTCCAGGAAAATGCACTTTTTGGAAAACTGCAGAGGGAAAATGCATTTCTCTCGTCGAGCTCTATCCGTATGCGAAGTTTCGGGAAATTTTTTTTTTTTTCCGGTTTTTCCAAAAACCAAAAAAAAATTTTCCGGAAAATTGCAGTTTTTCCGACGGATTCTTCTTGGATATCGGTGCTTTTAGTAGTATTCCTAAACCCGAGATTTCTGAGCTCGTATTGCCGAAAAAGCGTCGGGAAAGCGGAAAACTCGGATGCATTTTCCAGGAAAATGCACTTTTTGGAAAACTGCAGAGGGAAAATGCATTTCTCTCGTCGAGCTCTATCCGTATGCGAAGTTTCGGGAAAATTTTTTTTTTTCCGGTTTTTCCAAAAACCAAAAAAAAATTTTCCGGAAAATTGCAGTTTTTCCGACGGATTCTTCTTGGATATCGGTGCTTTTAGTAGTATTCCTAAACCCGAGATTTCTGAGCTCGGATTGCCGAAAAAGCGTCGGGAAAGCGGAAAACTCGGATGCATTTTCCAGGAAAATGCACTTTTTGGAAAACTGCAGAGGGAAAATGCATTTCTCTCGTCGAGCTCTATCCGTATGCGAAGTTTCGGGAAATTTTTTTTTTTTTCCGGTTTTTCCAAAAACCAAAAAAAAATTTTCCGGAAAATTGCAGTTTTTCCGACGGATTCTTCTTGGATATCGGTGCTTTTAGTAGTATTTCTAAACCCGAGATTTCTGAGCTCGGATTGCCGAAAAAGCGTCGGGAAAGCGGAAAACTCGGATGCATTTTCCAGGAAAATGCACTTTTTGGAAAACTGCAGAGGGAAAATGCATTTCTCTCGTCGAGCTCTATCCGTATGCGAAGTTTCGGGAAATTTTTTTTTTTTTCCGGTTTTTCCAAAAACCAAAAAAAAATTTTCCGGAAAATTGCAGTTTTTCCGACGGATTCTTCTTGGATATCGGTGCTTTTAGTAGTATTCCTAAACCCGAGATTTCTGAGCTCGGATTGCCGAAAAAGCGTCGGGAAAGCGGAAAACTCGGATGCATTTTCCAGAAAAATGCACTTTTTGGAAAACTGCAGAGGGAAAATGCATTTCTCTCGTCGAGCTCTATCCGTATGCGAAGTTTCGGGAAATTTTTTTTTTTTTCCGGTTTTTCCAAAAACCAAAAAAAAATTTTCCGGAAAATTGCAGTTTTTCCGACGGATTCTTCTTGGATATCGGTGCTTTTAGTAGTATTCCTAAACCCGAGATTTCTGAGCTCGTATTGCCGAAAAAGCGTCGGGAAAGCGGAAAACTCGGATGCATTTTCCAGGAAAATGCACTTTTTGGAAAACTGCAGAGGGAAAATGCATTTCTCTCGTCGAGCTCTATCCGTATGCGAAGTTTCGGGAAATTTTTTTTTTTCCGGTTTTTCCAAAAACCAAAAAAAAATTTTCCGGAAAATTGCAGTTTTTCCGACGGATTCTTCTTGGATATCGGTGCTTTTAGTAGTATTCCTAAACCCGAGATTTCTGAGCTCGGATTGCCGAAAAAGCGTCGGGAAAGCGGAAAACTCGGATGCATTTTCCAGGAAAATGCACTTTTTGGAAAACTGCAGAGGGAAAATGCATTTCTCTCGTCGAGCTCTATCCGTATGCGAAGTTTCGGGAAATTTTTTTTTTTTCCCGGTTTTTCCAAAAACCAAAAAAAAATTTTCCGGAAAATTGCAGTTTTTCCGACGGATTCTTCTTGGATATCGGTGCTTTTAGTAGTATTCCTAAACCCGAGATTTCTGAGCTCGTATTGCCGAAAAAGCGTCGGGAAAGCGGAAAACTCGGATGCATTTTCCAGGAAAATGCACTTTTTGGAAAACTGCAGAGGGAAAATGCATTTCTCTCGTCGAGCTCTATCCGTATGCGAAGTTTCGGGAAATTTTTTTTTTTTTCCGGTTTTTCCAAAAACCAAAAAAAAATTTTCCGGAAAATTGCAGTTTTTCCGACGGATTCTTCTTGGATATCGGTGCTTTTAGTAGTATTTCTAAACCCGAGATTTCTGAGCTCGGATTGCCGAAAAAGCGTCGGGAAAGCGGAAAACTCGGATGCATTTTCCAGGAAAATGCACTTTTTGGAAAACTGCAGAGGGAAAATGCATTTCTCTCGTCGAGCTCTATCCGTATGCGAAGTTTCGGGAAATTTTTTTTTTTTTCCGGTTTTTCCAAAAACCAAAAAAAAATTTTCCGGAAAATTGCAGTTTTTCCGACGGATTCTTCTTGGATATCGGTGCTTTTAGTAGTATTCCTAAACCCGAGATTTCTGAGCTCGGATTGCCGAAAAAGCGTCGGGAAAGCGGAAAACTCGGATGCATTTTCCAGGAAAATGCACTTTTTGGAAAACTGCAGAGGGAAAATGCATTTCTCTCGTCGAGCTCTATCCGTATGCGAAGTTTCGGGAAATTTTTTTTTTTTTCCGGTTTTTCCAAAAACCAAAAAAAAATTTTCCGGAAAATTGCAGTTTTTCCGACGGATTCTTCTTGGATATCGGTGCTTTTAGTAGTATTCCTAAACCCGAGATTTCTGAGCTCGGATTGCCGAAAAAGCGTCGGGAAAGCGGAAAACTCGGATGCATTTTCCAGGAAAATGCACTTTTTGGAAAACTGCAGAGGGAAAATGCATTTCTCTCGTCGAGCTCTATCCGTATGCGAAGTTTCGGGAAATTTTTTTTTTTTCCGGTTTTTCCAAAAACCAAAAAAAAATTTTCCGGAAAATTGCAGTTTTTCCGACGGATTCTTCTTGGATATCGGTGCTTTTAGTAGTATTCCTAAACCCGAGATTTCTGAGCTCGGATTGCCGAAAAAGCGTCGGGAAAGCGGAAAACTCGGATGCATTTTCCAGGAAAATGCACTTTTTGGAAAACTGCAGAGGGAAAATGCATTTCTCTCGTCGAGCTCTATCCGTATGCCAAGTTTCGGGAAATTTTTTTTTTTTTCCGGTTTTTCCAAAAACCAAAAAAAAATTTTCCGGAAAATTGCAGTTTTTCCGACGGATTCTTCTTGGATATCGGTGCTTTTAGTAGTATTTCTAAACCCGAGATTTCTGAGCTCGGATTGCCGAAAAAGCGTCGGGAAAGCGGAAAACTCGGATGCATTTTCCAGGAAAATGCACTTTTTGGAAAACTGCAGAGGGAAAATGCATTTCTCTCGTCGAGCTCTATCCGTATGCGAAGTTTCGGGAAATTTTTTTTTTTTTCCGGTTTTTCCAAAAACCAAAAAAAAATTTTCCGGAAAATTGCAGTTTTTCCGACGGATTCTTCTTGGATATCGGTGCTTTTAGTAGTATTTCTAAACCCGAGATTTCTGAGCTCGGATTGCCGAAAAAGCGTCGGGAAAGCGGAAAACTCGGATGCATTTTCCAGGAAAATGCACTTTTTGGAAAACTGCAGAGGGAAAATGCATTTCTCTCGTCGAGCTCTATCCGTATGCGAAGTTTCGGGAAATTTTTTTTTTTTTCCGGTTTTTCCAAAAACCAAAAAAAAATTTTCCGGAAAATTGCAGTTTTTCCGACGGATTCTTCTTGGATATCGGTGCTTTTAGTAGTATTTCTAAACCCGAGATTTCTGAGCTCGGATTGCCGAAAAAGCGTCGGGAAAGCGGAAAACTCGGATGCATTTTCCAGGAAAATGCACTTTTTGGAAAACTGCAGAGGGAAAATGCATTTCTCTCGTCGAGCTCTATCCGTATGCGAAGTTTCGGGAAATTTTTTTTTTTTTCCGGTTTTTCCAAAAACCAAAAAAAAATTTTCCGGAAAATTGCAGTTTTTCCGACGGATTCTTCTTGGATATCGGTGCTTTTAGTAGTATTCCTAAACCCGAGATTTCTGAGCTCGGATTGCCGAAAAAGCGTCGGGAAAGCGGAAAACTCGGATGCATTTTCCAGGAAAATGCACTTTTTGGAAAACTGCAGAGGGAAAATGCATTTCTCTCGTCGAGCTCTATCCGTATGCGAAGTTTCGGGAAATTTTTTTTTTTTCCCGGTTTTTCCAAAAACCAAAAAAAAATTTTCCGGAAAATTGCAGTTTTTCCGACGGATTCTTCTTGGATATCGGTGCTTTTAGTAGTATTCCTAAACCCGAGATTTCTGAGCTCGGATTGCCGAAAAAGCGTCGGGAAAGCGGAAAACTCGGATGCATTTTCCAGGAAAATGCACTTTTTGGAAAACTGCAGAGGGAAAATGCATTTCTCTCGTCGAGCTCTATCCGTATGCGAAGTTTCGGGAAATTTTTTTTTTTTCCCGGTTTTTCCAAAAACCAAAAAAAAATTTTCCGGAAAATTGCAGTTTTTCCGACGGATTCTTCTTGGATATCGGTGCTTTTAGTAGTATTCCTAAACCCGAGATTTCTGAGCTCGGATTGCCGAAAAAGCGTCGGGAAAGCGGAAAACTCGGATGCATTTTCCAGGAAAATGCACTTTTTGGAAAACTGCAGAGGGAAAATGCATTTCTCTCGTCGAGCTCTATCCGTATGCGAAGTTTCGGGAAATTTTTTTTTTTTTCCGGTTTTTCCAAAAACCAAAAAAAAATTTTCCGGAAAATTGCAGTTTTTCCGACGGATTCTTCTTGGATATCGGTGCTTTTAGTAGTATTCCTAAACCCGAGATTTCTGAGCTCGGATTGCCGAAAAAGCGTCGGGAAAGCGGAAAACTCGGATGCATTTTCCAGGAAAATGCACTTTTTGGAAAACTGCAGAGGGAAAATGCATTTCTCTCGTCGAGCTCTATCCGTATGCGAAGTTTCGGGAAATTTTTTTTTTTTCCCGGTTTTTCCAAAAACCAAAAAAAAATTTTCCGGAAAATTGCAGTTTTTCCGACGGATTCTTCTTGGATATCGGTGCTTTTAGTAGTATTCCTAAACCCGAGATTTCTGAGCTCGGATTGCCGAAAAAGCGTCGGGAAAGCGGAAAACTCGGATGCATTTTCCAGGAAAATGCACTTTTTGGAAAACTGCAGAGGGAAAATGCATTTCTCTCGTCGAGCTCTATCCGTATGCGAAGTTTCGGGAAATTTTTTTTTTTCCCGGTTTTTCCAAAAACCAAAAAAAAATTTTCCGGAAAATTGCAGTTTTTCCGACGGATTCTTCTTGGATATCGGTGCTTTTAGTAGTATTCCTAAACCCGAGATTTCTGAGCTCGGATTGCCGAAAAAGCGTCGGGAAAGCGGAAAACTCGGATGCATTTTCCAGGAAAATGCACTTTTTGGAAAACTGCAGAGGGAAAATGCATTTCTCTCGTCGAGCTCTATCCGTATGCGAAGTTTCGGGAAATTTTTTTTTTTCCCGGTTTTTCCAAAAACCAAAAAAAAATTTTCCGGAAAATTGCAGTTTTTCCGACGGATTCTTCTTGGATATCGGTGCTTTTAGTAGTATTCCTAAACCCGAGATTTCTGAGCTCGGATTGCCGAAAAAGCGTCGGGAAAGCGGAAAACTCGGATGCATTTTCCAGGAAAATGCACTTTTTGGAAAACTGCAGAGGGAAAATGCATTTCTCTCGTCGAGCTCTATCCGTATGCGAAGTTTCGGGAAATTTTTTTTTTTTCCCGGTTTTTCCAAAAACCAAAAAAAAATTTTCCGGAAAATTGCAGTTTTTCCGACGGATTCTTCTTGGATATCGGTGCTTTTAGTAGTATTCCTAAACCCGAGATTTCTGAGCTCGGATTGCCGAAAAAGCGTCGGGAAAGCGGAAAACTCGGATGCATTTTCCAGGAAAATGCACTTTTTGGAAAACTGCAGAGGGAAAATGCATTTCTCTCGTCGAGCTCTATCCGTATGCGAAGTTTCGGGAAATTTTTTTTTTTTTCCGGTTTTTCCAAAAACCAAAAAAAAATTTTCCTGAAAATTGCAGTTTTTCCGACGGATTCTTCTTGGATATCGGTGCTTTTAGTAGTATTCCTAAACCCGAGATTTCTGAGCTCGGATTGCCGAAAAAGCGTCGGGAAAGCGGAAAACTCGGATGCATTTTCCAGGAAAATGCACTTTTTGGAAAACTGCAGAGGGAAAATGCATTTCTCTCGTCGAGCTCTATCCGTATGCGAAGTTTCGGGAAATTTTTTTTTTTTTCCGGTTTTTCCAAAAACCAAAAAAAAATTTTCCGGAAAATTGCAGTTTTTCCGACGGATTCTTCTTGGATATCGGTGCTTTTAGTAGTATTCCTAAACCCGAGATTTCTGAGCTCGGATTGCCGAAAAAGCGTCGGGAAAGCGGAAAACTCGGATGCATTTTCCAGGAAAATGCACTTTTTGGAAAACTGCAGAGGGAAAATGCATTTCTCTCGTCGAGCTCTATCCGTATGCGAAGTTTCGGGAAATTTTTTTTTTTTTCCGGTTTTTCCAAAAACCAAAAAAAAATTTTCCGGAAAATTGCAGTTTTTCCGACGGATTCTTCTTGGATATCGGTGCTTTTAGTAGTATTCCTAAACCCGAGATTTCTGAGCTCGGATTGCCGAAAAAGCGTCGGGAAAGCGGAAAACTCGGATGCATTTTCCAGGAAAATGCACTTTTTGGAAAACTGCAGAGGGAAAATGCATTTCTCTCGTCGAGCTCTATCCGTATGCGAAGTTTCGGGAAATTTTTTTTTTTTCCCGGTTTTTCCAAAAACCAAAAAAAAATTTTCCGGAAAATTGCAGTTTTTCCGACGGATTCTTCTTGGATATCGGTGCTTTTAGTAGTATTCCTAAACCCGAGATTTCTGAGCTCGGATTGCCGAAAAAGCGTCGGGAAAGCGGAAAACTCGGATGCATTTTCCAGGAAAATGCACTTTTTGGAAAACTGCAGAGGGAAAATGCATTTCTCTCGTCGAGCTCTATCCGTATGCGAAGTTTCGGGAAATTTTTTTTTTTTCCCGGTTTTTCCAAAAACCAAAAAAAAATTTTCCGGAAAATTGCAGTTTTTCCGACGGATTCTTCTTGGATATCGGTGCTTTTAGTAGTATTCCTAAACCCGAGATTTCTGAGCTCGGATTGCCGAAAAAGCGTCGGGAAAGCGGAAAACTCGGATGCATTTTCCAGGAAAATGCACTTTTTGGAAAACTGCAGAGGGAAAATGCATTTCTCTCGTCGAGCTCTATCCGTATGCGAAGTTTCGGGAAATTTTTTTTTTTTCCCGGTTTTTCCAAAAACCAAAAAAAAATTTTCCGGAAAATTGCAGTTTTTCCGACGGATTCTTCTTGGATATCGGTGCTTTTAGTAGTATTCCTAAACCCGAGATTTCTGAGCTCGGATTGCCGAAAAAGCGTCGGGAAAGCGGAAAACTCGGATGCATTTTCCAGGAAAATGCACTTTTTGGAAAACTGCAGAGGGAAAATGCATTTCTCTCGTCGAGCTCTATCCGTATGCGAAGTTTCGGGAAATTTTTTTTTTTTCCCGGTTTTTCCAAAAACCAAAAAAAAATTTTCCGGAAAATTGCAGTTTTTCCGACGGATTCTTCTTGGATATCGGTGCTTTTAGTAGTATTTCTAAACCCGAGATTTCTGAGCTCGGATTGCCGAAAAAGCGTCGGGAAAGCGGAAAACTCGGATGCATTTTCCAGGAAAATGCACTTTTTGGAAAACTGCAGAGGGAAAATGCATTTCTCTCGTCGAGCTCTATCCGTATGCGAAGTTTCGGGAAATTTTTTTTTTTCCCGGTTTTTCCAAAAACCAAAAAAAAATTTTCCGGAAAATTGCAGTTTTTCCGACGGATTCTTCTTGGATATCGGTGCTTTTAGTAGTATTCCTAAACCCGAGATTTCTGAGCTCGGATTGCCGAAAAAGCGTCGGGAAAGCGGAAAACTCGGATGCATTTTCCAAGAAAATGCACTTTTTGGAAAACTGCAGAGGGAAAATGCATTTCTCTCGTCGAGCTCTATCCGTATGCGAAGTTTCGGGAAATTTTTTTTTTTTCCCGGTTTTTCCAAAAACCAAAAAAAAATTTTCCGGAAAATTGCAGTTTTTCCGACGGATTCTTCTTGGATATCGGTGCTTTTAGTAGTATTCCTAAACCCGAGATTTCTGAGCTCGGATTGCCGAAAAAGCGTCGGGAAAGCGGAAAACTCGGATGCATTTTCCAGGAAAATGCACTTTTTGGAAAACTGCAGAGGGAAAATGCATTTCTCTCGTCGAGCTCTATCCGTATGCGAAGTTTCGGGAAATTTTTTTTTTTTCCGGTTTTTCCAAAAACCAAAAAAAAATTTTCCGGAAAATTGCAGTTTTTCCGACGGATTCTTCTTGGATATCGGTGCTTTTAGTAGTATTTCTAAACCCGAGATTTCTGAGCTCGGAATGCCGGAAAAGCGTCGGGAAAGCGGAAAACTCGGATGCATTTTCCAGGAAAATGCACTTTTTGGAAAACTGCAGAGGGAAAATGCATTTCTCTCGTCGAGCTCTATCCGTATGCGAAGTTTCAGGCAATTTCACTTAGAGAGCCGCCGAGAGGCGATCGAGCGGATGCACTTTTTTACGAAAAATGCACTTTTTTCTAGTTTTGGAGAAATGCCATAGCTTTACATTTGCAAAAAACTTCTATAAGCTTTTCGAATTGCTGTGAATGTAGGATAATATATATAGGATATAGGCTGGAGTGGGTAAAATAAATATATACATGTATTTCAATAATATGTTTCTTTATTCATAAACATTTTCTTACATACATTTCATTTACATAGTTTTAACAAGACATTTTACATTCATATTAAAAGACATTAGAATAATTCACTCGCATATATATCTTCATTGCTGTCTTCAATGACAATTGGAAATTCCAATTGGTGTTTAGGTGGCATAAGGTGATGTTTTTTTTTTTTTTTTTTTTTTGGCTAGAGGGGAAATCTGACTTCCAGACACCCTGGCCAGTCGACCAGGGTAGTGTGGGGTTCGACCCACTAAAACCCCTCTAAGGCAATTTAGTGAACACCAAATGAAATCACCAAAGTATATTTCATCTGATGTTCAAGCCTCTATCTTACTTCGTAGAAACATGTGCATCTGTCATAAAGGCAAATGCACATGCCCCCAAGAAGCGCCGAATCTCATGTTCCCGATTGATTCTATGAATTATCATTTTTATTAAGTATATTAAACTTATTTATATAATAATGCATATAAGTTATTAGCAATCTTGTAAAATATATAATTATTTTTATATTTAAACAGATTTTACTGTTTAAAAGTTTTTATTCTTCATTGAAAATTATTACATTTTTCTTAAAATATATACTGTTATACTTCATAGAGAGAATGTGTGCATGTTATTAACAATTACACTTAGTTGATAATGGATGGGTTCTTATATCGGGTTTACTGTCTGCATAATTTCTGGAATATATTAAAAGCATACGAGTTTTCAGAGTTAAAGTTTATTATTGATAAAAATATTTAATGTAAATTAAGTTTTCAGATAGAGCTAATGAAACATAATTCATGGACGTTTCATTTAAAATAAAAAATTCATCATATAGAAAAAATTTATTTTTTTTAATTTCAAAAGAAAAATTCATACTTACTTACCTATAAAAATGCAGACTGTGTAGTAAAAATAAATAATTTTGTATGACTATCGTACTCAAATCCTCTAATTTTTATATAACATTACAATAAATAATTGGAATTCTGAAACATAGATCCTAACAAATCGTTTGGACTGTAATGCGTACTATAAAAATTTATGATTTTTCTTTTATTGAACTTCCAATTTGACTCTTGTATCAATGTCTGAAACATGAAATTAAATAAAAATATTAAAAGCATACACATTAAAGGAAAACTATGAAAATTATATATTAAAATTTAATCAGATAGGAGCGAAAGATATAACCTTCAATACAATTCAGTTGAACTATGTTATCATCATACAAGTTACTTATATACCTAATATATACACTAAATAATTTTACTTAAAACTAGTTACCTCTTATTCGTTTATTATACTTTTCTAAATTTAGCTTGAATAAAAATTCTAGGGACATCAATATTATCTTTTAAATTTATTGTACGCCTTTGTATATACACGCATGTTAAGGTTTCAAAGCCAGCAGATTCAAATAATTTGGATATTTCTTCAGTGGAAAAATAATACGTTCTGAAATAATTCATGTAAATGGTTAAATGATAAGTTCTAACAAAAATTTTTTCTTTATATAATTAAACATAAATTCAGATAGGAGCGAAAGACGTAAGTGTAACCATCACTGATAATCAGCTGAACTATGAAATCATCATAACTTTTAAATTTAATTTTTGAAGTGCAATTACTTATATTTAGTTGTACACAATTTTGCTCACCGTGTTCCATCTTGTCGCATGTAAAAATTGTCGCCAATTTTATGACCGGGTTTAAATCTTATTTGGGCCATATCGAACAAACCATAATCACGAAATAAAACTATACCTCCATTATCCATGGTGTTATAAAGATTTGTAACAACTCTAAAAATATCTCATAATATATTCTAATTATACTACCTATTATACTATATTCATATTAAAGACTTGAAAAAACATACTTGCAGAATTTATCTGGATGTACAGCCGATAAGATAAAAATCAACGTAGCAACATTAACCGGCAACTTAATTTCTAAGAAACAGTTATCTAGTGTAACATCAGTTTGAAAAGCTTTTATACTTTCTCCATTGTACAACTTATGCTTCTACAAATAATAAAAATAATTTCACATGAATTGAAAAATGCATGTTAAGTCATTCAAGTTATACGTACCACAAATAATTCAATAGCATTTGTAGATAGATCACAAGCAAATATTTTCTTAAATTTGAGCCCGTCTTCTATTAAAGGATATATGAAATTTCCAACTCCGCATCCTACTTCTAAAAGTACGTGCTGATTTTCGGACTTAGCCAAATTTAGGAGCTCCTCGAATTCTCTCATTGTCCAATGTCGGTCTTTAAAAAATTTTGTCTCATTCCTTTTGTAGAATAAGTCCCAATGTTTTTTGGCGTTCTTTTCTAATTGGTTTGCACGGAATTCAGAAACCATTCTTGAATTTTGGATCCGCATTTTTTCAATTTCTTCCGGAGTAAGACTCTTCGCCACGTGGCCGACACATTTTTTGGATAATTCAGCCATTTTTAAATATATCGTCGAAAAATTTTATCGTATTTCGTAAAAGCAAACGAATATCCCTTTTTTCCGAACTTCTCGAATTCATCAAATTAATTAAAAGTAATAGCACTTAAATATGAAAATGAAAAATACCGTGCAGAGCAGTACCAGGAGCGAGTCGATCGAAGGCCCGAGAGGAAGTGAATGGTGGAAGATGATTGTATTCAGAGCTACAGGAAATTACTTATGCCTAATTCAGTGTTACCAACTTATGGCGCAAGCTTCTAGCGGGAATATTTAAAATATTTTAAAACCATAGAGAAAAGAAACCATTAAAAATTCGACATGAAAAGAAAGAGAAAACTCGAATGGAATAACACGCTTAAATAAGTCGCCAAACTCTTATCTCAGTAATCAGCAGTTATCATGAAATAATACAAAAAATACGAAGTTGATCAAAATTCTCGTAAATCTCTCAAGTTAACTTTATGCAGCAGAAGATACAATATTCGGAGTAAGAATAATCGATGGTACGGATGAATATTGATGGGAATGATAATTACAATCGATATGAATTCAGCGTCCAAGACAGTCAATGATTAAAAATGCAGAACTCGTCCGTGGCAAATAACTTCTCACTGTAAATAAGATTGACGGTAGAATAGGTAGGGGCTAAAGGGGTTAATCGTGACTAAAATTCACTCGTTCGAATATGTTATCAGAATTGCTTACGAGGAGAGACAATGCGACTATCTACCAGCCAATCAACCAACCAGCCAGCCAACCCCCTATACGCGGTTTTCTGCTGCAACATTTGCGACATTTTCCTCAGTGCATTTAACACGAAGCAAATAAAATTGTTGCGGCAAATTGGCAAACTGATTAATTAGCGGGTCTCTTGATTATTTTGCAAGGAACGCGCGCGTACGCAACTTGTGCAATTTGAACGGGAGGGAGTTGCTGAAAATGGTGAAACGCTGAAGCGCTGAAACGCTGAAAACGCTGAAAACGCTGAAAATGTCGAAAACACTGAAAACGCTGTAATCTCTGAAAAAATCTCTGAAATTCGTGAAACTCTGCGTTGTTGAATAGAGGAGAAAATTCCAAAGAGTTTCGTGAAGGAAAAGAATAGGAAGAGGGAGAGACGGGAGACGACGACAGGGAGAGCAGAGAGCGATCACAATGGGGAGAGAATCGAAGGTGAGATGGGTGTGGGAGCTCTCGCTCGATGATATAATCCTGTTGGAGGGGAATGCAGAAAGTATACCTGTTTAATAGCATGCACGTGACTGCTAAGCCAAGGCGCGAAGATGCCACGGGCACGGTATGCCTTCTCCGCTAGCGAAGGTGGCCACGACAGAAATATCGTATCGTATCGTATACCGTTCCCGTTCCGTTCCTCCTCGTGGGCATTCCAAGCGGGAATTCTCGAAAGCCAGTTGGTAGAAACACGCGCTGCGCGACCTGGCGCACTCCGCTACTTTCGACCGATCGCCTAACAAATATTTTCGCGATTCGCACACGCCGTTTTGCAAAGATCTATCTATCGACGAGCAGCACCGCAAAAGCTCAAGGATTTCTCGTTACCGCCGATAGCAAAAGGGACTCTTTTTAATTGGGATATATCAGTGAACAACGTCGCTCGTTCTTCAATCGCGGTAAGTCTCACTCTCTCTCTCTCTCTCTCTCTCTCTCTCTCTCTGACCTTATTAAAAATCAAAAAGAAAAAGAAAAGAACCACCTTGCCTGAAACTCAATGATGCTTTTCACGTCGCATGGAACCTGCGCGAAGAAGAGAACTGTGTGGATGACCGTGGTACGCGACCTATCCTTCATTTTCAATGTATCAATCGACGTAGCATTGATAATCGCCTGTTGATTGACACACTGCGCTAATCCGGGGAAAATGTCATCTGTTTCTCATTCTCCTTCCTCTTCATCTCTCTCTCTCTCTCTCTCTCTTTCAAGGACCATTTTAAAATCGCTTGAAGGTTCGGTGCTTGCGCATTTCACTAATTTATTATACGCATGCATTACCCGCAAAACGCCATCCTGCCAATCCCATGAATAATTTATTTATTAATTGACAGCTGCAATCATCATAAAATTAAGTGCGTATTGCTCGATGATGATGATAACGATGATAACGACAACGACGACGACGACGACGACGATGATGATGATGATGATGATGATGATGATGATGATGATGCTACTGCTGCGTTTATTGGAAGCGTCACACACGTGTCGGGAGCAGAGAGTAGCGTGTATTATAAATACAATATATGTGTACATGCATATAGAGTGAGAGAAGAATGACACAGGGGGAAACGCGCATAAAATTAATATAAAAATATTATAACACGCGAGAGGTAAAAAAAAAAGTTAACATTTCAACAGGAATTTTTAAAAGAGTCGCGACGCATTTTGCTTGATACATTTTTACATCGTTCTCTGACACGTGATAAGCGACGATTCTGATTTCCCTCACTTGCCTCCCCTTCCCTTTCCTGCAGTGACCACGGCCGCCCCCGCGCAATTGGAGATTTTCCCGGGACGATCAACGAAAGGAAGAAGGACGGAAAAGGAGAGAAAAAGAAAAAGAGATGGAAGCAGCGAGAAGCAAAGGCGCGTAGGTAGTGCGAGTGAAATTTAATCGTCTGTTAAGTAGAGCACAAATGAAAAGCCAAGAGCCGCTCAAGGATGGAGGAAAAATATTATCGGAAACGCAGAACTCGAGGACTCGTCGCGTTATTAGCTACCACTCGTCTCTCTAATGGCATTAGCCTTTGGGGTTCCGTTAATGTTAGAAGAAGAAGAAGAGGAGGAGGAGGAAGGAGAAGAAGAACGTGATGGCGACGCCGAGACACCGACACCGACGACGATGACCAACTAATTTAACGTCGTAAAAATTCCCCGGCCGACCTTCGATTCTCTCGGAGACGTGAAAGCGAGCGAGCGCTCATAAAACCAGCATAATCGATCGAAGATCCCGGAAATGCTCTCATTCGCGTTGACACGCTTCGCTAATACCGATAATCGAAGGCTCCACAGCGGAAACGATTGTGCCCGCTTTCGAGACAAAGGAGTCGTTCATGCAAATGGATGCAGCTGCAGCTGCAGCAGCAACAGCAGCAGCAGCAGCAGCAACAGCGACAGTAGCAACAGTAGCAGCAGCTTGACATTTCCTCCTTCGGCGTTCAGAGTTTCAGCGATTTGCGACTCGCACGCATCAGCGGAGAGACACGCGATAGGCAAGAAACGTTCGTAAATACCGTGGTGGAGTGGTGGTGGTCTACCTTCCTGCCTACCTGCCTACCTACCTACGATGATTCGACATATTTCAACACGGAACGCTAAATACGTGCGACTTCCTTCGCTCGACGATTACCGGGATAAGCGTTCAGGGGGAAAACAGCGGCGTCAGGGAATACGCGACGATAGACGACAGTTGCGACTCGCTGCCTTCGTGGCATTCCTGGAGGAGTCCAACGTTCTCCGTTGCTCGCTTGGCAACCAAGGAAAAGTGCATTGGTTAAACTTTCTAAGCGTTTCACGTCGACCGCTATCCCGGGTCCATGTTCGGTTTATATGGCTGCATAAACAGCTGCGCATTCCTCCTGGTACGAGGTCGTAAAATCGAGTTTCGTGTTATCGCAGTGACTAAATCATTTTTCCTAAGTGCTTTTCGAGAGGGCGGTAGAGGGGAGGGAGGGAGGGAGAGACCAGGTAGAACGTTCCCCAGCCAATATTGATTATTAAACATACTCGCTTGCAGAGTTTCTGCCAAGTTTACGTAACGATTTTTCAGGCTTTTATAACCGACTGTGAAATCCAAGCTATAATACATATACATGCGTATATATGCAAACACGTGCGGAGGGTGAGATGGGGGGGGCGGGGGCGGGGAGGGAAGAGTTATACACGGTTATAATTGCACGAGGCGAGAGGCTGCTTAAAATTCGCTGAAAAATTCCTCGCTTGACTTTCCAAAATGTCAAACGCACGTGTAGACACACACACACGGCCGGGGGGGTGTAGAATCGCGTCGGGCTAACGGCAACGCGAAACGCGCGCACCGCTACCGCTGCCAAACTGTTATGCAAATAATGTTTGACATTCCTCGATTCGAGTATTTACCTTTCGTACACGGTCACTCGCGGTCAGCACCGCCGGGTACCGTTGGAGCCGCGGCTCACCGGGGAAATCGGCGCGTATCGCCGGATACACCGCGCGCGCGCGCGTCCCAAGGAGATTACGCGCCGCGCAACCTTCCACAAGTTTACCTTCGCACGCCTTCACCGAGTCCGGCTTACACTCGATGTCCAGTTCCTGCAAACATCGGGGGGCAGCTTCTCCTCGAGGGAATCGCTTCTACGGCGGTGGCCCGAGGGACTCGCCTCCCCCTGCTCCCCAACCCTCCTCCTCCCATCATCAGTGGGGTTTTGCTCGCGCACTGCCCGAGCACTTCCGCATTGCTTTCTCGAGGAATCGGAATAAATATCGCTACTAATTTCTCAAGAGCCGGAACAACAGCATGAAACCGCAATGCGCACGCTTCTTACCTTTGGTACACACACGCGCGCACACGCACGTTGTTGCACATGCATTTTTCCAACAACTCAAGTGCGTACTCGCCGCTCTTCCACTCGCTAATTTCCCCCGTTGAAATTCGCCTAGATAAGAGGGCTGCTGGCTTAGGTACAGCATATCCCACTCCATAGCCTGGGGATGAGTTTAACAAGGACGAGCGAGCTGCGAGATGATGCAGCGCAGCGGAATGTAGCGCGCGCGCGGTTTTGATCGATACTCTCTCTCTCTCTCTCAATCTTCTTCTTCTTCGTCTTCTCTTGCTCTCGCTCCTCATCCCGCTTCTACTCCCGATCCCTTCCTTTCCTTTCCTCGAGAGAAAGAGCATTCCGACGAAATAAGTACGGGTGAATAAACTCTGACGATTCTGTAGAACGCGAACGCGGATCGTCGTGACTCGCTTAATGGTTCGCCGTAGTCGGAGAAGCTGAAATGCGAAAGGAAGCGTGCCATCTCGACGATTCCTCTCCTCTGTGTGTAACGTATCCACAGCAGCTTAAGCCGCGCTTCGTCTCTCCAGCCTCCACAACCTCTCCTCCGCCTGTGCTGCATGCCCCGGGTACAGCGCGAGCTGTACCTTACGGCGCGCAATTATGGCAATTAATAGATATGACATAGCTGTTCATTAGCATCGCACTCCTATCAAGACCGCTCGGAGGAACAAGGCTGCGCGCGGAGTAATTGTCCGCCCTGGATTCAATTCCCAAGTATTATGTGCTAGCTAGCGCCTAGCACTCTCTCTCTCTCTCCCTTATCCCCCACCCCCGCCCCATTACGTAAACTATGGCGTAAGTGCGTCCTAGTTGTGTGCCTGTCTGCTTTAATCATCCCAAGCCTATTTTTCACCAACCATATGTAACCACCTCCAACACATTCTCTTATAGTAACTACCTCCTCCTCGTCCTCCACCACTCGACTCCAACAGGCTCTCTATTACGTGAGAATGTTACTCGACGAGCAGCTTCGTTTTTCAGAGATACGCGTGTCAATGAATCTGCCTTAATAATCTCTCCCCTCTTCTCTTTCCTAATTACACACCAATCTCCTTCCCCTAACGCGCTGCTAATTATGTAAATTATCCTTCCGTCTGTTAAACTTGCCAGAGGGCGTCTCCATTATGGAAGAACGAGGGAATAGCGAGTACCATTCGTACACAACTGTACGTCCATCTGTCTATACGTTCATCTATCTCGTTGCAATGACGAAAAACCCTGTCATTTCGTGCCGTTTGTTTGCCAGCAAGATCGATTTCTTTTCACGTCCCGCATTCTAGAGAAAGTTGCCTCCTACCAATTGACACGCAACACCGAGACGCACCTATACACATGCTCCGCGAATATACACTTATACACAGGCCATTATGGGAATATCCCCCATAGCCGCGATACAACTGTGCAAGGTGCACGCGCAGGATATAAATGTTCGAGATCTATGCCGGGGGGAAGGGGGGAGGTGATACCATTCTGCTCCTTCTTGGAAGGAGGAAGATCGATGTGTTAATTTCGACGGTGCATCTGTGTCGAGGTCCAAAGTACAAAAGCGTCATTTGTCAGCAATAATCCTAATGGACTTTTGGGACATAATTTGTCTCCTTCGCGGAGGGGGGGTACACCTCTGGCACTCCGACCAGAGTCGAGGCTACGTATTGGAAAATGCTTCAATCATTAGATATTTCAGCCCCCGCCCGAGATAGATACATATCGCTCCATTATCGACCCCCGACTCCGCGCGCGCGCGCTCCAATTTGTATTTCGAGCACACAGCCAGTCCGAGAAGAAATTACATTGCCCGAGAGCTCCAGCTCGCAAGCTCTGGATACTGTGACAAAGCGAAAATTTCTTACGTCGGTGATGTCGACGTCGATGACGATCAACCATTACTACGTCCATCGGATGAACAATCATTGAAAGTCTCGTATTCCCTTTTTGAAACTCGAGCTACCGCTCTCGAGGTATCCACCCTCCCCTCCCCCCCGCTGGGAATGGATATTGACGGGGTGCACCTTCGCGTGCTCTTTCCGATATCCGGGGATGGAGGTGTAAGGGTGGGGGGGTTGATGCAACTCCGGCAACGACGGTGCGTGTCCGCGAGCTCCATGAAACTCGGTCACCTTCGTAAAAAGATCCTCGTGTCCTCGATTGTCCAGGAGTAGGGAGAACGGAAAGGGGGTGGTTGGTGATGGTGGTTGGAACCGGGTGAAAGGGAGGCGGGGGATGAATCGATTTGCTCGCTCGACTCAATCTGTCACGTGACCCGGGAAACCCTTCTCGCGGAGCTATCATTTTCATCGCTGTCGAGCTTTCTTGCGCCGCTTTTTTCCGCCACTCCAGCCGATGGTCAATGTATCGGAAACTCTCGACATTACCGGGAAGACGCCGAGAAGCCCCGGGCCGATATCCCCGCCGAGAAGAAGCTTCGAGTCTTTGGGTTCATTTTGCGCTTACCTATTGTATTTTTGTCACATTTTACCAGAAAGGAGATGCCTTCTCATTCATCTAGCGCCCGTTACCGCGCGACGAGGCGGTTTCCGTAGCGCCGGGCCATTTATTATTTCAAATAAGATCAGTTTTTACCCGCTGCACCGGGAGGAACGACCCTCCTCGAAGAATGGGCTTTCAGCTGAAAATCACGGGGGGCTGGCGAATCTCGCGAGACACTGCACCGTGTGCCGCGCGCGCGCGCGCGGTTGAAGGACGAAAAGAAGAAGAAGAAGAAGAAGAGATGACGATGATGAGTAAAACCCGCCAAGTGGAATCATCGGCTTCGGAAAGAGACGGCTGCGCGCGCGCGATAAAGCCGAACGTTAGAAAACATCTCGTGATCGATAGGAGGAGCGCGATCGTTTACCGGGAGCCGGTCGTTGCCAGGATGAGTGGAAAGGCCGCACCGGGGGAAACTCGGGCCGGGAACTGTGCACGTTCGCGAGTTTGTCCGCTCGTCCGTTTTAGAAAGGCGAATGTGACCGCTCACTTTTCTCGGAGGAGAGAAGGAACTCTCTTTTCTCCGTCCCCTCTCCCCCCGGCGCTGCATTCCGTGTGCCTTTCCCGAGTACTCGCAAAGTCGTGCGTGTGCCAGTGTGTTTCGTTTGCACCAGTGCTTAAGCTTTTCCCTGGACGACGGCGACGTCCTATGGCACGCTTTCCTAACGGCGCGACACGCCCGGTGTCTCGAGTGTCGCTGACCCATACCACTTTCCTCCTGAACACCGAGGGGCAGCAGGGCGCAGCCGAGGAAGAAACTTTATCAATCAACGCTCGTCTCCGGGCATTCGCGCGCTGGACGCGGCAAAACTTTTCTTCCGAGTGTCCGGTCGGTCAATCTTCAGCGGGGGGCGGGGGGAAGAAAGGATCGCGTGCGAAGGAAAATAATATCCCCGCCGCGTGACGTGACGTGGGTGGGCCGGGAAGTTTTACGCTCCAAATGGGACAGAGGCTGCCGGTTCGAGCCGACACATCACGCGAGCGAACCAGACGAAATTCCTATGATTTATCAATCTATCGATCTATCGATCGGTCGGTCGGTCGGTCAGCCTGAGCGAGGAAAGGGAGGAGGGCGCCGCCGTTGCAAATAGATCGAGAGATAGCGGAGAGTGCGTCCGCGTTATCTTTCGCTTACTCTGGATTTCACTGAATTTCTCATTTCAGATTCGCGGGACAAGGACGAAGGAGTAGGGTGGAATAAGGAGAGAGAGAAGCACGCGGAGGACGTCGAAGGGCTCGTCGGCGCGAAGGTGACCACGAGAGTGGAGGATGGACGCGGAGACCGGGGCCGTCCTGGCCCTGCAGGTTTTAGCTCTGTGCTCGATAGTCGCTGCCCTGCTCGCTTACCTGATGCGTCAGTCGAGAAATGCAAGCGACGAGTACGAGTCGCGCAGCAAGCGTCATGTACTCGTGACTAGCTGTGATACATGCGTGGGACTGCAGGTCGCCCTTGCACTCTCCGAAGCCGGTTACAAGGTAATAATGCTCGTAGGTATGCGCATGCCGTGAATTATAGTCGCTGTAACCTCTGGCGGGGAACGGGGCAGGGAGAGGGTCGACCACCACGGCGAGCCATGCAGACACTGACCCACTCGAAACTATGCGCGTACTGAATCTCTGCCCGGAATACTTGCGGCTGACGAATGCAGTTTTGAAATATCGTCGCTCATTACTCAACGAATGCACTGCCTGCGCCTCTAAACGTTCGGTTCCGTTCCGTTCCGGCTGGGTCAGAGTCCGAGAAATAGTCGGATATCGCAGGGCCATTACGCGACTATCGCGCGAAATTAGGCGTGGAATTAATAGCGCGGAGGTTTATCGTATCGACGACACGCGTGCATCGTTGTCAGTTTCTCAGTTTCTTTCTCCGGCAGGTGTTTGCGGGCCTCCTGAATCCAGCGGCAACAACCTCGGCCGCTCAGATCTTGCGAGCCATACAATTGGAGAGGGCGAGAGAGAAGGAGCCGGAGAAAGAAGGAGGGTCCGTCACGCAGAACCCGGAAGTACGTGCTCGGGGCCAAATCGTGCCATTGGAGCTGGACCCAACGAGGGAGGACAGTTTACGCGCTTGTTTGGACGCTGTTAGGGCGAAACTTCCGGCGGGCGAGGATGGCAAGTGGATTTGATTTAACTCCGTGATTTAACGGATCTACGCCAGGAACCGAGTCCAGGAAATTACTCGAGTCTTTTCTTCGCCCTCTCGTTCGACCAGATTCCAAATATTTCGCGACCAACGGCTACTACTAGTTTGCCAAAGATACTACTCGTGTTGCCAGTGCTATCTGCACAGTTGGTATCTGTCAGTGCTCCTCCTCTGATATTCCAGTCCAGAATCTAAAGCAGAAGAGCGGAGAGAGACCCACTCTAAATTACTCAACTTCATCTCCAATGTCGCGATATTCCTCTCGACCATCTCTCTCTCTCTCTCTCTCTCTCTTTACGTTCTCTCGTAAGATTCTCTCGAGTTGTTTGTTCTACTAAATGAATTACAGCGCGAGTAGGAGCGCGAGTAGTGTAGAAGAGGCCATTGAATTGCACGACTGATTTTCACAGATTGTTTCGATGTGTTCTCGATAATCTGCTGGAGGAACGCAGACGGCGATTGTTAAAAGTTCGTTTAGGGAGTAGACGGGAAGTAAGCAATCTAAACAAAATTTGCCATTTCTGACGATAAGTTGGCGAGGATTTCTCGTTCGACAAACTTTTTCCATTGTCATCATTAACGGAGTCATACAAGTTTCCGTCTATTTACTTCCCGCTAATAAAAGTCCCCGTCCCCCAAATCGTATTTCACGCTCTATCGATTCTTTTTCAGTGTGCTATTCAGAAACTTCTATTTTATTGCTAATTACCTCCCAAGAGGATACTCCCGCCCGATGAAAAAGAAAGCAGATACACATTCGGAGGACAATAAAAAGCCGAGAAATGAATAGCGACGATAACGTAGATATAAAACCAATAATTGTTTCCATCGTGATTTATTTGAGAGTCGTCTGATCCAAATACCACTTTGCTATGCCGGAGCAACTTATCGGATTGAATAAATAGGACGCGTGCTCAAGGAACTCGAGCGATAGTTAAAATTGTTCAAAGTTGAGAAACTGGACGCTCGCGATCTCTGCAACTTCCGCGGCTTGTAAATATTTGTCTTTAATTTATAACACTTGATTTATTTAGTTTCTTGGCGCAGTTTATCGACAGCGGAGCGACCTCTCTCTCTCTCTCTCTCTCTCTTTCTCTCGCCCTTTAAATATGCCATCAAGCTTGTCAGAATTTAAATAGATTTAATTAGGGCGAAACCTGAAAGGGTCTACACGAGGAGAGACACGCGCGCGAGCGAAGGGGGTGAAAAAGAGATTTAACCGGTGGTCCTTCAACATTCGAGCAAAGTGACTGCTAGTTCAACTACTACTACTACTACTACTACTACTACTAAGTAGCAGCAGTAAACTTTCTTACTTTCGTTTCCCTAGGCGAAGGCGAGCATTTTCTGTACAGCAAAGTTTTAACTTTACTTAATTGCAGGTCTCTGGGCAGTCGTACACACCGGCGGATTAGCTTTGCCAGGCATTATAGAACGGCAAGCCAGTTCGGCGTGGGAATCTATGTTGCGACACAACTTGGTAGCGCCTCTAAGAACTGCGAGAGTATTCATTCCTCTCTTGCGCGCGAAAAGAGGTGCGTTTCCTCCTTTTCTACGTCCCCCGCCTTCTTCTTCTTCTTCTTCTTCTTCTTTCTCAATGTTAACTAGCGAATGAACGTGTTGCACCTTATTGATTCGCGCGTGCCTCTTTTCGTAGGTCGTATAGTTCTCTTCGGCGACTCCGAGGAAAGTTACAGCATGAAAGCTGGTGCAGGTCTGGTTGCGTTTAGCGCATCTCGGAAAGCTGTGGAGGGTGCCGCCGAGGCATTGAAGAGCGAGCTGCACTCCTCGGGTGTGGACGTTGTATTGCTGAAACCACCACCTGTGAACCCTCTCCTTCTTTACGCGCCACCATCCCTCAAGACGTAAGGTTTTCTCTTTTATTCGCGCGATAACGGTCAGGAGGACTCTTCGTGCTTCATCACGAGACCATTCGCTTCTTTTCAGAACGGAGAGTAGATCGTCGGCCACGAAATCAACAACCGAAGGAATATGGACAGCCCCGCTGTCAAGTTACGCTATAGAAACTTCGCTGATACCTGCCCTAACGTCAACCTGTCCACTCAGTACTTATAACATGGCGATTAAGCCTAACAGTATATTTTGCCAAAAGAAAGCATTTGTAAAATAATATTCGGATGAGAGGGAAAACGTGTACGCGTGCGCGTGTGTGTGTGTGTGTGTTTGTGTATATATGCGTTTATGTGAAAGGGGTAAAAAAGAAAGAAAAAAAAAAAAAACGCGAGTGAGAACGAGTGAGAATGAACGTACTATAATATCCGAGATTAAATAGAGTATAATCCACACATCAGGAAGCCAGTAACATTACTCTTTCTTCATTAATCTAATTGTATTACTAATCTTTAAACTCTACGTATATACAAGATTGATTATGTAACGAGAGATAAATCTTTCCTATCAGTGCGCAATAACATACGTATAACACGTACATTTCCACGATGCTTATTAACCAATTAAGTTCTGCCGCTGTTTGCTCGTGAGGATTTACACCTCTCATTCTTCCCTTCTTCCATTTTTCCCTTTTACTAATATTTTCTGACTTTTCACACTCCAGTAGTACTTCTAACTCTAAATTAGTATTCGTATTAAGCAGTCTATTATTTTATGCATATTAGTTAGCGCAGTAGTTACTCTCTTGGCAGTTGACGCGTCCTATTGTAACTACGCAATTGATTAGCATATTACTTCCTGAGAACGGGACGTAACTCATCAGTGGATATAGTATATAATGCAATAATGTAATTTACCGTATGTCTTCGAACACCGTGCAAATTGACAATGATACACGCTAGTATTTTGTTAGATATATTGAAATCACCGACCAAAAATATCATGTGTATTGAAAAAAATCGCTCAGTTTTTATACAAAAAATTTTTTGTTATTTATATATATAAACTTTAAAAAGTTACATGCCTGCTCTTTTGTGTACCATCATCCATTCGCATGACCCACTTCCGTCAATCAAACTTTCACGCATAATCTGAAATTTGCTGAAAAATTTTACTTTAAAAAGCAGTGTTGCGTATAGAAACTATTAAAAGAAGTAATGGCCGACTAGAAGACACATTAGCAAGGTGACAACAAATTCTCCAACTTTCTACTTCTCCACTTTTGTTGCAAGAAAGTCTAGAAGAATTGGTTTCATGCGCAATAGATTTATGTCGCTATTTAGGTCGTTATATAACTATTTAAAGCATTCAGCATAAATTTTATATCTCCATTCAGATATATATATATATATATATATATTTGCATATACGGTCTGCAAGGGGGATAAGAGAGAGAGAGAGAGAGAAGGAGCAATTTTATTTGTAAAATACTAATGATAGTGATCAAGTCATAAAATTAACCCATTAAAAGAGGTTTATGGTTTTTTGCCTTAGCAGGACCTAATTTTAAGCCAACCATTTGTATAGATTAAATTTCCCTACAATATTAAAGTAGCAATATACCTGTCTGCCGTAACTGTATAGTATTGCATATTGATCATTTTATTCTACTGGTATAGTTACAGCTCTCCTGGTACGAATGTATCACGCAGCACCGAAAATCTAAAGGGAGAGTAATAAATTTGAAAATAAACTATAATATTAACAGAATGTTTGCAATAGGGTCGTTTGTTTAATGCTGACAGTATTCAATTGATCGTTTATTAAGCTTGACACTCGGATTCCCATTCAAGTGACATATTTCCATGTACCCGTGTTGTACCGTGTCCTTTATAAATTTTATCGTTACAGCATGGGCATCGTCCCTCTAAAAAATGTAACACTATTTTTCAATAAAATATATATAAGATCTCGCGTGGCCACGTATCTAGACAGCGCGCACGCGCAACAACCATCTAATTATAAGCCATAGCAAACTCGGTCAATAATAACAATAAACAGATTAACAATTTATAGCGATTGTTACTACAAAGTGGATTGTTCTAAGCTGGCAATTTTCCGCTTGTATAATAGCGCTATGTACTTTGGAATGCAGAAGGGGAGAGAAGACGAGGGGTGGGAGGGAGTTGGGAGGGTGAAAGCCAAAGTACACAATCATAATTCTCCAAACGCGAATCTCTTTACCGAAGCAAGTGATTTTCGGAAAATAGTTGAGAGGGGAAGAGGATGGATAGATGGATAGATGGATGGATGGATAGATGGATAGATGGATGGACAGATAGACATACAGATAGATAGATAGAACAAGAGAGAGAGAGAGAGAGATATGCAGAGGACATTTAAATTAATATTCCAGGATGGTCAGGTGGTCGGTCGGTCGGTGATGCAATGCTGGGAGAGGATACGGAGAGGTCGTAGACCCGGGCGAGAGCGTAGCACCGAAATGACCGAGAGCCCGATGCGACATGCTGGACGAATTTCAAGTTACAGTGACCCCATTGATGAAAAGGTTGAGGTGTACCTTCCATAAAGCAGATCACGAGCGTCCTGTCGCGGAAAGTATTACACAGTCGCGGCCATAAAGCGACCAACGCATTTCACTCAGCTTTGTTTTATTATGCGATAAAGGCATCGTGCCACAGCCTTCCTTTCGCACTGCGCGCTTATATTTTCGCAACTCGTTATAATGGGCTTACCCTATTCAATTTCGTGTCCTCCTGACCCTTTGCATCCTTCTCCTCCTCCTCGTCGTCCTCAGGCTTCCTCATTTTCCTGGTTTCGTTCCAGGTGGCAAAAAATTAATTTTCCTCGCGGAAAAGGACTGCGACGAATTAAATTATTCAGCCGGCCGTGTGCATGTACTTCGGTGGTCATTCATGCGTGCCATTTGTCTACGTGTGCGTGCATACGCGCGCGCACACGCGAGCTTTTCTTTCTTCGCATCCGTGAATACGTACTAGCGAGGCTTCGCGCGCACAATACCTAATGGCGAACGCGAGTTTATCATACGGAAGAAAAAAAAAAAGGAAACAGAAAAAGAAAGTAATTTCAACTCTATTAGACTCCGGAGTAGCGAGGGGCGTCTTTAATTAAAGTACCCCGCGCGCTCTCGCAATGATTATTTTCAGTGTTTAATCAAGCGATCGAGCATTCTTCGAGTATCATTATCGAAATGACGCGCTTGCACCTCGACGCCCTCGCAGATATTAATCTTAAATCGAACCTAACCGATTCCCCGTGTCCCTTCTCTCTTCACATTTTTCCACTATTATTCGCGCGAGCTTGAAACCGGTAGGAAAAGCTACTTAAGAGAGACTATCCAGATAAATGCTGCAGATTTTATACTATCGAATGAGAAAGGTCAGGATGATCTCTGATTTTCAAGAAATGTCAAATTTTAAGATGAATGATGAACGCGATACGGGCAGAGTAGCGAAATCCATATCGGTCAGATAAGGTAAGATTGATTACGGAAGACAGAGGGGCAAAGGGGTTGATGGAAATGAAGAAAAAGGAGCTTCAACATACCCGAGAGTGAAGGTCGCAGAGTATTCGCTCTTATTATCTTATTATCTCTTTAGAAGTCCAGTCGAGAGGTGTCCCACGGGATGTTCCGCGATAAGGATCAAGAAGTATAAGCTCTGTTAGTGGAACTTTCAGGCTTATCCGCATTATAATGGTTTCCCCTCCCTATAGAAAATACTGTCATCGTCCTACAGGGTCTACGTAGTCTAACGTGGCTAGAAAAAACTAGATACTACGGGATTATACTCTGTACAGCAGGAAAATCGATTGGGGATCGGCAAAAGAGCTCCGGGACCCCGGATCCTCTCTGTCCTTAATTAAAATCCCAAACTAATTGGACGTTCAGCCTCGCTCTTAATTAGAACTGGAGAACAAGTTTGCACTTCGATGTTCTTTTTCCCGTTTTCCCCGGTGCGCTCCCTTAGTATGACAGTCGGTACCTGTACTCAATGGCACCTGAATCTGCAGTTTTCGCCCGAGCGCCGCAGGATGCAACAGAAACTTTTTCGCAGCTTCCTCCTTTCTTCTCCCTCCACGCACACATACACACACACACCCTCTTACCTCTCGCTCACCTTTTGCAGCGAGAAAAAACTATTGAGATGGCGGGGGGCGAGAGAGAGAGAGAGAGGGGGAGAGGAGATAGAGCGTCATCCGCAGGATCCTAAAAAAGGACGCGAAAAGCACGAGGCATCACGGGGGAGTCCTTTGCAGGTGTGCGGAGTAGTCGACTCTTTATCAGGGCCCAGCAATTTTGTCGCTGAACCGCAAGGGGTGCGATGCTCGGCACAATTCATTGCGCGCCTATGCCACCCGCGTTGTTCGCACCCCCGCAGTCAAACCGGGCGGTTGAGTGGATTCGAGACAAAGGATCCTGCGAAAGGGTTATGCGAGTTTAACGCGTAACCGAGCGATCTCGCGAATCCCAATTGTGCATTTTGACGACGCGAAAGCTCAACCGGCGAGGCAACTCTCCCTTCCGAAGTAACGTGGAATACGATAACGTTTCTCGACTCCCCGTAGTCCAGCGGCGTACAATACTAATCTTGTTTCTATACAATAAAAGACGCGAAACAGCCTCATTCGAAGCAGCAGCCACGACCAAAGTATTCCTTTTTTTATCCTAGTTGACTGCTGAATTCTGCTGACGACCTACGTGAGTGCTTTGTTCGACCGTTCGTGCTTTAACTGTTAATGGCAAAGTACGGGAGGAGAGAGAGAGAGAGATAGGGAAGCAAAGGGTGGAGGGAAGGAAAGTAGGGTCGGGGAAGTCGAGCAGATGCTTCTTTCCCGCTGACCAAATCCCCGAGCTTCGTCGATCATCTTCGAGCTGTAAACGCGCCTGTCCAGATAGGAATTTCAGCCAATGGCGTCTTAGGGGGACTACCGAGTTCATCGCTGAACCTCTAGAGTGAACTTGTCTCGATATCTCTGGCTCCGAGACTACCGCGGAAGCACAAAAAGAAAAAGAGAGAGAGAGAGAGAGAAAGATTCAGGGAAAAGGCCGACGCTTTAACGAGACGTTGACACGGCGAGGTCTCGTTAACGGAATTGTCTTTTGGCGCGCATTGCAGCTGTGGATGCAGCTGCGCTCCTCGGCAACTCCGACGATGTTCTTTAGGATCTACGCCACCCCCCCCCCCTCCTCCTCCCGTACAAACACGGCGAACCCCGGAATTCGCAAGATCGGCAAAAGTCCAAACATTCGAGTAATCGATTTACCGGCCGCAACTTCCGCGTCGCATGACAAACGATTCCTGAGCACGAGCATAAAATTTTCCAGCGATTATGAGAAAGGAGAGGCGGCAAAACAGCGAACGGCATGTTGCGTCAGGGTGTTTTGCCGGAGGCCGCGCGACACTCCGCACAGTGCAACTGAAGCAGCTTTGCATGTTCCGTATCGGCGCGTATCAGTCGCCGGAGAGGTTTCTACCTTCTACCGGTGTGCGCATTGGCATGTGCTACCGCCGCAGATTGGCAGGGCAGGACAGATTTTTTCCACGCTATTACCACACATCGGGGCGTCGATCTTCGCTAGGGGAAAAAAGCCCGCGAAGAAATTAATTACAGGCGTTCGCGCGCCTTCGCCGTTTTTCCTGAAGAAAGGGGAAAGTTGTCGCGTGGCACCGGTCAAAACGGACTCACCGGTTCCCCCTTCGAGAACGAGCAACACACACGAGGACCGCGACGACGACAACGACGCGAATGTTGGACACTTCAACGGCCGTTGCGACGATCGCCGAATCGATCGCCGATCGATGGATCGTGCTCGAGGAAGCTGCCGAACATTGAGAACGGAGTCGATTTCGGGGGAAAGTAAAGCAAGTGACGATGACGTAAAACAAACACAAGAGGGAGTCGCGATCCAGTCGATAAATATCACACAGATTATGAAACGTTATAGAAACTTTCGATTTTAAGCGACGAGGAGATCCAAAGTTTCCCAAGTTTTCTCGCAGTCTGACAATTTGAGTCATGCTTAAACATTTGTTTAAAGTTAGGCGCGAGCTAAAAGGCCATAGGCTCCGTAAACTCAGTTAGGAGATTTATCTGAAAAGTACGGGGGGGTGGGGGAGGGGGAGCAGCACTCGACTCTCCGTGAAACTTTGAGATGCTTAAAGGGTCCGAGCTGCCACCACCATCGCACTACCATCGAGCGATATAGTTTATTCCTCGTTGCGCATCCTCGAAGCAGGTCAGCGGGCTTGAGGTAGGAGCAGCAGCAGAAGCTGCCGTCAGCGACGAGTGGATCGATTAACGTCGAAAAGCGCTTGAAATTGGCCAATTTTTTTGGGGGTAGTCGTAGGTAGTGGTGTAGTGGAGGTATCCATAGGTAGGGATAGCTCCCCCCCCCCCTCTCTCTCTCTCACTCTCTCTCTCTCTCTCCACCCCGAACGAAACGACGTTATTTACTCTCCGATGTTGGTTTTAGCCGTTCTGATTGTCAATCGCGCAAAAACCCATTGGTTTCACGGTTGATGTGTAGTAATCGATTAGCGCCTGCTCGAAAATACATTCGGTGGACGAGGTCCGTGCGCGCGGAGCGACGGAGAGACGAGGTAACCGAGTAACCAAGAGAGCAACGGAGTAACGAACCAACGGAGTAACGGAGCAATGGAGTGACGGAGTAACACGGAGAGCGGCTCCTTCACAGACGCAATGGTCCATCGAAGGAATGTGATATTTATGCACAGGAAAGCGGATTGGTCCAGATTGGTTTTTTCGGCCGCGCGCAACTTATTGTCGTACACTCTACATGTACACGCTTGTTCGGCGTCATTGGATAACTTCGTAATAGCGAAATCATCTGGACAAAACATCGTGGCTGCTCGCTGTATATAAGCTGGAAGAGATATCGACAGGTGTGTCATTCCTATTTCCGAATCGGTGATCGGCGTTACGAGAGAGAGAGAGAGATGGCCCTCAAGGTTCGTAAAGAGCGCCGGCTCCCTTTTCATTTCAATACATTAGAGTAAATACGGTAGTAGTGCGGATTAGATTAAAACGCGAGCAAGAATCCTAGCTTTCATAGGGGAGAGAGAGAGAGAGAGAGAGAGAGAAAGAGAGTGTGTGTCCATCTACTCGTCTGCCACAGTCTGCCCCGTCTACCGGGGGTAGGATAGAAAAGGACAAAATAATCTTCTTCTATACTCTAACTCTCTCTCTCTTTTCCTCTGTACAATAGACAAGATATCTCGACAAGTCCAGTGCGAAGCCAGAGCAGCTTCGGACTAGATGTAATGAGAATCCTAGTTGAGAATTAAATGGAACACGTTTTGTCGATAGTTTGCCCTAGTACTGGTCGCGGTGGTGCTTGCGGAAATCCAGAGTGGATTGGCAGGACACGCTCACAGTTTCGCACACTTTCATGGGCCTGTCGAGGGTCCCGGACACGAAGTAGTTGCTCACGACAAGCATGGACATCATCACGTGGATTATGTAGCTCATCCGAAGTACGAGTTCTCCTATGGCGTGGAAGACCATCACACCGGCGATTATCACGGGCAAAAGGAGCACAGAGACGGTAAAAGAAAAAGATCGAGACTCCAACTTCTCTCCCATCTCATAGCTCATTTCCCATATCCCATATCACATATCTGACTGCGAGTGACTCGACGCGTAATCATCATCCGATTCATCGAGGCGCCTCCATTATTTGCTAATTAGATCATTTAAATATTTCATTAATTAAATCCACCAGAGTACGAACGTTAAAATTGGATTGAGGAACGCAAGTACATGTTGATCTGCTAAAATTTAATTAGCAGAGTTGTAATTAAATTCGCCCGCTGTAAAATATATACGTATCTCCGCTGTGCGTAGCAGACACGTATATTGTACGGTAATTGGAGACGCACCGAGAAAAATCATACTTCCGATGGGAATGGGAGTTTTTTTTTTTTTCTTTTTTCTTTCTCTTGAACGCGCGTTGCATCTGTATTTTACATCTCGCGAGATTGTTGGAGCGAACACTCGACGATAGAGGATGTACGCGCGCGTCATCAGCCTCGCGCGCGAAAACCGGAGTTTAAACGGAGTTTCCACTGCAACTTCCCTCGCCTTTCCAGGGAAACACGTGCACGGGGAGTACACGATCAAGGAACCTGGTGGCAACGTGAGAACCGTCAAGTACCATGCCGATCCGCACGGTGGTTTCTTCGCCCACGTTCACAATTCCGGCGGAAACAATCATCACGGAGGAACATACGGCGGCCATGGACATCACCATCATCATCATCACGGCCACGGTCACGGCCACGGTGATCATGGACATGGTTATGGACACTATTAAAACCTATCCGGCAAAACCAGTTCGGAAAAGCGCAGCTTTCACATGAAACACACGTTATTATCAAAGGAATTCCTATTTGTATTATAGCTCGTTAAATAGAAATAAATATATATTAACACATTTACGTCTCTGCTCGTTTCTCTCCTTGTTCCTTCCGTCAGTTTTTATCGCCCCTATTATTTCCTATTTGCCAGCCGATAACAGGAATAGTTTATGATGCACCAAAACTTAAGGATTACTATGAGCAAAGTATCGCGTTATGTGGTGTATATATCCGAGAAAATATGATAGCTATAACAATTGCAGTATCTCCGCAATAAAGTTATCTCTAGCAGGAAAATACGAGGTCCACGGTATTTTTATCGATCGCGTATCGCACGCTTTATACGATTTCTATAAATTGTACTGGCTCGCCGATGCTTTCTCCTCCGAAGCGAAACGGTTTGTCGCGAAATTTGCCTGCGTTTTCACTTTACCTTGCCTCGTCGTGCTCTCCTCCCTCTACCTCTCCCTTTATCCATTTCCCTTTTACGGTACACCGACGACACAAGTCAACGACGTTTCCATCAAAATACACGTGCAAATAAACGACATGCAAACAAATAAACAAATAAACAAACAAACGTTTCGCCGGCACGTTTGGTTTCCTTCAAATTGCAATAAGCATGCATGATAAATACTGGTTTAAATTGCGCGTACACGTGGTTAATCCTAACGCAGAGATGCCCAAAGCCTGACTCGACATATTGGATCACGTATCACTGTATTCAGACCACGAGGCACCCTATCTCTCGCTCCGACCAGCAGAAATTGAATTTCACTTGTAGATCATACGCGTCGAATCTCTAGAAATATCTTGCACGATAATAGAATGCGCGACTCACCGTCACTCCGCTTCACTCCATTTTTCTCTCTCCTTATTTCACTCTCGTTGCGGTGTAAAAAGTGTCAAGCCCTATCACCCCGGGGAAAATGGCCGCTCAGATTCTCCGATTGTCATTAGAAAAAATAGCCGAAGAACGAAAGTCTACAATAAGCCGTATAATTAAAACGTAACAAGAGACTCGGGAACAATGACGAGGCAAACTTTTTATTGAAATGAAAAGCTTAATTAGAACGTCAAAGAGTAAACACGGTCTTTCTTGTCCCTTTCTCTCGCGAGTACGCACGCGCGCGAAATATTCCCATGCATTTTTCACTATTCCGCTGCATTGGCGGCAACGTTAGGTCTGCCTTTGTTAATTGAACATTGATTACAGTCAGGAAGTAACGTCGCGCGATTACGCATTTATATGGAAATAAGGATTACCTACTTTAATAGTCGATAGGAAGGGAAAAGTTTCTCTCTCGCAGTTGCGTGTCTATCTATCGGTGGTCCATAAGTCTATTGGGGTGTGTTATTCCGGTCAGTGCCGTTTGCACCCTATCCTCCCGCCGCCATCGCCCCAACACACCTACACCTCTGGACGGCCATGTCCCTTGTCTTCCGGGTGGCCAACGACAGCGACAGCAACGACAACGTTGTCGACGGTGGTGATGGTGGTGGCGGCGGCACCATCACCACCACCACCACCACCACGATCACCACCGTCACTATCATTCTCCGCAGGGTCTCCCTGGCCACATTCAAGCGTCTCCGAGGGGTGGAGCGAGTTGTCGGAAGCAGGCGGTGGCAATAATACGAGATGGACGTGATAGAGTCTGATCGATTTTCTCGATCTCCCTTTGAAAACGAACGTAGAAAAAGAGACGACCATCCTAAAGGACGGGCACCCTTATTATTCCAGCTCGACGATAGCTTCCATGCTGGCTTCGTTATTCGAACCGAAAGTGGTGGCCACGAGTCTTTCCACAACTCCACGTTCCCTTTCTCGCTCCACCTCCACCACACCACCACCCACTGTCTATTTTCCTAGCCTACTTTCCAATGATGGAAACTCAATTCGTTCCACTGCCAACGTAATAGGAATCCGTGAAAATCACTGTAGAGACCACCATCAGCTTACACCCGCAAATTCTTTCTCTATTTTCCTCCTCTTCGTTATTCATATTACGCGGATGTTACTCTTCACCTTCCGAGTTATCGCGCGGATCTTCCTCGACTATTCGAAAAACACATTAAATTAGCAAATCTATAAACGACGCGTCTCTCTGTGAAGTTCATTATAATTATCAATGAATTAATTAAACGAACCACGTGAAAAGTAACGTTTCGAAATCGCTTAGTCCGATCTTGCTCTCGATTCACATGCAGGCCCCTCATTTCGATTTATTCAATACGAGGAAAGCACTAATTTCCCTGTAGCCGATCACCCATCCGATATCTCCGAGAGAGCTAATTGAAATCCAGCAGAGCCATTAGCTGAATTTACGATGACTCTTTACGTGGTAATTTAATAAATCCGTGAACGATCCGTTAGAGCTGATTTCACGAGTTAATCTGTATTTTATAATGGAAGGAAGAAAAAAGGGAAGAAAAGAGAAGAGTGTGCGAGAGAGGGAGAATCGTAAACCAATGTGGAATTAGAGACAGAGCGCAGTATCGAGAGTGAACAATTTCCAAGTTCCAGCCGTATATAGATTTTCCTAAGAAAAGAAACACGAGCGAGTGGAGTATGTGCAAGTTAGTTGCCGAAAGTTGCGAGTTATTGCATTAATGACTAAACCCCCTTATGAGGCGAGAGAAGTATGTATATAACTTGAGAGTACAATTCACGTACTAGAAGAGAATCTAGGCTCAACGAGCCGATCGTTATCCGGTACGGAAACTTTACAACAAACTAGTTCGAAACAGCTATTCCATCTGGGTGCATCCTAAGAAAACAAAGTGCATCCGTAGAGCAAAGGAAAACGCTGCCATGCCAGAAACCGTTCTTACGCCAAGTTTCAGTTTCCGAAAAAATCTTTTTCATTCTACCAGGGGTGTGTTCGCGCGCGATACTTTCCACAGTTTCCCTAGAAAACTATACATTACCTAGCAATGTCCTTTCAGAATCGCAATTAAAAAGTTTAGAGAGTAGCTCTCGAGTGTTTTCAACTCGGTACTTGTTACGCTGAAAGTTCAGGCTCGAGCTTTTTCAGGTATTTTACCTTATTACTTGGCCTGCAGATACGGCGAATAATAAACTTTGCCTATACTTTACTACTACCACCACCACCAGCATCACCACCACCACTAGCACAGCACCACCATGATGACGACGCGGCATATCCAAGACCAGGAACTAGATGATATTGCAGTCGAAGCTTGTACATAATTCGCACAAAAGAATTCACCATCCCCCGCGTTCCGGTCTTTCCCCCCGAGGAAGGACCGTTCAATCGCTTACCACATTATATTATACTTAATTAGCTCGGAAAGGTTTTGCTGCTATAATTGGGAATGAGGGAGTGGCGGTTAGAGAGAGAGAGAGAGAGAGAGAGAGAGAGAGAGAGAGAGAGAGAGAGAGAGAAGAAGAAGTAAGTAAGGAAATAAGGAAGTAGGGAAGGAAGGAAGGAAGGAAGGAAAGAAGTAGAACAAGTTTCCTCTTCGAAAGGTTACAAGAGTGCATTAGTAGCTCCTTGGGGGAAGAACGAGAAGGGGGGTGGGGGGAAGGCCAGGAAATATAATCGACTTTCGACTTTCCCTCTCGTCCGGAGTGAAACGGAAGAGCTTCCGCGCGCGCGAACAAGCTTTTTCTGCAAAGATTCTTCGGGAGTCTCGAGTCTTCGAGTCTCTCCAGTCTCCTCCCCCTCTATCTCTCCTCTTACTCTCCTCCCTTGGACACAATGGCACGTCATTATCGACGTACTCGACGAGTCCACTGGAGATTCGACGGCTTATCGCCTGTTGCCAGCCTAACTCGTTCTCATTTAACTTTTGCAATAGTTCTCTCCGTCTATCTTGCTATCGCGAATGGGGTGAGGGGGGGCGGGGGAGACTACCAGGCTAACCTTTCGACACAGTGGCTCTTTCGCGAATAACATTTCCAAGTGATTTCGAATCGAGTTTCGCAAGATTCCGCCAATTGCCATTGTTCTCGCGGAGAACGTTCTCGAGGATATTCGAGAGTTTCGTAAAGCGTGTCTGAAATTACGTATAGCGAGGGAAAAGTACGCCGAATTTGTCCACGCAAATAATCAAGATTCGAGTAGGGTTGCCCGCCGCGAGCGTAACACACAGCTCGGTTCTTATTAAATATTCGCGCGCGACAGCATGTAGCACGTTTTGCTCTGTGTAGTTGCACGTACAGTAACGGCGGCAGCGACTACAACGGTGCAACCGTCCTATATATCGCAACAGTTGGCCACCGGTGCACAAACAAAACTCATTAAACCGCCAGGAAACTTCTGCCCGTAGAGCGCGACAAGTTCTTTGTACTCGAGCAAGACCAATCGCCACGTATATCATTGGAAGAACAGGAGTGGTGGTGGTGGTGCTGGTGCTGGTGGTTACGAACACCAAGTATCCTTTGGACCCTCTTCAACGCGTGGGGTGGCATGGCCAAGCAAATTTGGAAAATTAGTTTCGTTCGCGAAAATGTACATTTCCTTTTCGTCGACTATCATTTTCGGAGCGCGCGCGCGCGCGCGAATTTCCTTCGAGAGAATCAAAGTGGTAAATGTGTCCTAGAGATACGCGTTTCACCCTTGCTGACACACCGTAACCCGTCGCCCGCCACCCACCACCGACTCGAAATAGATCGGAGCTGTCCCGGAACCTTGACGAATATGTTTCTGCGAGCACGATAAAACACTTTGATCCATCAGTTTTCGGGATGATCATCCTACGCTACTACTCCACCTACATAAAAACCTATGAAAAATCCTCCCTCGAAACAGCCCCATTACTTATCACCACCACCACCACCTCAAAAGAATTTCACTTTCCTTATTTGGAACGTATCATTCTGCTCGGGTACGCGATCTCGATTTTCATTCGACCTCTTGGTCGGAGAATCCAGGCCTTGCCTATCCTCTCGTAATCGCGGATAGAATCAATTCATTCCGATTGCTCTCCGTCCGCGAGAAGAACGACCCGATAAAGGAATAAAAGAATACGGAAAGAGATGCCATGTCCCTGGCCCTTTAAGCGCGGTAAAAGTTTCCAGGAGCAGTCGGCGAAGCGAGCTGAATGGAACGATAAAATATGAAATGAAAAGAAAAATTGCTTGCAGAGAAGTGTACTTCGCGTGACACCTCCCATTGGTGTCTGGCACCTACGTAGCAACCAGTAAATCCTTGAGTAACGATAATTTCGCGATATCTTTACCTCCGGCCACCCTCCGCCCTTAGTCCTCCCTTAGCTTGTTGCCGGATAACATTAGAGCTTTGGTGCTGTGCCAAGATACATCTGCCAGCACTCGCCAGTGCTACACACACACACACGCGCGCGCGCGCGCGTATACATCCACTATTCTTGCACCGTGTACATTATCACATTTGTGTGTGTGTGCGCGCGCGTACTCGCATAAGCATATACATGTAACGTATACACGTTGCGTAGGTGTGGGTGTGGGTATATGGTGCAACTATGTTAACGTCCAGCATACCCCTGCCCCCCACACCCCCGCGCTAATACCCTCAAAATTGAAACCCTTCGACACTCTTACTCCAGAATTTTTCTATCCTTTCTCGCTCTTCCAATAAGTTTGCCACTTTCCTCCCACCCTCTTGCCACTCTCTCTCTCTCTCTCTCTCTCTCTCTCGTAATCTTTACATCGAGCACTGTAGTTACAACTTTGCCCCAAGCTGTCGATAATCGTTCTATTCAATTGCACTTTTTATCGATACCATCTTCTTAAATGATTTCATTGAAAAAGGAATCTTTTTATTAACGCCGACTGCTCCTTCATTTATCCGTTCCTCCTGAACAAATCCTTGGAGAGGAAGGACACGCGGCTCGATCCCTTTACGTGCAGCACTCCCTGCTGTGTTTCTCTTAAATATTTCGAAGGAGCACAGATATATGGAGCTTACCTCCGCGATACGAGAACAAGAAATTTTGCGATATAAATATCACGTCGGGAAAAAGCAGAATTTAATTCTCTCGCATGAGAAATCAAATAAAATAATCTATGCATTTTCAATGCAAATAGAGAGAATAGCGAAAACTATCGGGAATGAGCGAACTCTGGAATTTTAATGAAAAAATAAAAAAAATATAAAAAAATAGCATTTCTCTTATCTCTCTCGACAGGATTTTACAAAAATAATAATTGTAAACCGATCGCTCTGTCCGTAATTGAAGATTTTCTGCATAGCCAAGTAGGAGAGAGAGAGAGAGAGAGAGAGAGAGAGAGAGAGAGAGAGAGAGAGAGAGAGAGAGAGAGGTGGGAGGAGAAAAGGAGTAGCGGGGTTTGTCGGGCCGGGCCGGGCCGGGCGATTCTTTGCGCAAGAAAGCACCGAGCTGTAAAAAGCGAAATGCCTGAAAAGCACGAAGGCATTTGATTAATCGCGCCAAGTCTGAAATGTATAAATCCATTATTCGCGAGCAGTTCGTGCATCTCGTGGACAGGGCGCTTTCTTCGCCGAGATTACAAGGATGAGAGGAGAGGGAGAACGCTTTTTGCAGATGGACGGGACGAATTAATGGAGTTCGCCGATGTTTTTATTTTCCTTTTTCCATCGCTAGCCCGAGCCTCTTTCTACTCCCGCCTAGCAACACAGTTTCCCTCGCATCGCTCCTGCCCCAAATTCTCCCTGCCCTTCTCCTTCTCCCTTCTGCCCTCCCCTTCCCGATCGAGGGAGAGTCGGTGGAAAAGCGAAAAGTGAATAGGGCGAAATATGATTCGAACGAGGAAGGTGTGGTGGCATTGCTTGCGCAGAATTCGCATTACCATTTTGGCCGGAGGCCAACCCCCCCACCACCTCTGTCCGAGAGATCCAAGAATCTCCGATACCGAAAGATTAAGCCTTGCGTTCTGCTCGCGGTTATAGATAAGATCCCTCTCCTCCCCTCCTCCTCCTCCTCCTCCTGTAAGAGCGTTTCCCAGCGGCGTGTTACCCCTTGGAATATCCTAGAACTCTCGTGAATATCCCGTAGATTTACAAGACTCGATTTCGTTATCGCGATCAACCAGCTACCGTCTCTCCCTTTTTCCCCTTCGACGTTCACCGACCTACCCGCCGTCGCGCAA
Organism: Sclerodermus sp. 'alternatusi'; assembly: GCA_037305995.1. Taxonomy (NCBI): domain Eukaryota; kingdom Metazoa; phylum Arthropoda; class Insecta; order Hymenoptera; family Bethylidae; genus Sclerodermus; species Sclerodermus sp. 'alternatusi'. The sequence goes on along the minus strand of CM074558.1, from coordinate 887,673 downwards.
CACCCTTTCTTCTTCCATCGTTACTCTTCTTCGGGAATCGACGGAGAAAAACAATGTTCGCTCTCCTACGAAACTGCGCGTAAACGATAGAACCCCGGCTACGGTTTATGAAAGTGAGAGAGGATGCGCGCGAATATATACGACGGATACATACGCGAAAGGGAAGGGAGGGCAAGGGAAAGAGAGAGAGAGAGAGAGAGAGAGAGAGAGGGGTAGTAGGCAAGCGATGACGCGAATTGCATTTCCTCGAGGAGACGACGGTGACCCGGGTGTCGCGTTTTCCATCCGTGTAATTTCAATTTTTCTCCAGTGTCTCTCAACGACGCAGACATCGTCGCGTTACCCGTATGAAGAATCAGCTTTATCTATCCAGAACGCTCGGGGTAATTTCAATTTGTTCCCGCCACTCGAGTGCGGCACGCGTTCCCATCTTTTCGCCCGAGTGAGTAGTGGAGGATGCGGGCGGGGCATCATCCTGCGTCGCGCTGTATCCTAAGTGCGAAGGGCGGAGGGACCATGACGGACGGCCAAGTATCGCGTATGCCACGAGAAAGAGCAACGGAGCAAGAGAGCGAGAGAGCAGGGCCAAAAGGAAGAGGAGAAAAAGGTCGACGGGTCTCCGGTCGTGGTTGGAATTGCGTCGGTGACTTGCGAGGGGGTGGAAGCGGATGGGCTGCGAAATGATAGAGTACGGCCGGTCCCCCATCTAATGTAGCAAAACGGCAAGAAAACGAACGCTCCAAACACACGGCTTGACGTGAACAAACAGTCTTTACGCCCGGCACACTATCATGCTACCACCGCTACTTCCCGCGAGTGTCGTTTTCCTCCAGGAGAAATTTGCCCCTGGAGAGAAGGCCTCGTCCTCTTCCTCTTCCTCTTCCTCTCCCTCAACCCCTTTCTCTCTTCGCCAATTTTACCACCACCATGGAAACGCCGAGAACACCGAGACCGTGTAGCACACTTCCGGTATCATACGAGTTAACGCTGCCCTTTTACTTCGATTTGGCCCGTTTCCTCTTCCTACACTAAATTCTATTTCTTAACGCGCCCTTCCACTCTTTCGCATCGGCTCCACGTATTCCTTACTACGATCGCACGTGCCAAGCTGATAGTGAAATTCCTCCGACGGTATTCCCTTCCTTATTAGCATATTGTACGGATGCTTTGCTGGTACTCAACTTCACGAGGCGTATAAACCGCATAGCTTATTGCGGAATTACGTACATTACCGTTTATCATCTATCTCCTCGCACCGCTTACTTTTTACACGAGTACAACTGATAATAAGAGAGAGTCTACGCGTTGATAAACGTATTTTCAAATCTAAAGCACTGTACGCGCGCATGTATGTATATTCGGGTGAAATATTTCCTCAGCACGGGGTTTAGTTTTAGAGATACCCGGAATTTGTCCAATAATATTAATGCTATAAAAAGTAAAAATAAAAGAAATAAAAAAAGAATTCTCTCGTGCGGGAATCAAACCCCAAACAATGGTCATTGATATGTTACTCGTGCCGAATAACATAGGTTCGATTACAATGCAATAAAAATTTTTTTTTATCTTGTAATTTTTGATTGATAAAAAATGTTGAACGTCATCAATAACAAGAGAAATCCCTCGTTTTTTGAAAAATTTCTTTAAAGCGAAGAGAGTGTTTTATGCGACGATGGTTTGCTGCGGCAGGACTCTCTATCCACCTCTCTTTTCAGTATTCCTAACGACGCGACGCTAAGCAAGCTTCGGGACCTCCGAAACTCAATTCCGGTGATCCTCGGCTTTACCGAGAGGGGGGTATACGCGTCATAACGTCAAAGGGAAGAAGGAAGGCTCCCGGGCTCCTTCGTGAAATTTAAATGCGATTTGAATGCCGGCGTCGATCCGCTCCCTGACGCGAAGACTTGATCTTCCACAAATACCTGCGGCGCCGTCTTCGGGTGTCATGAATCTTCGAATTATGGCAGGGTGACACGGCGTCCCCAGACGCGTCGTGTCAGCAACGTGCTTCGCGGGGGGACGTGCCTGTCGACGGCTGTCTGTAAAATTGCGAATCTCATAAATTAAGGGAGGGATGCGTGACTCCTTTCGCGCGCGCACATCTGTCCAAGGAGCAGGAGCAGGAGCAGAGCGGCCTAATTCGTAAAACCACGTGGGCAAAAAACGCGAGATATCGAGTAGCGGATGATCATCCCCGCGACAAAATCATCTTACGCGGGCAAAAGCCAAAAGGACCGCGCACTTGCACGTTCCAACAACTTTGAGTCGGTTCACTCGAGATAGAAAGAGACGACGACGACGACGACGACGACTTCCGGCGTGTAAGCCAGGATCGGGATGCTCGCACGGTTTTGTTAGCGGGCCAAGATTAACGAGGTTTCTCGCGAAACGCCTGTTTGTTCACCGTGCAACAGACTGACGATGACAACGTAACGAGATGTGTTCATCGGGCCGCGCCTAAGAGCTTCAGCTTCCGCGATGTTCGCTTAGGCGAGAGGATCCGAACAAAGGACCCGATCCTCCCGCGCCACCCTTCACGAGATATTCGCTGATACAAAATAATAAGCAGCGTAACTTTCGACTTTGACATCCAAATTGCTCCCCCCGATTCCAATTACTCGCGGCCCACCCAACGATTGAACAAACGAAACACCGAGATTCTCCGACTCTCTTTCCTCGCGTTTCCTCCGCTTCCTCCTATATATCCATCCATCCATCCATCCATCCATCCATCCCCTCCCCCTTCATCAAATACGAGGTTGTCGTAAACGCACGAACTAATAAGCGTAAATCCGAATTAGCCAGAGTCTCCAAGTTTCGCCAAGTTATCGATTTTGAAAATCAGGAGAGCGTGCCAACAGCGCGAAACGTAATGTTCTCTCGTTGGCTTTTAATTAATCAGGGCGATGTTGCCGATCGACGCAGCCAAGCGTTCTCAACGGTAGAGAGAAAGAGAGAGAGAGAGAGGAATAGAAAGGAAAGAAAACGCGGGTGCAAAGTCCGAATGTTATTACCAAGTCCCGCCGGCTGGTAATAGCAGAATCAGGTGGAAGGGAATGGAAGATGAGAAGGAGAAGGAGGAGGAAAATTTATGTATCCTCGGGCAAAGCGGCGAAACGGCTGATGTCGTGCCAGGTGTTGATGATGATGATGATGATGATGATGATGATGGAGATTTTAGTAGTCAGCCTACTGTGGCAACGCATCGGCGTTTCGCGTATCCCGCGGGCTAGCCCCCGTCCGTCTATCGAGAAAAATTACCATATCATGCAAATAGCAGCGCGGATCAAAACGCCTCGGTTGAGAGGCTTCTCTCTCTCTCTCTCTCTCTCTCTCTCCCGTCGATGAAAACTGATAGAGCGTAACGCATTTGAGAGTCGGGGGTGCCAGCCGTGCAATTCCGCGAAACAACGTTGATCCGCGGCCGACTGCACACTAGAGAACGCTCGAAAAACAGGGAGAGAACGCGATTGCACCTCCAAACACGATCTGACCTAATAGATCCGGGTCTCCCGGGGCCGATGCACTGTCGCGTCGCGTCACGTCTCACGTTCTCTATTTTTATGCCAACACTGACAGAGGCGCTAAATGTTGCGCGCGACACGCGAGTCCAGCCGGAAGCAGGAAATTTCGGGAGAGATTCGTCGAGCTCGGATATTTTTAAGGGCGAAACACCCTCGGAGATGCACCCGCGCGGTAATATCCCGGTACAACCCTTGGTAAACATCCAGCCACCGCGATATGCGTTATTTATGGGAATGTCGGATAAACGATGATTTTAAGAAGCTGCTCTCTGACGGAACGCTGAATCCATTCTGTCAAAGCACCGGCGCAACGCAATCCATTACCCTTTCCACCCATCCTCCCCGGCTGAATAAATACCCGTCGATCCCGGAAATCATTAGACAGCAATTGCTTCTTTCCAGCTGTCGGCTGCACGGAACAAGTTTCTCCATCGAAACAGCGTAGCTTTGACTTAGGCGGATTTGCTTCCGCTGTGCTTCCCACCACTGTTCCTACTTTTCCACCACCAACTTTTCTCCGAGTTCCATTATTCTCGGATCTTCGATTTCACTCAAATGCCAATGGCCGACGACGACTGCTCCTCCTCCTCCACCGCCCCCACACCCCCATCTCATCCAACCTTCGCATGCTACTCCATTGCTTGGACTCGAAGAACAATGACCCGGAGAATGGAAACGCCGGGCTGATTACCGGACTGGATAGTCTTGGAGGGTGAAGTTTGCTTCACCACCCCCACACCCCCGCCGTTTTCTCTATTTGAGAGAGACGCGCGCGAGTCTCTCTTCTTCTTACTACATATTTCTCGATGTTTCATAAAGCACGCGATATCGCGAGTTCGCGCGACCGAGCGCGTAATCTCCACGAGAAAGACCTCCCTCCCTCCCTCCCTCCTTCCCTCCTCTCACCACCATCCAACCACCTTGCCTCGCTGGAGCACAGTCGCTGGATAACTGCCAGACGAATTCCGGACCTCGGAGAAATTTCACCTTTCCAGAGTCGTTCCACGAATTACCACGCTCAAAGTGTAATCCTCTTACCACACCAATTACCAATGCCAAGCCGCCACCGCAACCTCATCCTCTAAATTTAATTCCTTTGGCGACGACCGTTATAATTTTCGACTGTCCCGCAGAGCCAATCGTTCCCGGGTCGCGTCATCGAGGATCCCCGCAATGAGAAAACAACGAGTCCCCTCGTCGTCGTGCTTTGCTTCGCGATTTGCAAAACCCCCGCGACATTTCCGAGCCTCGTGTACAAGCGAATTAAGCGAATGCACTCGAGGAGCGCGACTGGTTTCATGCAAGCTGGAGTTTCTGTGACGAGAGTATTCGATCGAAGGAACGGGCTGCCACGGTTCGAATAAATTCCGACGATACTCTCACTGCTGGCACGAGGTCTCGGCAGGGGATTTTCCTCGGAATTTCACTCGATATAAGAGAAAATCACGGGAATGCGATGCATAAACTGTTCCTCTGCCTCTGCCTCTGCCTCTGCCTCTGCCTCTGCCTCTGCCTTCGCCTCCGCCTCCGCCTCCGCCTACGCCTCGACCTGGCCCCTCTGCCCTGCGGGGCCGGAGGTACCAGAATTTTCGATCGGCGCAACCGGTTGGCTTACGAAGCTCCTAACGAGATTCATGCAGATTGCCCAAATTGAATATCGCGAGATTAAATCCAGCTAGCTCGAATACCCTGTGTCCCGCGAGAAAACTCTCCACGGAGAACTACTCGATGTAACTAACAATTTCTCGCGACCATTTTTCCCTTTAGAGATGTCACGTTGCGAAAAGCACGAAAAGGGAAGAAGAAGAAGAAGAAGAAGAAGAAGCAGAATTAGTTAGGAACGCACAGAATGTTCGGAAAAGGCCAAATACGAGTAAAGTCGCGAAAGAAATTGCACGGATATCGTACCGTTTGTCTAAATCGCCTCGATTCGCATTTAAGCTGAATTTACGACTTTCTCCCTTTTCTCCTTAAAATTCATAGAAAAAAAGAAGGATCTTTCGGTATATAGAGCGCAATTTTGTTGGGGTCAAATACAAGTGGATTTGCAAAGGATGCGAAAGGTAAGGGAAGTCGTATAGGAACGCGTCGCGTCATGCGTTGACTTTACTACTTATTCGTAGATCGCTGCTACAGGGGTCGAATTGGAGAGACGGCAATGGGAAATACTGTTTACTCGTAGATCATTAGAGTAACTGGCCCACTCGGAGGACCATCACGGGCTTTGTTTCAGGCTCCCTTGAAGCGAAGCGGAAGCGGAAACGGAAGCGGAAGCGGCAGGGTGCCAGGACAGACGAAGAATGACGGCGTTTCCTTTGTTCGACTTTATGATTTTCCCGTGAACCCCCGTTCCTTTTACGCCGACCGAGACGCGTACTCATTTTATTCGAAAATTACGTCTCGCTACTTCGTGGCCAGATTATTCACTTGAGCCGGGGAGTCGCGTATCCGGTGCAGCAGCAGCCGTCGCCGCCGGCTATCTCTTCCCTCCGTTGTTTCTTTCTCGTCATTTCCTACGAGTCATTTGCGAAAGTGGCGCAAGAACGAGCCGAGAGAGGGGACGAGTGGCCTTAGCAGCGAAATAAATATCAATTCTCCCAAGAGTCCGGTGAATGCAAACCGAGGGAGATTTATTCGAGGAACCGAGCACGTTGCAGGAAACTTTATCTGAAATTCGTCCACGGATGATTTCGTCCACTTGGAAGAGTTACGTCTTGACGTTTCTACGGGATTAGTAACGAAAGAGAGAGAAAGAGTCGAGGGGGTAAAGAGGACCTACGTTATTTATATATTGCCAGTTCCATCGGCAATTGCAGTTATTCTCAAACGCGTTCCACGTCCTTCCGGTTCTCGCCAGAAACTCTCTGTTCTTGGCATGTAGAGGGGAAGAGAGCCCAAGGATTTTAGCGGATTAGAAACTTGGCTTGGTCTTTTTCTCGATGACATAACGACTACTCCCGGGGATATGTGGCAGAGAAGGGAGGGCTGGCAGGAAGAGGGCTGGAGAAACAGAAGGCGAACAAGTGCATAGAGATAGCGTCCTCGAGACTACTCGACCTAGAGCGCTGAACGAGGTAGTACAAGCGCATCGCGCAAAAGTTTGTCGCTTGGAAACTTACCAAGGAAGTAGAGATGGCGAGGATGGCGAGGATGGCGAGGATCGCGCAAGGACTTCTCGACCCGCGCGCGGTGGCTTAAAACTTGGCAACTACGGCTTTTAAGCATTTTCCACGGAGACTATCTCTCAAGGCGTTGCCAAAAACGAGCGAGCACGTGCGACGGTGCACGCGACCGACTGCGGCTACCATGAATATACCGGAAGTTTGCTCGAATCGCGTTTCAAACTTAACCTACCGATGTATCTCTCCGGGAGCGCGACCTTTGCGAGCGCACCCCTTCACCGGAAAGTCACCCTCCCTCCACCTCTGGGGTGTGACACTGCTGAGACTCCCCCTCAACTTTTTCCGGGGGGCCTTACATCCCCCTTACACAGCTCACCCTCTCCACTTTTCCACAAGAATGCTAACATTCAACGCCTGCACAACACAGTCACGCGTGCACGCTCGCACACAGAGAATCCACGGAATGACATTTTTATCAGAATTGGGAATCGAGAAAAGTATTCTCCCGGGAATATCGAGCTCGCGTTGGGCCCAATAAGGATCGTTAACTTTCGGGATTATTAAAATATTCGGTGAAATGCAAATATAGTCGCACGCTCTGTGGTACTCACCTCCAGCTGAACGAGGACGACGACGGCACGATGGAAAAAGACGCGTTATCTCCTCATTTTTGAGAAAATCCATTGCTGCGGGTATTTGTTGTACAACGATTTGCTAACGTTGCAGACTTTTCAAGTTTAAAATAAAAGCGCTAGTTATATTCCCTTGATTTAGTTACACGCTTGCTATACTCTCTGAAAGGAGCTGCAAAATCTCGAAAATTCTTCCAAGCGTTAAAGTTTCTTTTACCCAGAAGGCTAATTGAGGTAAAATCTTAATGCGAATAGTAAACTTATTAGCTCGGCGGCTAATTAAAATAGACGATAATTACGTTATTACTTTTAACGTTCTTTCAAACTAGAATAAAGCAAGCGTATACACAATCACTGACATCTTGGGGGGTTACGCCGCACAAATATAGTTAACGCCACACCGCAGCGACAAATCATTAAATATTATGATTGTGCAGCAACACTTTTAACTGATACTTTGATTCTTCAAGAAGCTGCTTCTCATTACTATTTATTGCCTTTTACTGAATACCATTGAGAAATCGTAGAAGATGCGAGGTGTGGTGTCGACTAATCTCTCGAGAATTTATTTTAATGATTCATGAAAATGATTATGAAAACAGAATTTCTCTTACCTTCTGGACGAACATTTAACATATTCGAGAACCGGGCATTTAAACAAAACTATTCTTGGCAATCTGCAATGTTTGCGTAGTTATATTACCGATATCTGCACATGACTCTCATGCTGAGTCACCGGTCGAATGAATGAGATTTCATGACCTACCAGAACGTGCAACTGCTCTCGAATATATTAAAGTCCGCGAAGAATCGGACCTTAATTAGTCCTATAAATATTAACACCAGAACTATCAAATCACTTACTTGATGCATTTATCACCTTATTGTTTCTATTCATTATATCATAATAGCAATTTTATTCACAATTGTACAATTAACAAAAAAGTAAAGTGAAACTGTTTTCAAAGTGTTCCTCTTATATAGATAAAATATTATTAAATTATATTGTATATAATTTAAGCTCTCGCATCCAAAACTTATTAATTTAATAAATTATATTAAATTTACACACATTTTCAACTATTTTATAAAGTTTAAAAACTTTCCTTCGGTATAGTTCCGGTGTTAAGTATTATTAACGAAAAATCACTTTTTCTTTTGGAAAAGTGATTTTCAAGGAATTATTGGGAAAATAAAGGATGTACGCTTCATTAATTATATTTTTTGTTTCGCATACAATGATTTAGTCTTATTTCTATTCCTTAAAGCTAAATGTGACTTGTAATGGTTACTTTTACCAAAAATCGAAGATATTTGATCCCTGAATCTTTGCCGAAAGTAAAATATTACAGGAGATAACTGTGCTAATGAAGCAACAGTATTTAAAAACTAAACTCTTGAAAAATAATGTTACAGAATATCTCCAACTTTATTTCGTATCACTCATATAATTATTACGTTTGTTTATTGAATGCAGGTTACGTAATCTAGATCACGATTACACGTTTCACAAGGAAATATACTCGCTAACTTTGATTTTTGGTAAAAGCTTTAAATATGATACTTGCGTTTAATCATTCATCCCAGATGTCAGGAAGCAACGCTTCAGGGATAAAAAAAAAAAAAATTGCCTACGAATCTGAAACACAAAGAAAAACAGTGATTATTATATTATCATTAAATTTCATTAAGTATAAGCAGTTAAGAGAACCGATAGACGAGAGAGTGCTGAGCATAGATAAACAGAGGGGAGGGTGGTATAGCGAACAAAGTGATCGTCGGCCGGAAAGAAAAATAAGTCCGAGCGGAAAAGCAGGCTCGAATGAATCGTGGGAGAACAAAACACGTAGCTGGCATAAGAAATAAAAGATATTATTTATTTCACAATGCTTTTAGGATAGACGTATACTACTTGCCACGTATATGCGTAGAGACGTATATCGGGAAAACTTGAAATGTTTTTTATTCCTTAAAAAGTATCAGGTATACTATTATTTCCAACCTTCGAGGGTAAAATAGGTAAAATAAAACCGTATAAAATAGGACGTAAAGGCTTAAGAAGAGATACGAAGCGCCTGGAAGACGCGGAAACACGCAAGCTTGAGGATTCTTCGCGAGTTATCAGGAAATCTCAAAGGCATTTGATTCCAATTGCTTTTTTTTTTAGTAGCGACGCATTACACGATACCCCTGTCTGTTTTGCGCGCCAAGTTTTCTATTGCACCACGGCGCGCAAACATAATAAAATGTAGTGAAAGCGCGAGAAGTGTTTCCTTAGGTAGAAATGAGTGGCTGTCTCGGAGATGGCGCTCTCCCGCTAGTGAGAGCGGTAAGAAGAAGAAGATAGAAGCGGGGAAGTAGCGGTCGAAGAAACTGGGGTTACAAGGACGAGAAAACTGCAGTTAGTTCCAACAGGTAGCCGTAGGAGCAACTGCTGCGGTTTAAAAGCAATTTTCTTGTCGCATCGTGCCACATTTTTCCCTGGCTGGCTTCAATCTGCGAATTCACTTGGATCCTTCTATCCAGAACGGTCAATGTATCGATTCAATACAATCCTATCAGATACTCTCGCTCTCTCCATCTCTCCTCCACTATCTTCCCACACACTTTTTCTCGCATCCCTCTGACAAATGAATTTTCACCCTTGGATGAAACGAACTCGAATAAATCATGCCAGCGCAGATCTTTTAATGCGATACCGATTATTAATCACGACAAACAAAGTAACTCGTGTATTCGTTCTCATTGTTTTTCTTTCGCCCGAAACAACAATTTTCTTCGCGATGAAGCGAATCAATCAGTCAGAAAAGCTGGCCGCGATAAGCATGCGATAGGAATGGATGGTAGGAATGAGAAGATGGAAGCGAAGAAAATTACTGTTATAAATTATTCAGGAGTTCAGTGTTACGAGAACTAATCCGAATTCGTTGCTGACGAACGACATTTGTCACGGCGTTCCACGCAGCTAGGAACGAGCTAGGTGTTACTATTTTCCCAGATTCCCCCCCGCACCCACCATCGCACCCCGTACCCCTCCATCCACTCACCAGAGTACGTGCTCGCGCTGCGTTAGTTTTAGCAAAAAGGCAAAAGGCTGTGTACCGACGAGTGCTAATCCTCCAGCTCGTGTATAATCAATTCTCTAATCACTGGTAGCCTCCTCTAGACGATACGCCGTTCCCTTGGTAAATATGAAATAACAGGAGGCCTCTCTTCGTGCACTCGAACTTTATTCAATGAACTCAGCGGAGCCGAATAAGCCCTGGATAAAATATTCTTTCTCTCTCTCATAGCTTATTAAAAAGTAAAGGCCGCAGCGGAGAAAAGCACAGAAGGAAGGAAGACGACTGTGTCCGTACACCCTCCTCTCCTGTGTGCTTTTCAGCCAGGCATGTGGAAGAAATTAAGATCTGGAAATATTTATATATCTCTATATATATTGCCTGTATATATGTGTGCGCGCACACGCACAAAACATAGAGAAGGAAGAAGATCTCTCCTTCATTATTACATTCTTCGGAGCTGAACTATTCAGAATATAATTTCTTTTAAAGCGGGAGGAGAAACTAGGACGGCAATATATCAGCAATGAAATTACCAAGAGTATCTGGGATTTTCTAGGTGTCTCTTCTTCTTTTTAAATAACTCAATGGCAAATGCTACTGATTGAATAAAATCAGATCAAATAGGGGTTGTAAAACAAATTTATTGCGCCTAAAAAGTGTTTCCGGTAGATTGCATCTTCTTCGATTTGCACACGTTAACATGCTTGCGTGTACACACACACACACACACACACATATATATATAAAGAGAGAAAGAAAAATGTACCATCCGTATTCCAAATGCACTAACAATTGCAAAGTCCCCTTAGTGACCTCCATAAAATCGGCTTTTCCATATATCTTTAAAGTCTAATGCCGCTTAATCCGGAAGAGCCAATTCCCTCCCATATCAAGACTCGGTAATTTCATTCGATGTACTTCTAATGTCATCGGAAACTGTCCGCTTCTCAATAATTTGAGATTTAAGTCGTGTTTACAGGTTATTCTGTGGGATACGACGCGATAATGTCCTCGTAATTTGTTCATGCCGTCTGCTTGATATCTACGATCGTATATCTACCGTTGGATAAACCAGAGAGAGAGAGAGAGAGAGAGAGAGGGAGAGAGCAAGAGTACAGGGGCTGCAAGAAGAGAGAGGGAAAGCCATTCATTCCGGACTGCAGTCGTTTTCCACTTGGTCGACTCATTTGTGAATAACACGCTTGTTTTCATTACTCTAATCTACCATTCAATTTCCAACGTGCAGTAATAACCTGCGCTTTTCGACCAAGTCACTCTCTGTTGAACAAACTTGAGAGAGGAAAGATAGGGTGGTGGTGGTGGTGTTGGTGTTTGCGTAGGTGGAACTTGGGAGAGGTGGAATGACTCGCGCAAAACTAACAACGGTAACACGGATGACGAAGAAAGAAGGCGAAACATAAGCTGTCGAGATACAGAGTATACGATACGGAGCGAGGGCGAGAGTGAGAATGAGAGAGAGAGAGAGAGAGAATTTCAGTTTGATTCAGCGGTAAAGTTTATAGAGTTCTTAAAGGAAGAAGTCCCGATGTGCCAGTTTTGCCCTCGAGTTTTCGAGGGTTTTCGAGAGCCATTGGACGTTTCGACTTCCAGCTGACCGCGTTAAAAGCCTTGCCTAGTCCGACGCGGACCGGAGGGGGGGGGGGGGGTGAATCGACGTCGACGTCGTCGTGGACGTGGACGTCGACGTCGACCTCCTTCGAAAGAAACTCCGATCTTGGTCTGGCTCTCCCCTTTTCTTGTCGCTCGTATCTCCGGCGGTCAGACCCTGTGATCATGAATACCGTCGCTATCCCAACGATATACGTCTCGTAAGAATTGGCCATTCGGCCATCCAAGACTGAATGAGGAAAGGCTATCGGTAGGAAGGCAGGGGATTTGTGTAAAATGGAAGCGGTCGAGAGGTCCAACTTAAAGCAGAAGCGAAACGAGCAAGACAGTTGTAAATTTCCACCTCCCCCTCCCTACCACTTTTCCTCTCTATCTCTCTTAGCATCTCTTTACGCAAGGGGAAGGAAGAAAAAAGAAAGGAGAAGCCTTTTCTTCTTGTATTTCTCAAGCTCGATAGAAGAGGGATTGATAAATGAGCGTCCTTCGTCCACACCCCTCTAACCAGAGAAAGCGCAATGTAAAAATATATATTTGTTTAATGATTCGCGGGTTCGCGGTATCTTCTTGACGCACGGAAAAACACGAGGGAGACAAGCAAGTGATGCTGATGCTGCTATTGCTGTTGCTGTTGCTGCCGCCGCCGCTACAAGCAGAGGAATCCGGAAGATATTTCCCGCTCGAGGTATTTTTCGCAAAATGACGGCTCAATCTAGCTGAAACCATTTGCTATGAAAAATATAGTATTTTCGCGGAGCTCGTCGTGCCATGGCGGAAACGAAGAGAAGACACGGGGAGATAATTCAGCACAGCCTATTGTTGTCATTTCCGGAGAATACATTAGCGATAAGGATGCCCGAGGGAACGGGGGAGGGGGACGAAGGGAGAGAACAAGGTGCGGCAGCAGACAGGGCGCTCGTGCGTTCAAGTGATTGGAAAACACAAATGTCTTAAACCTTTTCGGAGGGAGGAAACGCCGAGTTTACACAGAATATTACGCAGATGGAAGAAGAAGCTTCAATCAGACTGTCGGTTGAGATAACTCATGCACGAGGTTCCAATTCGCTCATAGGAGGATTGGCGAGCGGCTTAGACGGTTCCGGAAATGAAGGTAGCCCCTTCTACCCTTCGTCTACGATAAATCATACAGTCGATTACCCGCGGTGAATCTACTTTGATAAGGACCTACAACGTTCGAGACCGAAGCTCCTCATCGTTCGGCTTTCGGGCTCGACGAAAAGTGGAAATTCTTCCGAGGAAAGTTCGCGCGCGCGCGCGCGCGCCAATACAAACTAAAGAGAACGAGGGTAAGAGAGAGAGAGAGAGAGAGAGAGGAAGAACGGGAGGAACGATCTCGTCATCGTCATCATCGTCGTCGGCCAGCCGGTCGTCCTATAATTAAATACCCAGGGAAGCAAACGAGATGCGCGTCACGTCTGCGACGACGAATTCCAAGAAAGGGACGCGTGATTTCCATGCGAGAAACGTTTTCACAAAGCAGGAAGAGCGGCCAAAGCAAAATAGCTGCAGCGTTACCGAAGCGACTGGATGGAATGGGGTAGGCGAGGGGGGAGGGGAAAGAAACACTTTTTTACGCGTTTTACTTATTAGAGGAAATTGTCCGAGCACGCGACGCGTCATTGGCAGATCGATGCAGATTGCACACCACAAACATCTCTCATGGGCGATCGATGGGGCGATCTGTTTCCATGGGAAATATATAACCAAAGTCGTATACGTGGAAAGAAGTATAGGGCGAGCTTTCTCTTTTTTTCGAAACAAAATGGATCAATTCCACTCTGTTTGCCTGTGAGCACGAAGGGAATTTATGGTAGCGAGTGCGCTCGGTCTGCTTGCGTTTGTAGCAGATGGTTACAGCACGCCATTCAGATAAAACCGAGACAAATTCTTGGAAGAAAGAGAGGAGGAAGAATGGCAGTGGGAATGGGAAAGGGAAGAAACGACGCGAAAATTCGTCAAGCTCATGATATATGTGGCGTAAAGGCTAACGCCAAACCAATGCACCTCCACCTTCTTCTCTCTCATTTCTCTCCTCCTCCTCCTCCTCCCTTCTTCCTATCTAGAGCAGAGCTTCCAACTTTCTCTCCTCGTTCTTCTACAGTCGTCGCGCGTTATTCTCTAAATAATTCCCAATACTGGGGACCATCGATTTCCTTCGAGTTTGAAAAAATTTATACATCACCTAGAAATCAGCCTAGGCCAAGGCTGCGTTATTACGATAAAATGTTACGAGCTGTTCTCCCGTCCTTTTCCTTTTCCTTTTCCTCTTCCTTTCGCCGGCCAAAGGAAGGACCGAAATGGGCCAAGAGCATTTTCTCAAGAGACACACACACACACCCCGCGTGCACAATACACACGGATGCGTGCACATCCACGTACAGGTGTACGTCATATAATGCACAACATTATACGCATGCACACACACACACATGTATACGTGTACGTAGGGGTATATCACGGAAACACGTAATCTAATCCATGTAAATCTTATCGCGTTCCACAAGGACCCGGCGCACACGTGCTTTATCCAATTTCCTTCCCGCTCTTTCCTTGGCTTTCCCTGAGACTTTCGTCCTCCTCTCCCACGGCACATTCGTCACTTTTCGACGCACGGGACACACGAGTGCATCGCGCGAAACTCAAAATCCGACCATAAACTAAAGCTGATGAGACCCCGAATGTTCAGCGCATCCAGTGAATGCAATGTATCAAAATAGGGCTATACATCAAATTCTGTCAACTCGAACTTCGACCGCGCTGCACTACTCTATATTAATCCGAACATATTACGAAATTCAGTTTCCCTGCGCGAATACCCGCTATTTTTCAAATATTGATGCTGCAGGAAATGTTACCCGATACTTTCCAACTCCAGTTCCAACTCTAACTCTCTGCTTTAGTTTTGTTTACGGCAGACAATTTTTAAAACTTGCTTACTCCATCAGCCAGCCATGTTTTAGGAATGTTTTCGCGGATTCCGCATTTCTGTTGCTGCTGCTGCTGCTGCTGCTGCTGCTTGATTGCAACTCGAATTATCAACAAGATATTTTCACGGGCAAAAAGTAGAAGGATTTGTTTAAAGAGTAAACGGAAATATCGTGATTGCCAAGGAAAAATTGGATTAACGCGATGCGAAATCGGCTTTCTTTTGCCTTTGCGATCCTATTAAGTTTAACGCTTTAATTAGCTTCGCGAAATAATCAGGGTATTTTCCCGATAAAACATTCGAGCGCGTCGAGCGATGCAAAATTGGTAAACTCGTTCATCGCGGATCAATCCCGATGCGGGTCTCATTGCGAAATCGTCGACTTTTCAGAAATACATACGCATGCACAAAGAGACCAAGAGAGTGAGAGAAGCCCCTGGCAAAGGAAAATAACCGGTAGCGCATTTCCATTAGCATCAGTTAAAAGTGCTTTCCATTAGCGTTGTCAGTTCGCGTGAACAAAGGACTTTGAGTAAGAAAGGGATGATGAAGGTAGACTAGAGGAGCAAGCAAGCAGGAGAAGGAGAAGGAGAAGAAGAAGAGGAGGAGGAGGAGGAGGAGGAGAAGGAAGAAGAAGAAGAAGAAGAAGAAGGAAAAGGAGCGATAGATAATGGCGTTGGTAGCTCGTGCCGCTGCTGCTGCTGCTGCTTGCGAGTCTAGGTAGGTGGTCTTCTAGGTGTGCGGGTAAAAGGGGGTGGTCTAGGTATCGGCACTCCTACTGAAAATAATATCGCACCGCGATGGGTCCTCATCAATCACGCGCCCTAATGAAAAGCCGGGACTTAACGGTGTGTGCGTGTCGTGAATGGGCCGTCGACTATAGCCGAGAGCAAACTCTGCACAGCTACCGGAAGTACAGCACAGTTCACTATTCGCAGGCGGTGTGCTCCTCCACCTCCTCCTCCTCCTCCACCTGCACACGGCCCGTTCGGTTTACGTGACCTTGCCTATACGTGTCCATTATTCCTGGAATATGCATGCCACGCGCAAATTTTCTATTGCCCCGGCACTACTCCACTGTCATAATTAATTCCACCGCTTAAGAACAAGTTATCGCGGAAAAACCTCCTCCCCCTCTTACTCCTCCCTCACAATAAAAGCATTAATCATTTCTGGATTAAATGCGAAACTACTCGACGCGATGGACGTAATAAACGAGGCGTTTTGACGTCGGCGTCAAATTAGCTTATCAACCGACGATTGCCAGCCAGCACACGGCGCAACCTTGGCCCGGAAAATGGAAAAAGCTCGTCGATGCTGAAGAGAGAGAGAGAGAGAGAGAGAGAGAGAGAGAGAGAGAGAGAGTGGGAGGGAGGGAGAGACACAACTCGACCCGTGGGTCAACACGGCTGATTGCGAGGTTAAGCGTTAGGCTTTAAGAAGCGATATAAAGCGTTCCCGTGGCAGGTACACGATTACGAGGATCCCGGGTCAGTTATTTACACAATGCAGGCCGGAACAGCGGGAGCTTGGCCGGCTTGAGGGTGCAAACAAACCAATTAACCTTATTAACCTTCCGCACGATGCAACCCTCATTCGATTAAAATCCCCTGGCCCAACCAGCAGCAATTTGGCAGGCGCATCAATTATCGTGCCCGCGCCAATAATCTGGCCATTCTCGAATCATGGGAGGTTTGCTCTTTTCTCGAGCCTGAAATCTCGACGAGAGGGCGAGAGAGCAGCACCCTCTCCCGCTCTTCGTCTCGTGCGCAAATACCGTCGTCGTCGCCGTCGCCGTCGCCGCTTTATTTCCGATAATTATTCCGTTCGCGTCGCGCGCGGACCCAACGCGAGAGAACGCAACGGGGTTGCCGTGTGCGCCGGGGGCGAGAAACACACGCGTGTGTTCAACAAGCAGCCGGGGAAACAATTATCTCGAGCCCGGGCACAATTGCTGAAAATTTCTTAATGGAGCTGACACGCTCCAACTCGGTTAGCGTTTAAGCGAGGACCATTAGCATCGTTTGCAAAGTTGGCGTCGCGTGGTTGCCTACGAGCGAGCGTTTCTCCGGTATAAAGCGATCGCGCAACATCCCCCTCCCTCCCGTTGAAGCAACGCGAAGCAGAAAATATGGTCGAGTATTTGCGGAGCGGCCATAGAAATTCAGTGACGCTGTCGAAATGCCGGAGCAGCAGCAGCAGCAGCAGCAGCGCACGGTGGACGGTGAACGCCACTGGACAAAAACGGCAGTCGCACACTCGTGTTCTCGAGGGCGAGTAAGGTGAGAGGGTCACCCACCAATTATACGACCAAGCGGAATTCGACCGTGCGTTCGATATTTCTACCCCTTGGATTGACCGGCTGCGCTTTATTCGCTTCTCCTCCTCTCGAAATTTCCCAGAAAGAATGCGCCCAATTTCTAAATTCCGAGTTGACTCTCGTGGAGAGAAAGAGAGAGGGAGAGAGAGGGAGAGCTTTTCGATTCCCATGCCTGAACCGTCAACGATCCCAGGGTGAAACAACCCTGAGACGATCTTGCGCCAATTACGCGCAATTACCGTCGCGAAGAACGCAGCGCGCGACTGCTTATTTCATTATCGATAATAGTCGTGGCTAAAAATCACTCGTAAAGTGGAAAAGTCAGCCGGATCAAGGGCTGACGAGAGTTGGTCGTTGGATTAATCCGAATAATCTGCAGGGAACGAGAGGAGGGGTATAAAAGCGAGAGGTTTGGCCTAGGGGATGCTGCAAAATGGTTAGAGGCGCGCGCGCGGTAGAGAAACGAAGAGATGATGAGTTGGGGGAGAAAGAGAAGGAGGAGGAGGAGGAGATGGAGGTGGAGAAGGGAACAGTGGCCATCGGATTCGATCGACAACGACAACGACAACGACGACGACGACGACGACGAACAAGTTTCGCCATTTCCAACCGCACCGCTGTTTGCTCGACCCACTAAGAGGAGAGGAAAGCAATTAAAAATGTTTAATCGAACGTTCGCGCGTCGATGGCGAGCCTTTCTATATCGCAAAGTCATCTCGGCCTGGAGCAAAATGGCTGCTTTCAATTTCAAGCAAACTGCGATTTACCTGCCTATTATGGAAACAACATAAGCTTCGATCGGAGGCAGCAATCGAGCTAAAGGGGCTGAAAGGCTAATACTGGTGAAGGGAGAGAAAGCGTACTCGATAAATTTCCACGCGTAAGGTGGCACACACGATGAATTTATTAGAGGCAAGAAAGGCTGTTTGTCAAGCGTTAATGAGAGGGAAAAAGAAAGAAAGCCTCTCGTAATCGAGTCCTCGTCGTTATATCTAATAAGGTTCCAAGAGATGTAATGCACCGATAACGGATACAAGAGTAGAGAAAAGAGAGAGAGAGAGAGAGAGAGAGAGAGAGAAGGAGAATGAGAAAATGAAAAGTAAAAGCAAAAGCAAATTGCAGGAAATTTCATGAGGTCGTACACCAAATGTTTATGCATTTTTCAATTACCTTCCTCGGAAACGTAACGGATGGTGCGTGGCAGGAAGGACAACGGTAAAAGTTGAAAAGCCCTGCCACGGAACGTTTACTACGAATGCCGGAGGGGTGTTGGTATTGTTTGAGGAAACAATGCTTTTGAGCAGGCAATTCTATTCTCCGCGAGGGCCCTGTACAAGCTCCGAGCAAAATAGACGTAGTAAGATGGAAAGCTCTGTATATCGATGCGTCCTTTACGGTTTTAGCCTTCCACGAAATAATTAGCCATATTGGGAAAGCTCGTCGTGCTAATGCTGTAACCTCGCTAACTAGCGAAATAACGAAATTTCACTATTTTCCTGAAAGGTATTTCACCGAGGCGTGCGCGAAGAGGGTTGTAGGGGGTTGAAGGGGGAGCGTTTGCTCGCGTCTCTCCACCGCTCGTGTGGAATCAGAGTCGACGGTCGATGTATGCATATTATTTAGGTCGCGCTTTAATATCATCCCCATAGAAATGCCGCGGAGATCAAAGTCGAGTGCGGAGAACGCCCGTGCGCGCAAACAGCGCGAGTTAAATCCAAAGTAGCGCGCGAACCTGTGCGGGAGGAAAACTCCCTCCTTTTGTCCTCTCTCTCTCTCTCTCTCTCGCGCGCGCGATCACTCCCTCTCTCTTGCTTAATTATGATACTCCAAAAAGAAAGGCTGTTCAGAAGAGAAAAGCGGAAAAGAAAAATCTACTATCACCGAGAATATCACTACTCCGCGCTGTGAATCAAGTACGTCCCCGCAAAAATACTTGATCCTATTACGAACGGAATGGAACATTTTGCCAGTCAAAGTTTTATGCATGTTCTCTGACCATTATTGTTCCTATGATGATAAATTCTATTTTCCCCAAAGCCTCCTCTGTATGTGCGTGCGTGTGTGTGTGTTCGCCGCTCTACACGGATACTGTTTCTACAAAGGTCCTATTTTGGAATTCTATTTCCCAGGATATAATGTTCAACGATTATTTTGCATCCTCCGTTCCATCCCTCGCTCTCGTTAATTGCATCGCGCAGCTTTTTCATTCTGTTTCCTAGCGTTTCAAATTGTTATTACGAGATTCTGAAAAACGACCACGTGTCTCTGTGTATCCATTAAAAATCCACAAACTCTTACCGACTCACGTGACTCACGTTTATCCCACCACGTGCTCCTGACATTTCCATCGCGCGATTATTATATGATAATGCGCGGTGACGAGGGCTAGAACCGCGAAAATTTCCCATAAAAATGTCTGCCGAGACACGAGACGTGGAGAAGTCGCGCAATACGAAGATTTGTTTTAATGACACTTCGTTTGATTTCCGATGTTCGAGAAATGCTCGGCAAAGTACCCGTTGCAATGGAAAAGAGCTCTCTCTCTCCCCATTTTTCTCTTTCAAGGCCACGCGCGTTTTAGCCATCTTGAGCGACTAGATCCTCTCTCCCCCGTATCCCTTTCCCCTCTTCGTCACCACTTTTTTTAACGATTATCGCGAGTTTATGGAGACGTTATATTTTACGAGTTCTCATTGACATTGGTGGCAGATGCAGAAAGGTATCGGGAGCGTTTCGCTGGAAGCGTTAAAAAATTGTTTGCAGCAACGGTCTTCCTGTCCAACAGTAAAATTTACAAGCACTCAGGATGATGAGTCCGCGGGCACCCGTTTTTCTACTTGCTCTCGCGGTTTTAACTATTCGCCTGGCATACGGGGGCAAGAACCGAGAGCTTTCGAAGCTTTTTCTCCCCTCTCGCCTCGCGCGCATTATTACCTTTGGCACGACTCCTTACCGAACGAACGACCGATCGAACGAAAGAACGAACCAAGTACTCCGCTCACGTGCGCGGTGTAGATTCCGTCAAAGATTTTTTGGTCCACAGCCATCCGCCCACGCACTTCCGCCGCAAGGATTTCGAACGCCCGTCGTCCTCCCCCTCCCGCTCTTCCTAGAGCTTGGCTGAACTTTCCTGATGATTTTCGCGATCTCGCTCCACGTCCTCGCTTTCGTGCGTTTACCTCCGTGTCGATAGCGCGAGGATGCCCCGAAGCTGGAGAAAATTTCTTGCCGACTCATCTTTTGCCCTCTGTCCGTCCTGGCCGTCCTTCCACCCCGCTCCCGAAAAATATTCCGTTCGCGAAAAATCGAGTTCGAAGCTGTCGTTCAAAAGAGTCGAGCTTCTCATCACGTCGCGCAGTTGGTGGAAATGAAATCGGAGGTGCAAAAATGAGATCGGCGGTCACGCGGTGACGAAATAGAGTGGACACGTCGATCGAGTTAAGCCCCGGTGCAGCGGTGCCACGAATCTTCCAGAGCGCGGCTGAAAGGATGGCTTCGCGAAACTATCGAGGCGCGTGCAAGACTCGAGCGAGGAGGAAAAAGCAACTACGAGAACCGAACGAGAGGCGGAGGAAAGAGGGAAGAAAGGAAATGAGGCAAGAATCGAAAAAGTAAGAAACGGTTCGTTCGAGAGGCGTGATTGAGCTTAAATCGATCGGAAAGATTAGAGATAGAGAGAAAATAAAAGAATAGCTCACGAAGACGCCGAGAGGAAACCAATTTCGAATTAAACTTCTCCGCTTTTGCTTTTGCTTCGGCCCTCTCCTTCTCGTCTACCGCTATGATTGCTATTTTTTTCGCGCTACGCGCAACACGCGTGTATTCTTTGCTTCGCTTACCTTGATTATTCTTCTCTCTCTTCCCTGCTTCTCGTTGTTCGGCGCTCTCGTTGCCGCTGACGCTGTCCTGTCACCGCGCTGCTCTGAAACAAGCGAAGAAATGCGTTCGTTTAGTAAAAAAATACAGACAAAATAGCTCTAAAGAGAAGAGCACCGGAAAGCTCCGATAATAAATAGCTACACTAAAAGTATCGCGTGTCTCTATTTCGAACAAATGCAGTTTTACGGTTAGAAAATGGGCAATTACTGGCCGCCATTAAAGTACAAAACGCCATAAAGCATGCAGCGGTTCATGGTGGCTGGGGAAGATGAAGGTGCATGGGAGACGAGAAGCGAGAAGGCGTGCAGAAGAGGAGAGGAGAGATAGAGATTGGAGGGTGGAGGGATAAGAGAGCGGGGGTAAGGGGCTTAAACGGCAGAGAATAAGAATCGAGAGGGGGCGAAGAAGGCGGAGGTGGAGAAGAGGGCGAGGAAGTGCAATTTTCCAACGTCACGATGGATTCAGGTTCGCCGCTGGAAGATTCCAGTGCGAAGAGGCGCCGTAAAAATGAAAGAGCCCGATTTCCCTTGGCAGCGGCGCCGTCAAGTAACGTCGAGTAATTACCAATTACTTGGTGAGAAGTACCATAAAACACTCGATGCCCCGTGTTGGACCAGCCATCCGGAGATTCTAGGGTGCGTGGGAGTGTAGACGAAGTGCAGAGAGCGAGAAATAATTGCTCGTAAAATCAGCAAGTCGCGCGTGAGACGTTTGTAAAAATCGCTGGACTACGCGACTAGCCACTTTACTTGGCTGTTGCGAGTGGAAATTCTCCGGGTGCACCGAGATTGCAAAAGCAACGCGGAGCACTTTGGTCGACACCGACAGTCGACGGAGAGAAGACACTCGTGACAATATATAAACAACCGCGTCGAGACCACTCGCGCAAACGACAATAATAAAGCTCTTAGGTCAAACTCTGTCACACGCCCGCCCGCGATGACCCTACCACCATTGTGGGACAGAGTGAAGGACTATTAGCGCACGCGCGCGTACTTTCTCCATAGCATTTTAATGAAAGGGACACGCAATCCGCGTTTTCCCATCGAATCGCAATTTCGCGGATTGACATGAGCGCTCCGATAATTTCGATTGCTCGCGAAGCGGTAGCCATTGTCGTAAAGGGGTGGAATTGCGATCATAAAGAAAAAATATTGACCCCCCCCCCCCACCCCCCACACGGGAAAGGGAGGATTCCTTTAGCAGCTTTAACGGCTGATATTTAATGGCCGCCCGGCTATAGGATGTGTCAGCAGCCGCAAGCGGCAAAAGTCTACTACCGGTGGCAAGCAACTAGCGAGCACCGTGCAACTTTTCCTAATGCCAGCCAGACGGCCATGAGAAATTCGTAAATGCTTCTCCGGAAAAAAGCTGGCAAAACACCGTGACGAGAAGAAGACAAACGATTCCTGATATCCGGCGCGATTCCGTAATTTCTTGCTTCGCGCGCGATACATCCTCTCTCTCTCCTCGGCAGCATCTGCTGGAAATGGTGCAATAAGCGGAAGATTCCGTAATTGATTATCAGGAAAGGGAAAGGAAATTAATGAATCCCGAAAGCGGGTTGGAAATGAATTTGCGTGGTCGGAGAATTTTTCAATGACAATGAATAACGGGGGTGCGGGAGGCGAGAGTAAGAGGCCCGAGGTAATCCTGGGGATAAAGAGAAATATGGCGTTCAGGAAAGCTTGAGAGTAGTCAGGTCATTATGCTTCATGTACCTCTTTCCTCCACAGAACATTTTTTTCTCTTTCGCCTTCCTATATCCACCCTATCATCCCTCCTTCTCCCCCACTCTCTCTCTCTCTCTCTCCCATTCTTCCCTCCTTTTTCTCCTCTATTCTTATTTTATTTTATTTTATTTTGCATAATCAGCTGGAGTAAAAGAGGCCGCTGTGTAATAATAAAAGCACTGGAGGTTATACAAGTGGAAGAGGAGCGAGCGTTGCTATCGGCTGCACTCGCTCGCTCGCTCGCTCGGCTACCCCCCGCGACCACTCTATGCACCGCAAGAGTACGCGTGTCCGCTGTTAACGATAATGTAATATCAGCTTTAGCGGCTTTGAAAAAAATCACGAATATTTATGGAGCAAGTTCCCGGTGCTTTTCGAGTAAGTAACTTAAACTTAATGCACTATCCGGCCAACGATAACTTTTCGCCTCACCACCACTACCACCAGCACCACCACCACCATCACCACCGCCACCACCACCAACACTGCCGCCATCATTTCGTCTCGTCGTTTCCACTCCTGTCGAATTCTCTTTCGCTTTTTCAAGTACAGGGTTGCCAAAAAATCCTGTACTCTCCTCTCCTCTGCTATTCATTCCCTGAAAAGTCGTCCCTAAAGAATCGCGGGGATTTCAAGAGTCCGCGAGACGTTCGGGAAATGCTTTACTGTATAAAATCACTTCTTATCTCGCTATTTACCTCGTTGTCGGAAGCAGGATTTCCCGCGCGTGTAAAAATGGACGACGCGACATCGCACGCTGATACGCTTGGCAGGGCTGAAAGTTCGATGGAGCAGAGAAGAGAGAGAGAGAGACTAGTGGCAAGGGGTTGGTTGGTTGGTTGGTTGGTTGCAACCACCACCTACCTACCGACTCGCCCTTACCGAGATTGACGAGAATGCTTCTCTCTCGCTCTCTTTCTCTCTTCTCCAAGATTTTAACGCGCGAGGAACCAAAGGGTTGTCACGCCACACGGCTTGTTTCCCATGGTCACGTTTGCCACGACGACGTCTCTGAACATATGACCTCTATACGAATTATTGTATGTACTACGCATCTCGCCCTATCCTCGGCTCAATACAACTTTACGCGAACTTGCAACTAGAGTAATCAACGCTTAAACCATAAGCTCACAACTTTGAATTTAAGCAAAATAATAAATCTCGTGCAACGCCATCTTGGAATAAATGCATTCTCGCGTTATCCCAGTTTAAAGGTGATTTTAAAGTGGAGCACTCTCCTCGCATTAAACTCTCCTCCTCCTCCTCCTCCTCCTCCCCTTCTTAGATTATGTATATATAATACAATATTCGTTCTCCCCAGGATAAAATGTAATTTGCCTAGATTTCTTTCTTAGATCGTACAAATATTGTTTCTTCTCCTTCTCGGTTTTTTCTTATCAAATTATATGTTGAAGCAAAGCTTATCGAAGATGCAATTAGATGGTCGACAAGCTGAAAGTAGAGTGAACGTGTCTTTTGTCAAGTCGAGGACTCGAAAGATGGAGAGAAAGGGAAAAGCCTAGAAAAGCCTAGCCCAGTCTAGCCCAGCCTAGAGAGGAACGTAACTACCAGCAATACCCAGCAGCATCGTCGTCGCTTCTCGTGTCGTACCGGAAGAGGAACCTTCAGAAATGTCGTATCTCCCACTGAACGAGCCCTTCGCAGCAAGGGATACAATCGACGGGAAAGTAGCTGATGTTCTACGCGAATGGCCTCCGGTGAAGTGCCTTCTTGCTTTTATTGTATCTCTCCCTTTCGCACCTCTCCAACTCTTAAAGAGATCTCGATAATACGACACCGAGAGATTCTTTGTATTCATAGGCTCGCGATAATATCTTGATATTTTATGGACCGACGATTTATTCCTCCCCTTATCCCTCCATCCCCATCCCTTCTCCTTCGAGGGTGAGTTGGGAAAGTATCTATTACGAAGGCGAACGCTCTTGTCTCGATTGCTGTATTGAAATACCATTACCGCTTGAAAAACAATTTTTCCGACTTCGATATATTCCAAGGAGTCCATTTAAATTCCAGGAGAGGCTGGATCTTCGCTGCGAGTGTAGGTGGTTGGTGTCCGTGTTCGTATAATGGGTATCTCCTCCCTCTCCCACTCTCAAACGGAGCGTGAAAGTCCTCTCGTTCTCTTTCTCCTTCATAATTTAATAATCTACCTGGAGCCGCGTTAACGCTCGTTAACCCGTTGGAACCTTCATAAAAGTGAACCGCCGCGTACTTTTCAAAGTTAGTCAATCAGTTTTCTCAAAGTGACAAGTTGCGAGACGGGCGCAGCACTCGAGGCGCGATCCCAGCTGGTGGGAAAACTGAAATTCGACGGTGAATAAAATATGGCGGAGAGCACCTTGGAAGGTGAATCTGCTTTATCCGACGCGACGTTGAAAATACACACCACCCCCTTTCCCCCTTCTCCTTCTCCTTCGCACATGCCAGAGTTGGCGGTGGTGGTGGTTCAGGTGGGACCATAATTCTACTCCAAGTGGAATCTGATAGTTGGGCAAAGTCGCAGTTTAGCGATCGATATAGAGACCGATGTCGAAACTATTGAATTATATCGAAATTTTAATCGTCCGGTGGAGCTCGCTTGCAGAATCGAGTGCATTATGATCACTACATTTATCTCCTACCGCTACATCTACCTATCCCCCTCCTCCCCTCCCATCCTCCACCTATCAGCTTAAGATACTACCTGAAGCTTAATTGATATTGACCAGCCGCAAACAAGGCGACATCACACCTAACGTCCCTGCCGCCATCTGATCGATCGATCAATCAATCATGCCATCTTTACATGCTCGTAGGGATTGACTGGGCTTTCCTCTGTTTGTCACGAAACACTTGCTTGCTTGCTGACTTGCTTACCTGCCTGCCAAACACAGCTCAAACTGCCCACTCTACTATTATTATATATGCACTTGCATAATTTTCAAATAGTCGTGTTTTCCTAATCTCTCTCAGTCACTCTCTATCTATCTATCTCTCTCTCTCTCTCTCTCTATCGAATTTGGAAGGCTGAATTTCATCAATTGATCCCATCTCCTATCCATCTAAATTAAATTGACAAATTAATTGCTCTAATGTGTTTAATAAATCATCGACTAATTGCAAGGAACTGATTAATTAATGAATTGCTGCGACTAATTAAATCCATCGATACGTCAAGTGAATTAGATCAATCCATTTACTCATTTATTATATCTTTTAACAAAATAATAAACAAGAGAGAGAGAGAGAGAGAGAGGGAGGGAGAGCGACCCGAATAGAGATTAACCATTGAAGCATGCATTGTACAAAAGGAATACAGAGAGCTGATCGAATACCTTTTGTGTAAAAGGTAAATTGGCTAAAGGCTAACAAAATCGTAAATCGTAAGTAAACAGCTTTGTTGAAAATCTACAGGAACTCGTAACGCAATTCGTAGACGTGCGATAGCCACCAACCCCTATCATACTCCTACCACCTACCCTCCTATATACTTGTAGAACAAAACTAAATAGATTTCTCCATTTTTAATTGAGGGTTAAAAAACAAACGGAATCAAAGCCAGCAAGAGAAAAATAGTTAAGAGGAAGAAGGAACAAACGGCATTCTTCTATAATGAAAAAAGTATCGTAACGCGATTAGGGAGTTTCTTTCAAGAGCGGCTATTCAAGATATTAACATTACCCGGCAAATTAATTAAAATCAGATATTCTTTTATCTTATCGCTCGGCTAAACTGAATGCTGCTGCTGCTACTGCTACTGCTACTGCTACTGCTGCTTCAAAGCTCTCGCTTATTTAGTTTATGTTGCAATGAAATTAAGGATAACTACATCATTTTTTAAACTTTCCTTCGATATTAAAGCGGAATCATGCTTACTACTTTCATGGGCAGCTTAAACTTTAGAATTCGCTTGGTTCCCCCTCTTTAAGAGAGGGGCAGGCAGGTAGGTAGATACCTAAACAAATTTAATGCATATGTCTTACCAACCGGTGAACATCTACATATCGAGCAAGAAAACTTTGAAAAATTTCAAACACACCTGCTATCCAAATCTTTGTACACAAGATCCCTTTAAGCACCGTACAAACCCTCTTCAAGATACTTATACAGAAGAATGTTACAGGAAGACAGTTAAATTTTATACGGTTCTCCACATTTTGAGAGCTCTCTTTGTAAACTTTGCGAAAAGGATTCGCCCCGCTTGAAATAAATGCGATCAGCTCAAATTGTATATCCTTCATCTCTCTGCCACCACCATTTTGCTCTGTTCTACTGCCCTACCACCCTACCACTTTGCCACAAAAAAAGAATCCTTCGCGATTCGTCAAGTTCCAACCCCTCTCACCCCTACATCCAAATATTTTCTTGCCAACGTTAATTAGATTTATAATAATCCCGTTCAAATTAGTTTTCGCTATTAACGCAAGCTTTACCATAATAAATTTATAATCCACTTATGGATGGGATTTTCACGTCAGTTTATCCGATAGTACACCCAAGCTGGATTAATTTCTCTTACTTCGACTCAATTGTCCATTCAATAGAAAACACTGGATTCGCAAAAATGAAATTGCAAGGAACAATCTGATAAGAGAAAAGTTTTCAAACTTTTAATGCAGAAGGGCGATGCGACTTTCTTCATTTTTGTAGCAATTAGTATTATAGTTTCATGGGGGTGAGGATGCAGGAGGGGCCGATGAAAGGGAGAAATAGAGGAGTAGAGAAATGAAAAAATGAGAAAATGAAAAAATCAGAAACTCCTTCGATTTCCATTGTGTAGAGTCGCATACGCTCGTACACACATACACACACGCTCACACACACACAGACAGTCTCTTGCCCCTTTTGGAGTTTAATCTTTCTTTAAGATTAAGAGAGGCAAAGTATTTCTCTCAATCCTTATGAGACTGTCAGTCTGTCAAGCAATATTACGATATATCGACGTCCAATAGCAAGGCGAAAGCCACTGAGAGAAAGAGAGAGAGAGAGAGAGAGAGAGAGAGAGGGAGAGAGGAGAGGCCGAGAATTTTCTTATATTTTCTGAAAGAATCGTAGAGTCTACGTGTGCAGGGGAAAGGTTTTCTCACACTGAATAACACCACTGTACAGGAACACTGTATAAAATCTATAAGTGTCTAGGTAAGTGAAAAGTCGAATTCGAGGTGATTTCTCTGAAATATTTCAATCGGACAAACATGTACCTCCATCATTTCTCTCTTAAGTGGCATGTGCTCCAAGGCTATTTCGTAAAATGCAGTGTTTCCGTACGTTTGTTTAAGATCTGAATTCTACTCTTAACATTGTTATTCGACAAAATAATAGCAAGTAGTACAACGTAGGATTGGTAGAACATATGAAATGCAAATAATTATTATAGAAAGTTTCAAAGCAGTTTATTTATTTATAATTAACTTTCCACGATTTCTTTACATATTCGAATCAATGATTCTGCGCATAATTAATGTCATTAATTTTACACAATTAGCGCAATATTTGTATGCACAATAACTATGTATAATGGCAATAATTTTCATCGAGAATTCCCACATAATAATTACATGCACAGCATATATATATATATATGCTTGCATTATATATATATATATATATATGTATCAAGCGTTATTTACATTAAGGCTCTTTTCTGTCACATTGTACTTTTTATGAAAAATTATTGAAATTAAATAAACGACGACTTGAGTAAAATCCAGACTTTGCTTTTATTTCACCGGCTCGTTATTTAAATATCAAATGCTATAATTACTATGTTCCAATTGTTCCCGATACTCCTGAGACTACTGCGATAGAGAGGCGAAAGGAATGAAAAGAAAATTTCCGATAATTCAATCTCCGTCAATTATTACGGTGAGGCCAGCATTCCTGAAATTGATTCACTGCTTCTCGAAGCCTGAAGTCACGTTACTCTCCTCTCCATCAACGTATTCGCGTTGCATGCACGTTGCACGTAATAATAATAATAATAATAATAATAAGATGCCCGATGCGTCTGATTCGCCAAATTAGAAATTCCGCTAGAGACGCGCGTTTTTCATCATCGGTTTATCCTTTGGAATTTCTCAGCGTCAGCAAATAGGGCGGAAGCCACAGAGGCCAGCAGTTAAGAACAGGCGGATCAGCGAGGGGAGGAGGGTGCTTAAAAATCACCAAGTTCAAAGCGAGTCTATTCCATCTTACGTGCCGTCGAGGCGAATAGCCGCGGGATTTTCGGAGACTCTCGTACCGATCGATCGCACAGCTCGTTTCTCCAAAAAGGAGAAGAGGCTGGCGCGGAACTGCGACAGGCGCGTGTGTGAAAAAAGATAGGGATTTTTCTTTTACCAACGTTTACGGAGACAAACAAAAATCGCGTATCAACGGTGAATTTGAGTCGAGGATCTAGCAGCAGGTAAATCCGCAAGAACAGAGCGCAGCCATCGTATCGAGAGTATCGGCATCGCCTTAAGCAGAAGATACACGTGTGCACAGCAGCGAGAGGCGAGGGGAAATCTCCGCTCCTCCTTTCGATCGATTCGACGGGAATTCCAAATTCCGTCAGATGCAAAAATTAATATCGGGCCGAGGAGGAACGGTGAAACTGGAGTTTTCCAGTCGAGAGACTCCAAGCGAATGTGCGAGTAACGATTTTAGAGGGAGTATACAGCGTTACTCCAATCGCGATAATCTGGTTGGTCAGCAAGAAATATAGAGTGCCGTGACCTGCAACGTACGGGACGTCACCCGGCAGGGGCAGGGAAGGGGGCACGACGAGAGTCAGGGTGGTCAGGGGTGGGTTTCATTGAAATTCATCGAGAACGAAGCAACACGCGGTAACCACCGGGGGCTAACAACCGCAAACTGCGTGTAAAAGAAGTGGAAATAAAATTGGAATTACCTTCTAACGTGGCGATGCGTTAAATCTACTTTATCTACTTTCCGAGATTCACGAGGTGGCCCTTTCAACTTTACTTTACTCCGGGCAGTGCGGCGTTACTCGTCACGTTTTGGTGGCTCGAGCAGTTCCGTATCATCGTTCGGCTGAACGTCCATAAAACGTCCGAGATGCCCGCAGGGAGGCAAAGCGCGCGCGTTGCACGTGCAGGTGCAATGCGACAGACGCAAAATCTCGATAAGTCAACGCAACTTTTGTCGACCTCGCGAATGGATGTATTCTGGTTTTCTGCGAGCCGCGTTTTTCGCGTCGTTGCTCCAAGAAGCCTAACGTGGAATGTGCAGACAGGAACAATCCCATCTTACCACCACTACCACTTGCTATCAACGCGTGGATTTCGCTTTAACGCTAATTAATTCAGATGTGAGGAGTACTCCGTGTACGAAGGGGGAGGGAGGGAGGGAGGGAGAGAGGGAATCTACCTGCAGACACGTTCTATAAGTGTGCTCGTACACCATCCCTACCCACCCATGCGCCTGGAGCTTTGGAACCTTTACTCGACTGTTCCCTAAACTGCTGCTGATATTACTATCTGCTTAATATGTATGTAAATCCCTCTAATATCTAGTACGTTATTCCGCTGTGTTCTTAACCTCTAATATCCGTGGTGGAGGAGCTCTAGCAAAATCACTGCTTCTCGCCAGTCATCGACAAAAACCCTTCTCTCTCTCTCTCTATCTCGCGCGCGCGTCCAGAGTAAGAAAAACCGGGAGATGACTGAGCGATCATCGATGCCATCATCCGGCAAACCGATCGAATCTTCAGAGTGTAGTTCTCCCGAAACAGAATCACTCGATTAAGTGAATGTTGCACGTACCCTCTGCTACGACCTCAATCAAACTTGCCTCTCTTATCTCCCTCTCTCTCTCACTCTCTTTCTATCTTTCAAGAAGCTCTCTATCCTTCTTATTGTCCGTGTATCGAAAGATTGTAATCCCCGAGTGAAGCCGATAGAGCCAACCGTTTTCTCCTTTATCAGACATTGGAAAAACGTGTCTATCGAATTGGAATATATAAGAGCAATGTCGCCAGCAGAGATCCAACGGAAGGATATGCTCGTTCCGGGTGGTTTTCGCGTATCGCCTGTCGTCTTTCGCTTCCCCCCTCTACTGCCTGATATACAGGGTGTAACAACGATACACGGAAAAATGTTAAGGGATCGTAGACGGGATAAATCTCGGATGATTTTTCATTTCCCATTTTTCACTTTGGAGTTTCAATGCGATACGATTGACTCTCTCGTTCAATGACGTTCAATGGCTGTAGCTGTGACGTTTCAAGTTGCAAGTTGCAAAGTTGTAAATGGTAAACTTGTAAGTCTAACGTTACAATTTACCCTTCCTCCCTTCCCTTCCGACAACTCACGATTTTTCCTTCGCTCAGGGATATCGTTAATAAAAGCGTGAGAAAATCATCGATAATTTAAAGTAGAAGCCTTGAGTGGAAAAATGACGAGGCCTCTTAATACTTGTTCGTGCGTCGTTGTTACACCCTGTATGTCTTCTCAGCGCGTTCCCTCAAAATCCCTTCATGGATATATTCCGCTTCCTCCCTCTTTCTCTTACGCTTAGTGCATCGCGTTGCAGAGTCCTGAACGTGAAAATATTTCGTCGTATCGACAAGTTGCAGTAACATCTCGAGAAATACAATTCGTCGCTCGCTCGCTCGCTTACGAATCTTTATGCTGGATAGGGATTTTCATGGCTAGAAAAAATTGTCGAAAATGATTCCTCCACTTTTCCAGTAAGAAACAATTGTTAGGATCGAGAAAAACCAAGAGACACGCGCTTCTCTCGCGCTGTAAGAAGCAACAGGGTTACTTTTCCTACCGCAATTTCTCTGCGATCGATTAAAAATGTAAAGCACTCGTGAAGCGATTCTAAATGAAACAGAAATTCATCCTAAATGCAAGCACAGCTCAGAATTCATACCCGTATAATGGGGTAAAAACTCTACTCTTCATTTTGCAAAGGAAGACTTGAAATGTACTCTGACACGATAACAAGCACCACGGTATCTCGTAACACGACAGACAGAACTGTGTGTAACCAACAGTACTGGAAAGCAAAGAGGATTGAAATTGATATAATGCTGGATGATAGTGGTCCTGTGGAAGAGGCCCATGCGAGTTCCATCTATTCCTTTATTTCACAAACGAAACTCGATCCAACTTAAAGGGGAATAAGGTAAACTTGGATTAAGAGACAAAGATTAGCAAGCAGGAAGATTGCTGTGAAGCGAAACCTGTGCGACTCATTTCGAGCTAATGAGAGAAACGATTGAGCGCGTTAAATAAAAAAGAAGGAGGATCTCGAGCGAGCAAACAACAAAGAAAGAGAGAGAGAGAGCGAGGGTACGCAGAAAGGTTAGAGAAGAAGCGAGTGGATGACGTTTGTAGTGGCGATAGCGGCGTGGTGCCGAGGAAATAATTAATATCGTAACGCGTGGCACGATTCGCGTTTATGCATGGCGTGCTGGTGAAAGCATAATGGAGAAATCAGATGGGTGTAGGATGGTTCTCGAGAGGGCGGACAACTAGATTCAAGGGGGTTGGGGGCGGCTCAAGAGGAAACGAGTCTGTAAGTCAGCGCGGCGGAGTCGGTGGACGGGTCTGAAATCGCGAATGCTAATTTATGGGCGAGGTTTTAGCGCGCGAAATAAAAATGATAAGCATTATTTAAATCACGACGCGCGCGCGTGTGCGTGTGTGTGTAGACGTTTCCACGCATACACAGGCCTGCGTATGTTCGCGAGCGTGAACGCGAACACACGAATACACACGTATACGAGGAGAGACCGCCGGGGCTGGGAGGGGGGAGGAAGAGGGATGTTTGTAAAATACACAAGTATTATATGGCAAGGCGGCAGCTCGCTCCGCACTTTTGTTTGCGCTGCTTGCATTATTCATGAGTGTACTTATAAGCCACTATTGCATCGCGCTGCACCGCGCGGCAGCGCATTGTGGGGGCGTTCGGTGTAACGAAAGCCCAAGGAAAAATCGAGTGGCAGGGTGAGAGCCCGTAACGAAAACTTTATCAGACAGGCCTGTGGTTTAACCGAAAGCCGGCTTTAACGTTATCCCGCGTCAATAGCTGCACACTCTTGCAACCCCCGCAACCCCCTCTCAAACAGCGTTCGAGCCGTCCTCGCGATTTTCGCATTTGCACCGACACTCAAATGGCAAGACAACCACTTTACATACGAGTCAACAAGAATTACTCTCTCTCTCTCTCTCTCTCTCTCTCTCTCTCTCTTTCTCTCCCGCTCGAATAATCCAAGACGAGTTAATAGAGATATTACCGACGACTCCCACACCCTATTCCTTTACAGTTGCTCTTTCCCTTACTGATTATAGGAAAGTACGTTGTCCATGGCAATAATGTTATCGAATCAAAAGTGCTATTTCGAATAACGAGCGTTTCAAGGGTAGCCCATATCGAATATGAAAACTAAGTTTGGAGAATAGCTCTTTTGCTAACAGATTTAATCTCCCCGTACTTTGTTTTAAACTCTGCTGCACTCACGTACACAATAAAACGGATAGTGGTTTTCTGCAACTTTGGACACTAGCGGGATCTCGATGAAATTACATTAAAATCTCTGTGCTTTCCGCGGTAATTATAATTCCGATGATGATATTATCAGAGACGGAAGGAAGGATCGTGGGAGGACGAGGGATGGGAGGAAGGAGAGAAAGAGAGATAGATACTTTTGTCGAAACTAACCCGGAGAAGCTACCGGAGGAGGTCGTAATGCGATTGAAGGAACGTAACGAGAAGCAGGTTTCCGCGGGAATACCGCACTAGACCTTGATTAGCCAAGGTCCGTTCAGCCATGCCCGATGGCAAGCAGGGATGGTGGTACGACGACCGAAACCGATAAGACTGATTGCCGGCCGATCTCCCAGATTATCGAGATTGCTACTCCTCCATCCACGCCGGGATTAAAAGACTTGTCCCAAATGCCAATTTGCGCGCGGTCCACGGAAAAAGTTTCCCCGGAAGAATTTGCACAAATTAGCCCGATGCGGGTGAGATCCTTCTGGCGGTCTCGGCCGGACCTTGTCGGTCCAATGCTACTCTCGTATCCCTTAGCGCAATTAGGCTGCAGCTGCGACGCGCGCCTACGCGCGATTGCGCAATTCACCGCGAGACTCATCGCGCGATTTCATTCCCGATTGATTCGTGAAAACATCGGCCGGCAAGAAAGCAAGCAATTCCACTTACGAGGTGGCATTTCGTTCAATTTCTCCAAAGGCCATCGTTTTTCTCGGATTGCAGTCAACGAGCCAACGAGCCAACGAGCGAACGGGCCAACGAGCCAACGGGCCAACGGGCCAACGAGCCAACGAGCCAACGAGCCAACGGCCTTTCACTTTTGTTCCGCGATATTTACCTTGTCCCCTCGAGAGACAAACGGGTTTGACGGGAGCCAGAGCTCTTTCCTCGGGATTAAATCGATCAGCCGATTAAACATCTACCGTTTTATCCCGCGCGCATCCATCTATCTCCTAATTGGCTATAAGGGAAACTCCTGGAGGAATCGAGGATTCTCTTCTCTCTCCTCTCCTCTCCTCTCCTCTCCTCTCCTCTCTTTGCTCGTCGACCGATTGTCGTTATTATCCCCGGTGTCGCCGACCTCGCGCGACAGATTTCGGATAAATCCAACTTCCAACTTCCAACCTCCAACCTCCAACATCGAGTGGAACCAGCGTGCACAATATTTCAGTGTAATTTCATTACTCCTGCCAATACACGATGTATATCGTTACGGGCATATCGAGTATTATCGCTAATGGAATTTATCTCGTTTTTCCAGGAGACGTTTGAAAGCGACGCGAAACTTGGACGCGGGTAAAATAATTTTTCTTCCCTAACAGATTTAAAACAAGCGGAAAATTGCGTTATCAGCAAAGTTCGTTCCATTTGTTACATCGTTTTGTCACGCGGCACTTGCAGCCCGTAAATAGATATATCGCGAGGAGAGAGAGAGAGAGGGAGGGAGAGAGCCAAAAGCAGATGTTTTCTCCGGTGTTTCCTGCCGTTTCGAAGTGCGACACCTTCGATTTGGCATGGGTACAATGGAAGAGTAACGCGCGAATACCAGGGCGTTTTCACCAGATTTTAGGCGCTACTCGTAGCGAATGGGGGGAGGGAGGAAAGGCGAAGGTAGGGGCTGGCGGTAAAAAGTATAGAAAGTTACGTGATGTGTGTCACAAGCATAACCCACGAGAAGCGAGAGGGGGAACGACTTCTTGTCGGGGAATAACCGACTGCTGTTGCCGATGTATGCGCAACGCACGGATATTCGCACACAGTCGCACTACTCCAAATAGAGTGTGTGCACCGGCTGCACTCGCGCGCCAACAAACAGACGTGCGCGAAGGCAATTGAGAGGCCTCTCGACAACCGGCAGTCGCGAGGGGGAGGATGAAACAGGACCCCGGCTGGACGACTCTCCTGAAGGAAGCATTTAATCACGAGGGCCACGGATAAAAGTAATTTGCAAATTTAGATTACGAGTTGCGCGCTCGTGTTAGCATATTACACAGGGAGAAAACGCCAGCGCCAAGTTTCCTCGTAAAAACTGCTTGATGCTGGGAAAGGGTTGCAAAATTAGCAGTGGAGTGTGTCCGTGTGGCTAGTGACGTTGGTGTCGGTGTCGCGGCGTCGGCGTTGGCGTCGGCGTCGGCGTCGTTGCCGGTGTCGGTGTCGGTGTCGGGGTCGGTGTCGGCAAAGAACCCATCGTCCTTCGGACCCGCGGAAAAGGGAACGTTATCGCGGGCTCTTTGTCTAGACAACGTAAAGTTTTACGACAAAGGAGTGCTTGCCCCCCCCCCCTCCCTCCCTCCCCCGGTCGGTCTCACCAGGTCCGAAAAACTGTGACAATTGTACCGCGAGAATTAGAAGGGAGCTCTTGATTATCACCGCGAGTTATTTACACGTTTATCGCTGCTGCCAAGTGAACAAACAAAATAGCAAGCGCGATAAAAGAATGGATGCGAAAGGGTGGAAGGGAAGAAGGGAGGGTGGAGGCACAGCTTCGATCTTTGATCTCTAGCGAGGCAGGCCCTTTCCGTTTTTTTGTCGTGCGTCGAAATTCGCCGGGGGAACGCCTGGCACGTTTAGGGGGTGGAGGGTGAAAATTTGGCAGAATCATCGGGATTCGAGGATAACGTGGCGCCGAGTATATACGGCTTCATTCGGAATAAGCCAATTATTCCGTTTCAATCGAGTTTCCACGGGAGAGAACCACTTCTCCACTTGGAGCAGACGGAGATATTTACGGTTGCAGGCAGAATTACGAGTAGATTAGTAGGCCCCGTTGCTGTACGGCCTATTTGACTGGCAGGGGGCTCCCGCCTCTCCACCCCTCACACTCCATCTGTTTGCGATCGAGATGAATCAAAGGATTCGGCCGACGGAAGGATCGATCGACGGAGTTCGATCCATGGATCGACGAGCATCCTCGTCCGTCGAAAGTGCGCGTGCATCAGCCATAAAGTAGCTAGACGCTCCTCCATTATGTCTACAATCGAATTCCTCTCAAGCTCGGAGCAGCCTCACCACCACCACCACCTCCTCCTCCTCCCACTCCTTTTATCCCGACACGCATTCTTTCGGGGGGATGCGGAGAGGGAGAGCGACGAAAGCAACACCGAATAAACGAACTCCGGACCACACAACCACCGGGGTGTCATAAAAATGGTTCGTCTCTCCCTTCCTCCTGTTCTGCCTTAAAATCGCTACTTCTTCCGGCGATACGCGCGATGCGGTACGGTGCGACACTCTAGCCGGGCAAAGTTCCGAATCGCGGGAGGGTCGAGGGGTGGCGAGCGTTGTACATTTGTGACGCATCAAACTCCGCGCGCGCGTGGCTCTGCGCGCAATGAAACAATCGATAGTTCTCCTATTTAATTTGAATTTTTGTTACGAGCTTTCGTTCGCGAGTACCGGCTCGTGGATACGCTCGTGTTTCCTGCGAAATGCACTTGACAAATGCACGCATCGATGATTGCGATTGCGATCCATTGTGAAGATTAAAAAGTTTCGAAATATTCCGCTGGAAATATTCCATAGGTAGCGCGTGCGATAAGGGATTGGGGGACCGCACCCCCTCTCCCACCCCCGACGGTCAAGCGACCGCGTTAAAATTCCGTTTCATTCCGCTCTCGGCCCTACGTGCGTAATTTAGTTTCGTGGGACTACAATTAAACTATCGGCGCGGGGCCCTGTGTGCTCGAGCCGCGCTCGAGGTATTTCCCTATGCTGGAGGCTCGCGTTTTAATTGGCCGTCGCGAATGGAAGCGACAGTACGTAGAAACAAACAACTGTATTTTTACTCGGTCTCGACACTGAACACTGGACACTGGCCTGGACTGGTCACTGACCACCACCGGCCACTGCCCACTGCCCACTGCCCACTATCCGGGATGCTGTTCATTTCTCCCGTTAAGGCTGATATACACTCGACACCGTCAACAGGAACAATAAAAAACTGAATCATACTTTTACCGACAATCCAAACGCGTATCGATCATTCAATATTAAACTTCTCTACAAGAAAGGCCCTGCAAAAACAAATATCTACGTGTATCGCTGACTCACAGCGCACCATCAATTATGCAACAGAGAGTACTACGCGAACCGATCTATACCAAAGGATCCGTATTGTCCATTTACTTGGATTTTTAAATCACTAGATGTGCCGAAAGTGACGAGCACAAATTTCCAGCTTATAAAAAATGGTCCGGCGATCCGCTGAATCAGCCAATCCATCAGTTCTCCTCTGACACATATATCTGCGGCACACAACGCTCGCGCACCACCACCACCACCACCACCACCACCACCACCTCCAGCTACTATTTATATCTATATTAATTATTTACTTGCGCATTTCTCAAAAAAACACCCTACGCGAAGATAGCGAGGATGCAGCGGCTTTCAAAGGAGAAGCATTTTCAATTTTCCATTTTCCATTTTCCATTTTCCATTTTCCATTTTCCATTTTCTTTCGAATCACGCGAGTTTGTCATACGAGACTGGTATCTATTTTCTATAAACAACGACGACGGGTGCGCGCGTACGTAGAGACACACGTACGCACTTGGTTCTCATGGTTTTGTATGCTGGCCATCCACCCACTCCCGCATCCTCTCCTCTCTACAGAGTTCAACTCTTTTTCTATCATAAATACATTGTGCGCTGTACAGCGTATAGGAGAGAGAGGGAGAGTGTACACGTGTATCGTACATTTACGTAAGTACCGGTGGCGAGACGCGCCATTTTCCGTCTCCAGAGTTGCCGTTACGGCGTACCATTCGACCGTACGTGGTGGTTGGTGGTGGTGGCGGTGGTCCGTGGTGACATCGCAGCTCCGTTTGGGAGAGCTTTACTTTGAAATAATGCAACCCACCACCACTACCATCACCCACGTCCACCGTGATTTTCTCGAGCTCCCCGGACTCCACTGTCGAGAATTTGTTGTTCCGACAGAAACGACGCGAGTAACTATCATAACTGTAACGCTGCTGCTGCTGCTGCTGCTGCTGCTGCTGCTACTACTACTACTACTACTGTCACTATCACTAGCACTAGCACTGGTAGTACTAGTGCTACTATTGCAACTACCTGCATAGCAAATTCGATTTACTTATACGCTGCAGCGTTACGTAAATGGTAACGTGATTTGCAAATGTAAAGCTCTCTATTAAAGTATTCCATTTATATATCTCGACTACTTGGTATACATATTTTATACATTCTACACACGCGCCCACGTATCTATTTCTTTCCCGGTAGATATCAAATTATCCAATTAAACTACATAAATTATGAATGCTTAAAATTAACGTTATATCCGATTTCGTTGGAAAAATAGAAGCACGAAAATATCTCTTCGGTGAGACAGGGACGAGAAGGGTAGGAAACGTCGATAGACGCGCTGATTGGAATTGGTCAAAGATCTCAGTGGAGGTGAGCAGCGAAGAATTTCAGGATTACACCCAAATATACACGTGACTCTCTAGTAGGGATAATTTCGCAGTATGTTTGGATATTAATACGAAATAGTTTTGATGTAGCAGCCGCTTCACGCTATTCCCTAAAGACTTGTATCTTCGGCTAAGGTTCGGGAGATGGTGGGTTCTAGGTAGTTTGCAAAGCAACATCCATCTATCAAGAAGAGAGAGGGAGAGAGAGAGAGAGAGAGAACCTGAAGAGTAAAGGAGGTGGGGCTGGGGTACGTTCCGGACGATCGATATGCGACGCGAGCAAATCAACGGCAACCTAATGGTAGTTGGGCTTCGTGTCCCTTAAGTGAAATCTTTAGGGACACATCGAAGGGCGACGAGTAGTCCTCCTCTTCCTCTTACTTCTGCTCGTATAACAACCTAACTGCTTCTTACAAGTTAATATCAAGTTTTCGAATAACTCCATTTCCGTCACTAACGATAAGTCTACTTATGCAATAAGTGCTTGCTGCATAGTAATTCCTTAACAAGTACAACAGCTGCAGTAGCAGCAGCAGCGATGGCGGCGGCGGCGGCGGCAGCAACAACAACAACAACAATAGCAACATCTCTTCTTGACTAACCGACAAATACCTGCATTAACGAACC
This sequence comes from Sclerodermus sp. 'alternatusi', assembly GCA_037305995.1. Taxonomy (NCBI): domain Eukaryota; kingdom Metazoa; phylum Arthropoda; class Insecta; order Hymenoptera; family Bethylidae; genus Sclerodermus; species Sclerodermus sp. 'alternatusi'. The sequence goes on along the minus strand of CM074558.1, from coordinate 848,254 downwards.
TGATTCGTTGCTTTTCATCCCCCCTGGATCCCTCGGGTATAGTTTAAGCAAAGAGGGAGAGAGATTAGTGACGGAAAGATCTTGCCGTCCAAGAGAGAGAAAAGATGTCGCCTGTACTTCAATTTGACGGAATGGCCGAGCACACTGGAATCAGTAGTAGATATAAAGCACAGGCGAGGCAGAAGCTTTTTAGGGATTCCACGACGGTACGAATCAAAGGGCGAAATAAGGGATAGTGGGGATTGGTAGAAGGAAAGAACCGAGGGCCAAAATGGAACTGTTCGGACTACCATCCAGTATTACGGCGCACCGACCACAATGGGGATTACAGGGGGGAATTACATCTCTCACCTCTTGCCTCTTGCCTCTCGCTTCTCGCCTCTCGCCTCTCACCTCTCGGTTACATACCACGCGGGAAACCTTACGAGATACGGGGGATCCGGGATACTACGATGGGATACGAGGTACGAGCTACGAGATACGAAATACGAAATACGAAATACGAAATACACGACTCCGGGGGTAACGGTGTTAAATTAACGAAGCAACCGACCAAGACCAAGAATCAGCATTAATATTGCCAAACTCGCGCAATACTTGTAATTGATACAATTCATTTTAATTCTCCGGATTTTCATGGAGCTACTTGATTTTCCTACTTTCGCAACTACAATTGCCCTTTGCTCTCCCACCCCCTCCCGAAAACCACCCTACTTCTCACCCTACAGCCGATATTGATGATGCTTTCCTGTAAAACCCATTCGTCTTGCGCTGATTAGCCCAATTGCCTCAATTTTTCCTCGGTCCGCCAAATTACGAGATTTCTCCCCCGTATCCTCGGAGAACCCTCGGCATTCTTATGGCCACTTCAAAACCGATGCCCACCCCTCATCGTTCTCATTCTCCATCTCTCTTGAATACGCGCGAATATTTGACGCGAGTAGCTTCTTAATCTCGATAAGCGAATGGAAAACTGTTTTCAACGTAGAGAAAATTAAAAGCTGCGTAAGTTGAAACGCGTTCTTTAGTTTCAAGCATTATTGCGCATGAAATTAACCGTGATATTCTGGGACGCATAAAAAATTAGGAAGAAAGGAATATGCTGTAGGAGGTCGCTATTAGCTTTGGGCCGGAGAAACTTTGGCCAGAACCTACGGAGTGCCACTTAAAAGTTCGTTAAAAGTACCTTTGGAATATTATTAAGATGTTCTTTATGCAAAGAAAAAATTTCTCCTACTGAAAAAGCTGCTTCCAGCTATTTCATGTCGAGTGAAATGGATACATCCCCATAAACAGCGAGTGATAAAATAAAACTGCTAAAACGATGCACTGGAGTCTACGTAAAGTATGCGACTAAGAAAATGAATTGCTATAATCTCCGAATGCTTGAATAAAACATTAGTGAAAAAATATGAAAGAGCGAATATTTAATAAGAAACCTTTCTTTCTCCCGCTACCCTTTTCCATTCCGTCAGTCATGAAAATTGATTTTATTCCAACTGCTAGTTAAACTCGAGTTTATTATTATCGTTCACCCGTAAGTTTGGGTCCTGCTGCGAAGGGACGAATGGTTCATTTCCCAAAGGATAACGGAGACTCTTAAATCCTGATTGTTTATTTTATATGGGACTTTAACGCGATATGATCCAGATTGGCTGACTGACTGACCGATTGGCTAGAATTTAGCGATAAACTAAGAGGGAGCAAAGATCGTTACCATTAACGTTACCGTTTTGTCTGTTCCGGGGCTACTACTTGCGTAATTGTTAACGCGAGTCTCGGAACCAAAGCAACGCTACCACCGCGACCTAAGGATCCTGTTCCTCTTTCATCCTAACGCGAATTTCCGTAATGCGGACAACGCGAGGAGAATCGATTGGGTTTGCGGAACCTCTCGCGTAACGAGCTGCTCGTTTCTTTCTTCCTTTTTTCCCTTCTTTTTTTCCTTTTTCTTTCTCTCTCCCTTTATTGACAGTCGAAATAAAGATTTGTAGAAAATTAAAATTCACGACGTTGGACCGGAGAGAAACGTGGGTACACGTCTGATCGGTATTATCGAGGTAAGGAAAAGCTTGCCGCCGCGGCGGCCTTCCATCTCTCATTTTCTATGGCTGGCACACTACTCGCTCGTAATTTCCAGACAGATTGTCGCATACTCCCTACCGGAGGTCCGTGCGACAGACAATAATTCATTTACGAGCCGCCGAATTAGAAACCAGTGGAGAAACTCGTTGATTTTCTTCCGAGGAGCAGCACAACTCGAGTTTTGCCTCATTTCCGCAGAATTCACTGCCTCCTTACATAATAATCTTTTGTAACGACGGTGATATTCGTTTCTAACTGACTGCAATCGACCCGAATATGCAATACCAACAGAAAATGAGTGTGGCACGTTGCTCGATAAGCGCTCGCAATTTCCGTTTATTCAATTCCACGACTTTACTCGAGCAAAACACTAAGCCCGACCCCGTCCAATTCCGCCCCCTTTCTAATAAATAAACTGCGATTTTTTCCCTTCCTGTTTCTCGTACAAGCCAACAATAGGGGGAGACAGAGGGAGGAAGTGAGAGAGAGAGAGAGACAAACTAGCGCGATACACGAGAAAACTTTTTATTAATTTTTATTTTCCTTCTGCTTGAATGGCCGAGTAAACATTCCGTAGAACTGTAACGCGCAAACTTTCAGCGTATCTGATGTTAACAAGGAATTAACTACTAAATGAATAACCAATAATTACATTGCAGCAGGGGAGAGAATACGAGGGGCAATAAAAATTGAGGAAACTTTATTACTCGTCTTTCTCCGTACTTTACGAGTACCTATAATATATGTGTTTTGCCAGTACTTTTATACGTTCCGTTATAGTTCCGGGCTCGCGATAATCCACCTTCTTCTCCTTTTCGTACTTTCTTTCTTTTCAAAGGCGTAACGATCCTCCACGATGATTTGCGGCTGACGACGCGTAACGGGATGGAATTCCCAATGCAAACAATATGCAGCAACAGCGAACAGCGAGCAGCATCCTCGATAAACGCACGCGATTTCAACCACGGCCAAGTTTCCCTCCTCCTCCTCCTCTCCCCCGCGTCATCCTCCTGATCTTTCAGCGGCGGGCACGTGTCCCTGATGCGAGATGTCATTAGTGCACCGCTGAGCGTTTCAGGTGAGGGAGGAAGCGAGACGAGCAAACATCAAACAACCCTCTCGCCCCTCCACCCCGTATGTCGTCCATTTCGAGTTTCGCTACTCGACATTTAACTACGCGATACGAGCGCAAATGGACGATGACCAAAAGATTATAATAATCGAAAAGCTAAAAAAGTGGCGCGCATATTTGCCCTCGTCATCGAATCAGCACAAGAGAGGGTCTATAGAGCCTCTAGAGATCAAAGTCTGCTTGAAATCGATCGTTGCTGTTGTTGCTGTTATCCCTATATCGGTACTGCCACTACCATGACTATTTCTACCATTGCCACTACTACTACTACTACCACCACCACCACTACTACTACTGGGCAATACAATGGAGCTTTTCTCCTTCATCCTGAATATTTAATGCACGAGTGGAGATTTTAGCACACGCCACGAGCATCATTCCCACTCGTGGCAAAATCCCGATGTAAAACGTCAACTCGAAACTACTGGATAGCTCGTCGGGCATTCCTAATTATTCGACGCCGGTGTTGGCGTCGGCGCTGGCCTCGGCGTCGTCGTCATCAATATAACATGAAGAACCCTCATAAAATATTTTCGCGCGCTAAGTCGAGAACAGAGTAAACTAGTTCGAAAAGGGATAAGAATAAAGAGGATGAATCCGAAAAGGCAGGCAGGCAGGCAGGCAGGGAGGAGGGAACGCGGTCGTTGAATTTTCCTTGGAGATCCGTATGGAAGACCCCAGGCCACAGAGGCGTATAAAATCGCAGCCACTCCTCGAGATTTCCATGAATTTTCTAGTTCGCTGTATGGATAGCGGTCGAGTCGATTCATTCCGAAGCGCGTATAAAGTCGAATTTCCAATATGAGCGAACGCTTGGCCGGAACTAGCACTCTCCAAGACCCTGACCAGCGAATACATATGTACACGTATATATATATATATATATAGATATATACTTTTGCTTGGAGGAAAAACGAAGGGAGGGAGAGAGGGAAAGTCTAATCTCGAAACTCTCTTAATCGAGTCGCCCCGGAAAATCACGAGATAAGAATAGTGCGACAAGATTTCCAGAGGGAGGGGGTTGGAGGGTGGAATCGATCGACAGCACCCTCCACCACTTTATAAATGACATTTCTCGACTGTCTGAACACGCTAGGTTTAGCCGAGTGCACACGGCACACCACCACCACCACCACCACCATCACTCTCCTTTGCCGGGAATCCCGATCGTTAGTCCCGTCACGTAGAGTCGAAACTGCTTTCCCTGTTTCCGCCAACTTTCTATCGTCGGACAAGTGGAAGATAGGCGCGATTGAAACGCAAACGAGCATCAGCTGTTACCGCGAACGAGCCTGAGGAACGTTTTTTACACCGTTGACGTCACTGCGGATTTATCCGCTGCATCCCCCTTCGAACCGACCTGCGCAACCTGCGACCCTGAGGACCTTCCCTCCGCGCCAACGTTCTCCCTCTCTCTCTCTCTCTCTCTTTCTTTCGTAGCGTAGATCCTGTGGCTCCAGAAGCTTTTCCAAGTTCTCGGAAAAACAAAAACGAGAGACGATACCCGTTCCGGGACCAGTACCGGGATCGGAACTCGTTAGCGATCGCGCAGCTCGGATGATGTTGGACCAAGTTTACGAAACGTGTTCACCATACTGGTCGCCCTCTGCTCCTCTCCGAGAGACTATCGATTAAGTAGGCTGGGTCCGTCACTCCCATCCCTCATCCCCCGTCCACTTAGCCCTCTTTGAGACATCGGAAAACCGCTGGTGAGTGTCCGCTCATTCAATAACGAAGCGCAAGATCGAGAGGCTGCTAATTTTAAGAGCGAGCGAAAAGGGTGCGCCACCACGCGTTACCACTACTACCCTCCACCCACCAACCACCCCTTTAAACGGTATCTGATCAGGCCGCTCGGAAAAGTCCAGTTGACGCGGTTGCTTGGCCCGGAGGAGATTCTAAAAGGGAGATTATCAAGTGCTTTGGAAATCGTATAAAGCGCAGAATAGTAATTACTTCCGGACTTCTATCTCCTCCCTCTCTCTTCCTCTTTCTTGTACGTGGTGGTAACCGGTAATTGGACGAGGCGTAGGAGTCGTATGTGGCGACGACGACGACGACGACGAGTTCCTCGATACCCTAGGCTACCCCGTTTGGGGTTACGATCGGCATGAAATCGTAAAGCAACCTCGTAAATTCACGTGCAACCCCGACTGTTCGTGACGAATATGATTACGCAGTCCCGGCAACGCTGACATCACCGTCGTTATTTCACTCACTCTCTCACCCTCGCTCTTCAGCGACGAGAGAAGCGCACGATACAATCGTAATTTACAGGGTGCGTGGACGCACAAGAATCTGGATCATGGTTGTGGTGTTGGTGGCGACTGTCCGCGTGTCGCCGTACCAGTAGGATCGGTCCATCGAGATACACCCCCCTCCCTCCACCTTCTACTTCCACCCTCGCAGAACGTATTGTATCTACGCGTCTTCCTCGAATGCATTACCAGAGGGGACCATCGATCATAAAGGCTTGATGGCCCATCGCGGACGGACGAATCAAGGTTCGTGGCGCCGTAAAACCGGTACGTCGTTTCGAGAGTCAATTACTCTCCCATGTACTTTGAATCCTGTCGAGAAGAGAGGTTCTGCCCTACTCTCTGTCCTACCGCGTTACAGTCGCACCCCTACACGACTCCTATCTTCAGAGAGTTCTCACCTTCCAAACTCTCCATCGGGTTTTTCACGATAGAGCGAAATTTTTTCGTCGAAAGCAGAGGTGGTGATTTGGTCGTCCATCGATCTTGTAAAACGATCCTACACCCCCGATATTTAGACTCCTACCCCCATCCCCCACCCACAGCCACCTTCTCGTGTTTCGATGGACCAAGCTATCGTTGTACATACGTCTAGATTTCACACTCGTGGGGAGGAGAGGGGTGTCGAGGCTATCAGGCGAAACAATGCATTCTCGCCGGGGTAGTAGAAAGGAAGAGAGAAACTATTGTTCCCAAGTAGGAAAACGCTACGTGAAATTAAGCCGAGTGCAATTACTGTGTAAATGAATGACCGTAATAGCCCAATTGTGTCTTCCTCATCCTCAGGAATGCTCGAGTGTGTGGAGATCGTGCGGTAAGCCAAGAACCGCTCGCGCGTTCTTGTAATTCATGAGGCGACAACTCCTAATTACGCCATCACGATACATCATTATGACAAATTATTAATCTCGCGAGGGAACTGAATCTCCTTCTTCTCCCCTACCCCTTCCTCTTCCTCTTCCTCTTCCTCCCGCTACCGCTACTATCACCACCACCACCACCACTACTATTACCACCTACTTTTCCCTCGTACTCTCCTTACATTATCGTCTCCTCTTGCGTTAACATCAATTCTCCGCCGAATGAAATCTTTAAGTTTCGCGGCGCCACGATGGAACGTCGAAATAAGTTTACCGATTATTCTCCCATCCCCGCTGCCTCGTCCCTCCTAATACTCCCCCAGTCTCGCGTATAATTTCAATAAAACTACTCCGAGAGTAAATTGACCAACGTAGACTCCGCAGAGTCCCTCGTTGTAATTCACCATATATATGGCTTCATTTAAAGCGGAGTTGGCAAACTGACTAGAATTGTACCCAAGAGAATTTTCTCATGACCACCAATCAGCATGATTCAACACATTCGATTTACATGGTGCAACGAGGAATGCAAGCTGCGCGAATCTGGAATTCTACATCGCGACAGTATTTGGGACGCACTCTCCTCGCGCGACAAATTTGCCTACAAAATGGAGACGGACAAAAGTTCGTCAGGCGGAACGTCGTTTTGGATTCCGGGGGCCTTTACCGTCGAAAGCGCGAGTCTTACCGGAGAGGGAGGACTCTTGCTTGGCGCTATGCAAAATATGCAGAGTGGAAGTTACGCGTACTCGCGCAATATCTACACACGCGCGTGGTAGCTTGGTACTTTTCCCACTCCACGGCCCCTCGTCGTACGCCACTACGAAACCCCTGCGAGCTCCAGGGCACGAAACAAACTTGGACGGAGGCTGCTATCGCGAGCGTGGAAACACACAGAGAGCACCGGAAGATCGTCACGGGGGATCTCTATCCGCTGCTAACCTCACCTAACGGGAGTCTATGTGCTCGGCTCTATGAATGAGAGGGTCTCGCCGAAGGGCACGGCCAACTTGACGCGGCTACACGTTGCCCTCCGCGAATCCCAACAGACGCTCGCTACGAGATACGCGTGTGCATTTCGAAACTATCGTGGAAACGTCATGCCCAGCTCTACTCTTGAATCCCGTGAATCTCGCAAATCCCGTGAATCCGATGTACGTGCATCTCGGGCTGTCAGAACGCGGACTCCCTCTCCTCCCCCGGTCTTCAACCGGGAAACTTTCAAGTTACGACCGTCCGTCCATCTACCAACGCGATAATTTATCTCTTTCCGCTTCAATGGACTTGTCCAATTTTATTAGCGAACAGCCGTTTCTTTATTTTCGTAAATGAAAAAACGCACGTGGCTGTGAAGAAGAGAGGGAGGTGATGGTGGTGGTGGTAGCACGACCCTTCCCAGTTAGAGGGGTAGGTGTTTCGACCCCTTGGTCTACTCTCGCGGTTTAATCGGATAAGATCTTTGTTCAGTCGCGAGAAATATCTCTCTCGAAGCCCCCATATTTCAACGGAATTGTTTAGTTTCTAAATAACGATGCAATCTCTGCATTTCAATCTTTATCTAGAGTTTTCGACGCGCTATTCCAGAACTCGATTCATCGCATTCATTTCACGGATACTATATGCAATTGTAACAGGCATTATATTCGCCAGCAGGACGAAATAGCTTCGTCGATTCATCGAATTCCAAAGTTTGAATTGCAGTCCGAGCCGATCGTCCATCGATTACAGATAATTCGATTCTCCGCGAAATAACCCCTGACGCTCCGCCATGAAGGCCACCGGCAACAGCAGCAGCGGCACCACCACCACCACCACCAACACCGACACCGTTTTTCCAATGGAGATGAATGTCATTCGCGAATATGCCGCTACTGTTCCTCTCTACTCTATATAGCTGTTCTAGCTGCGCGGCTAGTGACCCGTGAATTTTCCAAAATTCTTTCGTCTCCATCGAATGCAGCTCTCTCTCGACAATTAAAAGAGTCAGCTGGAAATCTCGGGGAAATTAGTGGGACACGAGTGGCAGTGGGCAACGCAGCGCTCCTCTGCTCCTCGAATCCGCTTTCGATTCGAGCACCGAGTGTCGACACACATTACTGGCGGCTCAATTATCGATCGGCCCATTTCCTCGACTCGACTCGACTCGACTTTTACAAAGGAATATAGATAGATGGAGAGAAGGGAACGGGCCACGCTCGAGGAAGGTGTTATAAATTATGTTCATTAGGGCAGACAAAGGGAACCGAGAGGCAAGTGCTAGTAGCGAGAAGCAGCGAATCGAGAGCTGCTTTTTTCCTCGCGCTGCTTTTGGCTAGGCTGGAGAACTCGTGGGGTTTTACGTGCCATCAAATATACCGCGTGCCTCTTGCTACTTTTTTCCTGCGTTCTGTTTCATTACCGTCCTCCTCTTCCTCCTCTTTTCAGAAATTCAGTCCACGAGTCCAATACACTATTCATGCAAAGACATGCAGATTCGCTTTGGAAAAAGAAACGAGAGGGTGAAAAAGCCCTGGAAAAACTTGTTGGCTTTGACTCGATACGCTTGAAACGATATTAGGCAAATTTGCTCGGACTAGCCAAACCCAAACGAACGACACGTATGCTCCACGTACTCTATGCACCGTAATAATATTTTTTATTAAAATAGTGGTAATATATATATTCATATAGAATAATACGGTAAAAGGTGTCTCGTCGTGAACGGTTGTTTCGCGATGGTACGGTAAAGAGAGAGAGAGAGAGAGAAAACTCGGAATGGAGGAAGAGCAGCAGAGAATATTCCCTTTACGCGTCAACTTTTTTTTCCTAGACGAGGCGACCCTAAAAATTTGGCTTTGCGTGGGAATCAGTGGTTCTCGTCGTCGTCGTCGTCGTCGCTATTGTGAAGACCCAGGTTTTATCGCGACGTCGCTGCATCTGACATTGGAAAAAGCTTTGCTAAAGGGCCACGTCACGCGGAATCGCCAGCAATCCAGAACGCGGTATGCATATCAGAGATCCACCACTACGGGAAAGCCACTGGGCTTTGTTGGACCCGCCTAGATGCATGCCATGCCTGCCTAGAGCAGAAAAATCTCTACGCAATGTCCGTGCGTTGATATGGAAAATGGAAGATGGAAGATGGAAGGTGGAAGGTGGAGAGTTTATCCAACGATTTTCAATACAAACACCTCGGCACGCGACCTTCTCTCCCTCTTTCCCACGGCCCTTCTTCTTATGGTTAAATAACCGAACTTTTCCTCCATAAACCAACCGTGCTACTGCTGCCGTTACCGCCAACTAATAATAATATGTTTTGCTTCCGCCAACTTTTTCCTAGCGCTTCCAGAAGGAAATGCCACCGCGCCGCTGCCGCTCCTCATCTTCCAGCAGCTGCAACACCATCGTCTTCTCGACGCTCACCGGCAAGCGCATCCGGTCCCTTGGATCCGGGCGTTAGATTCGATCGTGATACTCGCGACGAGCAACTTCGAACCTACGCGACTCGCTTAATTAAATGGCTGAATTGAATTTGCGATATTCGCGCGATTGCGCCTCCTATCGGCTTCGGAGATATCGGAGAAAACTCACGAAAAGTCGAAAGCGTTATTGGACAATAGAATGCTTTGGTGCAATCAACCGGGAGTAGTGATTAAACAACTTGGAGACACGCCTGTTCCGACTAAAGAAACTATCACGTGATCTATCCAGAGAATATTATGCTATAAAAGCGCTGACAAGTGATTAGTGCGATGTGAGCCCCACGACACTCCAGGACTCCGATAGAGATCCGACAGGACTCCGAGAGAGACACAGCGAGCGATCAGGAACCCCGGAGGAACAAAGAGCGCGTCGTCGTGCCAAAGACAAGAATACGATATAACGCAGGGAGAGAGAGAAGCGAGGAGAGATTGAGATGGCTCGCGTTCGTCAGGTGCGTTTTCATTATCCGACAAAGTATAATATTTTATGCTTTGATTGCCATTATCCATTTGCCATTATCGTCGATTAATACACTCTGCATTATACGCGGAAAAACTCACTCTCCATCTTCTATCCCGCTGAGATTCGCCTAATTGCATCAAGTATCTCTCCCTCCCTCCCTCCCTCTCTCTCTCTCTCTCTCTCTCTCACTCTCTTTTCCCTCGTTTCTTTTCCTTTCAATTATTTCGCGTCTCTCCAATTATACCATTGTGTCTCTTTTTTCCCTCTTTCTTTTTATATTGCACTACTGTCGATACTCCGAACGTTAGATGCTCGATATTCAAAGACATCGGGAGCACCACGCCTGATAAACGACGAAGCGGCAAGCTTCCCTCCCTCCCTCCCTCCTACCCTCCTAACACCGTATAGCCCTCTTGTCTCGTCACTGTGTCCCACCATTTTAAATACTAGTTGGGAAAAAGCAACTCTCCGATGGAATCCAAACTATTCACTTGAGAATTAATAAAATCAGAGTTTACGGGCTGCGCCAACTTGCTTTTTATACTTCCCTATCCTGTAAAACTGAATAACTGAATAACGAAATAACGAAATAACGATATTTCCACATAGTTCTCCTGCTTCGTTCTGCCGCTGCTGCTGGCTGTGGCAACTTCCGCTATAGCTGCCAAGGTTCAATTTGACCAGCAGCTCAGTACAGACGAGAGTCAACCGACAAAACTTTTATGGAAAAATGAAAACGATCTGGAAACCGCGAGTAACACAGCGAATTCCGAATACTACTTTGACTCGGCGGCAGCGGCCACGGCGTTCAAGGATGGAAACTCGTACGATGAGGAAATCGGTTCAGGTAAAATATTGCTTTTTACGATTTTACTACGAAATATCGCGTATTGCTCGGTTACGCTGGATTCTCGAAGGGACGCGAGAGAAAAGAGAGGGAAATGCATTCCTTCGAGTCATCAAAGATATTACTGCCATAGGGTCTAAACTGGACGACAGTATTCCTCATGAGACCATTGACGCGTTTATAACAACTGCTACTCGCTACGGCAATCGGGACAACTTGGAATATGGAAACTACGACGAACCCGTGAACATTGATTCGAGTCCAGAGAGTACCAACTACGAATCGGAGATTATTAACTACGAAGATCCCGTCGAGTACATTGGAATTGACAATTACGAGGGGCCCGCCACTGGTCTCGACGATCATCACCACGATCATCATCATCATCATCATGGCCACGATCATGGCCACCATCATGGACATCACGGCCACCATCACGGACATCACGATCACCATGGTCATCATGGACACCACGGCCACCATGATCATCATGGCCATCACGGTCATCACGGCCATCACGGTCATCACGGTCATCACGGTCACGATCATGGGCACCATCACGGCCACCATCATGGACACCACCATGGGCATCATCACGGCCATCATGGCCACCATCATGGCCACCATCATGGACACGATCACGGGCACCACGGACACCATGGACATCACGACCATCACGGCCATCACGGGCATCACGACCATGACCATCACGGCCATCATCACCATGGCCACCATCATCACGACCATCATCACGGACACCATTGAGACTTCTAGGAGAGAACAGGGTGTTTTTCCTATTACTCGTTGTATCACGTACTTTTGTTTCTTCCTATTAATAAAGTGTGTTTCGCGGTGCATTCTAACATCAACTTTGTTCTGATTGCCACAAAAGTTGAGGCCTATTACCTCATTACCATCATTGATATAAAACACAGGAAAATTGCCTCGATGCGAATAGATGAGATTATCGCGTGAGTTGTAATCATCGAGAGAGGGGCCATAAGGCACAACAACTTCAAAAGTTAATCACTACAATTTGTGCCTTCTATCGTTCCACCGATACCATGTCATTACGCGTAACTTTCAATTTTTCATCAATTATCTACAATCGCGCAATATCACTCTTGTTCTTCCCCTCGTAATAAAAATTCCTCTCGCCAAACATTACACTTACACTTTGCGCGAGAGTAATTTCCAAGTCAAACGCGCCGAGCCAAATTATTTATATCCACAGCACGAAAACTGTTATTCTTTGCTCAAGAGCAAAACTAATTTGGATAATACAAAGGGGGTTGTTGCGACTGCTGCCATTCCGCTAGTGTGAAATTAAGCGATAAGGATTACACATTATTGTCGTTACGTTAAAAGTTTGTCGGGAAAGAGAGATTCAAAAGCAAAGAATGATATAATCAAACATTGACGCTGGCGCCCGTTTCGGATCGTGTAATATCAGTCGGATAAGGTGATTGATCGAACGGCATCGCGCGGAACCTTTTATGGACGCGTTATCTGGAAAGCCCCGGCGCCGTTGGGAAAGCGGAATTTTATTTTCGCAAAGACTAGACGAAACGAGAATTAGAGTGCAAATCTTTGCAAAGCAGAGAGTCTAGTCTCTCTCTCTCTCTCTATATATATATAAATATATCTCATTTATATCTATTTAAATGTTAAACCCGCACGTGCGTTTCTACCATAGAGTATTATTCGCGATATCCCCAAGCCGCGCATCACGCGCATCCGCATCAGCGGAAGTATCATTTTCTCTCCTCAGCATAAATGAAAGCGCGCATAATGACGATGATCCGCCGTTATGCAGCGGCGATAAATTGCCTCGATAAAGTATTTAGTAATTGTTACAATAATTATCTATCGCGGAGCGTGGAACGCCGCGAGCGATAAACGACGGCGTGGAAACGACAGCGAAACTCCGAAATAAAGAGGACCGGAAGAGTTTACGTTCAGGAAGGTGTTCACCACGGATCAAGGACTCGCGCAAACTATATAATAAATTTCGTTACACGCCTAGATCTTTTCCGGAGCAATTTCAGCCGGCTTGTTTCATTTAGTTAAACAGATTGCTACCAGTTAAAGATTTAATCAGACGTGCCGGAAGTGCTCGCCATCTTGCGAAACTTTAATCAAATACCTGAGAGTTTCGCGTGGAAATGCTCGAAGGAGGAAGGGATGGGGGAGCGAAGGTGGTGATGGCGGTGGTGGTGGTGCTGATGCTGGTCTATTCCCTCGATGCCCGGGGCGTTACTTTTGCGAATTACTCATCCTCCTGGACAAGGGTCTATTACCTGCTCACATCTTTACGTCCTTACGTCCTTGCGTCTTTACGTCGTTAGATCGTTACGTCACGCGTTAGCCGGATCGCTACCAATCGCAGAATTAATCACGCTCGGATCTTCCCTTATCTCGCGATACATAAATCTCCTCGGTCCGCTTCTCTGGTGCGCGTTCGCGCTAAGGGGAAACGCGTCCCCTCTCACGATCTGACAATAAGAACGACACTTGGGAGCCATGCAATAAGCCAACTAGCTTGTAATTCCTAAGCCATACGTGACTCGCGTATACATAATTTTAGCCGCTCGCTTCCTCCGTGTGCGCACGTGTAACGCGTGTGCGTGTGCATCGCGCACGAGTACAGCGGGTGTACTCGAGTGTTAAAGTGCGCAGATCAAAGATACGTTGGGAAAATCATTTCCTACCCCACAAGCCTGATTATCGTTAACCCCACTTCTAACGTTGCCTTGCGCGAGATACGAGAGATTAATTGAATGGAATACCTCCTTCTCTACTCTCTCTCTCTCTCTCTCTCTATCTTGCCTCAAACTCCTTTTCAATTACAATTCTTGGCTGCTTTAACCACGATTCGACAAATAAAATAAGCAATAACGCGACGGTGCGAATTAATGAGCAATTGCAAAACTAGTCGCGGGAGTGGAACGATGGCTTTCATTGATCGTTACTGTAATTGTAATTATAATTGTAATTGTAATTGTAATTGTAATTGCAGTAATAGCGCTCTCGAGCTAATAACGGGAAATAAAACTAAGGGTGGTGGTGGTGGTGGTGTTGCTGCTGCTGCTGCTGCTGCTGCCTTTGATAAAACAATTGATTAAAATATATCCGGTAACGCAACGAGATTAAATACAAGCCCGACGATAAGAAAATGACAATGTCGCGTAATAAAGGGAGCATTTTTCTCGTTTATTACTGACCCTCTATTATTATTTGCTTCTACATGTCCCAAATGCTTGGCCCGCCACTGCAAAAACTATACGAGATTTAACATTTAATAAAGCGACATAAAATAAAGCCGGATTTTAATTAAGGAACAAAGAGTCGTCGTTGTCGTCCTACTTTTAATGAGGCAAGCGTTTCCTCGTGACACACATCTTTCAGCGCTGCCGGATATTAAAATACTCGTTAGCTAAGAAATGGAATGAGCGGAGCAAGACAGCGCGCATCCTGCGAACAGCAACAATGTCCTAAAAATTTATCACGGAGCGAGAGAAGTGGAGGTGTGTGGGAGGAGGCACCGCTCAGCTTCTCTCTCTCCTTGGGCCGTTGCATCTTGGCAGTGGATACTATCGAGGAGCAATTAGTACAATCAAGCGAAACAAACCACGATTCGACCTTAGATCTAATCTAATCCGACTCGATCTGATCTGATCTGATCTGATCTGATCTGATCTAATCTAATCAGAGCTGCGATCTCAACTCGGGGACTTGACTTGGATAAAGCCAAGCGTACACCTATTGGAAAGAGAAGGAGATACTCATTCGCTATTAAAGCCTTCACACACACACACACACACACACACAGCTAGCCAACTATTGTGCAATAGCCCGCTATTTACTACGTCAGTTACGCACTTGCACTTGTCCTCGCCAAGTTAATTAGAAATTCCTTTTGCATCTGGCCATTTGGCCGTGTGGCGTGTGCCCGTGTAACCATTTGGCCATTTAGCCTGTCTCATCGCTCTATGGATGATTGTTCGAAATAGTTAGGGCAGTCCGGACATGCGACGTGCATTGTGTGTCGGCTCCTTCCAGGATATGCGGCGTCCGCTGGTGGAGAACGCTTTAGCGCCGTGTTTGCGCATAGTTTCAAAGCCGTTTCATCTCAATCCCGACAAAGCGCGTAGCGACTGTTGCCCCCTGGAGCAAAAGGAAAGAGAAGCGAGTACGAGGAGGAGCAGGAGGGGTTTCATCGAACTTTCGAAGCAAACGCCACCGATCATACCCCACGCATCGCGCGGATGGAGAGTGACAAAAGGGCTCCATCAGGGCGGCTTCGTTTTAAGAACAAAATTATCGGGAGCCTCCGCACACTCGCGCGCGAGACTAATGAGAGAAGAATTTTACGAGCAATCTCGCGTTGGCCCGACACCGCGGTATTAATAAAACGAGAGGAGGCAAGGGTTGCCGCGCGCGCGTATCTTGCAATTTTCCTCGGCTCCGTACACCGCGCGATAAGCGCGATAAGCAGACGATAAGTGAGCTGAAATATTACAAGTGCACGTACAATGTGTGAAAAGAAACGGCGCGCGATACATCAAGCGACCTTAAGAATGTAATGCTGCCCATTAATAACTTTGGCTATCATTTCCAACTCGTTTGTCACTCCTAATGCTCGCCCCGCGCCCGCGAACCTGCATCGTCGTCGGTTCATCGATCCTCCTCGCCCGACGCCTCGCGGAACCAGAGAAGATTCCGCCGGTTCTCGCGTCTCTCCCCCGCGCCCCGACGGAGAGAAGAAACGTCCCTCCGGTGCTTTTCTTCCGATCCTCGAGAACGCGTTGCTGCTGCTGCTGCTCGGCAAGGAGAACCGGATCGCGACCGATTCAACAGGTCTCGGTGAGATCGCGTGTGCCGGTTCTCGCACAGTGAAAGTGTCGCGGTTGAGCGGGCAAGCGAGGCAAGTGCAAGTGCAAGTGCAAGTGAACTGCGGGGATCTTGAACTTTGATTTACTCTCGGTAATCTCGGTATCGGTGTCGATGTCGGTGTCGGTGTCGGTGTCTGTCGGGAAAGATCGACGTCGAATCGAGTTAACTGGATCTAGAAACTTGCACTCCTATCTCGTTTAACCGGAAAACGCGCTCCCTCTTCCCCCCTCCCTTCGGGAATCCGCTTGAAAAAGATGAAAGATATAAACTACGTCCGGTAATACCGGTCAAAGAGGATCGCACTCCTAGCCGATTGCCCCGCCGCCCCCTCACCTTTGCCAACTGTAATAGCGCGGCAGTTTTATCCTGGATAATTGGTTTTGTTAGCTTGTGACTTCCCCCAATGGCAACGGCAACGCGGCCACCACACCACACCACCACCACCACCACCACCGCCGCACTGGCAACCACAGGATGGGCATCTCGTGTGGGTTTACTTCATTTGCCCTTTCGTGCGATACGCGAGTAATTAAGTACCGGCGAATGAAGATTGATTAACTACGCGCGTTCTTGCCCATTAAGATCTCATCGGTTTTGTATCGCGGTATATGCGCGCGCGCGCGCTCGCCCTGTGGCTTCTTATCTTATTTTTTCAAGCGCAACTTCTACACATTACAACGAGTGTGCTTTTTCAACGGCGTGATTAGTCCCTCGTAAAACAGCCAACACACTTTTACATTAATCACACATTATTGCGTAATTACCGAGCTATTAATTTCGAGCCACGACCGTAGACCGTAGGTGGTAATATGTAAATGTGTTCCTCCTGGAGGACCATTAACGTGACATTCGCACATGCGACCAGGGAAAAAAGAAATTAATCATATTGTCAGGAGACGCGTGGAGCTTTCGTTAGAGAAGCGAGTAAACACACAGCTGTAGCCACAGAGCGCGACATTTTTAAGACGCGACTCTCTCCCCAGCTTCCCCTTCTTCTTCTTCTTCTTCTTCCTCATCCTATCGCTCTTCCTCCTTCGCTTCCCTACCCCGATCTTCCGTTTCGAGCGAGTGGCTCGTGGGAATGTCCGAGAAGAATGAGAAATTTCATTGAGAATTTTAATTGAGCTCCTGACAACTTTGCTGCAATAAGCGCGCAAAAGTCGTGAAGGCAGAAGTTGCTTGGCCACCCTTCGTGTATCCTTTTTAGCTCCCTTCCATCCCGGGTGAGAATGAAACGAAATGCACGTCGTCATCGTCGTTGACGCGAATCTACAACTTTAGGGCTATCGTCCCTCTACCTACGTAACACCACCACCACCACCCTTAACGATGAAATGCAAATAGAGGCCTCCTCGACGTGCCCTTTGTTCAAACGAAAATAATCCCATTCCCCGGCACTCTCGACGATCCTCCTCCTCCTCCCTCCCATCTCACCCCCTTCGTAACCGGCTATAAAAATGCAGTAACTAGAAACATATTCATAACGTTCACTCTCAAACGGTGTCCGTGTGCCCGAGTGTTTGTGCGAGCGCGCAAAATTCAGGAAAGAAGTGATTTACGGCCTCTCTCACGATGTCAGCGGGAATTCAAGAGATATGTCATCCGCAATATTTACGGAGCATCGGAAAAAGGAGGCATTGTTTTTTAATATCAGATCGATAGCTTCCATATCGCTCGCGTATTTTTCTTTCTTTCAATTAATTATATTCTCGTCCCTGTGGTCTGCTCTGGTCCACCATGCCCCCTCCCCGCGCCCCCGCAATCACTCAGGTTTATTCTGGTCGTCGATTCCTGATTTCTAAAAAATTCTATCGGCGTTTCTTACGTCCGAGAGTTACAAATACGACTAAATACTCGTAATCCTCTCCTTTCGTCGTCGATCGCTGACGCTTCGTGCTTCTCTCAGGAAAGCCGCGGAAATTATGTTAAAAACGATACCTTAACCTTTTTCACGACTGCATAAATTTGACTTTCGGCATTGTTGGTAAAGCTTTGAGAATTTATAAGATAGACCGTAAAAAAATGCTTCCGAGCAATTTTATGCGAGAAAATCAGTAACACGGTTTAATACTGTCGTAAAACTGGGTTACTCGGCCTGCCATTTCCGAAGTCGTAAATCAGGATGGTCGATTCGAGCATGGGTATAATGCCGGTGCGACAAGAACGTGGACCCCGAAGGGGTCACACGCTCCGTCGAACTACGCGTTTGCCAAGGGGGTGGTGGTGGTAACCTTCGCCTCCGCACCCTCGAGAATTCCTTTGACCATTTTCCATTTCGCCTTCTCGAGGGATCCAATAATCGTGGTCGATCAAACTTTAGACCTTTTCCCCCTACTTCTCTCAATCTCTCTCAATCTCTCTCTCTCTCTCTCTCTCTCTCTTGCCCCCCCCCCCCGTCTCTCCTCGCTCAAGATCCACTTATCTATTAAGAGAACCCTCCTCGTCAACTTTCTCACTTTCAAACTTGCCCTAGCGCTAATTATAATTAGGCCATTATTAGTTTTAATACCGATCATTATTAATCGTTATTCTATCGGGATTGCTGGCGTCTCACTTTTCACCGAGTCTGCGCGAATTTAACGTCCCCGAGAATCAAGATAGGCGACGCGACACAGCTTGGTCACTCTCCTCTTCCCGCCCTACCACCACCCATCTCTTTCCCTCGCATCCACATGCACACGCACACACATACACGCGCGCGATATAAAGTGTGCATCGTAACGCGAGGATATTAAGGATAAATAGTTGTATGCTATCTTAATCCAATCGCTGTCACGGGTCGCTTGAGTGGCACTCGAGATTAGCCCCGATCGGTTGCAACGTATCATCGTAAAACTTTAGTCGATATCTTGGCTAAGCAATAATCGCGGCAAAGTTTGGAGTTACTCCAATTTTACCGACGCCAATTAGCGCGCGCGCGCGCGAGACGAGCATACCAAAGAAGGACACTTAACGAGACTATATAAATTAAATCGTCGTTCAAATGAAATTCAAACTATTCTTTTAGATGGATTTCAAGTTCGCCAATTGAAATTGTCTCTCGCCTGACCCAGATCCGCGCTCGCAATTTGAGCTTTGCTCTTTCGGAACGTTAAAGGAAGAGATAGCACGAGGCTACTCTACCACTTTGAAGAATATGGTCTCGCACGCCGGTGCACAGTGACAATTCGAGTCTATTCGAGCAAATCGATTATGAGGGGTGGGGGGGGGGGGGAGGGGGGGGGACTAACACCATCACCACTTGTATCCAAAGAGTCCTCGGGGATTCCCCGAGCAAATCTTTCCTCTCCGCGATATTCATGCATGCATGCATGCATGCATTCATGCATACATGCATACATGTATCTGTGGATAAACGCGGTTGGCGAACACAACCCCGGTAAATACTTTGCCGAACTCTAGACGCGCGAATAAATCGGCTGATCTCTGCGCTAAGAAGCGAAGAAATACCGAGGACTCGCGTATCGAAAATACCTCTCGGTTGTCATTAAAGAATTTCCACGACGAGACAATCAAACGTTGACAATGAAATTGCTACAAGCACAATTTATGATAAACGAAGCAGCGAATTAACATTCCTCTTTTTTCAAAGAACAACTATTCTTCCATCCTCAAAGCTTCCCGGCGAATCATGTTAAATTATTCGTTTGAAGGGTCTCCTCCTCTCCCACTCTCCCTCCAAAAGCTGCGGGACCGTTCGATTACAATTCCTTTCGTTAAAATCCTGACCGTTTCCAAGTAAAACGATAGAGGAATTTCCAAGTCCAGGAGGAGTTAATTCCGCGGCTCCCCGACAACGAATATTTTAATTGCTTTCCCGTACTTGCTGGCCCGCGCGGGGCGCATTACATAATCTCACGGTATTAAAGTTTCGGGCTTGTATCATAGACGAGTTCTCGAAGGAAATGAATCGAAAGCCCATGCGCAATTAATTTCCCACTGCACGGAATATGACGCTGGTAGCCGAGAGCTAGGGGAGAGAGGATAGGAGAGGAGATTCTTTGCAAAAACGATTTAATTAGAGAGGGAGAGAGAGAGAGAGAGAAACGAAAGAGAAGGAGCAATATCAACTACCGACTGATAAAGTATTATTGTACATTTGCGAATCATTATTATAGTTTGGCTATTAATCGACTCGTTAGAGCAGAATAGAGCAGAAAGCTCATTATTCACCTATCCTGCCTTATGGGACAGGATTATTATCGACGGCTAAATTATATCTCGTCAATATTGTACTACATTTGCGGTAATAACGTCCATTATTGGTTAATACTTTAGTGCATTATTAGAATATGTAATAAGCAACTGCGAGCAGTCAATTTACTTTTCAGCCTCGTCTATTAAATTGACATAGTCGCGGGGGTTTCTCCGTAGCGAACAAACCCATGGACCGACCTCGACCCCAACTCCAACCCCCCAACCTCGTTGCCATCCCCGTCTCGTTCCACAAGTAATTGCTGCTTCTTTCCGGGTATTAAATCCATCGAGAAGTCGTTATCATTATCCATTATTCATTATGCGAGTCTCGTAGCAAAGCAAATCGATCGCTGCTGCTTCGCGAGTATCCTCGTAATGTTGCGGAGTTCCGATAGCAATGATATCGCGTTTAATTGCCGCTGCTCCTCCTACCTTTCCGGAGAATCGGGGAATCGGGGGAGGGAGAGCGAACGCTGAAACACAAGCAACTCCAGTCGGGAGATAATATGGAGATGTCTCCGGCGACTGGTCACTGGGGAAAGAATGGAGGAAACGAGATTTGCCTCGGTTTCTTGCCAACTTCCGCTTGGATCTTCCCCGTGAAAGCAGCTCGCTCGCGAAGAAAGAGGCTCGTCGCGATGCCAACCAGCTGTCGTTAAGCTAACGACCGCGTCACGCATTAATTGCACGAGAGAACCCACGGAAATCCACGCTCTTCGCTTTTGCTCGCTATTTGGTTGCACTCCTCTCCTCACGCTCCTTTATTCTTGGCAAATAAGCAATCCTCTCTCTCTCTCTCTCTCTCTTACTTTCCATCGCTCGTCCATTTCCAAAGCCCTCGGGCCACCAACCACCACCCTACCCTCAATGGCTATTGTACCCGCGATCCATTCTACCCTCCCCCTTCTCCTCCTTCTCGGGTTTGCTACTTCGAGTTTCTCTTCGCGTTTTCCGAACGTTGACCGAATCTCGCGTGAATGGGATCGCTAAGCTTAAAGAAGCACTTCCAGCTGAGCAAGCACTACGTTTATATTTATAGAGAGATCATTTTCCATCGGATGATATAGGGCGAGGGCGCAAGCGTGATTTCCTTGATACTATTCTCATTTTTTTTTTTTTTTTTCCGTATAACTGTGCACGGTAAAATGCACAAGGACCGCGACTTTCGCCTATGCGAGATGATGGAGTTACGGAAGTAACGCGAGGTCCATTGATATACTTTGCTTAATTTTGCTTTGCTCAAAACTTTCACGGTACTCCTCTTCTATCAATGCATAATTGGACTGGCGGAAAATCATCGAGACGCGTCGGAGAAAGGCAAGTAGCGCGGGCAAGTGGGCAAACGGGCAATCGGATGCAGCAGAGCAAAGTCTATGGAGTCTGTGCACGTATCGGCGAACGCGGAACAAGCGGATTCACACGTGATTCGAACACACGCACGCACGCACGCACGCACGCACGCACGCACGCACGCACGCACGCGTGTATGCCAAACGCCAACTCGTTCGGTATAAAAGCGTAGAAAGAGGTTGGAAAGTTGCAGTTCTCATCCGGCTGTCTCGAAATATCGTAATGGAGAAGATGACTTTCAAGGTACTCGCACGTACGTACGCGCGCGTAGAAGGTGTCTCCGCCTCGCGAAACTGGAAAGCCGAGAGAAACGTGTCCGAAAAGCAGTCGGAGAGCGCCAGCAGCAGCAGCAGCGTGGAGAGAGTGCTCGTTACGAAGGTTTTACCGTTTCGTGGAAATGTGCGCGACAAAGAAATAAAGGGAGAAGCCAACGGGGCAGCGAGGTCCTTCGTCCCTGCGTCCCTCCGTCCCTTTGTCCCGCTCGCCGACCCACCGCTCATAATCGACGGTAATTTGCGAAAATATAACTGGCTGGAGAAGCGCGAGAAGCTACTCCCGGGACCACTTCCGGTACGCTCGCGTGTTCGTTAAAGCGTCCATTTCCATTCGCGAATCGCTCCACTTAAAGCCGAAGAGCCTTAGAGCCGAAGAGCCGAAGAGCCTAAGAGTTAACGCCTCCCCTGCCCCCGTTAACCGGATAATCCTCGAGTACTCTTTTCTAAAGTCTCTCGCCGTCACCTTGATCGCCGCGCGATTCAGCCGAGAAGCGCGCGAGTGACGCAATTATCAATTAGAATCAGAGACGGTGCGCGCGCTGATTTTAATTGAAAACGAAACGAAAGGAAACGATGGGCGAGCGAGCGAGTTGACGAGTAGCTGATTCGGCGACTTCGAATTCGAGGTTTTACATCGCGCCGCGGCCTGTGACTATCCCCCTACCACCCCCTACCACCATCCGCAATCAGGGTGGAATATAATTTATATGAAAATGTAATTGGGAGAGCTCGAGAGGGACACTCGCCGAACGCGCGTTACCACCGTGGCCTCCAGGTTCCTTCCTCCCTCTCACCCTCCTCCCACGACCTCATCCTCGCGTACTCGTTCTCATTCTCGTTAAGACATAAAAGCAAGATTACAGCGGCCCCGTTATTACATCCGGGGGCCCCTCAAAATCGTTACATTCGAAATACGAGAGCGTTTATTTTCCATCCGTTTGTACCGTAATACCCTGGCATTAATTCAAAAGGACCCCCCCCCCCCCTCCTCCTTCTCTGGACTTTGATCTTTTGACTCGATATAATCTTCAATTAAAATGAGGAGCTTCGAGATTCGAGGAGAGGAAAGCTCCGCGCGAGACGAGTAGTAATCGCGGACTCTCATTCGTCAAGGGTTAGCGCAGGCTTAATTGCACTAATTACGTGTACAAATCGCGCGATACAGACGGAGGGACAAACAACGAGCGTTAAAGGACACTCTCAATGTCGTCTGCGATGGATTTAACGAGCCATCCCCTCCCCCCTCCCCCGGTTGATTCTTTGCGTCTTTGCCTTCTCTACCCCTCTGCACTCGAATCGACATTTTCATGAAAAAGCCCGACTCGGCGGAATAATTCCACGAGGGAGGAGGGGAAACGACATCGGTGAGTAAGGTTCCACCGGCTGGCCTTACCATTGCCTTTACCACTTGGCGTAATGACAAAGGGAAAAATGAAAGGGAGAAGCTGGCGAACGGTTGTAAAATAAGATTGGGACGATAACGTCGAAGAATATAATCGTTATAGGGGGGAGGAGAGAGGGTGAGAGAGCGATCAAACGTAGCTCCAGGTGTCCGTTGCAGAAGAGGCAGCCGCCCGGGAGGCTCATGAGCGAAATACGAATCCGAGCTAAAACGAGAGATGGAATCAGGTAAAATGAACCAACGAAATGAAACGCAACGAAAATAGGCGAAACAAGGGACGACGAGTTGGCTCTCTCTCTCTCTCTCTCTCTCTCTCTCTCTACTCTCGGGTTTCGTTGCGTACTATCAACTACTGCACTGTGTGATTAAAAAGTTGACGTTTCACTCCGGGTGCCCTACACGTAATTAAAATGAGGCGCTTCAGAATTGTCCGCACGTACTCTCTCTCTCTCTCTCTCTCTCTCTCTCTCTCTCTCTTTCTCTCCGTATCTCTCTATTGTACCGTTCATTCGCTCTCCCGTACGCGGTTGGGTGTATTCGCGTCCCATTCACCGTGGTTGTTTAATCTTTCACGCTAATTCCAAACTATCGATTTACAACATCATTTCCTCAATTTTCAGCGTAGGGAAAACCTCGTCTTTTATTACGTGCAAATCGAATTTAACGTAGGACGAAAATCGATGAAAATTGAACGCAACGCCCCAATTTTCACCTGATCAATATTCGCGCGATTGGTCACAGGTCGTCGTCGTCGGGCTGTTCTACCTTCTGACCCTGGCCCATCGACTAGGGGCCGGCGTAATCTCGTTGGACGAGGACGACGTTGATTCTCCGCATGGACAGCAGCAGCAGCAGCAGGCCATTTCCTTCGCCAGCTCCTTCATGGAGTTTCATGGACCGGTCGAGGGACCGGAGTTTCAGGTGAAAGTGCCCTACGCTGTGCATCACGAGCAACGCAACGACATCCACGGACGCGAGGAGCATCTCCATCAGGTGGATCACGGCTACACGCTCGACTACGCGGCGCATCCCAAATACGAGTTTTCCTACGGTGTCCAGGATTACCACACTGGCGACTTTCACGGTCAGAAAGAGACCAGAGATGGTGAGTGAGTTTTACCATTTGAAACTCTTACGACGCACCCCATACCCTTTTAATTTTCTTTCCTTCTTTCCATCTTTTGCCATAGTTTCTGGGTGATCTCGCCTCTCTCACACATAGCTCCTCTTCTCCATAACCCTTCTCGCAAACTCCATAACTTACGAATCATGTAGGAATAGCCCGAATGCCCTCTGCTCTTCTCTCTGTCTCTCTGTCTCTCTCGCTTTCGATCTGACTATATTCCTTGGAAAATTCGGAATTTCCGATATCCACGATCTATCCCTTTCATTTCCTAACGTTTTTCCCGCTTCGACGTAATAACGCTTCAACGACGTTAAAATTATGGATTCCCTAGGAATCTTTATTTCATGATGCAATCGATGAGAACTTGCGAACCGCCCGGGAAAGCCCTTCGGGCTCTCTAAACTTTTAAAGAGTCCTTGCGAAAATGGATTTCATGCAAGTGTCAAAAATATTATCGGGAAACTATCCAGTAGCGGTGAAACGCGCCAATTTCTCTTTCTCCACTTCCCTTCCCCATTTTTTCTCCTTTCCAGAGAATTTTTCAATTAGGCCACGATGGAATGAAATTTGCATTTTTAATTTTAATTCGTTAGAATTGGTTTTCATGCTGGAAGCCACTGCAAATTGACTCGTTCAGTACAATGGGCAGATTTGCATTCCACGAGTAAGGACGAGAAATAGAAAGGGGGAAAAGGGGGAGGGAGCGAGAAGAGAGAAGCGCGAACAAAAAGCTACAAACTTGGAATAATTTATTACGCCGTTTCGTTTCGCAGGTAGCAGCGTTCACGGGGAGTACAGCGTTGCGGAACCAGGAGGGACCTATCGAACGGTGACTTATCGCGCGGACAAGGATGGTTTTCACGCGGTGGTACACACTTCTGGGAAAACCGACCATTCCACCGGCATTTATGGCACTGGCAGCGTCCATAATCATGTCCAGGCTGGAGACCAAGAGCCGGAGACCCATCACAGCTCAACGTACGAGACGACGCAGCGCGAATACTACGATACTTGAGACAAACGAGAGGACGGAGAGAAGAGAGGAGAGAATTCTCCGTTCGTGTCCCAAATACCAAAGTCGGCGCTTTTTCTTTCTCTGCCTAGTAACTGATTTACTGTAAATAGTATATATTTTAAATAAAGATTCTTTTGTACCTCTCTCTTTATCTCTCTCTCTCTCTCTCTCTCCTTTGTGTGCGTGCGCGTGTGTGCTTTGCACCGATGCAGGGGGCTAATAAAACAGCGCGGATACTTTGAGGGGGTAATGCCTGCGCAGGCAGAGGAGAGATGGGAGAGGAGCCGCGCAACACAAGAGCCATTACCGAACCGGAAAAAGTACAGACGATACATCCGTGCACACGGAGGCGGCTAGAAGAAACGAGGATGCATTTGACACCGGTGGGACGTAACGTCGTTATCGAAACAGACACAGACGCAACGCGAGTAACAACGACTGGAGCAAGTAGTAGGGACCGAGACGTGGAAGAATAGCTAGTGCGACGGAAGCTCCAAAGGATGAGGGAGGAGATCGCAAAGGAGAATTCGCGCACGCTAACAATGGACGAACGCGATGAAATGGGGGGGAGAGGAGAAGGGGTCGAGGTTCGAGAAGCTCATGGGGGGTTGCGAAAGGAAACCCGTAAGAGACTGCTTGGGTGACTGGCTGGCTGACATTGGCCCATTCGAGTCGACCGTACGTAACGTCATTAGCCAGTAACGACCGAGGCGTATCGCGTTATCCCGTTATTCCGTTATTCCGTTACCCCGTTATCCCGTTATCCCGTTATCCGGTTATCCCGGTTCCCCACGCGCGTGCGCACGCGCGCTAAGTAGATCAACATTCAACTAGGAAATTTGGCTGCCGATTCTTGCGATTTCGCAGCTTCGAAATTAATCGGGTTCGCTTGCGCAACGCACGCAAATTCGTAGGATCCTTCGGTTTCGCCCGGGCCCGACCGCGAAACAGCTGCGAGCTCTGCCACTAATATATATTCGTGGCGAGGGAGGGAGGGGGTGCTTTCACCCCTCCAATAGCAATTTCCGCGGCTCGTGCGAGTTACTAATTACCAGCAGCAGCAACGGAAGCATCGCGCGCTGATTACTTCGCCGTTGCTCCCGGCGACAAATCGTGATTGAACGTCCGCTACGAATATTACGAGCACGATCAGTCCCACTTGCCGATTAATATGGCCCTGTGAGCCCCGACGACGTTCCCACCAACACCCCCCATCTCTCGCATATCCGAAACTCGCGTCGACGACCCGGCCCGAGCTTAAAAAATTGCGTCCATCACGGATCTCTGTTGCAAATCCGCGTAAAGCCGCGTAAAGCGGCGCAAAGCGAGGAAGTAACGGCGGAGGCTCGCGATCGTTTTTCAACCGCTCACTTAAGCCGATGAAAATGCGCAGCGGTCGAATGCAGTTACTGCAAACACTTGTTCGAATTACCATAGAATGCAGCCGTCGACGACCGCTTTATTTGGGTTTGTACAACATCGTTCAATCATTAATATCGAGAGAAATGGACGGACGAGCGAGCGAGCGAGCGAGCGACAGACTCTGATGATTGCGGGAATTTGCATGCTATCTTCCAATTCATAATTTCGAGTCTAAACAGTAATGACATTCGGCGCCCGATTGAAAATTTTATATCCCATATATCGCGCGTGCATTGTGCGGGATCATGCATTTTCATTTCCTACCTGTCAACGGCTCGTGGCTGTTTACATAGGAAAAATATCAGAGCGCTCAGGAGGGAACTTTGGCCCGCTCGGTTCGCCCCCCCCCCCACCTC
This sequence comes from Sclerodermus sp. 'alternatusi', assembly GCA_037305995.1. Classification (NCBI taxonomy): domain Eukaryota; kingdom Metazoa; phylum Arthropoda; class Insecta; order Hymenoptera; family Bethylidae; genus Sclerodermus; species Sclerodermus sp. 'alternatusi'. Next base: position 821,109 of record CM074558.1, on the reverse strand, counting down.
CCGCGACCCTTCGCGCGCGCTATTCCCCGGTTGTCAAATCAGGGGCCCCCCGTGGTTGGCCCTTTTGCACGAGTGTCGTCACGCTACTCGTCGATTGGGTCGGATCCGCGCGATCCATCGACAATATATCATTAACCGCAATCAATCTTTCCCACGGAAATTTGAGATGAAGCGCGTGAAACGAGAGGGGCGAGAGCCGATCCCTCCGTATAAAGTTTCATGACGATAACTCAATTACTTCCTGCAGCTTCGCTACGAGTTTTAATCCGTAAACTGACGGAGAGCAAATATTAATAGGCGATAGGTTAACGCGCGCGCACCACGGTTGCCACGTCTCTTTTTAAAAGGGTCAATTCGACGACCCCTATAAAACTCTCGCGGAATACGAAGGCATTGTCAGTCAGGAGCGTCTTTCCATTGCGCAAAGTGACGCCGCCGCCGCCGCCGCTGTTGTAATTATAATTAATCGCGCGACAAATGGACACAGGCGATAGGAACGCGAGTGGATAATCAATAGGCTCGCCATTGGAAATGGCCAATGGGATATACCCAATGGGCGAAGCTCGCGCTTCAATTGCCGAGGCATTTCAGGTGGTAGTGGCTGTATCTCCGCGCGTTGTGTCATGGTGGTCGGCTCCCTTCTACGTGCACGTGCAAACACAGACGCGCGCGTGTGCGAACGCTCACGGAGGTCGCTCTGTTAATTTGTTAACTGTTAATTTGCCAGAACCCTGGCAATCCTATTATATTCGCCCCGTGTCCCGAGAGATCATTTGGCGCGACCGGTCAGAAAAATTCTCAGTCCGACAATGGCCGACGGTGCTCGATCTTTATTATTTGCGCGCGAAACCCCGCAAAAGCACGCATATCGATTGGTCGCTGCGCGTGCCGCAATTATACATTCGAATGGCACTCTTCCAAATACGCCCGAACAACAACTCCACGCGATAATAACAGGATTTTTAAACGTGGATTTTCCCTGCCACGCGCGACGCCCTCGTCACGTTAAAGGCAAAAGCACACGGACGCGAGCCCCGCGCCTCTTCTCTCCTTATTAAGCAACCTTGTTAAATCCCGGCGAATGTTATTTTGCGCCGCGTCCAAAATAAAAAGAGCCCGCGCGCGCCTAATATAAGCGGCGCACGCTTTCCGCCGGAGAGATGATAAAAGTGAGAGAAGAGCTATAAATGTTTCTCGTGGCATGAGAGGAAAATCAATAACGGGGGATGATCACTTTAACTAAAACTAAACCAAGCGCAGTCGAGTAAATTAATTGAAAGTTGTAACACGAAGGAGAAGGATACTCCTTTTTAGACGAGCATAACACAACGATCCGCTTTTGTTTTATTCGCTAAAAGAAGCGAGAGAAGCATCGGTCCATTAGACACTCGCTAGTGCGAATGGTAATCAAATGTAAATGCAAGAAAATCCCGGAGGTTTAATGGGGCCAATGTGTCCAAGTACGATGTTTGACTAACGCGAACATTTGGCCCCGAGAATCGATCGCGATTACGTTAGCACGGACGGACGGACGGACTGGCGAGCGAACGATCCAGGCGAACGTGTAATGTAATATATGTACAATTCCGTATTCGCATATATATGTGCATACATATATATATATATATATATATATATATATATACATAGGATGGTGGAGTAGACTGGTGCGATAAGGTTGACCTTCGATGGAACCCCGTCGCCGGAATTTATTTATGAAAAATGCATAAACCACCGATGTGCAGCTTGGATGCAATAACACAGCTTGTATCCCTCTAGTGGGGAATGGAGAGAGAGAGAGAGAGAGAGAGAGAGAGAGAGAGAGGGGTAAACGAATAGCAAGCGAGAGGGATTAAAAGTTTTCTTGGTAGGAAAAGAGAAAATGGATCGTTGGTGGAGATGATGCTACGAGAGGAGGATGATAAAACGAGAGACGTGGTGGTGGTGGTGGTGGTGGCAGCGGACGCAAAGGGGGAGGAACAACCGTGTGACCCACATTTGGCCCGAGGGTCACAGGGTAGTCTGGGCTATTGATTCAGTTCGCTCTCTTAAATACAGCCTCCTCCGTTTCATTTCGTTCGAGCTTTTTCCTCCGCGGCGTCCCTTGTTCTACTCCATAGCTTTCTCTCGCTTCCACCCCGCCTCTTTTGTGGCTCGCGAATTTGTCATTTCCTTCTCACCGCGACTGGATAAACCCTCTCCTCTCTCTCTCCCTCTCTCTCTCTCTATCACCATACTGCGTGACTCTCTCTCGATTGGGCCATTTACGGCAACTCTACATCATCGTCCAAGCCATCCTCAACTGCCGTAGCGACTCGCAAACTTCTCTCGATCCAACTAATAAATGAAATCCCTGTGCTTCCTCGTCATTTGCAAACTATTATACTCTCTGCGACTCTCTCTCTCTCTCTCTCTCTCTCTCTACCTCTTCTTCCATTGAGAAACTTTCAACTTGTCCTTCTTTTGCTCGAAAAAAAAGCAAGACAAAATCATTAAAAATACTCTTGTTCTTCGCCAGAGAACCCTTCCCTTCCCTTCCCTTCCCTTAAACCCTAAACTCTGATTAAACGGATTCAACGCTTAAATTTTTTAAGGCCTCCAGCGCCACTTTTCAATCCTATTAAGGGCTTGGCGTTTGATCGCTATTCCTTGTCGCTTTGTCGCTTTAAATTCATTCATCAATCGACTCGATCCGCTCGATGGTCGGAAATGGACTAGAACGTTTATCTCTTTGCTAAAAAAGTTGGCAACGGCGTATGTCGGTCAGTTACAAACGCGCCACAATATTTCTACATGGGAAACCGTAAATATGTTCGTACAAAGCGGTACACGGAAGAGCGTGCTTTTTCCATGGACGTGGTTAAGCCACGACGGCATGCAATCTAGGTAGTTACGGCTAACCAAATAGGTCACTTGTCTTGAAATTTTTCACGGAAAAACACGCCGAAGGGAGAATTTCAATGGATTATCGAAAATTCTAAGGTACGGCACGCTAGTAAATCCGTCTACCAGGAGAGAAGGGCTTGCCAAGGTAGAGAGGCACGCTTCGAGTTGGAGGAAAATGCTGAGAGAGGAGAAAGAAAAGAGAGAGAGAGAGAGAGAGAGAGAGAGAGAGAGAGAGAGAGAGAGAGACAGGAGGTGAGTCGAGGGTGGAGTAAGTAAATTCGTTCGACTAAAGTTGTCACGGATTGTCGGACTGACGTCTTGGAACTCGTTCAAAAGTATGAAGGAGGCGAGGTAACGCCGGTAGTTACGCGGAACGAAAATAAATTACTAAGCTACCGATGTACATAAGCATGCCGGTCCTATTAACTCTTGGTAACGTTCAAACTTTGCAAAGTTCAAGCCATTCGTACGCATATTCGGCCCTGCCGCTATTAAATCGCGCTAGAAATTGGGGACGCGATCAAGCAATCAACTACCAGGCAAGAATTTAATATCACCCTCTCTCTGTGACGAATGGAAAAATTACTTGTTCGCCGAGGTAGCTTTATTGGAAACGGCTAAATAATTCAACCGTAACTCGAAACGCGTGAAACAAACAAAAGGTCCGATACTCGCTGAAGGGGCTTGTTGCTTGCTTGCTTGTCTGCTTTTGCCTCCCCTTTTAGCGCCCGAATCTTTAAACAAGAGTTTAGAGTGGGGCCGAACAAAGTACCGGGCACAATTTTTCCCCGTCTCTTCTCCTCGTGATATTTTTCGAGAAGAAACGATCTCGGTAGAACAGCGGCGGTAGTCTGCCACGGGGTGTGGTGAGAACACGGATGGATAAAAGGGTAAATCAGAATATGTCGCGAGGCAGATAATCCTCGCGCATAATCAGCTTGACGAAAGAGCCAAGCTTGCGCGCAAGGATTTATGAGAAAATACTCGCGCGATAATGAAGGATGTACCGGCACGAAAGAAAGGGGGAGGAGGCGGAGGAAGCGCGGGAGGATGGTCGGGACGCAAGGATGTGTCGAGTTTACGTTATGCCGTGCACGCTTCGCTACGTGACGTATTACACCCCCGCCGCGTGTGCGTATATTCTAGAAACGTAGACTCTCGCTTTCCTATCAATCGTGGGATTAGCAAAATCTCGCGTCCTCGCACTCTTCTCTCAAGAGCTTTGATCAATGCGTCAAAGCACCAATGCACCAATGCCTCAATAGTTTGCGCGTGTTGCAACCACCACCCTCTTAAGTAGTACTACCACTGCTACTACTACTACTACTACTACTATTACCAATGCCGTTGTTCGACTCGCGCAAGGATGCACGCACTATGAATCATACTCGAATGCGCCAACTCTCGGATAAATTCAGATTTATTCCGGTCTGGGTTGCTCCGCGTGGAAAGTAAACAAATTAGTCATGTAATCAGTTAGCGCGAGATAATGCAAACGTAAAAGATCGATAACTCGGTGACGTAGATCGCGTAGGTGTAGCTCTAGGTATATGTAACATGAAAGATAGATGAACTTTTATCAAGACTCGGCGAGAGAGTAGATTCTCGACAAAAAGGAAAGTACGCGCATTGCCTCGAGATTTCAGAAGAAGGTAAGGGAAGAGGGAAGAGAGAGGAATCAACTCGTGCACGATATGTTTTCCAGGTTAACGAAGTATAGAGGAGCTCGCTCGAGATGCAAGTGAAGAGATAAGGAGGCAGGAAGAGGAAAAGAGAGAGAGAGAGAGAGGGAAAGATCAAGCAATAAGGGTAATTTCGCATCTTTCTTGACATACTCGTATAAACGAGGGTGAGGGGTGAAGGGGTTTCGCTATCAATTGGAGAACAAGATAATCATAATTCGTGGACACAAGTTCACGAGTCTCTCTCTCTCTCTCTCTCTTCCGTGTTACTATTTATCTATTTATGTGGTGGCAAAGTAGATGGGGCACGCCGACAGCAGGAGCAACTGAAAGTTAAGTGGGTGCGAAGGCTGATACCGCGGAATAAGTGCTCCGGTGCTCTAGGATGAGTCCCTTATGGGTCCTTTGAGGATTCGATATCGCCTCTTCTAAACGCAAAACGTGACTGCGCATATTTAGCGAGCTTCACCCTTTCTATCTCTCGTTCTCCATCTATTTACACTCTTCTCTTTCTCACCCTCTCCCTAAGCGTGACCTATCGATGTCCATTCTCACCCCCGCGCACTCTCCGTGTCCACCATCACCTTCGACCCGCTACTGGCTAAAGTCATGTATCGACTCGACATGTCCCCCAAGTTCTTCTCTTCTCTTCTCTTCTCTTTGCTTCTCTTTCCTATCTCCTTTCACTCCCTCGAGCCGCCTACTTCAAGCCTCCTTCCCTGATCTTCGTACAACACACGGACACTCGCCCTTGGTGTCCAGTGTTTTCTTTCATTCTACTCGCCTGAAAAACTGTCCTCTCATCGATTCAATATGTTAATGTTAAACATCCCCTTGTCGTACTTCGTTCATGTGTGAATAGCCCTACCCTACTCGATTATCGACCAGAGTCCACTAACGCCGCCGCCACCGCAGCTTTATTATTTACCACCCACGCTTTCCACTTTTCATCCATTTACACACTTGGTGCTCCTCGTTTATTCTCGTTAGATTACAATGAGAGAGAGAGAGAGAGGCGCGAGGAGAAATTTCTCTCCTTAAATATTTCACTAATCGTCTATTCATCGGTTTATCGATTTCGAGAAATTCAAGTAGTGTTCCTCCGGCATTGCTCAGACCTCGCTGACGCTACTCTTTTGGAAAGTTGACAAACAGTTAACACACTCCGTCGCTGTTGCGTGTCGAAGGAAAGGTCTTGTTAAAAATTTAGCACGAGAGCGAATGCATGTGCGATGACACAGAACCATTTGCACGGCACCGAGTTCTTTGTTCCAAAGGGCCAATCCAAGAGCTTATTTCCACTCCAAGTTATATTCCGGACTCGAAAACTATGTCGCGGCGAATATAAATTTCATAATATAAAGTGAGAGCACGTGAATCCATCAAAAGATTATGTTATCTGATACTCGTTTGTTATTTGAATTATTTACGGGTGACTACCTTGGAAAAGTGGAAAGCGCGGAACAATTTGCGGAGATCGTTTCACGATGATGTTCATCTTATCATTTGTTACGTTCCGCCGTATCTCTGCAGCGGTTTCCGCACGCCTTGCCCACCACCGTTCGCGTAAGCCGAGACGCGGGTCGCGTCATCTGCGCAAAAGTTCACTGAAAATTTTACAGCGGAAGAGAACCCTCGGCTGAGCACTATGCAAATGAAATATATGGGGGCAGAATAATCATACGCCGGCACCATCGATCAGTCAGCCAACCCGTTACGCGTCTTCAAAAAATTAAGGTAAAATCAATCCGTGACTTTCACGGGATTCATCCTAAAAAAGTTGGAAATCGGCCAGTGGCATCAAGGAACGAAAGAGTGGTTTAAAGGTAGAACGTGATGGGGTGATGGTGATGGTGGTGGTGGTGTGGCGAGATTGCTGGCAGGTGGAAAGGAAAGTGGCCACACCTCACCACCACCACCACCACCACCATCACCACCATCCACCAGCAGGCTTCTCTTCCAAGAGGCAATTGAATTTTTATATCTGTCAGCCAAAGGCAGACTGGAAAAAAATGTCGAACGATGCCCAATGGCGCACTGGGAACTTAGGAACGCTCGCAAAAAAAGGAAAGAGAAGAAAAGAAAAAAGTGTCACCTCCCGATATGACGTTTACGAGGATCCACCTCCCTCAGCCATCATTTTCCTCGTCCTCGCCGCTCTCCTTCCTCCTCTACCTTTATATATCTTATAACCAAGCACCTTATACCTTTATTCGTTGGTTGGCCAATAGTTGCCTTACTATTTGGAAATATATCGTGTAAATCCACCAGTTTTACGAGCACGAGATTTTACGAGAAGCCACGGTTTTATATACATGAATTTTCCAAATATCAAGGTCTACTGCAATTTGGCAGCTCGACGAGGAACCAGCGAAACCCGTAAAAAATGTTCAATTGCATTAATCAGGTACGGTGACATGACTGAGCGATAAATAAGAAAAGTAATAAATACCCGGCGTCGATAATAATACATTTACGAGCACTAACCATAAGATTTTATGGAAGCTGTTCGAAGGTTTATGCTAAAGGCACTTTCATTGGTAGTGAGAGTGGCACCGCTTCCATGCCTCCCTCCCGCCCTCTTGTACTTTGTATCATCTATCGTAACAAGCCCTTATCACAGTAGTGAAAATCTAAAGGCAAATTAGAATCGCGAGTAAAGAGAATCGACTAGGCGGTATATGGCTGCATTTAGCGCGTGCGTGCGCTCCAAGGAAATTTCAACGGAAGAGAGGGTAAGAAAATGGAGGACCCGAGAACAGCGAGGTCGTTTGTCAAGGTTGATTAATCTATGGCACACGAGCACCCCCGCGGGCGAGTCAATTACTTCCGGGATATCCGAAGCGATAGCGCGATAGAACAGGCTGTTCGAATGCCATCGATTTCTTCCTTCCGGAAACGAGTCCTGACTCAAGTCCATTGTGACCGTCGTCGTCGTCGTCGTCGTCGTCGTTGAGTTACACCATCGTCCACCTTCCACTTTAGCTGCGTCGCTGGGTAAACGTTGAAATCTCATCGATCACCCATCATCACTAGCAACCAAGCACCAGCACCGAGTTTCTCCTCCTCCTCCTCCTCCTCCTCGGGAGAGAGAAAGAGAAGACGCGACGGTACTCTGCGCACTATGTACGCTAATGGATGCAAGGGACGTAAAATAATCTCAAGGATGATTGGCGCTCGCGTTAATAATTGAACGGCTTACGCGATTTCCGCGTAGACCACCGCACAAAGCGTAATCGAGCAATCTATATGCCATTAATTACCGGCGAACACATTATAGTTTCTAGCGGCGGTACTCGCGAGTAGCCTGGAAATTCGAGACACGGATGGATTTGCAATCTCTGCTAAGTGAAACGGAAATCCGAAAGAGGCTCGGAAGCTGGAGAAACCGAAGCTCCACAGCGTGTAGAGAAAGAGAGAGAGAGAGAGAGAGAGAGCTACGAGCGAGGCTACAGACGCACAACCACAGTCGCAGCCACAACCACAGCCAGAGAGAGCCGCAGCCATAGCCACAAGCCCACAACCATAGCCACAACTACACACATCCACAGCTGGGAACCGGAGAGCGTCGCGTGATTCGATATCTGCGTACGTGTGCAAGTGTGCGTGTGTGTGTGTAGCGGGAATGCGAACGAGACTCATCTCGGAGGGAGAGAGTCTCCTCTCTCGGCACACTTCGTCCGTCCAACGGAGGGACTTTCCTCCGTTGTCAGTTACTACCAGTGGGGATCAACGGCGGAAGTGCAGGGGCACAATCCCGGAAGTTCGCTTGCGTGCTGCGGAGGAAGCTAGTTCGCTCTCGCGCACTCGAGTTTCTCTAATCGCGTAATGCGACGTTGCTAGTTCCCGGCAGTTTGAGCGATCTCCTCCAACAGGATTCAATCATTAGTCAACACCTACGCTCTTGACGCACGGCCCAGCGGTTACAGATTGGCCCGTTCCACGTTGCATCGATCGAAACAGTCGCGATGTCGATCCACGCGCAACCAGACTAATTTTCACGATCGAGTTCGCCAATTGGATAATATGTCGGAAATCGAGTCGAGATTTCTAAGGTAAAATTTCAGGCTGTCATTTGCTTTCGCTAGCTTCCGTACCTCTGCGCTCCTCCATCTTCAGCTACCGCCGCGAGAACCCCCATGTATACCGCGAGAAACTGGGCTAATCTCATTCGCGTTCCGGTCTGCATTTATGGAGTCTCCCCCTAACTTTCGACGCGCTGCCTCGCAGCTTCAGTCATTCATTAGCACCTCGACGACTCTCTCTTGTTCTCTCGAATTCTCGGCTAGCTCGAACTTTCCAGTTTGTTCGCGAAAAAGCCTTTTCTCCCGATGCTACTTAAATCGGCAATTACGGCTGGCTATTTTGCCCCGTCGTTCTGTCCTGCTGCCGCTACCACCGCCGCTGCTTCTCCATCCCTTCGTCAGCCGCGCGCGCAAATGCGTTTTCCATTGACCCCGGCGGTAAAAACTGATAGGCGAATATCCCTCCGACGTCAAATATTATCTCGAAATGGCTAATTAAACGCCAACGGCTCTTTAGCTTTTTGCATAATGATAAATTCACGAAGGTAGTTAACAAGCACGATTTATTTTATACGGGATACACATCGCATTTTATCAAATTATGTAACTCTGTGTGCAAACGCGACTAATTAAATTTACGTGTGTTTATAGTAATTTGGTTTAGCAGCTACGCGCGCGCGCAAATTTTTCACCAAGGTATCGGCGAATAAAGTCTGTCCGGAAATGGAATACCAAAGCCAGAAACCAGGAACAGGAAAGGGGGAGGGGGGTAACGGCGAGCAAACTTTGTCGAATCTCCTTAGCGATACGTGGCATCGAGTTAGGTCAGTTCTCCGCTAATCCGTTCGTCTTTCGAGCAACGCGACGCAATCTGGACGGACCGCGCGGAATGGACTATTTGGGGGATGAAGGATATTCCATGGAGGTCCAGAGAACCGACGCGCGTGTTTGCGTGCAATATCGCCCGTGCGACACACTCGAGACATCCCTTTATATCAATTAGCGGCTAACGACAAAGCTCTCCGGCGGATGAGCCAGGACCGCGTTACCAAATGGACCTTGGCAAGATTGGCCGGACAGTATAGCAAAGTTTGCGCGCGGCTCTTTCGATGTTGCGGGATTCCAGGACGTTGCTCGCGTTTGTCGAGTTAGTTTGTCGCAACAGAGCGAAACGCGAATCTGCGGAAGAGCGTTATCGGACTCTGCGGCTGCAGCATCCCCGTCGCGCATATGCAATCGGGCGGATAAGGACCAGGACCCACCTCTCATCCCCCCCCCCCCGATAACGTTTAAATTCTCGAGCGCGCGTAAACCCGGCTAAAGCAAATTTCACTCGCTTACTGGCTGACTACTGGTCGATATTGCCAATGCCAATAATATTACGGATACACGAACACACACACGTACACCTACAATATATATATAAAGAGAGAGAGAGAGAGAGAGAGAAAGATTCGCGGGCGCGACGACCAAGGGCCAAGAGGGTTAGTGGGCCGGGTTGGACTGGGCAGCCAGCTAGCCCGTGGAGAGGCTCGGGTAAGGAGGACAGGGAAAATCCGCGTAATCCGCGTAATCCTCGTAAGGGCTGAAATAGATTACGTAGCTACTCTCCCAAGGGGACCAAGGAGAGAGAGCATTGCTTTACGGAAACGGGTTTCCGTTATCGGCATAACGGTCGAGGGTTCGAGCTTCCAGGTTATCTTTCCTGAGCTCACCGTACCACACCACACCACACCACTACCGACTCGCCAGGTCGTAGCCACCACGCCACGTAGTTTAGATTACGCGTATCGAGCCTCCACCCCCACCCCTACACCTATGTGTGCCAAAAAAATACAGTCGCCGACTCGATTTTGCAAAACCGCAATTCTTTTCTGCTTACGGACTCTCCTCTCCTCTCCTCTCCTCTCCTCTTCTCTCATCGAGGGTTTGTCGTCTCTGCTGTAGACGAGATTCTCTGGACCATGAAACTCGCTATTTAACTTCTCCTACCCACGCGAATCGACGAAGCTCATCCGAAATCAATAATACCCCGCGAGGAACGTGACTCTAACCGCGTTTTACTCCTTTATCCGCGGTTTTCCGAAAAAGTTTCTTACTGGCGGAAGCGACATCGACGCGCACTCCTTCCACAATAGACACTCGAACCATTCCCAAAAGTGAAAGAACGTGCACCAACAGGCTAGTGGGAACACGCGTGTTTCCGGGGAAACCCATAAAATATCCGATATACCTGGTCCGCCTGCCTGCCTGCCTGCCTGCCTACCCGCCTCCAACTCCGTAGCACCCCCGCAAAACTGAGAACTCCCTTTCCCAGAGTCCGAATGAAACAGCGTTTTTCAATATTCGCAGCATGGCGCGGTTTAGTCGTGGATATTTGTTCATTTCCAAACGTGTTTTTCAGTGTCGACGAACGCGCAAAAGTTGCTCCACTGGGTCCCGTAGAAAATTTCATCAAAGATTAATGGAAAATGTTTATTTATTTATACGACAGAGCGTAAAGCGATACCAGCGACTACAAGGGAATTTATTTTCAGCCGGTACTGAAAAATTATGCGAGTGGGCCTCCAGCCCTGCGTCAGAGTGCGCGGCCGGAAGGAAGGACGAAAATATTTTCACCCCCGGGGAAACGCGCGAGGGCTACTACTACTACTACTACCGATAGACCGCTAAAAGTTTTCCTCGTCATCCGGAATGGGACAAGCTCTCGATTCAACCCCTATTTTAGACACGCGCTGCGAGTAGATATTTCAATTTATCGAAGCATGCACCGCGGCCACGGTGTTACGCCTAGTTATTTCAATCAACGCGAACGACTAATTAATTAGCTCGTAAAAATTAAAAGCGATTATTTCATCATCGCCGAAGCGACGGATATCGCATGAATTTTCTCGCGAGAATGCCGACGAATATTATCCGGGCGATAGCCTTGATATCAAGACCCACCCCCCCCCCCCCCTGTCTCACACACACTCGCGCATTAACGAAGAATCGTCCAACGGATAAATCCAATCCAAGTCTAGCGGACTTTTCTCTCCGCGTTGCAGTCGGATCACGATGACGCGAGAGGCCCTAGCGTTCTCTCCCTCTCCCTCCGCCTCTATTTGACTCGCGCTACGAAAGGGTCGCGTTTGATTTAAAGTCTTGAGTAATATCGGACGACCCCCACGGGGTGGAATTGGACTCCCTAGGTATTTGCCTCGGCAAATTCCAACGAACCATCACGGCATGACGGCACGATCGCAATGTCTAATCAGTGCCAACTCAATTTCCCGCCGCGTCTATTGTCACCCGATTCCAGGCGTGCGACACTAGATACGAGAAGAGCGTGGATGTGAGCGAGCGAATGCGTGCCTTCCCCTTTTCGCTTCTTCTTCCTTGGTTCCACTACCCTGAGCAGACGGAGCAGACGGAGCAGACGCCCACGCGCCCTTCTCGTCACGACCAACTTCATCCCCCACCGGTCCGGTCACTCGCTTGGATTAGCCGTATGCCGTGTCTTATTTATGATTTCACTTTCTCTCCCTCGCAAATGCCACAGAGATTTTTCTCCAGCTACTCTCTCTCTCTATGTACCCTCTATGCCGCCTATCCATCCTCTCTTCCGCGCCTTCTTCCCTCGCCAACCGACAAACGAGGGAACGACTACGATGACACTATGAAACCGCGAGAAACGAGAGCGGCAACGCCGGTGGTGCATCACGCGCATGCATTTTCCACGTTCCGCGGAATCTAATGTGACGCGTCTCTCCCTTTCTAAACTCGTCCTCGTTAAATTTTTGTCTCGGCTCCTCCGCGTGCGCACGCTGCTGCTTTCCCCGCGCTGTGTAATCCAGCGGTGCAATTTCCTCGACGCGAATCAGACTCGTAGAAAATTGGGTATGCATTCGAAATATGCGGGCCCCGGCGCGATGCTGCTTATTGACAAGCGCCTTCGTCGCGGCCCTTACATGAAATATGCATTGACACATAAATTTTGACTTGGCTCTGCATTCTAAGCGACGTAAAACATTTCCGTCAACTTAACGACCGTAAAAGAGTTAGTTTCGGCATTCCCGTTGCAAACGCTTGATAAATATTCGATGGGACGCCGCCTGCAATTTTTGTTATCTCGCGTCTACCGCCTTCGCTGGATTATCGATCGTCGCTTCTGGTTATTACCTTCGCGTTACGTCGTTGCGTCCCTACGCGTCCTGAAGGACCGTTCAAACTTTACCACCCCCGTCCACCCATCCCACCCACGAACGAATATCGCCGGCCTAACGCGATTCCTCCGCGCTTTTTTATGTCCTCGTGACCTGAAATCGCCAATTCCAAGTAGCTCTCCGCCGCGCATCGCCGCTCACTCCTCTCCTCTCCCCCGATCCTCTCGCTGCGAGAGAACAGATTCGAGTGGGCCACGCACGGTTCTAATGTCAATTAACTCGCGTACTGTTCGCGCGAAGCGTCTACTTAAAATTTTCGTCGATGCTTCAATGTTTTTACAGGGACGTTATGCCGTACACGAATTTTCCATTTCATCTTTAAATCGGATTACCGGGGGATTGAGTTTATTTTCTTGCAAAGAATTTAATCGGATAATCCCCAACCTACATTGGATACTGATCAAATTTTTAAAGGCAGGACAGGCTAAGGATGCTCGAGTAACTAGCGCGCGTCTTTATAAGCTTATAAGCTAAATAAGGAAAGACTCGCGTTCAATACGAATAATTAGAATCTATTATGGTGCCGGGGCACCGAGCGAGGGGTTAGAGAGGACGTCGGCGTCGAATAGACGCCTCTTCATCATCGTTGAATCCAACTGCAGATAACGCAAATTTAATTTTTAACCAAACACTTTTTCACCGCGCAAGTCTACGATGATTTTATACAAATATATTTTTATATTTTTTGGAGTGTATTTAAAAACAAAACAAAACAAAACAAAAAAAGGGAAATTTCTATTAAATGTAGATGAAAATGGACACTCGTTTGTATCTGTCAAGTATCAGACGATTGCATTATTTTCCGTATTGTTTTGCAATGTAAAATTATCGTTGGAAATGCAGGAGTGGCGAAAAAATGTTTGGCTCGGCATGCCAAAAAGGTGTAAAATGACTCACCGGTTTGAAGTTACAGCCGCAAGCACCGTCTCTCCTAGCGAGTCCAGCAAAATCTGAAAATTCAGTAAATTCAATAGTTAGCAGAGAGAAGGATCAAAAATGCAAAATTGCATAAGCATGCTCGGGGGTCAATTATAGCAGGAAAATTGTCAAGCAAGTGCAAAAGAAGCAAAGTACGCCCGAGTGAAACTACGACGATCATCTGTTGAGTCAAATTCAGATTAACTTGTACCGGAAATTAACGAAGACTGCTTCCCTTTGATCACGCCGAACCAATGAGAAATCGGGGCTATGCGCTATGTCTAAAACTGCGAGATATAAGCGCATTAAAAAATACGCTTTGACCTCATATTTTATAACGACTTAAAGCTAAAAAGAATCTCTGCAACAACTCCCAAACCGATCTTGCTGCACATTCAGTATCAAATTGGTGAGCGCTCCTGCGTATACTCGATATTGGCCATGATATTAAGAATCCATCAGCCTCTGGCAATAAGGGCGCGCACACAATCAGTATCAGAAATACGAATTTCATAGAAAAATTCTTGTTATATTTTTCTCATTCGATCTGCATCGAAACGAGAGAACGGAGAAGAGTACTTTGTCAGGAATATAGTTGTAATTACGTGTAAGAAACATTGTAAGAATGAGCTATGACAGAGTGGACTCGAGCGTAAAATATCGGGGCTTGAAGGAGGAAAGGCGAAATTAGGGAAAATTAGCTGGTATTACCGGGAAGCACGCCACGGTGAGGGGGAAGGGGTGGCCTCCCGGTGGTTTGGCAGGGTATACACCCTCGCACCTGGCAGGTACGCCCGCCAGGAGTGTTTTCCTGCATGGTCGGAAGCACGCGGCTCTAAATCAGCCCGATTATCGTGTACAGGATACTGTGAACGGCACGAGGTCTCCGACATCGCGGCCCGAGTTGCCATTACAAAGCCCGGAAGTCGGCTATTACGTTATCGCATTTCTGAAAAGCCAACGGGGCGAGCTTAATAAAAATCCCGAGGGGATTTTCCTTCCTCGTCCCTCGTGCGAAGCTGCCTCGTCGCGGGACTCGCTACTCTCATTAGGAGGACGGTGCATCCATTATCCACTTTCGGCAAGAGAAAATCTACTTTTCAAGAAACGCGGTAGCGTCTCGACGCCGAGTATGGGAAACGCAGAAAAAAAAAAGAGAAGAATATACGCAACGTTTGAAAAATCTATCCAGAGTAAAAAAAAAAAAAGTATCCCGAAATACTTGCACGCTTTTCTGGGTATGGATTTCGCGAGACATTTTTCCCTGGGGAAGAATGCTCCCACGCTTACTAGCCGAATGCTGGTTACTCGCGATTCGCGCGAATCCAAAGCTTACGCGCTTTATCTCTCTCTCTCTCTCTCTCTCTCTCTCTCTCTCTCTCTCTCTCTCTCTTTCGATTAGAAATGCGCCGTCGTCATTTCTCTATGACTTATTCATCGCCAATTTGATTGGCAATTAATATCTACAATCACCGCAAATCCTTTGTCATCGTTCACTCGTTATAATTTCCATGGATATTCGAATACCATGATTTTCATCGAACTATTCGTTTCTTCGAAATTTCTTGCCAAAGGGAAGGGAAAACACTGTAGAAGGGGTTTTAACGTTGGCCAAAGATGGAGTGCGTGTATTAAAAAAAGATGAATAAAGGGGACAAAGGGGACAAAGGGAACAAAGGTGATGGGTGGTGGGGACATCTCGGGGAAAGAAGAAACTATAACGATAACGATAACGATAATAACTCTCTCCCTCTCTCCCTCATCCACTCTCGGTCTCTCTCGCCGCTGTAATACAATAGTTTTTCACTGCGCATAATAAATCGGCGAGGCTGCATGCAGAATGGGTTTAAAGCAGCCGGGTTTGTCGGGTTCGGCTCTGTCAGTCTCGAAAGCCTAGCGGATAATTATTTTTTACCAAGCGGAAAAGCGTCAAGACAAATTAACTCCGAGGATGATGGAGGGACACGGAAAAGGAGGATCAAGCCACACGCGCGGCTTTGGCCGTCGCGAGTGAATCGACTTGGCTCTGCTATGTGCGATGCGCTTTGTCGTGACGGATGACAAATCGAAACTAACGGGGGCCGCCGCCCGGATAATTATCTTTTCGCTTGCGAAAGGAAAGAGCCGGAAGGAACGATAATTAATCTCAACAGCCCAGGCGCGTCTCCCCCCCGCCGATCTTCAGACTTCGTAGCCTAATCGACCGAGAGAGAGAGAGAGAAAGAGAGAGAGAGAGTGTGTGTGTGTTCAGGAGCTTCCCTCCCTTTCTCTTTCTCTCTCTCTCCCTCCTAGCTACCAACCCTTGTACGTGCAACGCTGATGAAAGGATGAAAGGATGAAAGGATACCGGCCCAACACAGCTCAACAGTTCTTCGAGAGAAAGGGAGAAAAAGAAGGGTAAACTAGGAAAATTCGCGGAATGCCACTCTTATTTACTCGTTTGCTTGCCGCGCAAGAGTGGTCAGGGGGAGTAGGAAGGAGACGATATTCATCTTTACTGTCAGTGAGGGAAAATATTCAGAGTGCTGAAGAAAATAGACCTTCGTGACGCGAGGCCATAAGGAGGGGGGGGGGGGGGGGCAGTGTACAAACTGAAAAATAGCCTGGGCCTATTTTGTCGTTTTAACGCGCGAACAATAATGGCGAGCAGCCGAGAGACCATAAGTTAAGTAGGGAAACGAATACGAGTAGTACGAGTATGAGCATAAAGCGTATGAGTAGCTCGACATAGTTTCAACGTGGAGAAAGGACGCGCGACCAATTGAGGGTGGCACTAGGTGGGGTTTTTAAGCGGGCAGGGGTAGGGCAGAGTTTACAGGACAATTCGCTGCTGATTCGCTTTTTCCAAGTATCGCGCGGTGGACAGCGGGGGCGGCTCTCTGCAATTTTGTTTCACACGCTCCCGTCACTCCCTAAAGTTGAAACAACGAATTGTGCGCGATGGCAAAGTGTGCAATCCCTTAAACTACACTAATTAGAAACAGTTCGGTGGTGTCTGTCTCTCTCTATCTCTCTCTCTCTCTCTCTCTTGTTGGAGACTGAGGATTATTTCAAACTGCAAAGTTCAAGCGAGTCGTTTCGCCTAATGTATAATTTATTTGCCGGTATATTCTAATACACGCAGGTGGGGAGAAGACAAGCTAATTTCCCTTTTACCCCCTTTACCACGTACACACACCTTTCGCACAAATTTCTTTTTCGCTCGGGATTCCATAAAATTTTCCACGCGTCCTCCGCGCGGAATTTACAAATTAGCGCGCGAGAGTTTCCTCTCTCTTTCTCTCTACCACCCTTCTTTACTTAAAAATATATTGAAAATAAAGGCTGGAAATGCAAAGCTCGAGTTATGACAAAGACTATCCTCATCGTAAAGTTGGAATACATAAAAGATTTTATCCCCATTTGTATTCTTGCAATCTGCATAAATATTGCTTGTATTTACTAAACTACCTCCGAGGTACTCTATTAATGTTTCTCTTTAATACCAGCTTACCATACACGATATGGCTACTTGACTTTCATGCTACGCTACTAATTGTCGCTTGTATATGTATTTTTTAGAACAAGCCAAACGTGGTTCAAGGTAGAAGCGAGCGAGAGGTACTCCGGTGTAGCAAACGAGGGCTGCAATGGGATACACGTTGCCACCACCACCACCGCCCCTAACCTCTACTTACTTCCTTTTCTCCCCTTCCTTCCTTCCTTCCTTCCCGAAAGAATGCTGCACCACAACATTTAATCGCGAAAACTGAAACAACCAGAGCGGCGCGAACAAGATTAATGTCGATAGTCGATCGATGGCACAGCATTGCGTATCAGGCAGCATAATGTTATTTGGTAATCTCTGGTAATCGTATTCTACTACATTAGCTCCCGTGTGCTAATAATGGGAGAATAACTTTATTGGAAATACTCGAATGTACTTTTTTCCCCTTAATGAGTCGCCGTGTCGATTAACCGCCAGGAAAAAAAGTACCTGATAAAATGAACCGAGGAATTCTTGTCCTCCCTGACGAGTTATGTAAAGGGTGAATAAAAATGAAAAAAGTCGTTCGTCCGGTTATGGAGGCAGAGGCGTATTTTAGAAGATAGGCATTTCCGCCTATCTTCTTTCCCTTTAGACCAGCGACTATCAAGCTTTACCGTCACCGAAGCTCGTAATATCTAAATTTGTACTTTATCCGTCTTCCGGCAGGAAAGAAGCGATGAAACGCGTTCGCTATTTCGGATTTATAGGACAAAGTACCAGTAGTATTAACACGTGCCTGCGACTAGCGACTGGTATGTGACGTAACGACTACGATTTACATTAACTCCAAGTGGGCCGGTAAATGCAATCAGCGCAAATTACCTGTGAACCTCTACATAGTTTAAGCGACTGCGTTCATTTTCATCAAACTTTCCGCTAAACACCCTACCACCCTACCCCCAAGCCAATCCACCATTTTCCATTTTCCAATTGCGAGCATTAAATGAATTACGCGTCGTAACAACCGTGTTGCTCGCCGGATTGTTTCTACGGAAATCCTTGCCAGATTTCTAAGGGATGTTTGTCGCGTCAAACTATAATAAGCGACTACTGATCGGATTGCTCGATAGCCCGGTGGTGGTAGTGTCTCCTCCTGTTCTTCTACGGAACTTGGGAATCTCCCGATTTTCCATCATCTCAATTTACACTCGAGCGGCAGCAACAACCCCCAGAGCAAGCACCCCAATGCCGCGTTGTCGCTCCTAGGAAGCGGAAACGCGAGTGTAACGCCTACTGCTTTTATCCTGGCTTTCAACTGACGTCTAGTGCCACGGCAGATGTTGTGTCGCTACGAAATGTTCACGCTGATTAATCGCGAGTGACGAGTGCTCTTCGCGTCCGTTACTGTCGTCCGCAATCGGCCCTACACGCAAGTGCGTATTCGCGCCACGGCAATAATGTTTTCCTCGAGTGGCACCGCCCCCGATGATAATGCACACACACACACACAAACACGTCCCATTATTCAACGCGCTGGCCAACCATGATCGCCAACCACCGCGATCCAACGACGACCAAGGGCTCTGACACCGAGGTCTCTGGTTCGTGCAATGCTTCGGCGCAATTTTCGAAAACCACCCTCTTCGCTCTACTCCGCTTCGCTCCGCTCCGCTCTGTTTTGTTTTGCTCTACTCTGAAATCTGGATAAGAGATCCGCTTTCAGTGAGAGATCTTTGAAGCTACCGGATACCATCGGCTAACCAAACTGCAATCGCCAAGCAAGACTCGTGGCTCGCAGCCACAAAGTACACCACTGCCCACCCACCCACCCACCCCTCGTCGGACAGGATAGCCCTATCGCGAAATACACCGGGGAGAATATACTATTGTATATTTATCGAAAATGGCAACAGCAGCGGCGGTGGCGGTGGTTCAGAGCGGAATAAAAACATCAAAAACAGAATGAGTGGAGGGATGGTTTCCGACGAAATTATACCACGAAGGTTAGAAACAGCTTAACTCGCTAAGCTCGCGAACCAAGCAACTATACCTGCTTGGCGCAGCAGCACGTCGATACTTTGCAGCTGTTACAAACTACGTATCAACTTCACCTCCGAGAAAATGGCCAAGTATCTCGGCGCATCTCTAACTTTCTTCGGAGATACGTGGTAGTGAGGGGAGGGGGAGGGAGGGAGTAGGGTAGGTTAGGTGGTACGCCGGTACGCCGAGGAAAGTATTTTCTTCGCTTTCATCCACGGTCTAATCCCAATCGCATCTCATCCATTAAATTCTCTCCCCCTTCACCTCCCGCCCATGCATTTTGAGAACCAATCGACGTGCGTCTAACGGATGTGGCGGAGGATGCATCAAACACAGCTTTATTAACCAAATTGCCGCTTTATGCGAAGAGAATGACTTATCGATAATAGATAAAAGGAACTCGCGTCCTCTGTTCTATGAGCGAGAGAGTACGGTAATGGAGAATTGTTCGAGCGAGATGAAACTAAAGAGTCGGACGATGTTTCGAGACGAATGGATCCAAGGAATACAAGGGTTGCAATCTTGAGGAACGAGAGAGGACCACAAGGGTCAAGGGAGCTCGATTATTCTCGCGAGATGTGCATGGAACGGTCAAGTATTTTCATCGGAGAGAGGGCTTTTCATTTTATTGGGTGACGCGCGTCCATCCAAGTTGGTTAGCGCGATGGCGGAAAAGCGCCGCGTAAACAGAGCCCAATCAAAGGTTATGGGCCATTAGCTAGGAGAGAAAATTACGGCGCGTGTGCATCGTGTGCGCAATAATTGCGCAGCGAGAATTTCCCAGCAGGCCGTGTAATCTTTTCGCGTCATTGATCGCCAACGCGCATAAATCACGGCTTGTCAACAACGCGACTGTAACTTAGCTGGGAATTACACGGATCGTTTCGCGATATCGCGCGTCCTGCAAAGCGCATCAAAAATGCCGCTGCCAGTCCCCTTGGCAGCTGCCCACCACCGACACACCGCCGTCACCACCGTCGCACCACCGTCACAACCACCCACCAGTTCGACCACCCCGATGATCATCCCTCGCTTCAATATCTTGCTGAACAAACCATTTCCCAAGCGAGCGGCGACCGATGAAGCTTTTTTGACAGCACGTGCGCCGCCGCTTTAATGTCAGAGTCAGCGGAACACGAGTGGTACGCTAACCATCGACGCGCCTCGACGCTTGAAATAAATTTCTTGCGTTTAATGCTCATCTTGATTTATTCCTGTGACCATTCAAAGCCGGGGGAGGAAGCACCCCCTGTGAAAAGCACCCCGGAGGCCCATCGCACAGACATTTTTTATGTAGCGAATTAAATGAAATTTCTTCGATGAGCACGTTCGCTCCTTTGCTCCGACCACAGCAAAGTCAGGGGAAAAGCGCGTCGGAACTGAATTAGTCGCGTCGGGCTGCGTCGGGTCGCATCGCTGCACGTGTAAAGAAAAACTCGACTTGTCGCGTGCGGAGAAAAGTGGAAAAAGATTAGACGCGCGTTCGATAGGTTCATACGCGTATCTTTAATTTGTCTCCGCGTGTATCGAGAAATATCTTCCTTCCGAATCTCGCGGTAACATTTTCTTCGCATAAATCACTCGACGTATCTCTCTCTCTCTCTCTCTCCTTCTCCGTGGAAAGGGGATGAGTGTACGCGGATACTGCACAAACACACACGCACGCGTGCACATGTACGTGTATAGACGGAGTACAGCAAAGTGATCAATCCTGAAAACGAGTAGCGCATCCTCAGCCGAGTTTTCGACTAGAGCCGGTAATCTTATCCCGTTGGATAAAATCAGGATTTACGGCAGTGTCATTTGACACCGCGTGCGACGAGTTGTTTAGAGGGTAGGTCCCACCAGCGCCACTTCCGTTTGCCCGAATAGAGAAACTGGCACGACGACGACGACGACGACGGTAGTAGCGGCCCAATAACCTCGCCCCACACCCTAAGAGCAACGAGAGAAGAGAAAGCGAAGAGAGCGAATCATTGAAAAAGAGCAGGAGGCAGGAAAAGCGCACGAAGCGAGAGAGATTGGTATCCGGCGATAATCAAGTCTCATAAATAAAAATTACTGAGAGACCCCTCGACGCCGACGCCGACGCCGACGCCGACGCCAACGCCAACGCCAACGGCGACCCCGCCGCTGACACCGACACCGACACCGACACCAACACCGCTCCCAACCCCGTCGCCAACGTCGACGTCACGAGCAAGAAAAAGAACGCTGTAGGAAAAAATGGTCCCTTCGCCCGGAAAACTTTATCACTTTACCTTCTTTACTTATCTATATACGTATAAAGGTAATACAGCTAATAACTGCAGCAATTTTATAAAATCAAACTTCTCTGTGTCGGAGTAATTACTATCTCAATAAAATTTCGAAAAATTAAATTGAATCGAGTTTATTTTTTTGTCTCTCCTTCCTACGGCTTTTGTCTCTCCCTCCGCCATGCCCTCGAACTATCCTCGGCGAAACTGGCCCGCTTCCATCGAGTAAAGCTACCACGCTGCGGAACTTTGCACTCTGCTGCCAGATCACCGGAGACGCAAGTTTTCTCGATGAATCGATAAGCCTCGCGCGAACTGCAGCTGTCCAAGATTGCCGACCTCAATAATGCAACGGACGATATCAGAGCGCGCGCGCGCGCACGGACTGCACCCTGCCCTCGAATAATCCGCGAAAACATCGGGAGCAGACGCCGCTTCTCTTCAACTTCTCGGAAGCGGAATCGAGCGGAATCGCCACCGGAACCCGGAGGAACTCGTAGCCAGTACACCCCCGCAGCGACTAGCGTGGAGTGAGGACGATTGGAATTCAATATCGATATTAGCGGCAATAATGAGGCAAAGATGACAATAGCGAGAGACAATAGCGACGATCCTCTCGAGAATATCGGAGAGACGAACCGAGTTATTATTATTCTTCGGAAGCTTTCATCAGCGCACGCTCCTCGCCATTAGGAAGTTCTGGGGTCAGAAATGAAATTACTAGAAATCCTGAGGGCGAGAGGCTGCGGAGCGAGTGACGAGTCGAGAGTCTTGGCGCGGCACGTGTCGTTATTGAGTTATCGCGGGTTATGGGAAAGCAATGGGAAAGCTACTACCAGGGAAAAGCAAGAGATGCCGATTCTCTCTCGCAGCACTCGCGCACAACCGCAAACTCGTTACGATCGGTGGAATTAGCGACCCTCTTCCGGCTAATCAGTTCTCGGCGTTTTAGTCTCTCCGCTCTAGATTGAAATGGACGACGCGAAACATCAGTGGAAAAAGTGGAAAGAGCATCGCTCGAGGTCCACGAGAAGAGAAGAGAAGAGAAGAGAAGCGGTGGCGCGATCCCAACTTATTTATACGCGCGCGTGGAGGAGAAGATCGATCGTCCTCTCCTGCATTGTATGGGGGTCCGCTGCGCTCGACTATTAAGCAGAAATTCGCCACTGGGATATAATCGTAAATAGTTGGTCCGTCGATAGTTGCGGCTACGTTCAACAACCCGAACTGGCCATCGCCGGCCGTTTCCTCCTGCATCTACCGCGTTTCGCTGCTGGTAGGGAACGACCAAATTTTCGATAGCCATCCATTATGGAGGAATTGGACGCGCATCAATGACCCCTCTAACGTCTTTCCTTCGGCGTATAATGATGTGCCGTTGCGTTTGCCTATGCGCGTTAATGCGCGTTAATGCGCCTCGATCGTCCACCAGCGCACCACCCCCTTGCACGCGCAATGACCAGCTGCGAAATTGACTGCCACGGCCTCAAAGTGCTGCAATAACCGAGAGGAGGGAGAGGATGAAGCCAACGCGACGAGACGACCGGAGGACTCGGACCGTTCGACTTGGGGGGCGCGTAACGTCGTTCCGGGTGAAACTACGGAGGAGAGCGAGCTCGCTCGTCGGTTACATAGCTGCGTAACGTCCGCTCGGCTGCCAGCCAGGCCGCATACCCGGCTATCCTACCCTCGCACCTTCCTCCCTTCCCCTATATTCCCGGCACCTGAGACTTAATCCGCATTCCGCGTGGACTGTGGGGGAGCTGGGACACGCGGCGCTCCTGGTCTACCCCGACTGGCAGTGCTGGAATTAATACCGTATCAGCGATGCATAGAATGGAATTATGCAATTGGAAACGGGAAACGGGGAAACTGGGTTGCGCCGAAATATCAAATCACAGCCACGGTGGGAACTGCTAAATGAATTTCTCATAATTCCCCTGACTCGTTTGCGAAGGACCGAGTAGTTATGCCAACGATAAGATTTAGTGTGACGTAACGGCCGACGAGACGAGACGACGACGACGACGACGATTAACCAAAGGATCGAGCCAAACAACTGGCAGACTGGTTGGCCTGCAGTGCGGATTGGTCTGGCATCGCGAACTCTTGTTAAAAGCAGATGGAATCAAAGCTGATTTTCGCGCTGACGCGATCTACACAGTCCCTGCCGAATCTATAACATTCTGTCTATAGAATGGTGCTTATGCTCTGCTCTGCTCTCATACTAGTCCTTTCTCGAACATCAAAGTGCCCGCAGCAGAATGGGATCGTTTGGCCGATAGTTTCAGAAACGAGAGAGGAGAGAGGCGTCGCAGTAGATAACGTTACCGTCGCGCGCGCAATAGTTATTACGTGCGACTATGTAATCAGCAAGTGCCTGTAATGAATTAATCGGATTATCGACCAAGAGGAGACGGACAACCTGCTGGAAGCCACCCTGGCGGCCGCTGGGTATCCTCTCCCTCTCTCTCTCTCTCTCTCCCTCTCTTCGAATGCTATGGCAATTGGTGCTCCGCGAAACCAAATGTCAAGGGAAAATGCACCATTTCCTCTCACATTTCTCTTCCCAATTTTAAGCAAATGTTAAAAAAGGTATAACAGACTGGCTACTTGTATCTAAATTTCTACCGTATCAAGGTGGTGAGATTGGCCAACGCTGGATCAAAATTGAAAAATCAACTCTGGAACTCGAAGGAAGATGATTTTGTTCCATGGAGTTATACCGAAGAGTGCTTAGTTTCGTTGGAAATGAGCGACAGAGGCATGTCCGACTTATAGCCGCGAACTCGTTGACTCGTACTACTTGACAAACAAACATGAAAATCGTCAGATTGCGTTCGTCACCAGGATCTCCTTTCTCCCTTGTGAAACTCGCGAAAGCGAAAGGATACGCTTATTTCGTAAGAAGGCTAAAAAGTTTCCATGATTCAATGTTGTCTACAACAAGGCAAGGCAAGGAAACACGATGGCGGACGGAAATAAGTTCGCACAAATGCGCAGCACGCGTCTTCTCCTATTGATTCGCGTATCGGCCTACGCTATTTTTATAAAAATACGTGTACGCGTGCTCGAGTACGTGTTACCACGCAGTTCTGTTAAACATGCGACGACGTCGTGTATCAGAGCTGTTTAGCTTGCTTATGGAAATCTGCAATGTAAAATGGCAATAGAGTCGCGGAGCGCAGGGGAGCCCCGCGTCGTTTTTGCAGCAATCGGCTGGCATGCGAGTCTTCCAAATGTCGCGTTTCCCCTATCAGATCGAAGCTTGCCGGAACATAATTTTTGGTGGGACAGAAATGAAATTAGCACGTGACGCGCGAACACGTGAAAGAAGAAGGAAGCGAGGGAAGAACGGAGAGCGTGGCGATGGCTAGTGCCCAGCTAATGGGGTAAACGAGCGAGTTGATTAAAACTTTGTTCCAACGCAACGTCACTTTCCAAATTGAGGAAATGGCGATGGGTCGGGCAACGGGCAGCAGCTATCAAAAATGCACTCTGGCAAACCAGAGAATGTAAGAATCGTGATTCGATGAAAGCCCTGGTGGTGGTGGTGGTGGTGGTGGAGGCAATCATTCGTCAACGTTGCATCGCTGACGATAAGAGTCGCTGCTCAATATTTCAAACAAACAGCCATTAGACTCAGTTTAGCTTTCGAACGTATTTATCTAACTGCAGTGTTTCGCAATTGATCTGGCTGCGCTTTCACCCGCATACACGCAGGGAATCACGTAGAGCGAGATTGGTCCGTATCAATCCAGCGAATTGACCAGATGGCACTCGCAAAGTTCGCTTATTCGCTGGCCATGTGCGTTGGCTACGCTCTCGTTTCTGTGACGGCGGACTGACCCGTCGTCGTCGTCGATGGTGGTGGTGGTGGTGGTGGTGGTGGTGGTGGTGCACGATGGCATTTCGCTTTCAACATTGCTGACCATTCACCACAGACGAGTGGGGAAATTAGCTACTCGAACGCGATAATTGCGAATCACTATTATTTATAGTACGGTCTTTTGCCGTGCACCGCCCCTGCAAACCGACACGCCTTTCCCTTCACCGCCCTTTACCGCCCTCCGCCGCCCTTCACCGCCCCGTGCCGAGCAATCCTAGCCGTCACGCGAATCGGCTATTATTTTGCGGGCTCTTCCACAAAACCTGGACTCGCAGTAGCACCGTGCACAGCACGTCCACCACCACACTACTATACTCGGCGATAATCGCATAAATAAGCCATTGGCCGTACAAATACATTGAAGCTCGCGTAAATAACCGGGCGCATCGACAGTTTGCGATCGAATTAGCAGCGGCCGGGGGATGAGGGAGGAAAGCAGCAGCATTTACCGATACATCGAACCTTTCCTAGCCGGGACACTCTCACACTCGCGCACACTCTCAAGTGTCTATTTCAAGCGAAGGGAAACGAGTAACGCGAAACGATATCTGGGGAATACTTTGAAGCGCGTCTCTGCTACGAATGGGTAGATGGGAAAAGGAGGAGAGAGAAAAGATGAAAGGGCCAGAGTGCAACAGGGCCCAGATTGAAAGCATTTGCCTAATGTTAACTTTGGGGGGTGGAGGAGGGAATGGGGGAAGGGAGAGAATGGTCCAGGCGAAGAAAAGCTAAAGCTACGAATGGAAGATGCGAGAAGAGAAGAGAAGAGAAGAGAGAGGGAGGAAACGGGGTGGACAACGCGATACGACGAGGCGCAACCTCGAGGGAAAACGCTTGAAAAGGTTTCGCGGAGAGAGCTTTGGAGCTTCGAAGCTTCGACCCGACCGAAAGAGATTTGCAATGCTAACCAGGGACTGCATTAAACGAGAATTAATTTCTTGCTAACCGTCTCGAGTAGCTACGTTCACGGTAACTCGCTAGCATTACTACGGATAATCCTGTCACGTTTACTCCGGCACTCCTGGGGTGACCATCGCGCCAAAGGATTCGCGTTCAGTAGTAGACTTCTTCTTGTCGCCGCCAAGGAGCTTAGAGCGACTTAAGGAGCTACGCGTCGTTTACACATGTAAAACAGCCAGAGTTTCCCTCGCCGTTCGGCAAACCATATTTACGGCATTCTCCCTAATTGATCCTTGGACCCCCGCCGCGCGGCACTTCGCCATCCGACCAAATTACCAAATCGCCAAATCACCGAACCACCCAATCGCCAAATTACCACTTGGCCGCGTCGGAAGGTGGTCGGGGGTTAAGCTCCGACCGTAACCTCGCGATTTTTGCGCGACTCGTCAAATATTCAGGATCGATTTTTGCAGGAGAGACGGACACAGCGACGTACCGCGACATTCCGACATTCCGACACAGTGGAAATCGCGTGTGCTGCTCGCGTGCGCCACTGTGCCTTGGCGGATTTTATTTCGCATATTCGCCCTGGACATTTAGCGAGATAAACGCCAACGAGTTTGCAAAGCGGTAAATTACCGGTAGCCACTGGGATGAGTCAAGTGATTACCAGTCGTCCTGCGACAGACGCGTTTCTGCATGAGTAATGGAACGACCGTGATGGGACTAGCGTCATGGGCAGCGCGTGCGTGCCCAAGCATTTTTCCTAGTCCGTTTCTGCTCGCCTCGCTCTCTTTACGAGGCTCGACGCCATTTATTTTTCAACGAAACTATCGAGAGCTCCGCCATGGGTCGCGTATCATCCAGCACTCGCGTCGCACTGCCGAAGACCACGAGGAGATGACCAAGAGACGCGTGCAAGGTTTTCACCCATCGAGCCACGTTTCGAGCCAGTGGTAAAGGTCAATGGAGCGCGCGACACAATGCTTCGCGAAATCCCTCCTCGTACAATCCGCCTAGGAAGTATTTCACCCTTCGGCCAATCGAGATCCTATCCGGGAACGGACAAACAGCTTGATAATGACCGTAATTAATACCGTAAACTAGGCTTCGAGGAACCTACGACTGATCCTCCTACGGAATCCGGTTCACCGTTCAGTCCACGAGGAATCTGGGTCAGCGTACTACGGGACACTCCCAAATCCAATATTGACTATGAGTCCAATCCGCGAGTCTCCTCTTTCCTCTCTCTCTCTCTCTTCCCTTCTACCTCTTACCTTCCCTCCTTTCTAAGCGGATTTTTCGATATTATTCAATCGCTTATAAACTGACCACACACCCACACACCCTGTAGCGTAGCATGGAGCGAGAAGCGAGGAACAGGGGGGATGGAGAAGGGGATTATTCGTCTTATCGAACCGTAAAGGGGAGACAGCAGCGATCGAAACTGCAGCTTCCCAGCGCATTTACTGATATTAATAGCTCCGGGTTTATATCGTCGTCGTATTATCGTTGACACCGTGGCACCTGGCACGCTCGCGCTCGCGCTCGCCCCCTGTCACTTCTAATAACCAGCGTATAATCATAACCATGTCAGCTGGCTCGGGATTTGTCGCTGTATTGCCAGCTCTGCTAAAAGTGCCAAAATTGGCAATTATCGATGTTCTTGGTTCGACGCGATCCAGCCAAGCTGCCGCTGCTACTGAGCTAACTATATGTACGTGTATCTAATGCAGAATCCGATACACGTGTACCCAATGAGACTCTGGCTCTGCTGCTGTGGCCTCACTGTCCTAGCGTGATTAGGCTACGAAATATCAGAGTCGAAGAGCCCCTATGCTCTCCACCTTCCTCCCTCCTCCCTCGAACCGACGTGCAATTACACGCGAGTTTCAAGCAAACTTGTTAGGCGTTACGTTGATTGCGCGTAATAATTAATTTCGATAAAATATACAGAGCCCAATAAAGTCGAGACCACCACCACCACAGTACAATCGTGTTACGAATAACTGATGAAAATAGTTGTATAAATGCGCGGCAATGGTTTACGTTTCAGCGGGTTCCACCACTCTTTTGTTCCCTTTTTCTCGATTTGTTCCCTTTTTCTCGATTTGTTCCCTTTGGCCACCCCACTCGCGCATATCAGAGTATGCACACGGAGCTCAGCTTCGTAAAGTTTAAGCTATGAAAATACTAATGTTAAACCGAGGCGAGTATAAAAATGACGTAGATTCCCGTATCAGATGCGCGGCCAATTAAGCCGGAGATAAGTTCCGCAATCCCAACGAGCGAATTCCGAGAGCGCACGCCAACGCAATTCTCGCGTACAAAATCCAGCAAATAATTAACGAGACGTGATAGTCGAGATAACATTTGCAAAGGTTCGTTTACAGCCAGGAGAGAGAGGTAGGTCGCCATAAAGGATGCTCCAATAAAGACGAATGAATAGGAAATGACCTATTCTACCCTGTGGTTGCGGGGAGTCTCGGAGTTGTATCAGAGTGGGTGAAATGCAAGAGGAGAGAAAGAGAGAGTTGGAAGAGAGATATCCTGATACGGGGGAAGTTAAGGGGGAGGCAGGGTGCTTCAAGAGCAGTGGGACCTAAGAATGTCTCGGTTTGACGGGCGACGAGCCCTTTGTCTCGCTTATCTGGCTGCTAAACGACAGAACGACAGGTTGTCCCGTGACGTTATTGACTTCCTGCGGAGCAACTGCTACCGCGAAACGAACACCTCCCCATCCAAAGTGCCGTATTTGCCCGTTTCATAAGGGGAGAAGAGGGAGGGTGGAGGTGCGACATGCCGGTGGTAGCCCAGTGTCACCCGAATGAGGGCGAAATACAACGAGATATCCGGGAAATGGCCAGAACAGGCCAGACCAGAGCAGAACAGACCAGGCCAGGCCAGGCTAGTTCAGGAGGAAACGACTCGATGTCCCGCGGATACGGATGAGAGCATGAAAATAGAGAGAGAGAGAGAGAGAGAGGGAGATAGAGGGGATGGAAGAGAGTCATTCCACTCTCTTACTCTTTGCATCATCCACTGTGTTCCTTCGAATCCTCGGAGAAAAGCAAAGATGGCGGAGGCCCGTCGGTTTATTGACCGTGGGGACACAGATAATGCCAAGTCGAAAATTTAGACGAGCCGGGGAAAATTGCGGAGGAAAATGGAAACCGTCTCTCGATCCCTGGACTTGCGAACTCGATAAACGCGACTCGCGACGCTATCGCCTAGCGGGAAACAATCGAGCTCAAAGGACCCTAGTAGCTCTACGTGCTTTTCCTACCCCAACAGACTCGGAGATGCGATAAGAATTCGTTCCCTAACGTTTGGCTGCATTCACTTTTATCTTCCACCACCACCACCACCTCCACTCCCTCTGTTTTTCTTCTCTCTTTCTTCGCGTCGAAAAACGAGGAATCCACGAAATAGGGAAGACGAGGAAAATTATTCGAAATTATAAGAAATGCCGAGAGGAGTTTTTTTTTTTTTTTTTTCTTTTTGGTGGCAATGGTAGACTTTAATTGTCGGTCCGCTGGAAAAGTTGGAAAAGTGCTGTGTCGACTATGGGGAATACGAGGGAGAGGGGAGAAACGCGCAGCACATTTTTCGCCGGTTTTCATCGCGCGGCTGACAGCTAATCAGCAGTTTCCACTGATTCCCTAATGCCAGCAGGATCTACGCTCGGCAGGAATTTTCTTACGACACGGCACCTGCCATGCATAGGAAGGACCGCTGAAAAAGTGAAAGAAGCGGAAGCAGTAGGACCACCACCACCACCACCAGTAAGACCAGTAAAAAAGGGATGAACATGATGATCCATGAACATGAAGCAAGAATCCTCATAAGAGAGTTCGAATGAAAAGTCCAAGGAACTACCGCAATTTCAGGAGAGCACGCCATTTTCGAGTGAATCGCGGGACGCAGTGGTCCCGAGACTTCCGACAGTCGATGGACACAGAAAAAGAAAGAGAGAGAGAGAGAGAGAGCGAAAGAGAGAGTAACGAAACTCCCGAGGTGCACACGCCACTCTCTTCCCTTATACATTAAATTACACTTTGGCCTCCGGTGCTCTCCGTAGCTTTCATATTTTTCTCAAGCATAGTTGGCGGTGAAACGCTTTCCCTGTTGTTCCCTAACGAGCCCTTAGCGTGGTGGACTTATCCCGGTAAACTTGCCGTTTCTTTATTACGCGATCGTTTCATCTCACGAGCAAGAGGATCGTTCAAGAAGAAAATAATTGTGCGCCCTGCGACACAAGCGGAACGGGGAGAGGAAGATTGTTAATCGATGGGACAATGAACCAGTGGGATAAGGGGGACAAGGGGGGAATGAGGAAGATGCACAAACGTTTAAGTAAAACCTTACAGTTGGGAAAATAATTGTTGGCGAGAATTTGCGCGAAGCGCAAAGGGAACAGCGGCGATGTACGACGAACACACGGATGCTGCTGCTGCTGCTCCGTTGTTGATGTTGCTGTAGCAATGGGGAAATTGCAGGCGTCGAGTATATTACCGTTCGCTCTTGTACTCTGGATATATTTCTCGGTTTAACGGGTGGCCTGGACCACTCCTTTTTAACGTATTTCTCTCTCAAACCTTTAAAAAACCCCAAAATGCCAATCTCTCCTCTCCGCTATTTCCCCCTCGAGCGAACAATTTTTCTCTCGCGCGTTTACTCCAAAAACGAGAGCTTTCCTCATGGCGATACAAGCAATTAAGAAGCTGCGCGCAAAGACGACTCCGCGATATAGCAAAGCGAAGCGATATTGGTGATAGAAACTTTCACGGTCAACATTCCCCGATAGGCGAGATTCTCTATTTTCCTGATGATGGGGCAGCAAGCGCAGAGTTGCCTCGCCTAGGAGATCCATCACTTTCGCGCGTCGAAGCGCCAAGAGCTCTAACCTTAGCAGGAGAGGGAGGAGGAGGAGGAGGCGACTAGATACCGCAAGAAGCACGATTTACAAGGTACGATTGCCCCTGGCAGTCGGCAGTCGGGCCGTAATTTGGATAAGTGGTCGTGTCAGAGGAGGCAATAATAGATAATATCTGCTTGAAAACAGTCTACTCGAAGCAGAACCACCCTCTCCGTCCGCCATTCTGGATGACGTTAGGCACACGCTCGTTTATAACAGTCGCCACCCAAAGCTTCTCACCCTCTCTCACCCTTCAGCAAACACGTAAATTCTCGGCTTGACGAACATTATGGCGGACGACGCGAGGGTCCCCCCACCCCTCCCTCCCCGCGGCAAAAGTACAAGATTACACAAGCCCCGATCATGTACAAACTTTTACGCTGGCAATCAAACTCCAAGATAGGTTTTCGATGTACCCGGAGAGAACTTTCAATGCTATTAACTACGTAGACGACGTGGGTCGACCCAACCCATACCACGAGCCAATCGACGCAAGTCTAGCAGAAAAGAATAATTGCACCGTTGTCTCGTTGTCTCGCAGAATCTAATTTATGGGTAAAAGCCTAAAAAGCCGTAAAAGTTGTAGCCGTGGCGCGATGCACCTAGGAAGGTTGTTAATTTTTGTGGAAAGCCTCGGTGTAGGAGGAGGCGGGGAGGAGCAGTACCACTCGCGCGGCGATGGAAGTGGCTAAATGGAAGAGACACACGTGGAGTGCAAGATGAACAAGGCAGTAAGGAGATTAAAAGATGATAAGGTTTTTACGAGAGGGCTCGATCGAAACGATACGAGGGCAGAGAGCACCATCGTGAAAGCCGCCGAAGAGAACTGTAAAGCGTTATACGATGCGACTTAAACTCATCCCGAGTCGACGGAGAGAGGCCGTAACACGAGGGGCTGCTACCGTAAGTTACGAGTAAATTGACCGAGTCGGCATTATCGGTATCCGTTTACCACTACATCAGTGGACTACCACACGCGCGTACGCGCTGAGGCAACGGTAAGCGACGGTAAGCGACGGTAAGCGACGGTAAGCAACGGTAAGCAACGGGGAGCAACGGGGAGAGATGGACCAACGCCTCATCCCTGGGCAGAGAAGGGGTTTCTCTCTTCTATCCCTCTCTCCCATGACCCGGATATGATGACTCGACGGGGTGAGATCTGAAAAATTCCACAAGTTTCTCTCGGCCTCTCCTCTACGTACTTGGATTTTACGTACTCTCTCCTCTCCTCTACGTATAGCGACCTGGCCAACCGAGCGCTCTACTCTCAGTCTGGACACACAGTCTATCCCCCGGGATATCTTTCAACAGTTTTCGCAGGTCCGTGTGCCGCATCAAAAAGTTATGGTCGAACATTCCCCGTGGCTGACGCAAATGGAAATTCTGATTCACGGCGCCGAATCCGCCGCTCTCTTTCCTTTTTCCAATTCAATCTCAATTACGCCCGACTTTTTTCCGCAAGGATATCCGGCGTCGAAATGCTCCTGGCATACGCGATGAATAAACACTACGACACTAGCCGCATAGCAATATAAGGGTGCCGAGGAGCATCGGTGGCGAACGCGGATGGTGGACGGGCGGGGGGAGATGCGCAAAGCGGCGTTGCTGCTCTGCTTGTATTCATTTTGCAGCTGAAAAATAAAGTTTTCTATGTGTGCGGTTCGCGCTCGTAAAGTACTTGATAAAAATAGTACGGGGCCCTCCGTCGGCAGAGCAGGAGTGTCTTATGAAACAGTGCTGTCTTTATGGTATCTGTCTGTGTGTATACAATAGAAAACGCGAAGGGGCGGATTGCCCCAGAGATGGGGTGGCGGTGGCGGGGGCAGCGGAGACGATGGCCATTCATTTACCACACGAAGCAACGGTGCAATGTCTTTATTACTCGCGCTTCCATCGTCGTTGCTGTTGCTGTTGCTGTTGCTGTTGCTGCTGCTGCTGCTGCTGCTGTTGCTACCGTTGCTGCTGATATTGCTGCCCGTTGCTACTGCGCAACGAGATTGTCAACGACGCAATTACGCAAGGTGTGCACTCAATAAACATTACAATTATGCCAAACACGAGATGCATCCAGTTGCACCGAGAGGTTACGCGTGTTTTACAAGCAAAATGTTATGGCCCCGCGTTTCGAGCGAACCTTTAACTCGAAGCTGTAAAAGCGTTTATGCGAATTTATATAGAGTTTCGTATTCAGCCAGTGGCGGTTCGTCTCACGTGGCAAGAAATATGAATACGTATTTTATGCGGCAGCTTTAAACGGTCTACCAAGATAATACCTGTCTATAGTAGCGCATAGTCACAAGTATAGTCACCAACCAAACCACCTCTAGCAATAGGCGGATAGTGGGTGGCTGCTGGCTGGTGGCGGGTTACGGGCGGTACACAACCACCGCCCCCTTTCCCCCATTTATATTGTCAAGCGTTATTCTTTCCTCTCCCGTCCCTCCCCATTTATCGCTCCAAAAGCAATAACGCTTCACACCACCTATTATATTATTCGCGTTACTCCACCCCTGCACGCGGGCCCCGACCAAACAACAGTAGCCCCTCCTCACTCCCTCGACAACGAGCGCTACTGCTGCTGCTGCTGCTGCTGCTGCTTTCCATTCCCTCCACGAGCAACGCATAATGCAATATCCTAATGTATCTGTGACAAAGACCATTTTCCGATTTCTCTTCAATCCTGCGCAGCGCCCAGTGGAAAATTAGATTTCGCGTCATCATCGCCACCACCAACCACGCTTCTTTATTCACTCTCTTCCTCTCTCCTCTTCTCACTATGAGATTCCAGTCAAGTTCTTCTCCAAAGAATTCCATTGGAATACAAATGGCTGGCCCATCAAGAGTCATTTTCCTTCGTTGCTGTGGGAGGGAGAGCAGCTCTCGGCATTCCAATACAACCAATACTATAGGCTGAATCATTGGAAAAGCTTAGCTCGACTTTAAACTACAATATTTTCTCAACTGAAAACCCATATCCAGAGGAAAGAGTGAAAGAAAAAGGGAGGAGAGAGAGAGAGAGAGAGACTTTCTGTGCAAGCTAACAATAAACGAGTGTCTATGTATACATTACCTATAGGAATAAAGCTACGTATGCATTTCCAAAACTAGTTTTCTTCCATCTCCCTCCTTTCTCTCTTTCCTCTTATCCTCTATTTTCACGCTCTTACTTATTTCGCTGGAAACAACCTATAAAGGTGGGAAATCTCGGAAAATGAGATGACGCAAAGGAGAATAATAAAAACCATTCAGCATGGAATGATAAATGCACAATTTCTAGGCAAAAGAGAGAAAGAGGAAGAGATGAAAGAGGAGAGAAGGAGGAGAGAGAATCCAGTTTCCATTCCCAGTTGAAATTACGCGTGAAAACTTGAATCCGTTCTGACGCCAAACTTTCAGCAGTCTCGCGAAATATTGTACAGCATTATAATATTTATCGTTGCGGCGCGATACGCGCAGAGAGACAGAACCGATAGGATGGCGCATATTCTCTATCAAAGGACAAGAGCGCGCGCGTTCTGAAAGCTCGAAAAGCTCGAAAAGCTCGAAAAACTCGAAAAAAGTCCAAGACTATATCTGGGAGGGCGCGCGCTCTCTCTTTCCTTCTCTGCATGTACGAAAGAAGTAGGAGCGTACTAGCGGGCCAGAACGAATAGTCAAGAATGGAAGGAGAAGAGAAAGATGTGGGAGAAAGGGGAAGAGTAGCGGGGAACCAAGGCAGGACGAGCATTAACTTCCAACTGCAGCCAACCTAACCCGCCTCCTCCCCGCGTCACCCCGCTCGGTCAACGAGATTTATATGTTTACGCGCTTCCATGGTAACTTTCTATTTTCTCCGACTCGCAAACCCCTTTATTTTATTTTGCGCTTCGGCCCCATCGCCAACCCCCAGACGCCACTGACTGCACCGGCACCACGCTCTTGCACCGCTTCCATCCTCGTTTGCCACCCTTCGTGCTCTTGTGCACGCTGCCCCTTGCCCCCCTGCCCAAACCACGAGCTTCGCGTTTGGCAAACCGCCAAGGCATCACGCCGAAACTGTTTTCGACAGTGGCACCTAACAATATTTCTCCCTTTTTCCTCTCTCCTCTTGTCGCTCCCCTCACCCCACACTCCTTCACCCTTTTCGAAGCTCGCAATCACCCGCGGACTCCACCCCTAACCCAGAGTCGCGGTACGTCTTGCCCGATGTTCCTCCGCGACCTGGGATCATCCGCTGCTACTCTGGTAGCAGACCACACTACCTACCACTTAAACTATTTGCAACCGGAAATGCCGAAGCATCGCCGACACGAATGCGCGCGATTCCAAAGTTGGCGATTGCACGCTCGAGCCGACTTTGCTTTTCAAACAGCGGCCGACGCCTCTGCGGTTTGCCTTTCGAAACTACAAGCTGAAGTGAATACCGCGCGCCGATAGACATCGAGATACGCACAACAGTCCTGCCAATGTTCTCTCTCTCTCCCTCCCCTTCCTCACAAGTATAATTTCAGCAAAACTTAATTAATTCCTACGACGCAAACTTCCAGAATTCCCACTGATATCTCTGACTTTTCAGTGCAACTTTAACTTGTCGATTAACGAGATTAACGAGGCTAAACTAAATTTCTAAGAAATTTGCAATATCCATCAATACACATCTCAGAAATTGACCGCGAGTGCAGAATGCTCGAATAATCGGCAGTTGGTGCTCTGGCTGCAGTGGACACTCTCTCGATTTACCGAATGCCGCAGAGCATCTTCCAACTCGGAAACTGGAAACTGAAAACCGGGAAACCGGCGGCTCCTGTCTTTCGAGGGTTTGGGCTCTCGGGTTTGGGTGGCTTTATTGGATTTCCCGCCCAAGATCAAATAGGCCAACAAAATACGTTCGATCCGACCAAAAATCCGGAATCCATAAAGCCGGAAAGCTTCCCCTCGCTCAAATCCTGTAGCCAGCGGCATAGCAAAAACAAAGCAGGGAATTGCGATTGCCGGTAACAAATTTCTCGAGCGCGCTAGAAAATCTAGTTGAAAGTAATGAAAAAACGGGAGAGAAAAAAGAAAAAGTGAGGGAAACACCGGGAGATGCGGCAGCAGAGGTTAGGGGGGGGTGGGGGCTTGTGTAAAACCATTTCTAGGGGCGAAATCTACTTTACGTCCCAGTGGATGGAAATATAAATGGATTGGAATGTAACGCGTTTTCAGATAAAACAAGTCAAGTTCAGAAGGTAAGCGGAGCACGACTACTGGTCAAGTGTGTAGTAGGTTTGCGGCACGGCTGCTGTTCAAAAGAACACGTTCGCAAACCGTGGTCACGTATCCACCGGATAAACGTGCGCAGGACAGCGGTTAACCATAGGATCGGCTGATTACACGAGAGCGTCCAACGTAGTCGCGAGAGTACCTACGCACACACACCTCTCGGTACTTGCCTCGCTCAAGTTTCGCCCGAACAATTCTCCTTTGAGGGCTGGGAAGAATCCAGCGGTGCCAACTCCGAAACGCTCAAAGCTCCTCGAGCGAACGAAATTTCTGCACGCGCGTTGCATCTCCCCATAGAAGCTACTACCAGCCACGAGAATCCCCCCAGCTACCAAATCCTCTCATCGTCGCTTCAGGATCTAACGCCCGTGCGTGCGACTCCTCCGCTACATTTCTATGCCACGCTACGACTATGCACGCACAGTTCAAGGTACAAGAGGAGGTCAATCTCCCTCTGGGGTGATAACGCGACGAAAGGAACATCGGGGGAACAAAGAGAAGGGTTGTCGCTGCGAGATGCTCCCCGGTGTTATAAGGCGCGCACGAATAGTGAGGGTACTATTGTTCGGTCCCTCGTTCCACGTCCTTTTCTCCGTGTACGAGAGAGAGAGAGAGGGAGAGGGAGAGAATCAAAAGAGAATCAAGAGCGTTAGCGAAACAGCAGTGCTCTAGGCTGCTAGGAAAAGAATGGAATTGGTTGCCTGAGAAATTCCCGTCAGACATTGATACGACTTTTATTTTCGTATCTCGAAAAGATTGACTAGTCCTCCCTCCCTCCCTCCCACACGTCTATCCACTCTCACAGCCAAACCTTCTCAAGGATATGGCTCGATGGTATTTGCCCTGCGGTGCGTGTACAACAATTTTCCCCAACAAACCTTCCATATTACGTAGAAACTCAAACTCGACGACGAGCGGAATAAATTGTATGTAAATGCTGCCGAGAGCATAACGTAAAAAGAATTATTTTTAGAATAATGTAGGCCAAGAGTGGCATAAAGCCTGGAATTGTCTGAAATAATCGTAATGCTCGCTGGTGCGTTTAAAATTTGTGCAGAAGCCACTCCCGGGCAAGACAATGGGATCTCTGGTGTTTTTAGGGAAGAGCAAAGAGGACCCGGATAGACTGTAGGTAACGAGACAGACAACTCCAACGATAATCAAGGGGATAAAGTAAAACTACCCTAAATCCGGCAAAAAGCTTAGAGACGCCGAGCTGCTCTACCTTCGACTCGTTCGATTCTTTCGTACCGGTGTGTATTTATCAATCTCCCCTCTTCCATTCCAGAAGCGAGCAAGTTTCGGTTGGCCAAACGCAGCGGCAGACTCGGATACCTTGAGATGTAACATTGCTTTAAACGTTAATAATTCAGGGCATCTCACAGCTGGGAATTTATTAGAAATAGTGCAAGTTCGGCATCGCCTTAAGTAATGGCGTTGAGTGTCGTCTCCAGGCCAGACGGCGCATTAATTTAATTTTGCTTACGTCGAGTAGGCGCTCCGGGCCTGCCGGAGGAACTAATTGCAATTTTTAATTAGGCCACTGATTCAATTACGTCCCTTTATCCGCTCTAATTATTAATACACGCTGCTGCAAGGGGAGGGAAAGCTGCTCCAATGGCACCTGATGAATGCTTCGCAATTTTGAGCCTCGCCTCGCGCCACCCTTACCCACACACCCTTGTCTCTCTCACCCTCGTCGCACCCGCACTCGCACTCGCACTCGCACCCTTGATACCAACACTGCCAGCGACGCGCGCGTACGGGACAAGAAAAGGGGGAGATCGCTCCAATTGCCGAGGACGAAATCTCACTAATGCGGATTTAATTCGTTACATGCTCCGGTCCACCTCTCCTTCCTTCATTCCATCGCTCCTTCGCTCCTTCGCTCCTTCGCTCCTTCATTCCTTCATTCCTTCATTCCTTCATTCCTTCATTCCTTCATTCCTTTCAGTCTCGCAGTCAAGTGGCGAGCGGCTGCTTCTAGCTGGGGCTAGCAGGCAGTGAAACCCCGTCGATCGCTGTGATTCGGAAATATTTCATCCGAGCTCCTTCTTCCTCTTCCTCTGCGTTACCATCGTTCCTCACCCTCGCGGGTTCAAGCTCATTATTCAAGCGACGCCATGTTCGAAATAAAACCATATCGACTCCTTGCGCGGCGCTAAATATACGGCCAATTTTCTTCGATCAGCTTTTGCTTTTAGCGGAAATTCGTCATATTATATCCTAATTAGGAATAGCCCCTGGCTTTGCCCCGAGGAGATTTTTCCGTGTCAGGGAAGCTTTAAATATACCCTGGCACATACAATGGGAATAAGAAGCGCGAGAGTTTCCCCGAGATACCATTATTCCTGACTCGCCAAAGAGGAGAATCCATCTCTATCCGTGGCATCGCATAAACGCATCGATTTCCAGTCACGTATAGTCTTCCAGTAAAATCCCGCTAGCCAAATCGAGAGTGTTTCTCAAAAATTCAAACGCAGCGAATATGCGAGTGACTCAAACGCGAATATGACGAGTCCCGTCCCTCCGCGTCCTTCCCCCCTATCCTAAATTAGTTGGATCAACGATGATGGAAACGCCATACAACCCAATTACGAAAACGAGTATTTATTTTTATGTTAAAAATCAAAGGCGAATAAATGAATAAATAAAAATGAAACGCAGGCGCACTTTTATCGAGTTTACAACCATCGGGCAACTTTAACAATTTTGCCGGCAATTTGATGCAACAAACGTAACAGCTCGCAAAAAGGTGGTATTTCAATTCAACGAATATGTATTTTAATTTCGTGGGAATTGAGTTTAAGAGGTCTATCCTCGATCTTTACGGAGCAATTATACGGAAAAATTTCAATGGGAAAGCTCAAAGTTCCGACTGGCTCGCCGACGAGTGGAAAAAGCAAGGTAGCAATGCAACAGCAGCAGCAGCAAGGTAGCAAAGCAAGTAAGCGAGTAAGCAACCGGGGAAAAAGACACGGCCGAAGAGTCTGAGATGAAACTCTTGTCAGCCGGGTAAACAACATGCTCGAGAAGGGATACCGAGCTACCGAGAGGCTTTCATCGGATAAAATCGCAATAAATAGCTCTCGGCACAAGGGACATGAACAAGTGGAGGGGCTCGACTGCGTCCAGCTCGGACGAAGGACGAAAGAGAAGAGGAAGAGACGGGAGAAATGGGAGAGAACGAGACGAGCGCGTTGTCGAAGATGAGGACCACCAACCCCACCGGAAGGAGGAGGGTATTGAGAGGAATTAAGAGTTTTTCGACCATATTGCTCATCGATTGTTCTTCCGAACTCTGCACCGACGAGGAGCACCTTCACCTCGACCATTCGCATTAAACGCTTCCACTATACAGTTCCCATAGTTGGGAAATTCGGAAAAAGATCAACTCTCGGAATAGGACTCCCTCCACTCACAAATTTCGTTTCTTCATCGTATATGAGCAATAATATCGCGTTCCGTTGTCTTTGGCTGGAAATGAACTATGAGAATCACCAATAAACAAACGATTCTGGATCGGGTGAAAATCGGCTCGCAAAGTACCAGAAGGAAAGGCGGAGATGAGATAATTGAGAAGCAGAGGGCGCAGGGTTGGCGAAGGGTGGCTGCTTTCAGTGGAAAAAGAATGGGGCAGAGAAGAATCTTGAGGGGCGATGCAACACAAAGAGGGAGACTGCCACTATCCGAGAGACATTAGCACCGTCGTTTACGCTTCCAGGGACGTTTGGACGTTTCCGATTCTCATTTAGCTGTCGCGCATGGGGAAAGTTGGACGGAAAAAGTTTCGTCTCGCGGAAGGTGAATGCAAAATTCAAAGCAACTCGCACGCGATAAGCAACGAACGAACGAACGTTTCTGCATTTCTGCATTTCTACGCTTCCACGCGTTCTCTACGTTCCACGTTTCAATGTCTGGATGGCTGGATGGCTGGATGGCTGGATGGCTAGGCTGTTAGTCAGCACGCCTATCTAGTGGTAGCTGGGATATGCCGATGGTTCGTTCAAAGTCCATGAAAGTTCCCCGGTAAAATTGGACAACGGCTGTGCAATTCTCAGTGAAAATGGGCCAGAGATCGGTACCAGCAGCACGCATTACATTTTAATTTTAAAGAAGATAAGCGCGATCTTAATTAGTTCGAAACTCGTCGCATTCCACCTTTACACGAGGGAAACTTGATTCTTCCAGGACAGAAACGAAATTGTCCTAAGAACTTGGGCATAACTTTCGTAGAGAATCACGGTAATTGCTTTTAGGGCTGAGAAACTATTGTGTTTTGCTGGGATAAGTTAGTGCGAGGGAGGGAGGGAGGGAGGAGAGTCGCATTTAGGGGGTATAAAGCATAGCGTTACTTTCCTAATAAGCCTTTTGGCTTCCTCTTACCCCTCTGTCACCACCACCTCCATCCTCCTCTTTTCGTCTCTCGCTACTTCTCCTTCTCGCAACATTTCGATAACGTTGCGTTACCCTAACGAGTCCCGTCCAACCCCGAAATTACCAAGTAGGAGTCACGTTTCTTTTACCCTTAACTTTAATGACGAGTGTGGCGCACTCGCTTCAACTTTGTGCTTGGAAAATGCCCTATAATTGATGTAACGGTGCATCCCCTAACGGAGAGCTATTCCACTTCCGCAGCTGTAACGAGATCCCATAGTACAAATTACAAAACTGCATGGAATTAGTGTGGCTACTTACTCGCTACTCCTTGCGCTACTTCACTTTCCAATCGGGAAAGAGACACCACCATCACCACCTATACCACCCATACCGTAACACCACCACCATCACCACCACTAATGGTTAAGTCGGCAAAAATTTAATAACACACTCGCCTCTTAATCATTCTTTATGAATTTTAATCTAACCGCGTGCAAACGTGATTCTATGCAAATTCGTGTTTTAAACAAATTTATCAAGCAAGCTTTATCGTTGTCCAAGGAAGAAACGCCTCGACGGAGAAGAATGCATTCGCGCTAAAGCACGAATTAAAAGGGAAACGACGACGACGACGACGACGTCGACAACAGCGACGCGGAGGAAAGCGACAACGGGAGAATGAAATACTTTAACGGCGTCGTTTCTGAAGGAGCGTGTGTGTCTATGCGCACGTTCTTGAAAATCTCCTCCGACTACTATTTCCACCTTTTTATCGTAACTGAGCTACTTTTTGCCTCCCGCGGACTTTTATCTCGCCTTCAGTTTGCGATACCAAGTTTCCACTTGTATGCACGAACAGCCGGCGCATCCCACCCACCCACCCACGCCGCACGATATTCATAAGAATCCGCTGCTTTCCACTCTCTACCTCCTTTTCATTCGTTCTTATTAGCAGCCAGTCTTAAAGCCTCCGCGCGACGTTTTAAGCGGAGGGCAACAGGGGGCAGTGGCTCAAGGGAGAAAAGATATCGAGTCCTCCGGAATGGCTAAAGTTAATCCCTCTTTATTTCTCGAGAAACCAGCCAAGTGTATAAAAGCGTGAGAGAGTACAGGGAATTTTTCGCCAATGCGAGTAATAAGTTTCTTGGGTTAAGCTCAAGTGCCAGTAACCCAGAGAAGCAAATTAGGGGAGCGGGGGAGGGAAGGAGAGAAGGACGCGGCAGGGGTGAGTTATTGCGCGACGACGTTTGAATTACGAGACGGCAGAGCCGCGGGTCGCAGATAAGCTTCCGGTTTGAATCCTGCTTCGTAATTGGATGCCAGGAGCGGTAGCGGGACAGCTTGCGCGCGTTTCACCCTTGTCCGCAGCTTAAATTCTCAAGGGTTTTAAGGCTTCTGCTGGGTCGCGTTAATTTTCTCATCCAACCACACCCGCGGCCTGCGGCGACAAGGTGGGTGTCACGACAAGGACCCGTCGTCCAAGTCTGCCAGGAACAGAGCGAGGGGCCATGGTCTACGATGAGCTATTGCGCGTAATATCCGCTGTCTCGCAACACGAAATTAGATCAAATTAGTCTCTGCGAAATGTGCTTCCGATCGGCCGAAAACTTTTCCCTAGCCAGGGCGGCCCTCTAATGGCTACTATTCAATTTAAACATTATTTCCATTAAACTTGTCAAAAGTTTCCACGAAACGAGAAAAGTTGCACCGGCTGCGTCCGTCCGTCCGTTCGCTCGCTCGCTCGCTCGCTCGTTCGTTCGTTCGTTCGTTTGAATTGGGAATTGAATCGAGGGATTGAGAAAAGTGTGGTCCCGCAACTCGCCAGTTACTCAGGGCACGCGTAGTGGCTGAGGATCATGCGTCGTCGTAAACGGAGAGAAGACCCGAACAAACCGACTGTGATCGGATCCCGAAATACCGATGAGTAATCGCGCGGATCGTGCTTCGTCCAGAGAGTAGAATCGCGAATAGCATAGAAGGAGCTGACAAGATTCGATACACGCGCACAGCAGAGTCGCGACGACAAACTCTCGTAGCAGCCGATCCTTTGGCACAGGAGGATTCACGGGTAATGTGATTTTCCGAAACATTACTTTCGCCCACTACTTCAACCTCGACGCTCGCGCAGACACTAATACCCGGAGAAGAACGCGAAGCGTAGCGCCGACGATGAACTAGGCGTAGCACAAAATTTTATTACTCCAGGAATTCCTGCCAATAACTCGATTCCACTCTCGGAGCTTCCACTGGAGCTGCTCGTCTTAAAACGAGCAGTGGCATACACCGTAATGCACTCAACTTCTATGATTTCGGATTAGAGAATTTTCGAATCCCACGGCTACATGTCGTCGTGTCATAGACGAAACTCAAGACGATCTCAAAACTTTCGAAAAGCTTAAAGGTCCTACGCGCGAGCTATGGATATCATTTGACAAAGTTACTCCCTCGGTTTATTAATAATTTCTCTCTCGTCCCCTTCAACCCCCCCCCCCCTCATCCACCGTTCAATCAACTGCAATGGATTGTCTTGTGCAAATGCAATTCTTACGCGTGTTCCTTCTCACCTGGACCACTGAAATAATTTTTTTCAATTCTTCCAAGCTCAACTTTCAGGGGAAGCTTGCAAGAGCTTTTCAAAACATATTAATGCGAGAAAATCATCCCCCTTCTTTCGAACCCTAAAGCAGCATATTTTGAACTTTGCATTTAAGCTCAAAGTTCACGACCGTTGAATCTTAATTTTTAATAGAGAATTAAGAGAGATCGTAATATGACAAAGGTGCCAGCGAAGGGAGAGCGAAGGGAGCGCAAGTACAAGGGTGGCTGCTTCGGTCGCGGGGTGATAAATAATGTTTCGCATGACGTTCGTGCCTTTGCTAGTGGGACCATTCATCAGTGGTGCCTCGCACGTAACGTCCGATAACGACGAACGCGGTGCCGCTGCTGAACGGAGTCGATCATTTACCCGAAAGCTACGTGTCGAACGAAAGCTACGCTCGAAAAGTCTTTCGATCTCGCTCCTCTCTCCCTCTCTCTCCCTCCTCCCTCCACACCTCCATCCTCAATCCACACTAGCAACCCCATCACCTGCCAGCCGATTTCTAAATCGATCTCAATCCAAATCAATCTTTCCGGCGGTTAAGACTTTCGACGTATAACAACAACGTGGGCAACGATCATATTCGCTGAAGGAAACGTGTTCATTTTATTTCAAGAGCGCTAGAGATTTACTCTCGAGCAACCCCCCACCGATTACCCCAGCCCCATACAAGCCAATTAATGGCGTCGATCGATAATTAACCGATTCGATAAATCAATCTTCCCAACGACCAAGATTCTCATCCGCTATGCGCGTCTCTCCTCGCGAACCGGGACGATACTCTCCCTCGC
Organism: Sclerodermus sp. 'alternatusi'; assembly: GCA_037305995.1. NCBI lineage: Eukaryota > Metazoa > Arthropoda > Insecta > Hymenoptera > Bethylidae > Sclerodermus > Sclerodermus sp. 'alternatusi'. Next base: position 776,908 of record CM074558.1, on the reverse strand, counting down.
GTGCACCTTTCCTACGTACGCGCGTACCTCCACCACCCCACCCACCCGTCATACCCTTTATGAGAAATCGCATCCTGCCTCTTGTCGGATTAAAGATCCGTCTTCGATATTGACTATAATTTTACGGACCAACTACACACGGCGGATTGATAGACCGTTCATCCTCTCGCACGTTCCAAAATTGCCTCAAGTTCGCTGCAATTTTTTTTTCTTCTCGGCCCATCACTATTCATGATGACGTGCTTCTAATTTTCCGGGGGGGGGGGGGGGGAACAATGAAAGCCGACGATCGCTTCTTCAATGGAAAACATTTCACCTGGCCGTAATATTAAAGCGTCGATCGATCCTTCGATGCCTCGCCGAAAGCTTTCCCTACTACTTTTTTCACCGATGGCTGCACGTTATTCATAAATATTACAAAAGACAGAATGTGTTGCCGGCAACTATCTACGATCGGTTGGTAGTTGCAATAATATTTTAATGAACCGCCCCCTAGCTAAGCCTGCAAAGCTGATAGTTGAATCTATGGGAGAGAAAGGAGAAGCAAATCAATTCTCTTTTTACGATTCATGTGTTTCGCATATTGAGCGGGAGGGAGGGTGAGAGAGCGCATGAGTAATAATAGTGCGATAGCGCACGCACAAAGCTTGTTGTATTGCATTACATTGTATTCTACAGTAGTATGGCTCCTCTTCAGGTGTAGTTTGCAACAGCGACACTTCTTTAATACACGCTGCAGGCACATGGAAATACCGAGGCAACCCTCGAATCTCGATCCCCGAGAGCACAAGTATTACCGAGAGAAATAATTCCTATGCGCGAGATGGTTCGAGTAATAAATCCACGTGTAGCATACAAGAGTGACATATACGAGTATTACGTGGGTACATGTAATAGGTACTGCTCCTCTTTCCAAGTTCTAAAAGAAATTCGGAAGAAAGAAATCTCTGAAACGTCGGAAGGACTTGATAATGGAAGATGAGAAAACTTGAAGAACAAGAAGAAGAAAAGGAAGAGAAGAGGGAAGTTGATTAATTAATAAAACTACTCCAAGTATGAAATATGGATACCATGAAATATCTCAAGTGACGCCACGTGTACTGTGACCAGGAATCGTTTGAGTCTTCAAAGAGGAGGAGGGTGGAGGTGGTATTCTTCTCTTCCACATCCTACGCGCCACCCCACATCCATTTCACATATCCACACGCACCCTCGCGATTTCCCAGGTTGCGTGCGTGGCAGGAGCGTGCTCTCGCGCAACCCCCATCATCACATGCTTTTGCGCGCGTGCAACACTTTTTCCATAGGTGAGTGTAGTCCCGTGGTCGATGCTACCGACGGCGACGACGATGACGACGACGACGACGACGACGACGACGATGACGACGAGGAGGATGACGAGAACGACGTCGCCGTCGCCGCCGTTGCTACCACCACCATCACCACCACCACCACCACCACCATCGCCACCGTCGCCGCCGTTGCCGCCGTCGCCGCCACCACCGCTGCCACCACCGCCACCTTCACAGGGGGTGGATCGGAAACGCGCATGCTCTTACGGCTGAGAATCTCCCCAGTCAGAGTAAATCTGCCACCGAATCGAGACGTGGCGCGTGTTGTGTGCTATATACCATGTCGCGGACACGGTCGGTCAGCGCAAAGGTATCGTAAAACCCGCAACAATCGGCCGTACAATCGCGCTCGTACCCCTACCGAACTCCGAAGGATCGCGAGCATCGACACCACGAGGATGTAGCCCGTGCAGGGCCTTTCCTCAACCTCGGCCGAGTCATCGCGAGAGTCCGCCGCTAAACGCACCTGTTGTTTTTCAAATTTAACCCTCGATCGCCGCTCTCTTGATGGATTTTACTACGACGGAAGACCGCGATCGAGTGATTTCCAGTGAAAATCTCGATATCTGCCGCGGCGAGACTCTCGGGGAAAAACTTTGCGATTGACTGAAAGCAGGAGGAAGCGAGAATCGGCCCAATTGACTTTCTTCTCGAAGAACAGGAAGAAGAAGAAGAAGAAGAAAGAGAAGAAGCTAACATCGAACGAGCGTAGAAACGCGCTAGCTGTCAACTATTTGAATAATCGAGTTTTGCAGTGCGGGGGGAGGAATCGTATGGTGAAAGGCTGTATAGCCTTATGTGCATATGTGCGTGCGCGAGCTCGTATACCCGTACGTGAGTGAGAGTGTGGTGCAAGTGTCGGAGAGCGTCGCGACGGTATCGCAGTGAAGAAAATTTCATGGTGATAGTCGCGACGAGAGTGTCCAGGACGCGATGAGCATACGGTGCCAGGGTTGGATCCCTAGAACTTGTTGAGGATTCGTGTGGCTGGTCGATGGGCCCACGGACAAGCTGGGCCAGTTCGTATGCGTGCGTCCACCCTGGTGCGTTCCACACATGCCCGAGCAGGGCGTATACCGTCGTCTTATGGAAAGTTCGTTAGGAGGATCCGGAGAGGCCACTGCGACAATCTATTCCGCAGGAAGCGACGAGCCAGGTGCTAGGTGAAAATTGGCCCAACCGGGTTCAAACTCGGCTCCCGTGGTCGTTGCATCCCGCCGCGTGGCACTCGTGCCACCCACGCGACCATTAAAATGCCATCGTCGCGGTAGAACTCGCCGATCTCCAGAGTCTCCAGCGGGGGATAAGCAATCGGCCACCGGCCACCGGCCACTGGCCATCGGCCATCGGCCGTCGACCATTGTCCCCCTCCCTTCCCTTCCCTTCTCTTCGCTCCTCTTCTTTTCTCTTTCCTCTCTTCACTTTTCTTCTCTGCTCTTCTCTTCTCTTCTCTTTTCGTCTCGCCTCATCTATTCTCTTCTCATCTCCGTTCAAATTTGATCCGTGAGTGCGTCAATGTGTAAGTGCGCGCGTGCATACTATGCCAGTGCATCGAGAGTGTACTACCACCACCGCGCGCGAGTAGCATGTGAATCGTTCGAGTAATCAAAGTGCCAGCGCCCCTAAATAAAACATTCTTGGAAATGGCTCTGAGATGGCAAGCGAGGCTTTCCATTGCTGCCATACTCTTCATGTGCACCGAAGGTAAAATTCTCGCCTCTATTCCCGTCAAGTAGTACGACTCAACCATTGACCGATTTATCCGAAAACGGTGAGGTTTACGAATTGCGGGCGTGTCGCGTGACGATTCGTTGAATACTCCTTTCTCTCTCTCTCTCTCTCTCCCTCTCTCGCGCTACTGGAGAATCCTCTCGTCCACCGTCGTCGCTGAGAGGGAACGGAGCGCGATATTGGACGGCAAACCCCAGGGAATCGAACGTTGCCGATCGGACGGTGGTGGCGATGGTGGCGATGGCTTAAAGCGATAGTCTGAAAATTATACGATCGAGCGGTCTCCGCTGCCGCGGAAATTTAGCCTGGGACAGCTAATGGAATCCCCGGTCGCGTGCATGCGTCCACTACCAGCGAAATTTGCTCGATGCATTATTCACAAGTTATTCCATCGAGATGAAATGCGTGGGCTGGCCCCCGGGAGGAAACGTTTTCCTCGCGAGTCTCTCTCTCCGATCCCGGGCCACCGCCACCTACTAACTGCACCACCTCCATCGTTTCCGCCATTGTCGTTTCACTCGTTCTAGGCGAACAACTTTCGCAATTCCATTCTCGACGTTTCGCACGCTCCCTCGAACAAGACTCCTTCGCGGTCGCGGAAAACGCGCCGCCAAGTTTGCGAGAGTAAATTAAACCACTTGCCTCGGCGCTTGAGAATTTCCTGGCGTTCGAGAATACCCCCCCCCCCCCAGCCTCTTTCTCGCGATAGACGAGCCGCTCTCGAGAAAAGACAGGCGATAAATATTTCATCCTGCGCCATGTGAAAAAGGAAAAGGAAAAGGAACGGGAACGGGAACGGGAGGAAAAGGAAGGCTCGCTCCGGAGCTTTATCTGGAAACCGGGCAGTAACAGCGGCAACCCCCTGTAAGCTTCACGAGAGTGTTTCCCTGCAATTATTCAGACCAAGTGTCCGCACAGACCGAAGGACTTTACTCTACTTAACGGACAGCAACGGTCTCCGCCGGACGATAAACCAAACATTTCCTCTCGCGTCAACACCCCCCACAAACCTTTTCAATCTACCGCGAAGGAATTGTCCAAACACCTTGCTCCGCCGTTAATCCATCGCTGATAAGATTGAAAGGTGCTGGCACAGTAAGCAAAAGTCTCGAGCTCATCCTCCGAGCGTTCGTTAGTTCGATGCAAACATGCTCTCTCTCTCTCTCTTTCTCTCTATCCCCCTCCACTCCCCAACCCTCTCTCTTCTTTTCGACGCTTCAACAATTTTCAGCCAAGAGGGTGATTTCGGTGATTTTCAAAGAGTGGAAGCGGCACGTAGAAAAATATTGATCCTGCTTGCCAATCTCGCGCGAGAGACAATTTTATTAAGCGCCGTCACGTTCGTGTCCGCTAGCCGGGCGATCGCACCCCCTTACTCTTTCTCTCCCGCTGACACCCACCCCTTTTCGCTACCGTGATTCCAAGGTGAAAATACAGGGTGAGCCCACCCCCGCTGGTCGGAAAAGTGAAATTTATTTTTCTCCGCTTTAACGAGCCTCGGCGAAAGCATAATTCTCACTTTCCTCTCCTCCCTCCCATTCTTTCTCACGCTGACAAGAGGAGAGCACGCTAATTAATATTACCGATTACTCTAATTATACCGATGATAATTATACTGCTCCCGATACCTCTGCTACTAATTGTGCTCGCGCCGAGATACACGAAGCCGATTGGCCGATAGCCCGGCGAGCAAACTTATTACATCCATGCTAAAAAGTAACGCTCTACCTACTCCCACGCACACGCCTCGTCCATTAGAAATGGGCCGTCGACCCGCGCTGCACAGCTTTCCGGGACGCGTGCAACTAATCGGATTCTGTCACTTTTGGCGATTCAACAACGCCAACAACCCCATGAATGAGCGGGGGGCAATAATGCTTTTATTCGATTTTAATAACGAGAGTAGACACGGGCATCTTTTCTGCTGCAGAGCGGGAGAGTAGGAGAGAGCAGAGTCGATAAGCTTTTAATAGACGGAGGAGAAACGCGCGACGATAAAATAAATCCAGACAGCCTACTTTTTTCATTAGCATAATTACCCATTTACCAAGCAGTCTCATAAATTGCTAATGCACGGAAGAAGGGGTGAGAGGGTGAAAGCGATCAATCGATCCGTTTCTTATAAAGTGGTAGTGACAAAAGGAAATTTGTAGGACAACGTGAAAGGCCGGGCGTCAAAGCTGAACTTTGCGCCGGCTTTTTCGACGATCAGTCAATCAAGCCGGCTACCTTGCAAACTCAAACCACTAAAAAAATTAAACTTCACAAGTTACCCGCTAAAAGTCGCCTTCTATTTGTAAAATTCAGTTTCCCCCGGGGCACTGCGCCTTCGCGGAAAACTTTAACCTTTTCAGCTACGCGATATTTCACGGAAAAGCAAATATGAATTTGTTCGGTCATTTATAATTTCGGAATAAAATAAAAATACGACTCTCCTTCCTCTCTTGCTCTCTCTCTCTCTCTCTCTTTTTATTATTTTTACTGAAACTTGTAGTACTTATACCACTGTTAAACATAGCTAAACCAATGAAATCAATTAAAAATTATTGCAAGAATAACGATAATAAAAAATAAAGAAAAAATTGAATAAAATGAAACAAAATCAGACGAAATTCAAAGTACGTGAAAATTGTGCAGAACAAATTTCACGTTATTTAACATACTGCGGTAAAGAGAAAAGGGACTTGCAAAAATAAATAATCAAACGAGAGAGAGAGAGAGAGAGAGAATATTTGAGAATGCGCACTTTTTGTCTAGTCGAGGAAATGGATAAAATCCTCGATTTTCAAGGGGGTGGTAGGGAAAGCAGGAGGAGAGGGAGAGAGCACACAACAGGGTGTGCAGCAAGAGACAGGGTTAGGGCTAGAAACGTTTCCAGAGATAAAGACCGGAAAGAAAGTGTCATAGGTCGAGACGAAAAAGACCGTGAAAGGGTAGAGAGAGAGAGAGAGAGAGAGAGAGAGAGAGAGAGAGAGAGAGAGAGAGAGAGAGAGAGAGAGAGAGAAAGAGAGGGGGGAGGGGTGAGTAACAGGCGTCCATTAGGAAAAGTCCATCCGTTAGAGAAAGAGGAAGAGAAGGAAGAGAGAATAAAGCACAACGCGTGCACAGCTTATCGGTAGAAAGCAGAGCCCAGGGAGAAAGAGGAAAATTTAGCGGCCGTTGTGTCCCGAGAGGGCAAATACATCACACGGCGAAAAAGCTGCTAGAAAATTATGCAAAGTGCCTTCTTCTTTTTCTCTCCCGATAGACGAAGCCCAACTATTTCCCAATGTTCTTCCAAGCATTTCCTAGCTAGGAAACGCGCAGTCGTCCTCATTGCTCCACCGTTGGCCCCGTTGCAAACGATTATTATTGCCTCCGCGTGCCACGTACTTTCATCCCCGACTCTCTGGTCCTACCAACCACCAAACTTTTACTCACAAGTCTCTCTCTCTCTCTCTTTCATTTACTCAGCAGAGACTTCCACAATCCTTCGACGTGGTTAACGAACGATATCCAATTCGACAGAATCCTAAGCGATAAACCTAACGACGATTCGTCTTTACCGAGGAAAATCGATCCTCCGACTCCCGACTCCTGGCTGTTACTACCACCACCACCACCACCATCACCGTCGCTGATATCACTTCCCCTCTCCCTCGTCCCGTTGAATCAATGCAAATACTAATTTAGAGTCCATCACGCGTTATGCCGGAGTACGTTTACCCGGATACGCCAGCTACATTAGATATGATTAACTGGATGGCAGACCCGTGATATAATTTAGAATTTACGCAAGTCAAACTTTGCTCCTTCTCCCTTACCAACCCTTACCCACGCTTCTACCCACTGTACCCCACCATCCACGTCTCTCCCCGTATGCTGTTGACTCTTACTCCCAACCGACTGGCAAACACGGAACTTTTCGCCAGGAATCCCCCATTTTATTATTCAGTTTGTCACCGCGGAGTTTCCAGCCATCTCACTCCCTCCCCCCTTCAGCATTTCGGAGAATTCTCTCTCATCCCCCTGTCGCAACGATAAATCGGGCTTCGATCTCCCCTTTTTCTTCACCGACAAACGTACCTATGTACATCATTTCGATGTTAATAAGGGACCACCGCGCGACCTAGCTTCTACGATTCGCAGAGACACCGCTGGCATAAAAATGGCAAAATCAAGAAAACTCGCGTCATCTCTCTCAATAATTCATGATTCGAGGGAATTTGAGAAACGATCGTCCTTTCATTCAAAGTTTTCGCATGAAAAGAGGGGGAGTTCCAAGAAGACAAAGATGTTAATCACGCGCGCACGCACGCACACAAACGTACAGAACCCTGTATTATATAATATATTTTCTAGAACTTTGTCTTCGACGAGGCTCTTACCTGCTGGAATCGCTTTACCCCTTTAAAATCCTCGCGAGGTATGCGAGGACGAGCTTTCGAACAAGTTTTCACGATAATGGACGGCGTTTCGCCCTTGGAGAGCCGGGTGCCCCGCGGCTTCAGGCACATTTAGTTACTCGCGAGAGAAAGAGAGGCTTTTCTTTGTAACGCAACCTGAAGAGACGAGGTTAACAAACGAGACTAAAGTACACGGGAGAACGAGAGCTCGCGATTACCCCTATGCGAAACGAGTCGTGCACTTTTCCGAGAAAAAATCTCAATGCTTAATGCGCCTGTCTGATTCGCAAAAGCTCTGCGCCAGGGTTGGTTCGTCCGCTGGTAGAAAACGGTCGAAGAAAGCAGTCGTCGAGGTCTGTGCGGAACGGGGCAAGGACCTTAAAGTTTCGCGACGAAAGATAAACCCCCTTTATTAGCATTTTCTTCGACGTTTAGTCGTAAAACGAGGAGAGAAGCAGGTGGAGCTTGGAGATATCTTGATGTAAATGCAAAATATCCGGGTTGTTTACGAAAAGTTTTAAGTTTTCCGTAAGGGATGAAGAGGGTGAGAGAGGAACTCGCGTGCAAATAGAGTTTAGGCCAAGTGGGACCGGCTGCGAAAGAGTAGGTAGAAAGAGGTGAAATAGGTGGGGCTAGTTTGAAAGGGTCGAGGAACAAGAGGTGGAGGTGGAGGTGGAGGTGGAGGAGGAGTGGTGTGGTGGCGGCGAGTTCTCGCTCTTGCCTCCCTCCTGCGTTTCGCTTCTAGCTGAAAGAGCCGGGCTCTCTGGAGTTAGTACAGCTGTAGTACACAACAACGGAGAGTGTGACACGCGTCCGCGCGTGTTTCATCCTCGTGCAGCAATGGGATTTTGGAGCAAGGGGTTGGAGGGTAGAGTGTAGAGGGCAAGCGGTACGTAGGGATTTGCTGCGGTAGTGACGGCGGCGCGTATAAGATACGGCCGAGTGCACGTGAAGCCTTGTTACGTACGAGTACACCCTCTCTCTCTCTCTCTCTCTCTTCTCCCTTGCACACTTCCCCTCGGCGCCTTGCCCTCTCACCCTCTTCTAGGAAACATTAAGTTTCGCCGTGTTTTAATTACGAGCCTAAACGCGCGAGCACCCTCGACCTGTTTAAACGCGGGCGCGAGCGAGAGCAACTCGGCGAAGCAGCCGCAGTCGCTGGATTTCCGTGTCACGTGACGAGTGACGATAAACCCTCGAAATCATGGCCGCCCCATTATTTCGCGACGTGCCTCCGGCACCATATAATGGATACAGCGGCGCGCGCCCACCCGCCCACGTTCCCCGGTGCTTTCACGAGAGCGGCAGATCGACCTTTGTGCGCTAGATTTACGAGAGTCGACCTTAATTAATTGCTTTACCCCCGGGCCCCCACCCCCATCCACATCGCGCTACCCTCTACCACCACTCATCCGTGAACGCTGCAACTTTTCCTACGCAACCTTCTCTGTGACTTGTCCCTTTCCTCTCTGCCTTCCTCCTCTCTATCGCTGGACATTCGTTCGGACAGGGTTGACCGCCGGTGTCTAAGATTTTTACTCGTGAAACCCGACCCGAGGTCGCTCGGGGTTGCGCGAGGGTGCGATGCATGCGGCGAGTGTGCACGCGCGACGCCCGAAAGCTTACACGTCGATAAATCTCGAGGGTCCCTCGAGACAGCGAGACGATCCACGATACCTCTTCTCTCCCCACAATGATAGGATATGCATGGATAACCAAAGGGAGAGAACTCTCTCCTTCGGTTGCAAACTAACCATCGGCGATGTTATCTCATTATCCGCGATCTGTCCCAGGGGGGTGGCAATAAAAAACAGGGGAAGACAAATCTCCGACACGGAGTCACGCGAACCTGAGCGTGATTGAATTATATTAGCCATTTAAAAGATAAGAAAAAGACTGGAGAGAGAGAGAGTCTTATCCAGCTTATTTATCGGGAGTTTCAGATACGGATAAGAGCCTGACGGCCACTCCTGGTTGGAAGGGAGAGTCTCTCTCTCTCTCTCCCTCTCCCTCTCTTGTTTTTCTTTATAGATTTCAAATTTTAGATTTCAACCTGCTCACTTTCAATGTCCAATCGCTCGCCGCGAGAGCGCAATACGCTTAACTCGTGTCATTTGCATATGCCGAGAGCTCTGGCATTGCCAACCACCACCGCCCCCGCCACCGCCCCGCCATGTCAGGATAATTATCAGCATTTCATTCCGAAAGCGCGATAAACCTGCTTAGAATTTTGCCCCAACGCCTCGCTAATTTCTCATTTTCCAGTTTCCGTGACACGTGGCACGCGCTACACGTTCGCTTTTCTCGCATCCGTCTTTAAGGGAAATAACCAACGACAAGTCAGACGGAATAGTCCGACCGCCTTTGCCATGCGTATTCCATTCCATTTGATGGCATACGATAGTAGCCGGATCCTGAACCATACAACACTCTTCCAGCAGCCGCCTTACCGCTGGGAAGAGGCCATGAAATTTCCATGAAACAATTCCGAAGCCGAGACACGGAACGCGCGAGATACAAATTGCAACGGCCGAGAAATAGGAATCAAGCGTGGTGCAAGCTAGCTATCTAGCTAGCTAGCTGTAGCTAGTCCGCGCACACGAGGTCGTTCACTCGACTCTCGGAACTATCTAAATATTCAGATCAGCGCGACGAGAGCCAGGAATCCTAGTCCTGCCGCCTACTTTCTGCCTTTTCTCGCCTCTCCCTGCTGCTCCTTCTACCAGGGAATTGCAGGAGAACGAGGAAGAGTAGCCCAACATCCACGAGCAGTAGCCTCACCCATGCTCTTCCCCTTCCATTAAATACCTTAATCCCGAAACCTCAAAGTGATTCCCGTGCAAATCCCCGCAACCCGAGACACCGCCCATTTCCTCCCGGTATCCCGGTATCCAGGGGTATCCTGGAAACGAAAGTAATTTCGAGCTCCGCGAACGCGGTCCAAGCGATGTTGGATCCCGTGGATTACCCCGTCAAAATTGATGAGCTGGCTGACGCCTGCAAGACCCCGTGGTGCACGGGGGTGGTGGTGGCGGCAGCGTTGAAAGGCCCCGTGCAGCACCGAGTCCCTTGACGGCTCTTTATAACTCGGCGCGGAACATCCGGGGAGGGGGAGGGAGCGAACGCCGCCATCAAATCCATTCTAATCATACATAAATCTTCGCGGAGCTCCACGATACGAACACGTCAAAGTGCGAAATCCCGTTATGCATTTTTATAAACTCGACGCATACAAAGCGGAGGAACGAGAAACGCGCATACTCCTTGGGTGATATGTCGAAAATGTGAAAATGTAAAAATACGTTGCTCGAAACTCACCGGTTTCCCTCATAGGGGAGGAGGACGCGTGTACCGAGTCGTCGTCGTCGTCGTCGTCGTCGTCGTCACCGAGTCGTTATCGACGGTAAATCGCAAGTTGCCGTTATTAGACAATTGAGGGTGCAATCTATTGGAAATGGCTAATACTGGTACAGTCATAAATGAGATAGTTTGATATCCACGAGTTATATGCCGGACGCCCCATACGTTATCTCACAGAAAGCAAGTGAATCCACCACACGGCAACTGCTTCCTCGGGGAAATAAATATCGAAAGCTCGCGCGCAAACCGAAAGCTTTCTTCCTTCTTTCTTTCTTTCTTTCTTTTCTATTTTTCCTCTCTCTTATCTTTCTTCCTTCCTTCCTTCCTTCCTTCCTTCCTGCCTTCACTCAGCTACCCTTTATTCCGCGGAGCAAAAGCGATGGAAATACAAGTCTTTTTCTAATTAAAGCTCGACTACTTGAATTACTGTTAAGTTTACTAGACGACATTGCAATACCATATATCTCCTGCCATGGTTTACGAGGGCAATAAAGAAGCTGTAATTACTCGACTATGCTGTACACTTGTCGTAACCCCTGGCAAAGGGACTCGGAGTATCCTGGCGTGCGCGAGGATCCGTCACTTTACTGCGGTACCACCACCGCGCTGCTGTCCGACAAAGGGAACAATTAGCAGAATTCTTTAGTCGAGGGGAAGCAACCCCGAAGAAAAAGAGAGATGGAGAGGGCGGGAGGGTGAAGTTAGATTTTCCAACAAATCCGCGCCTTCTTCTCGGCAGGGTGGAAACGGATGAGCCGCGATCCACTACCACTACCACCACCAGAGAAGAGACCCAAGTCCATAATACCGTAAAGCTCGCCACAGTGTTATGTATATCCAGGATTACAGCAGCTAATAAAATACTCTTCCAAAGTGCTTCCTCCCTCATAAGCCAAAACTCCGGCCATTATCGTACGCGGCTTTCACGCGGCAGGCAATCTTCTAGATCCCCGGGATAAACAGGATAGGAGTGAGCACCGCGCGCGCGTCACTGCCAGAGATGATGATCACGGGAACGGATGCCAATCGCTATGGAGGAATTCGCAGATTTCCGCCAACTCTCCAAATATCACCCGTATTTCGCGAGACGCGTGTGGCCCAACGGGTCAAAGTTCACCCCTTCCGACACAATGCAACGTGTAATCTATGCGCGTGCTTCCTCGTCCCGTTACATCCCTCCTCCCCCGTTTATCAACCCCCTCTTCCTCGCCTTCGTACCTCGCGCAGTATCCGCGTACGCGTGTTCGACGTCGGTTACGCGGAGGAGCAGAGTTCTGGAAAAGCTAAAGAGGAGCTTCCCGGAGCGTGGAGAAAAGCTCGTTATAAGCTCTTCGAGCTTTAGTTACCGCTACGAAATTAATTAAAGCAAGCGAGACACGCTCGAGCGCACAACGCGATATCAAGGAATGTCCTCCGCGAATGAGAATCGGTTGCCGCTACCACCACCACCACCACCATTTCCACTTCCGCACCCCCGATGAAATCCCAAGGATCTCGATCCCTTTCAGCGGGATCGAATCTTCCACGACCATTAGCGCTTTTTACCATTACTCCTATCTCCATTAACGGGGAAAAACCTGAAAATAATTCAACCACGACGGCAAGGAGAATTGCCGGGAAACGGATACGTTACATTAGCCCCGTTAGACGAGCCTAGGCCTAAGCGGCCCTCCCTCTCTTCTCTTCTCTTCTCTTCTCTTCTCTTCTCTTCTCTTCTCTTCTCTTCTCTTCTCTTCTCTCGAACCGACCGACGAACCAACGAAAGCAAAGGCAAAAGCAAAAACCGTGGTAAAATGGAGAAAAGCTTCGTTCGTTGCTAGCCAACTCCCACGCAGTAGAAAATATTTCACCGAAATATTACCAAGTAATTCCTAGCTTCGCGTTATTTATGGGACCGTTGACCGTGCATGAAAACTCGTAACCCCTCGGATGTGGGTTGGAAAAAAAGATTCACAACCACAAACCGTACTTTGTACAACGAATGCATTAAAATATAGCCGACCGATAGTTTATTCCGATTCATCGTATATTTCCAGCGATATCCCTCCTGTTCTCTTCCGCCTTCACCCCGCCGCTACTAACCACACCCTCGCCACCACTCTCACCGTCACCCTCGCCCCGATTCAGGAAATCATTATTTTTCCCTAAAAACTCGGCGGGACAAATCGGTGCTTTTTCACGGCAGCAAATTCCTCGTTTAATAACGATTGTTTTCCGAGTATCGCGAGAGCTATTCTAACGAGTGAATCTCTGAAAATTTTGTCACAGATACGCTCAGTATGGGAGATCGTGCAATCAACTCGGAGAGACATGGGAGTCAGAGCAGCAGACCACGGCAGCAGACGCTGGACCACACTTCCGGGCTGAAAACGACGCCGGAGCCCACGTTCGACTTCTCCCAGAGCACGAACGTCACAGCCCTGATCGGCAAGACTGCCTATCTCACTTGCAGGGTGCGGAACCTGGGCAACAAAACTGTGAGTATGGAGGAAGAGAGAGAGAGAGAGAGAGAGATAGCGGTCCTCCACCGGTCCGAGTCGTAAAAAGGAATCGAGATGATCCGTTGATAGCATTATCCGCGTTCCCAGGGGGGGGGGGGGGGAGGGTAAAGGGGAAGGAGAGGAATGGTGGGCAGGCAGCGAGCAAAGAGAGACCGAGGGGATGATTTATGCGCGTAGATTTACGGCCGATCCTACTTTTTACGGGCGAGAGCCTGCTGCCTTATTACCTGCAGATGCTACTATGTAGATTTCAACAAATTTATATCACGAGGTAATTATGGCCAAGAGCCGCATCCGTCGTCTAGTCTTTTCCTCGTCGAGGGAGCAAAGCGAAGCGGAAAATCTAGTCCTCCTAAAGACCTTAGGAAAAGCGATTTGCAGGAAATAATCGAATTGGCCGAGCTCGATTGGACGTTAATCGACCTTCGAGGCAACTGCAAACTCAATTTTATCGCTGTGACATGACTGTGTGTCTCTGTATCAGCGATTGGTCGATTGAAAATTATGCAGAAAGCTGCTCAAATTATTTCCTCCCCACCTTCATTTCTCCCATAACACACGTGTGTCGATGAATGACGAAGAGAGGACGGAGGGAGAGACCGAGCGCACTGATAATTTCCACATTGATGAATTAGAGCTAGAAAAACGTTTTACGCGCAAATTCATTAGTAGATCCAACGCGTCTCTTTCTCTCGAAAACTAGTTTCCAAGTGTACGCGAGGGGGCTACGGTTAAAATTCCATCCCGGATACTACTCCCTCTCTCCTCTCTTTTCCACCCCTTTTAAACTCGATGGGCAAGAGAGAAATCGTTCCTTCTTGAAAAATCAATTCTTTCGATAGCACCATCTAATCGAATTACGCTAACTAAATTCGTAGAATAATGCTGTTCCATGTAAGTCGATCCATTCTAGGATTTGTTCGATTCTCCAGAGTAATTTAATTATTCCATTTCCGCGAACGAGATATGTGAGGAGAGAAAACCGATTAAGGATTTAATGAATTTATCATCCGAGAAACAACGGTTCCTTGTCTAAATACCGAGAGCTAAATTCCATCATCGTCGCCACACACACACACACACACACCCCCCATCATCCATAGCGCCATCACCCCTCGTACTTAACGAAACATTCATGAGATTCACCGAAAGACTGGTATACACTCGCGTCAACTGTTTAGTATTGGGCTTTGAAAAGTCCAATGCTACCATCCTTCATTCTTCTTCTTGTCGAGGGTTAAATCGACTGTTGAACGAGAGAGCGGCAGGAAATTGATTCATTTTAATAGAAATAACCGATCATGTTTCACGAGAATGGGTCAAGGAAAGAATGCTGAATGCTGAATGCTGGGGCAAGTAGAGAGGGTAAGGGGATGAAAGGGTCAATGGAGAGGGAGAAGAAGGGCTTGAAAATGTAGGAAGAAGAATTCCACCAACTTTCGCGATTTTACTCGTCATGTGTGTGATCGGCTACGAAATTCTATTTATTTATCACTTGAATTCTCAGCGTTCTGCGGATCATTCAACTTCGGTGCAGTGCTGCTGCACTACATTCGTTAAATACCCGCATAGTGGGCTACTAATCTGATTAATGGAAGGATAAATGACGAGACCGATTGACTGATTTTCATTAAAATCATGATAATCCAATGTTACCCTGACTCGATGGATCTCTCTCACAATACAGCTATGGAATGTCCGTTAAAGTCACAGGATAATATCCTAAATGGGCCGTGAACCAATATGACTGGCTAACATACAATTCTAGTTTAATCGAGATCAACTACTATTCATTACCGTAGCTATTGTAATCTTTTAATGATACCTTTGCTTCCTCTAATATCATTATCGATGGAAACAAATTCCCCACTCGACTTTCAATTTAAATACCAATAAAATCATACAGCAGGATCCACGGATAAGCACCTTTATCAAAGGATTAAAGAAGGATTACCTACTTTTACCCTCTCTCTCTCTCTCTCTCTCACCGCCCCTCTGAAATACACGCGCGCACGCGCACAAATACGCATAGACAAAAAGCACGGGGGGCACATCGAGTTAATTAATGCAAGACCATAAAACTAATTAAAAGGCAAGGATGCAAACTTCTCGACGGAAATAGAAAAAGCTACCCTCCCCATCCCCCTCTCTCGTGGGGCTCTCCGGCTCCCATACGTTCGAGCCAACTACTAGTAAAAGTTCAATTTGCATTTTAGCTACGTTGCTACAGAGCAATCCAAATATTTACAGATTCGTGGATGATTCGAATGAAAGATTATCGCGCAAACCAATTTCCCTCTATTTTTCCTCATTCGCGTTTTAATCCGGCTATAAATCATAGTTTAATCTGGATAAGCAGAAGCAATCGGTAAATTGATATTAGGGTTTATCAAGTTCAGATTATAATTGATTAAGGCGTGATCGATCGGTATGATCATCATCAATTAGAGCCTCGTGAAAAATTTCCGATTGCTTTATAGATGTGCTTTTCGATGGGAATAATGGAGGAGACAAATGGACAAGCGTACAGATCTACAAATGTACAAAAGCTAAACCTACGCAGACAAGCGTACCCCAAAAGCGTTTTCAAGGGTTGCGCGAGCCATTCCATTCCATGCGGGAGAATGGTAAAAATTGACATGCATCAACGTTCATTCGACTTGTCAGTCGGAACCGGTGCTGCTGCTTTGTAGACAATTTGGGGAACCATTTGCCATTCTGTTATGCCAGTAGCAGTTTTGCTTAACGTTCGGCATTCATCATCCCCGACAGTTTGGGAGGGTCCGTAGTTTAACTGGAATATGCCAAGACGCTCCGCTTCGCTCCGATGGATAAGTTCACAAGTGCTATATTGTAGCTCTGTAACCTCTGTTCCTAAGACTAGGAACAAGCTGATCGCCAGACGTTCAACGACGCAAACTTCTACCGAGTAAATGTGCTAAGTGGTGCCAACAACCTACACACCACCCCCTACTATCCACCCTCACATATGCATCAACTCTACTATTACTACTGGCTGCTATTGCTGCTACTGCTTCTGCTGCAACGCTGCAGACGAATTACACACGCCCGTGGCTTCTCTCGTCGCTATCCCCTGAAACTACCCCCTCCTCCTCCTCCCCCCCATCCTCTTTTGTGTATAGCGATTTTCACAAAACTAATGTTAGCTCATTAAGCTTGCCGAAAAATAATTAACGTCTCTCTTTCTCTGATTCATGCTGCTGGGTCGCGTTATTTCATTTGGCAAACTTTATTAGCCAATGAAATTATCGGAAAGAAGGACAATAATAGTGATAATGAAAATGTCGAAATTCGAACGAGTCTAATTGCATCTAATTGCCTAGTTTCTTTTCTTCGATAAATGTTCAATTCAATAGTTTTTCTCCCGTGAACTTATCTCCATATTCATGCTACAATGCAATTATCAGGAATTTCAGAGAGGAAGAGCGATGGGAATTTTAATTCCATTCGGCGTCCCTGCTAATGAATTGCCCTGAATTGGCCAGCGCCACTCTCCCATTATCGAGGACATCTTTGCAGCGGGATAAACGCAAAGCTCTCTCTCTCTCTCTCTCACTCTTCGTCATACCTTCCAACTAATTCTCTCTCTCTCTCTCTCTCTCTCTCTCTCTCCCTTCACCGCCCTCCCCCCCTTTCTATCTCTCTTTTTTTTTTTAACAAACACCGACATTTTAGTGAAATTTTCTTTGGCGTTGAGGCAAACCTTTCGTAATTTCAAGAGGGTACGAGAAAGCAAGATTTAATACCTTGATTGTCCTTGGTAAAATGTACGCGTGTCCCTCTGGGAGATTCAGTTGATGTGGCAGCGACGGAGGCGTCGATTCGTGGAAAACTTTTCTCTCTATTTCGGGAGCAACTACTTTTCCTACCTTCTCTTCCTTTTGCTTCTTCTCTTCCTAAGCCACGGATCGGTGGTGGCTTTTGACTTTTCGCGAACGAACGAATAGACGATACCGACGAAACAGAAGAAGAGACCACGCGGCATCTCGGTGCGCTCGATCCTTACATTTCGGGACTTGGTAAACTTCTTCGCGGTGCCCTTTCCATATACTATAGATCCTACTTCATAAAACTAGAGACCCTCCTCGAGTTCACTAGATTACTTTTCCCGTAGTAGCTGATAGAGCCAAAAATTGACGCAAATACACTCCAAGACCTAGCGCTATCTGATCAAGATATAGAAATACTTTGGCCAACTACTCCCATGCTTTTACGATGATACGTCAGCCATTTCAGTCCTTTTAAACTTCCAGCGGCGCACGTTGGAAGAAAAAGGAAAAGAAAAGAAAAGAAAAGGAAAAGGGAAAGGGAAAGGGAAAGGGAAAGGGAAAAGAAAGAGCAAGAGCAAAGTTCCGACCAATGAGAATGATGTCCTCTATTTATTCGCGACCAAGGAGACGAGCGCGCAAACGTGAAAACTGCGCGAAAAATAAAATAAAACATGACCGGGAAAGGACATTCGTCAGAGGGGTAGAGGCAGGCAGGCAGAATCTTTTTCTCTAAAGTCTGACAGTTTTAAGGGTGAAACTACTGAAGCAACGAGCTCAAAGGGCGGTCGATTGCTTCATGATAATGGAAAACGTGATTTTCAGGTTTCCTGGGTGAGGCACCGGGATATCCACATTTTAACAGCTGGCGCATACACGTATACGAGCGACCAACGCTTTCAAGCCCTCCATAGACAAAACTCTGGACAGAACAACGAATGGTCGGAGTGGACTCTGTGCATCAAATGGGCGCAGGAAAGAGATCAGGGAATCTACGAGTGTCAAATATCGACTATTCCTGTCAAATCCCATCACTTCCGGTTAAATGTCGTTGGTGAGTAGTATGACAAACGTTTTGCTGGTTCGTTCATTCGTTAATTCATTCGTTTAATTCGAGAGGCTAAATCGTAATGAAAAGTAGTAAAAAGACCTTCGCGTCGGATTTATCTTTGAGAAGATCCCCTTGCCTGCCTGGCCCGCTGTCTGCCTGCCGACATGCAGGGGAAATATATAACCTATATAAATATAGTTAAGTAACGTGGAGAAAGAAAAGCCCTTTTTTATCGCAGTGCCGACAGCAACGATACTGGGCGGACCAGAAATGTACGTTGGCGCGGGCAGCACGATAAACCTGACGTGTGCCATACACTTCAGCTCGGAACCTCCAGCCTACATCTTCTGGTATTACAACGACAACGTTGTAAGCTACGACAGTCCCAGGGGCGGAGTGTCGGTGATAACTGAAAAGGGAAATGACGTCACCACATCATGGCTTCTCATACAAGCGGCACAACCGTCGGACTCGGGGGAGTACAGCTGCAAGCCCAGCAACGCTAATACGGCATCCGTCAGAGTTCATGTTCTAAATGGTAAGAATAATCAATCGAGTGAACCGATCCTCCCTCCCCTCCGCAACCCCACTCTTGAAAAATCCACCGTACACAGCACGGCTAAGTAATTAGGGTTAGTTGAAATTATATATCCTGCTGCTTATTATCAAGTATAGGGAGCTTTAAGCACCGAGGAATAGCAAACAGAACGACGGTGCACAACTTTCAAGGCAAATTGCGAAACTTTGCCGCTGAGTATTTTCGCGCAAGCTCTCTGAAATTTGTAGCGGCGCAGCACGCTGAAAACTTGGATAAATTCATTATCGAATTTGACGCGAGATATTTTGTCTAATAATCGAGCAAACTACTTTTTCTTTTCCATTTTCTCACTCCTTTTCCTTCTCCTCTTCCTCTCCCGCCATACCGACTACCCCGTCCTACTCTGTTGGATCTGCTTTCGACAAGCCATCGGGGCGACTCCTTTTGGACATTTGTCATTTTTACTTTCCAGCGAATTGGTCGTCCGGCTTGGCAACTGGTGAAACCGAGCGCATCTTAACTAATCGAGTAAACGTACGAGCAATAGTATATAATCGTTACTTTTTATCGTTAGTAGATTCCGATGCGCGAGAGGAAATTCCGCAGTAGTTTCAACGATCCTAATTTTCGGGACGAAATTCGGGCGCCAGTAGTGCCGACCCCCGCAGTTACGCGAGAATTGTTCTAGCGCTCATCGCCCGTTCTCCACGCCGGAAGGAGTCTCTTCGCGAAATTTCCTGTGACCCGATAAGAGGCGCGAGACACGGGCAAAAGCCAGCGACGTACACGTACACGTACACGTACACGTACACGCGTCTCTAGTCTGCACATGCATTCGCAGACACACGTACCAAGTTAGGATGGGGCCAACCAAGACACAGCCAGAAATTTACGAGCACGAACTTCGAAGAGCCGATTTCCAAAAGCTCACCGATATCGCGTGGACAGGCCGGAAATTGCATTTCGATCTCTTCCATGAACTATGTATCGGCGCGACAAAATATTTGACGAGATGGCAAGTGGCTACTACTGTCGAATTGACACGATTTTCAGCGTTAACACCGTTCCTCTCTCTATCTCTCTCTCACTTTTTTTTTAACCCTCTACTGAAAGGGGGGAAACCAGTTTTTTCCCCCTTGGAAAATACTGCATCTTTTTAGGCATATGGACTTGGATTCGAATCGAATCGTACAACTAACCAACCAACCCACTCACCCAACCAATTCCATCCGTAAAACACTCATTGCCGAAAACGTGTGCACGCACGTCCAACTATCGACTACAATAGCAATAATTCTACAATGAAATTACTCACTGTAAAAAAGATGGGGGAAAATTATGGGTTCCGATGCTTTCACGTTTTCCAACGTATTTCTATATTTGAAATTATAGATTTCCGATGTATCCGCAGTACGAACGAAATAATATAATTACAATATACGAGAGAAGAGGATTGTAATATAGCGATTCCACTTTATTGGAACATTTCAAACAATTTTTAAAATCACTTTCAATATAGTCCTGATTAAATTATGAGCTTTTTTACGGCATTACAGGTCCATAAAAGCTCGCGGTAAAAGCGAAAACGTTATTTGTGTTTCAGGTGAACGACCGGAAGCCATGCAAACTGGTACGGCTGGACCGATTCTATCCTCGAGTTGTCTTTTGGTGTCTCTCATCATTTTGTACATATCTTCGGTGTAAACAATTAAATAATTAATTAACGAGCAACGTTGCGGTGGTAACGGCGGCGGCGACAGCGGCGGCGATGACAACCACGACGAATACGACTACTACTACTACTACTATCACCAATACTGCTGCTGCTGTTGCTGCTGTTACTACTACTACTATGCTGCTATTATGATTACCGCGATGACGATTCAGCCGGTGTCCCGAGTATGCATTTCCTGTGTTGTTTTCTGCACTTCGAACTCAAAGACAAAGATGACAGTGCGATACGTGCGTTTCCAAACAATCTCTTCCGCTGGAAAACCAATACTCGATGCATAGGGTAAAATACCCATTTATTGGTACTTACGAGAATTTCATCTATTGTTAAATACACGCTCACGTACACATAAACTTGTTACACATACGCGATTTGACGTTCTGTATCGATAAACAATTATTCGTTTGTTTAAACAACGCCGCGGGATATTCTCTCAGGCGTTTTAAATTATGTATTTTTATGGACACAATAAAGTTTCATGCCAATTATTAAAACAAGGCCAACCATTGGGACATTTACCCTGTGTGTTCTGATGCGAATGCATCCTCCAGTTTTACGCGCGTAACGCAAGTGGGGAGATTCTCGTCGGAAGGTGGCGGTGCTGTTTCCTTCGATGTCTCAAGTGTACTCGCGAGTGTGTGCTCGATGATTCAAGATTCACGGAATTTACTCAGCTTGCTCTTTTCTATCCCGGTAAGCCAAAGATAATCCGTATCGAGAAGAACCGATTTATGCAAACGTAAAGGTAAGAAACGATCGTTTCTTCTTCCGCGGTGCGACTCGTCGTAAGCTTCGGGAAAAAGAGAACCTTTATTTATTCACGTCGTTATACCACCTCTTCTTTCTCCCTTTATACCTATCTTCATCCATAGCAACCACTGCTGTTTCGCGGTAGCAGAAATAATTATCAATTATCGTTTCACATTGGTCAAACTAACGAAACCGACAAGAACGACGAGACTGACGAGATCGACGAAACCGACGAAACCGACGAAACCGACGAAACCGACGAAACTGATGAAACTGGCCAAACACAGTCGTTAATTAACGGTGGCGACCCACGCTAGTCCTTGTAATTCAATTATTCCTCTGAGCCCGAATAAAAACCAGATAGAAAAATGCTTTTCAAACTGAATTACGATGATATTTCCAATATGGACACGGAGAGTTTATCGGTGATATTTGCCGTTCAATGTGACAACTACACGCAGCTTTTCAATGATAATTTTCGTTTCGGACAGCCACGTTGAAGCTCTCAGAACCGAATGTGCAGGCAAATGTACATCGCGGAGAGTGGCGGAAAAAGATACGGCCAAATCTCTTTCAGCCGATTTGCGAGAGCGACGATAAATTAACATCGACTAAAGCGATTGGTCCGCGCGATGCTTGAAAAACAAATCTATCGGAGAATCTTTGAAAATCTTTAGCGCACGCTCGCGCTTGATTCAAGGGGAACACAGACGGAGATGGAGCGGGTCTGTGCTTTTTTCGTAATCGAGAGAATCTCCCTGATCCAAGGCGGAAGAGACAAGTGGAATTTTTGACGTCGCCGTGCTCAAACAAACGTCAAGCGTCGTCGGCCACCCCTTCTCAGTCACAGAGTTCGAGCCTCCCCCTCTTTCTTTCCATCCTTCGCTCGAAACTCTTCGACCAAAGCTTCTCGCTTTTTAACGACTACGATCGGGCCGGGGCAGCGTTCACGCGGATTTGTACATAGCCCCTCTGTATCATAAATTGTGGCCGTTCAAGCGTTGCACCAGCGATGGATACGTCGCGCATCCAATTGTTTCGGAGCGTTCGAGCGCCACGTAAAAAACTGCGTTCTACCGTTGTTGCTAGTGATGGTGATAGTGATGGTGCTGACCCGGCCAAAATTTTCAAGCGAGAATCGAAACCCCGGCACACGCGACCAGCTATGCATAGTGCACCGTAACTTTGCGCACACGCAGGTGCGTAATCAATGCGACAGACATACACACGCGCGCGCGATTGGTGCACGTCGAAACTGAGGGAAAAGAAAGAATCTGGAGAAGCAACGCCACACCCTCGATCCCCTCTTCGCCCCGGTAAAAGCGGCTGACACGCAACGATACGCCAACGATGGTTGCACAATAGCCAACGTGGAGTTGCGGTTATCGCGCACGCCAAACTTTGCTCCCCGGGGCACGGACACGGGGGATAAACATCCCCCTTCCCACATCGTCAATGGCTGTTTCGGACACTGTGCGTTAGGTGATTCGTGTAAAACGCTGCTGTTAAACAAGGCGGTAGCCAACTGCGAAAGAAAGACGATTTTCCTGAAAAGTTCTTTGAGAGGAGGGCAGCCAAGGCATGGGAGAGGCATGGACGTGGGGGTGGGATACGAGTTAAATCCAAAGTATGCGAGCCGTTCGCGGGGTGGTGGGGAATATGGTGGGAAAGCGGCGGAAAAACGCCGGGAAGAATAAACGCCTGGGCTAAAAGGTCGCTATACTACTAAGGCGCGACGACCAAACTTGTCTGATATATTTCAGGGCTTTTTCACTTTTGCAGCCACTCGTTCCTCTCTCCCGCTCCTCTCCTCTCCCCCTCCTCCTTCTTTCCACCTTTTTTCCTTCTGGGAATCGCCGCCGGGGTAACTACCAGCCCTGAAAAATACCTCACCGTGTTTCCTCGAGTGCAGAGAAGCGACGACGATACCGATCGCGAAAGCTTCGCTCGCGAAGCGAGCAAGCAACGTGGTGACTCTTTTCAGAGCTTCAATCCCCTCTCCCTCTCTCTCTCTCTCTCTCTCTCTCTCTTCTCCCCTTTTCGAGCGTAAAGAGTTTTCGCGGATTTACCGATGGCTGTCTCTGGCGCACATCGACTTTTCTCGCACGTCTCTCCTCGAAACTTTTCCAGAGAGAGACCGGGCGTGCGCGCAACTACCACCAACGCACGTTCGTTTAGCAAAGAGACACGGGCGATGAAACAAATTCGAATTCGTTTGTTCCACGTGGGTGGACCTACAACCGGTCGCGAGTTCGATTCAATTCCATTCGCGCCCGGAATTCAATTGGAAGTAGCGCTTGCCCGCAAAATGCCCTTTCCCCTACGCTCCGTAACTTTGTCAACAACTTTCACAGCGTGGCTACCCTCCTTCGTGGTGATGGTGGTAGTGGTGGTTTTCCCAAGCTCTGGCGTGTTCCGTGCTTCCGGTTTCGGCTCTGACTCCATCTACGATTTCGCATCTGAATCCAGGTCACCTTAACCGAAGGGAGAGTCGTACCATCCATACCCCCCTCACCCGCTCCGTCTCTCCTCTCAAGTGATACGGAATGGGGAGGGAAGGAAGGGAGAAAAGGGCAAGGAACTGACTACCGATGCGTGTGCAGCAGTAAAATGAAGAGCAAAGTGTTATCTCGTCGCATTGTCTGATCGCCGGACGGGGGATGGAAGGAAACGAATACGCAGTAGTAGAATACCATTAGCGTTAACGAATAATCTATCGTGGCGCAATGGAGAGAGAGAAACGAACGGGACAAACTCCAGCCACTTTGAATGACGGCGATGCCAAGAGCGCGCAGACATAACAGAATCCGTAATCCCAGTGATATCGTTAGAATAGATAGATATATTATTGTACATACTATGACATTGCGATGTTTAATAAATAAAAACGTTGAAAAAATTGCATCTTCTTTTTAACGTCGAAAATAACCAATCAATCTCTTTGATGGTGAAAATCTCAAGTCTTCTTGCTCTTTTTCGTGAACCCGTGTGCTCCGAGTTCCCTCTTCCCGACTCGACTTTCTTGAAAATTGCATGTGAATCTAACGGGGGTATAATTACGAGTACATAAGAATGCAAGGATTGAAAATTTAGCTCCTGGAACGTAGCCCATCTACGTTTAAAAGCTGTACACTGGCTTTCTTCCAAATTAAGGCTAACTAACCGCCGATGGGAGTTCTTCTCCGAGTTTCTGCAACGGGGAAAAAAGTTGGAGGAGCTTCCCGCAGCCAGGGAAACTCGGCTCGCCTTCCGCTAAAGGAAAATAAAGCAGAGAACGGCGCAAATCCAGTGCTATCGCGTTTACCGAGCAATCCGGAAAAACTGGAATGCAAATAATGAATGTTTCAGACGAGTTTCACGTGGTGGGCGTCGCTAGGGTGAAACGTCGCGATAAATCTGCGCGGACGGAGATTCTATCTGGCGGAGACAAGGACGAATGCTATTGGAAGTTAGCGAGAACTACGGTAAGTACTGAGAAAGTGATACACAAGACTTGCACGTTTCTTTTCAAACCCAGCTACGTGTACTTTGCGCAGCGCGAGGGCGTCTCGACGTCTTGACATTTTGTGGCTTACCAATCTTAACAATCTCTTATGCATGTGGAATTAGAGTGTCTTTTTGAGGCTGCTCGATGCTTTACCTGATAATTTATCGCAACTAACAGCAAACTAGCAACAAATTATTATGGTATTACAGTACTTCCAGCAGAATCCAAGCTAATGAAATATTCAACGTGTACGATCGACAAGCTCGGTAAACTCAGTGGGAGAAGGAAGGAAAGGAAGGAAGGAAGGAAGGAAGGAAAGCAAGCAAGCAAGCAAGCAAGCAGGAAGCTTCCTTGGCTCGTTAGCGAAAACTCGAATTAAACACCCGGTAAACTTTGAAAAATCTAGCGAATACAGAGAGAAAAAGCGTAGTAAAAAGAAGCGGTAAAGAGGGGGAAGCGGTAAGGAGGGAAAGCTCCGAAAAGTTGCCAGAGAAAAATGGACAACAAGGTAATTGGAGTAGCGAGATTTTCGCCTATCTCGACAGAAATGCGGCAGGAAAATCCCCGAATCTGACGGGCCGACAATGCGCGTACCACCCCAACCCCACTAGTAGCTTGCTTGCTTCCTTCCTTCCTTCCTTCCTTCCTTCCCACCCTCCCCTTTCCCTGCTTTTCTCTATTCCCTCCTCCCTCCTCCCTTTCTACTTTTTCTCGCAGACAGATGGACTTTATCGCCCGACGGTGGCCGTTAAGGAGCAAGAACGTGATCCAGTTTCGAGGTTAACTACAAATTTCAGGGCAGCGACAGAAGCACGCCGCGAGAGCGAGTACACGCCCCGAATATCTCGCTATTTGCGCTTCGGACTTTACGGCTCCCGTGCGAGATCGTTGGAGGCAAAGTGGAACGGAGGGAGGAAGAGAGAGAGAGAGAGAGAGAGAGACGAAAGGGGCGTACGTGCGGTGAGAACAAGGAAACCGCTGTAGAAAGATGGATAGATGAACACTCGCGCGCGCGCGCGCGCGCGTATGTGTGTATACATACAGGTTAAAGAGATCCCGGAGGAAAGAGAAGAAGAACGGCTGGGTGAACGTGAAGGAAGAAACGTAGAAAGGGGTTTCCAGCGTTACTGGAAAACGGCACGTTTGCACTGGATGCTCCGCGCGGAGAGGGATGAAGAAAAAGCAAGAGGGAAAGAGGGAGAGAGGGAAAGCGTTTTATGGGCCAGGCTAGATGGTCCGGAACGCGGGGGCAAAATAAAAAGGATACTTGAGATCCTGAGCGCAAAGTAGAGGGGGCAGGGGGAAGGACACGTTACAGATACGCTTTTTCCATTAACTCCTTCTTGACACCGACGAACGCAATGTTCTCAAGGAAAAGGATATGTACGGACAGCCATCGATTTAACCAAGAAGAAGAAGCGACGTTCTCTAAGAAGCCTGAATCAGTCTTTCTCAGTGGAGAACGGTGAACGGTAAACGGTGAACGGTAAATGGTGAACGGTGAACGGTGAACGGTGAACGGTGAACGGTGAACGGCAAACGGCAAACGGTACCACCCTACCACAACGATGTGTCGACGCTCGGGAAATCTTCCAACAGTACCATGTTTTAGGCATTGCGCCTCGTGTAAACGTTATTTTTATTTCTCATCCAATCAAAGGAAAGAGTCACTACCACTATTTGCAACAGATTGCAAATGGAAATTTGTCAAGGTGAAATACTTGAAATGGAAGGAAGGAAGCGAAAACGACAGACAATCAATTAGATCAATCGATGATCAAGTACTTATGTCGCGCTACATATGACGAATGGCCTCCGTTACTCGAGAGATACATTGTCCGTTTCCACGCGTAATCTCGATAAATCATCGTTCGGAGATAGATCGCCTTCGAGCGGCTTCTGCCAAGCCATAATTATCCTCGATACCACGAGACAAAGACTGCTCGCGAGACAAAGTTACCCTGACGAAACTTTGTTTCGACCAAGTCTGTCCGCCGCTCCTTCCTCCTTTAGACCACTACCACCACCACCACCATCACATCACTTCCTCCTAAAGAGACTTGCAAGCGAGGTCATCAGGATCTAATAACCCTTTCGTCTGCTTCCAAATGGGTCTAGAGACCGACCAAACGCTATATGGTTTAGCTTGGGGTTCTCGTTGTCATCGTCGCTAAACACGCATTCTCATGTAAATAGGCAAAGAGGGGTGATAAATACCATGGCTGCTTTAAATCGATCCAAAGATCCTCGTATTCTCGAGAAACAGCGTTGCACGAAAACTTGGAAATCAGTTTCGAAATGAAAATTTAAGCCAGTACATAACTAGAGAGAGAGAGAGAGAGAGAGAGAGAGGGTAGAGGGGAAGAGAAAAGGACACTGACTCTTTAAGAGGGTCGCCAAGAGCGTGAGGGACATTAGTTCCAATTGGTAATTGCGCAGTTGGATCTTGCGAGGATAAATGGACGTATCCACGTCACGCAATTATCTTACTACTGGATTCCTGCTGGAGGTGATAATTATTCGGGCGCTAATTAGCCGACAATATCACCGGAGGGTGCAATGAAGACTGGGATGTAATTTAAAGCAATTACATTCTACGCACACTCGTTCGACCGATGTTTGAACTAACCGATATTGCACACGTGAGAGGAATTTTTTAAAATAACGCTAGAGTATCGTCGCTCTATTTCCCTAGTCCTCCATTTCATGGAATTTCACTTTTAATAGATTCTCCTGAAAGCTTTCATATAATTCCTCTTGCCCTTCCCGCTTCTTCTTTCTCCTGTCCTGTTCCACGATTCAATTTTCGAAATAATTTCCGGTCATTTTGCAACTCGTTGACACATCGCCGTCGTTGATTTAAGTCAGCCGCATTAACGAGGGATCGACGCTACGAATTATTTTGCAAGTTCAAGCAAATGAAATCTATTAAGTAGATTTTACGACATCCCAGATCCACTTCTCCACTAATTAACTGAAATGGATAATAATTGTACCGCTACAATAACGATTAAGCCAGGTGAGAGCCGATGCAATCGAATTAAATACGTGCGGGAACTCGCCACTCAAATCGCACGACTCGATAACTCTTCAACAATCCCTTAACCCTCTCCCCCCCCCCCCTCCTTCGGTTAAAGATTCCAATGGACCGCAAGTCGTGGATGGATTGACTGAACTTTCAGAGATGACAAAGATGTCATCTCGTTCATTTCGACTAGAAGCAGCAATGGAGGTAGCGGTGATGGCGGTGATGCGTCTATTTCAGTTCCTCTCCTTCTCTCTCTCTCTCTCTCTCTCTCTCTCTATTTATTCCTCGCTTCGCTTATTTATTCGATTTTCCACGAAACTTTCAACCGTGCGCGGCACATCGCCACTGAAATCCGATATAAAATGACTCCTCTTCGCGTTTCAGCTTCTTCAGCAAACTGCATAAATTCGGCTACTTGGCTATCAAATAGCGCGCAAACAGCGATTCGCGAAAACCCATTTTAAAATCGATCTGGGCAATTTCATTACGCGTTTCACTAAACAATGCGCGAGGTGTCGGATTAATTTCTATCCGGAAAAATTGGCCAGAACGTATAAAATATATTTTAAACCTGTCAGACGTGTGCGCGAACAAGCGGAAATGCGTTAGTCGTGAGATACTTTATGAGGATATTTCGTTACCAAAATGCCATTATCGCAACATTACTGGCTCGAAACAAAATACCCCCTGCGCGCTTTTAAATGACAAATGCACCAAGTTGCAAACGAACGCTGCAATTTTCGAGATAAAGTCCATTCCCGATGCCGATGAGTGCTGCGCGCGACCAAAGAAGCAGTAGTTTTTACCACTCTTGATTCCAAGTAGTACAAGTCGGTTTTTATCGGACGGCTCTCCTGACCTGAGCATTTCTCGAACTACCAGACCTACATCACCATCTCTCTCACTTTCCTTGATGTGATCCGCGAATAATTTCACTGAAATAACTCTACTAATTGGTCGATCAATATTCCTTGGTGAGTTATCGCAAGGCTTGATTATAATTTAAAAGTGGGAGGTTAGAAGAAACTCCTCCAAGCTCAAAACGTCTTTTCCAAAGAGTCGACTCGCGTTTATCTCTCCCAACGCATTCGACGTGGCATCCGTAACGAGAACTGTATATCCCGATTCGACCAATAAATCGTCATAAGCGTATCACGCACTACCCTCCGTCCCTGCCCTCTTCCTCTCTAGCACTTTCCAGCAGTTAGGACAAGCCACCGCATGGAATACGTAAGCGAGTTTGCCGCCGCCGCCACCGCGCTACTTGATTCACCCCTCCCGTAAACCAGTTCCACTGCCAAGGATGGAAAGATAGGAAGAAAAGAGAGTGAGAGAGACAGCCCTTTCCCTGTCTCCATCACAGAAAAGATGAGCGAGACTCGTATCAAGTCAAATCAGATACCACGAGACGAATGTAATAAAATTAGATAAAGAGAACTACTGCCGCTAGCGGAAACCGCGAAAAGATCAATTTTTATGCTAGAAAAAATTACTATATGCCCGTCAATGGGGTACCTACCTACCTACCTAGAAATTTCTACAATGACCGAATATGCGAGAAATTCCAATGGACTCCGCCGACCCATTCCCAGCGAAACGCGATTGCCAGTGGTGGTAATTTCGTTAAATAAGCTGAACCTAAAATTATGACGGTGAGATTCTGGCACGATGGTTTGCGAGTTCCAGAGGAAACTTTGCTAATACCGAGGAAGGTGCGAGTTATTTTATTCGATTGCGGTGTGGCCGGGAAGATAAAGACTCGTGGAGGTAGGGCCAAGGAGATGCAGTGAGCTAGAAGAAGTAGAAAGGGTCGAGCATGGATCAGACCTGTTATTCGCGGTAGGAGCCAGGGGCAAGAATCAAAAGACTGCGAAAATGAAATGGTATATGTTGATGAGGGAGGAGAACCGGAAGTAAGCCAGACGCCCAAAGTCTGGAATGTGAATGGGCTAGTAGAATAGAACCAGCTTAAAACGAAGATGAAGATGAAGAAGCAAAATGGATTGTATAAATAAACAAGGGAGCACGTACTACTGGCAGCTAGGGATAGAGTTTGAAATAGGTCAGACCAGACAGCAGCATTTACAAGTATCGTAGAGAAATGAAAGTTGGAAGTTGGGATGAAAGCGGAGAAATAGGAAAATAAGTGGGAGGCGAGAATGAGGGTGGAAACAAAAACAAGGGGATGGCTCCAATCAGGTGGAAGATTGTGCTCTCGCGCAAGAGAGAGGTAAAATGGGAAAGAGAGGGAGATATTCATTATGGGGTGGATGGGTGACTCTCGCTCTCTTAAATGGTCCGCGTATAACGGCCTGAGAAATGGCATTGTTTTGACCAGTCGGCCGTTTTGCGCAATTCGCAACCTGCAACTTGCAACTCGCAGCTTGCAACTTGCAACTGCAGCTCCATCGTAATCTACGTCGTCGCATGCACACGTACGAATAAACAGGTATTTTCTACCAGCGCAAGCGATCCTGCTGCACGCGTACACGCACGCACACCACTTTTACGCGAATAGAAGCGAACAACGTTAACGCCGCGGCACAAATGCACCTTACGCTGTTGCACACGTCGACGCTAAGTGCTTTATGCACTCGTAATACCCATCGAATGGCCCGTGCGAATCGATGAGAAATCACCGAACGCGTGTACGACGATTCCAAAACGTTGATTCCGGCGAGGTTTTAATAAAAATCTACCATTGTTACTTCCATATGAAAGCCATTCCTTAATATTTTATCAAACAAAAGCTTTTATCATCTTTAATATTGCAGCAAAGTTAAAAATTTTGCATTTTAATCCCGCTTCCTTTTGTGCAATTCTATCGTTACGATAAATGTTCTAGTTATGGTTTAAAGCGACGTTTACAAACTAGTGAAAGCTATTAATAAAATTCATGCTTACAATAGTTGCATTCGTGAATATATCTTCCGCGTACCTTTCAAACTTTTTCATTTTATAGTCGAAAATGTTATCTATCAAATTTTTATCTAGACTGCTATTCCCTCTTCTCCCCTCCCTGCTTCCCCAATTCTTTTGTAACAATGATTAATGACAAATTAATGATGGAACCTTGCGTTATCGCAAATTATTGCCAATGCATGTACGTATTTTGGCTTTTCAAAGATGTCTAAATCTAGCATTACTTTTTTCAGTGAAAGAGATACGAAAAATGACCGCCCTCTCTTTCCTTTTCGCATCTACTGTCCTCTTTTATTTAAAAGCTGTTTTATCCTCTTATAAGTGAAATAATTACAATTCATATTCTTTCTATGTAAAAATATTTATAACATTTTTCTCTTGCATTCATGTATTCACGAGAAATACATTACTTTATATAAATAACTAACGTTGTTGTTCTATACTCATGTATATTTCAATATTCAAAAAGTAATCGATATATCGAGGAGAATATATGGTCAATCATAAAATGCATTGATAAGAGCAAATGTTAATTTAACGAATAATTGATAATTGTCAAGTATTTCATTTAACAAAGGTGAATGCAGAGTGTAACTTGAAATTACCACCTTGCTGCATTACGAGATAAGCACGTAAAATTTGCAGCTGCGAGTCAAGCTCGTAGTTGAGCACTTTGGCCCAGCTCGTTATTTCGACTGAATGGCTTGAAATTCCAAAAGTATTTTATGAAAATAGCACACTTGAAATAAAAAAGCAATATAATTTATAGTAAGTAAAATAATGAAGTGAATATATATATAATACTCGACTCATATAGATCGTTAAAAGATTTGATTTGAAAGTTTACTTAGTGTTAGTGACTTTCAACTGGAGGATTTTTATGTTTTATCAACTTAAAGTTTCTTGTCAGTAGTAAAAATCAAGGATTTTACAGTCTCTTAGAAACTTTATCCTTTTCTTTATCAAACACGCTCTATTATCGATACTTGAAAATACCATTTTATACTTTTTGGACTGTTTATAAGTTGCGCAGATCTATGATTCACAGTTCTAGAGTGAAAATGTAAAAGAAGCTGTTTGGAAAGAACATCGTAACGCTGTAAAACGCAATAAAACTATATACTACTTGACTAGTGTTAGAGGTTTAGTCAAGATAGCAGTAAAAGAGCCATGCTCTATGTACGGGTAGGGAGTGATGCGAAGTTGTTGAAAATTCTACTCCTACAGCGAGTAATTTTACCTGCACGATAATCAAAAAATTGGAGATTTTTAGGATTTCCTCTGCGATGATGATCGAGCAGGCAACGTATGAGAGATTCCAAATATCGATCAAGCCAATCAAGTAGAAAATTGCAGTATTGTGACTTATCGAGAGAGAGAGAGAGAGAGAGAGAGAGAGAGAGAGAGAGAGAGAGAGAGAGAGAGAGAGAGAGAAAGAGAAAGAGGAAAATATCGATGTACGGGGTAGTATCGAGGTATTTGGTAGTCATTGGTCGGAGGTGCTTGAAAATTTAGGAGGATCGCGTTACGCGGTCAGTGGAACGAAAATGAGATTACGGGCCGCAGCACCGTTCAAAGCGCGGATGGGCTGATTGTGGCCATGGCAAAAGGAAGGAAGTGACCGACCGACAGGACACGTTAAAATTTAACGCGCGTTTTAGAAAAGAAAAAAACCGGGAGGAAGAGCCGCGTGAGCGCACGAGCGCGCGCACCCCGTCAGTAAAAATTCGAAAATACTTGGCGTATTCATTCCAAGCTGCGCCATGAATCAGGCATACCGACAATAAAGCTCACTGACACGGCAGAGCCGTAATTGCGTCGAGTGCTCGTAAAGCCCACGCTTACATCGATATTGTATACGTGTATACGTTTACATGTGTGTACGAGAGCCAACACCGCTGCCGCAAACACTGACAATGAGTCCACGTCGATTCCGTCTTGTCAGGGAATTCGCGTCTGAGTTTTCTATCAAGATTTTCTACGTGCCCTCTTCCCCGACGGAATTTGCATTAAAAGCCTTTTGACCCGACCGACAAATTAATTGCTTTCCCCTCTCTACCGATACACCATTGGTTACCACGCCAATGCGTCGCACGGAGCACACGGGGTAAGCGTGAAAATAAAATCTGATTCGTCCTGCGCGCCCCTCGAATCAATTTAAATACTAGAAGCAAAATCACAAAGTCCAGGTCAACGTCAAGTTGACTACTATACCCCTACCTACATTTTCCCTCGAAGAAAATTTATTGCTTCTAATTAATACGGGGATCGGTGGTGGTGGTGGTGGTGGTGGTGAGTTTTTCTCCACTTTTATTCCCGTTTCATCGACGAAATCTTCTATTCAACCTGTGACCCATTTCGATCGCTGTTCCCTTGCTCTGTGTACTAACCGAACCAACTTCCGCAAATGTTTCGTGTACCCACGACTGGAACGTAATGTAAATTACACATGTGCGAAACAACGCGTAGTGCAGCAGAACGTGAATGAAATTATACATCTCGCGCCGCAACCCCTAAGACCAGTATTATGCAAAAGTCATAGTTCATAGTTCCAGAAAGGCTTACAACCAGAGAAGGCTTGCTGGCTTAATCAGCGCTGGAAAAGTTTCAATGTTTTACTGGATGAACGAATGAATCTTCTCCCGTGGGTTACACAATGCTCTGATCACCTTAAGAATTTCAAGCAACATAAATCCCCCAGAAATTCCTATTAATTGCTCGCTAGAAACTTGAATCGTTAATCACCGTAGATTCTAATTTTTCACGGGAAATGCTCGTGAGAAACTCGCGACGCGACTTCTTCTAAAACTTGAATTTGTATTCAAACCACCAATAGAGTAGTGTGGGATTACCATCCCCATTACTATCCATCGAGCGATACAGATATCACTGATATCCTTGATAATTGGCATTTGGAGAAACTGGCACACTTAGCCTCTGAAATTTGTCCAACTCCGTAACGTTTCCCGTAAATAAGGGAAATGAAACAGCCAGCGAGTTAACGGACGAGGAGGGATGGGGAGGCTCGAGAGTGGGGTGGGGGTTTTAGGAGACGCCGCGGATTTCGTCCTGTATATCTCACGATGTGGCACGCCATTGTTCCAAATCCATAAATTACTTTCGGAAAGTCGATATATAAAAGCTCCGAGAGAGCCAGTAATAATTTCTAAAGGAAGCGCAAGAGAAAAATATCCTTGTTCCCCGAAAGCTTGTCGCGCTAACGCGGTTGAGAGGTCGGTTTCAAAGTTTCAACCCTGAAAGTGGGTCATAACGCGAAACTTTCAGAATTCCATTCTATCTTACACACGTTTCACTCTCTTTACTGCAACTTGTCTTGCATTGTTATGGTCGATATCGCTACAAACTCGAGGCTTTGTTTCGCCATGGGCTAAAATAAACGTTATTCAACTGGCTATACGGTGCGCCACCACCGGTCACCATCTTCCTCTCTCCCTCTCTCTCTCTCTCTCTCCGCTAAATCCCCCCGACAACTCATTTGCCGCGAAAAAAGGATTCGACTTGGGATTATTTGTAAATTCGAAAAGCAATCAACGCGCGAAAAGTCTCCGACTATTCTTATTTCAAGAAAGAAAAGTGTGTGCCGGAGATCGGTGAACAACGTTGCAAACTGGTGCCCGTAACATACAAGCTGAAAAACTTTGTGAAACGCTCGCACTGCCCCTCGTCCGTTTACTCATTTTCTTATTTGCACTCGATTCGACTCTCTCCTACCACCCCCATCCCCCATCTCCTACCTCGACGACCCTCCGCCGCGCCCTTTCTGCCTGTCGCCCTCGCGACCCCTCAAACTCTCACCCTTCGCTGGCCCCCTCCCCCAACATCCTCTCACTCACACCCAGAGGAGCGGCAGTCGACCAATGTTT
The DNA here is from genome assembly GCA_037305995.1 of Sclerodermus sp. 'alternatusi'. NCBI lineage: Eukaryota > Metazoa > Arthropoda > Insecta > Hymenoptera > Bethylidae > Sclerodermus > Sclerodermus sp. 'alternatusi'. Next base: position 742,399 of record CM074558.1, on the reverse strand, counting down.
TCAGAGCCAAAATAATTTATGCATTTAATATCCCGGTTTTCCCACTCGTGACTTTTTCAATGCCGATAATGAATGCTATCTTATTCATGACCGACTTACGACTAGCGTGCTACTAATTTTAATCAACCGTCTTATTCTTCTAAATTTCTAATTCTCTCTTTTCGAATATCCCTCTTTTCTGTCCGCTCCATGAAAACTTGCCGTCGGTGTGTTTGCGTGTGATACGAGGTACGTGCCTGTAGAGAATGCGCGCAAACGTCGCGCCAGTCTTGTTTGTCTCTGATTATTATCCCAGTGCACTGATTTAATAAATCCTAATGGCTTTAACTCGATTATTGCCGGCTAAACGCGAGTCTCTCGGTTGATATTAAATCGGAATTGAGTCCCGAATAACGCAGGGATATTTCTAGCGGAACAGCAGGCTGTGTAACGTTATTACGGCATTTTGCCCTTTCTCTCCTCTTTTAATTCGAGCAAATTACCTTTTTCAGACAGTAAGGACCTCGTCCGCGGCCTGTTATTCGAACATGTGTGTAGAGTTTACTGGGGTAAAAACAATAGAAAGTGAAAGAAACGAGTCGCGAGGGAAAAGGTTGCTGATCCTTTATTGCCCCAGATACCTCGTTGGATGCTTCCAGCGAGAAGCAGCAGCGAGTGGAGAGGCAACATTCTTTAACCTCAATTACTTTATGGCTCATACGTGATTCTCCGGCCTAAGACGAATTAATTGGAAGAACCGAACGGGAGCGTGCTCGAAAATCACGATAGATTCCCAAGTACAGAAGCTATTTGTCGACCGAACGAGAAATTTCTAGCCGAAATCTGCTTGGGATACTTTATCGGTCCGAGGAGCTTCTCGAACGATGGCACCCCAGAGATTTGGTGCGGATGCTGCTGTGGATGCTATGGATGCTACGGATGATATGGATGGAGGGTGGTGGAAAAGGGGAAGAAAGAGAGGTGGAGATGCTTCGAGGTACGACCCATCTCCTCTCTCTTTCTTTTTCATCTTTTCTCTATCTCTTCATCCCTTGTTATTGGCATGGTCTTTCGCCTTCGAAAGATGCGAACGGCTCCTAGCCCCTTGAGACACGGTCCTGTTGCCCGAGTCAGCACGTCACGAAAGATTAAGCTTTTTAAAGCGTGGGGACTCCATGGGGTGGAAGGAAAGCAGTTGATTCTGCGAAAGGTAAAGAAGCAAAAGTCTGATCCGCGTGCCTGCTTCCCCCTTCTCTTCCTCTCTATTGGTCAAGTGTCAAAAAGGTGGAAAACGACCGACCGAGCTTTTCACGAGTTTCCGTTATTACAACGCTATCGCCGTTACCGTGATTATTACGATAATATATTAAGCTACTCTCTCTCTCTCTTTCTCTTTTTCTATACCCAATTTTCTGTTTAGATATCGTTATACCTAACTGTTTCTGTCCTCTCTCGTATCACTTTATTGGATACTGAACAATAATTGATTAAAACGTCGGACTTTAATCTATCTAAAATAATTTGTGATTGAGTTTTCAATGATAATAAAATCTGTTGCGTAAGCTCTCTTGCAATAAATTTAAATTATCCTCCTTTCAATCAAGTCTTTGCTCTGCTTTTGAAAAGCTACAGATTCGTATTTATTAATACCGCGTTCGCTCAGTGGAAGGAAATATCCGATTGTCAGGCAGAAGACCACTACTAGTTCGGCTTGGAAATGCCGGAAGGGTCTTCTCTTCTCGCCCTGTCATCCTGTGGAATTCTTTATTTCGATCGGCATAAAAGCTCTGAACGAGAAGGAGAAGCACGGTAGAAAGAGAAATGGAGAGAGAGAGAGAGAGAGAGAGAGAGAGAGAGAACAGACAGCACAGAGGACACAGAAGCGGAAAAGTGGAGAATCTAGTAACGCAGTGGTGCGACCACGATCGTCGACGAGGGACAGGGAATCCAATTTTACCCTTAACCCCGCGCGCGCAGGTAACGCTGCCATCGAGCTTAATAAAACCGGCTGACTACGAGTAGGGATGCATGGACTGTGTGTCTCACTTTTAGCAGCATGCATCTCCCTTCCTTCTCTCTAACCCTCTACGCTGTTCTTGGCGCAACTGTAAACGTGAATTTACCCAACTCTCGGCTCAAACCCTCTGCGTACTTGCGCGACCCTACAATGTCCTAATAATTTAGCACTAATTTCTACCTTTGTGCACTTTCATCCCCGTCTTCGCGCGTGCGCACACACAAGTTCGACAAATAAGAAATTTAAGATAGCCAATACATTCAAGTTAGTCAGATCCCTCTTCCGGGAGTTCCACTGTAATCAGCTTTAAAACTCCTGCGGAACTTTCATCATCGCCGTGAAAATATCTGTGTAATCGCGTTTACATAAAATCCATGGATTTCTCTAGTTACATAATCGGTGTCATGTTCAGATATATATAGAAGAAGGGAGAGCCTGAGTTCCCTAAGATTCATTGCGAATGATAGCTTCGCATCAGTGAGAAAACAAAACTTGCAAACTCCTCCTTCCTACTTATCGTGAATTCTAGAAATGCTGCAAGTCTCTTTTAACAGCCAGCGATCCCATTTGTGCCCCGCTGCTCCGGCAAAATTGCTTTCAATTAAACTCGAAGCTTACTTTGAAAACTTATCAGAATCATCCCCCGACAACCCCGGACGTTTCGACGTAACGTAACGAGAGTACAATTGAGTGGGTGTTGATGGTTTCGCTTCTTTCGCCTCTTTCTCGACTTTTCCACGCGAATAAAGTCAAAGCTAAGCCTCCCTCCTCCCCTTCTCGAATCTACGATAGGGCGTGCTCAGAGATACATGGAGCTTGGGCGAAATTGCAAGTGGTGCATGCAAGAGTGCGGCAGGGAGAGAAATATGAAAATACTTGAGTAATCCGCGTAAATCTAAATCCTTGAAATAATTTCGGGTGGTGAAACGTTTAGCGAATCCGTAATGGAATCGGATAAGCCGCGCACTAGCTTAAAGGAAGGAAGGAAGGATGGCGTGGCGTGTCTGTTGGGAATTGTAGAGGGTAGTCCCGTGAGAAGGTTTGGCCTGCTACAAAGAGGAATTCGTATGCGGTCGAGCAAAGTGGTGGCCGGCGATATTTCGCGACATCAGATATCCCGCATGGAGAACGTGAAGAACGCGAAGAACGAGGTGAAGGGGGAAGAGAAGAGTGGAGAATCCTATTTTCGGAAGCTACTCTTACTTTGGAGCGGGAGCAAAGTCTTGCTTTCGAAACATCTTGGGGGAGCTTCTTCCCTGGAAATACATTCGATAGACCGGATATCGTGGAAGGACTTACGTGGAAGGATATCCTCCCTCCAACGGTCGATCGGTCGGTCGATCGGTCGGTCGGTCGGTCGGTCCTCCTTAGCTTAATGAACCATCGGAAGAGAATAATTTTCTTCACTTTCCACTGTTGGAGGAAGAAGGACGCGTTTCCCCCTCCCTTCCCCTATTAATCTGTTATTCTATCCTTAAACTCCCTTTTCCTAAATGTTTCGTTAGACTGACCTGGCAAAGGGTCAAGGGGTCGAAGGGCCAAGGGGCCGAGACACCGAGAGGGGCAGAGCATCATTTAGATAACGCGTCCCACTTAGCAGCTGGCTGCAAATACCGTCGCGTCTCTCCCTGATGGTAATTAATCAAAAAATCCCTCAAGCGGAACTGGACGCGGAAAATGCACCGGATGAATTGAGCCGATGGCTCCTGACGCTTCATTCAATTTAAGAAAGTCAAGGTACATCGGTCCCGCATGCCTCCCACGCACGATTAATTAAACCGTCTGCTACTCTTGCATCAATAGGAAAGTAGATCGGACCTTCGGGAATTATTGATAATTTGTGCCAAAGGGTCAATTACCTAGGAGATCGATGTTAACCTACTTCCCAATACTCCCTTCCCTCCCTCCGTCATTCCTCGGCCGGCGTACTCCCACTCCCCCGCCGCATGGACCACCGTTATAATACGCTTCTTAAGTGCGAATTCCTTTGACCTGAATAACTTGCCACTTTTTGGCTCGCTTTCCCCGACAACAAAAGGAGAAAGAAGAAAGCCCGAGAAATAATATTTCCATAAAAATATTTCCACCGGCTGCAACACAGAATGAATTGTAGATAGGCTCTTTGTTTACCAATTCCAGCTAAGCGCTATAGCTATACCATTCCAATCCGGATTGTTATTTTGCCTTGGTAAATTTCTGCAGCACCTACCCCTCCATTGAACTCTACTACTAACCCCTTCCACTATCTAACCCTTCTTCTTCTCCTCTCCTACCCCTCGATACAATTAGGTTGCCCGTTTTCGCGCGATAAAAACAGACGAATTTTCCCTACCATTTTCTCTCCTCTCTTTTCCCCCTTTCCCACCTTCGCTCTGCTCTTCCTCTTCCTTTTCCCTTTCCTTTTCCGATTTCTCCCTTGTTTTCTTCGCCTTCTTTGTTCTTTCTCCTTTTTCCATTTCTACAAAGAGGCAATAAATCGCGTAATCGATAAAAGGCAAAGCGTGGCAAGCCTTCTTGTACTCAATTTTCCACTCTAATAGAGATCTCCATCAATTTCTGGTGGTAAAATCCGAGGAATATTGTTAGCCCCTCGTGTCCTATATAATATGTTTTCTTACGTACGGTCTCGAGTGAATTCGATTTTCTTCAGTTGATCACCGTACCGATTGGGAAGTAGTAAACCACGAACCAACGTAGAAAATTTCTCGCAGGACTGCATTTTCTTCATCGACGAAGAATTTTATCAGTCCTTTTGGACATGGCGAATGGAACAAGAATGTGATAGTTTATAAAAACATGATTGGCTCCCGCTTATTGAAAAGTTTTTCAAAGTCTCTAAATGGTTCCAGCTATCGCGCAACCTATCGAAATGTATGTAGACCGTACAAGCATACACATCCATACTTATAGTAGAATATTTTTAAAGATAGAAAAAGGAATTTTAAAACAGAATAATTGATTTCTTTCTTGTCACATAATTTATGCACATCAGAAATATATTTTTAATTTAATTTAAGTTAACTTGGTTAAATTCTATCCACTTTACCTTACTTTACACTTATTTTAAAAACTAAAATGTACTGATATCACGCGGTTCTGGCTAATCATGTTCTTATACTTCTGATCAAAATATCCTCCATGACACACTACTAATATGATTATACTAACTAGCTAGTTAAAGACTCACCGTGCATGCTGGATAATTTTGATTCGGGATAATGTAAGTGTAGTTACTCACCTGAAAAAGAAACAAAGAAAAACATTATAATTTGTAAATAAAGTAGAAACATGTATAATTATTATTTAATTGTAATAATTAACTCAAGCGATTATTCAAATTTATCTCAAATGGAGACTAATGATTGGGGGGAGGAGGAGAAGTTGAGGTAGATAGGTAAGCAGATAGGTAGTGTCACTGGTATTTGATGGTAGGAGAGAAAAAGCTATTAGAAAAACTAGAAGCGTTGCGCTTCAGTGGCAGATCGATTCGCAATCGATTGTTCCGCAAAATGGCCATAGAACCGAACGTAACGATACATCCGTTCATCCAGCAGGAAACAAACAAGTGCCGCATCCCGTGTCGGACATGTTTCAGAGGCGAATTTACGTTCGACCCAGCTATTCCTCTGAACCGTTTAATATGCTATTCTTGGTTTTCATTGTTTCAATCAGCGTGACACCCTGTGCTCTTGCTCGACCACCGATGTTCTGCCCGAAACTCTCCCGCTAATACTCTCGACACGCTGTATTTCAAGGAATAAAAAGTTTAACTCCGATAACCGGCTGTGCAAAAATAAACGCCTGGATTAAATGCGCGAAATAGAATTCATCGTACCACTACTACTGCCACCACCACCACCACTGGTAGAATTATTTTCTACGAATCATTTTCCAAGAGGGACCACATGAAAAACTCTATTCGCTTTTCCATAAATATTAAATCATATTTTTATGTTCCTCTCCTGCTAATAATGGAATTTCTATCGAAATCTATTGAAAATATGATCAGAAGAATTTTTCATTCACTTCGTCGATCAGAAAATTAAGAGTGCAATCTACGCAAGAGTCCTCTCCCTTCTCCCTTTTGTTTTATGGTTAGCAGCCCCTTTTCTCCCCCACTCCTTTGTCTATACCGCGCTTCCTTTACGATCCGTCATTTGTATAGCAACTCGTTCTCCACAGCATCTCTTTTCTACAGAGTCTCATCATCACCTTCATCCACCGTACCAGAATGAATATACTTTGCGCGGACAAAAAGCTTTTAATTGCTGCAGCAATATATTATGAAACAAGAGGGCTTTCGCCTTTACATTCACGGGTTTATTGCTGGGCATCTTTCAGAATCCATTATTAGAGAAACGTCAAAAGAATGCTTTTGCTGACTTGAAAAAAAATCTAGTGTGCGGCAATCGTGAGATATCCAGAATCTTCAAGAAGAAAAGAAGGAGCAACGAGGAATCGAGTGAGAAGAAGCAGCGATACAACAATTAGAAGCGCGAATGCTGACTGAGCCTGTGTAAATTAAAGAATACTCTAAACTTTGCTAATAATGAAATTTAAAATGAAAATAAGATAGAGTGTATAAGATACAAGATGTGCAAAGCTTTTAAGGCGCCCGCTCTCTCTTTCTCACTCTCCCCCTCTACCTCTCACGCGTCATACGCTTTTCACCTTTTAATTAAACCCAGATTGCATTTGACAATACACCTAACATTTTCACGAGTATCCCCTCCTCCCTCCTCCCTCCCCCTTACCCTCGTTGTTCTTTTTCCATCAATTAAGGATCTTGCTAAAACAAACCCACACGCTGAACATACCGAGAGGAATTATTTCCAGAATAATTTTCCAACGAATGCAGGAACATTATTGAAGCACATGTTCGAACATTTCATGCATAAAATCTTACTTATAATGTAATCAATGTTTATTCGCATTATACATAGCAAGTATTAAATAACAAGCAGTATGAATAACTAATTAGAGAGCAGCATAATTTTGTAATGTTAAAGTTAAGTTACTGATTAATTTCACTCACTCACTCTCCAATAATGTGTGCACTAGTCAGGACTAGATTTCCTTTTCCGGTCTATTCTCTTCGTAGCAAACACTATTTTCAGGAGAACGAGTTTATGGAAAATGCTACGTGAAATATTTAAAGGAGTAAAAGTTGAGATTAATTTTACGGTGAGTCTTAGGCTGGCCAACGCGACATCCGAGACGCTCTTTAGAAGTAGAGCGCCCTTTTCATAAGCAGGGGAGTAACGGTGGTGGTGGTGGTGGTTATGGTAGTAGTGGTAGTAATCTGCCTCTCTTATCCAAAGGCCTCTAACCTCTTCCTCTCTCTCTCTCTCTCTCTCTTCGTCCACCCTCTAACGAACCAATTTTCAAGAGTAGCATTCTAATTACTTAAACATTCTACTGCATTCATCTCTTGATAAAGTTAGCTCTTCAGAGTGTAGTTAAAAAAAAAGAGAGAGAAAGAAAAAATATATAAAATTGCACCCTGGCTTCGGCTTTACAAGTGCAATCGGATATCTTATTAAACGAGAGATCACTTCAAACACACTCCAACATTTTTATATGCAGAGAAAAATTAGTTGCGCAATGTGGTTAATGCAATACGCTCGACAATTCCCAGGAAAAGTCTGTGGCAAGGGCTGGAGACATTTATCGTGGCAAGGTTAGTCCCGCGCAAAGACCATCCAGTAGATTTATTTAGCGCCAAGGGAAACGAGTCTTGATTAATTTGCACTATTTGCGGTCTACTAGCAGTCGCTTTAGTCGTCGTGGAAGAAGAGGCAGAGGAACCGGCAACGAGAGATGCCGAGCGGGCATCCATCCATAACTTTGCGAAAGTGCTCTCGAATCATTCGCTCAACTAATTAATTAAGTTCCCTGCTTCTCCATGAACTGGCAATCACGCTAGCAGATGTGATACCTCTCGCAGATTCGCGCAGTCTACCAGTCGCGTGAATACGGGGCTATTAATTTTCCAGGCAAACTTCTTCAAATGTTTCGAGTTTCTTTCGCCTCGGTTCGCTCCGATTCGCTCAAGTTGGCTCCCATTCGATTCGCCACGATTGAATTTGCGGAATATCTTATTGGCAAATAATAATTTTAGTACGGTTCGCGAATCACGTTATAATTTTAGTCGTAGTTTGGTCGAGAATTGAATCGAATCGCGTCAAGTCGAGACGAAACGAAACGCAACGCGACGCGACGCGACCAAGCTCCTTTCTCCTTTCCGCAGGAGAATAACGTTGCACGAATGAACGAATAGTCCTGCTGTTGCGGAGAAGCAGCATACACGATGCTCAGTCGCTGTAAATTTCAGCGCATTGCTTGGCAAAGCTGCACGAGAGCAGCAGCAGCAGCAGCAGCAACAGCAACAGCAACAGCAACAGCAGCATCGAGTGGAAGGGAGAGAACGGAAAGACGGGAAGAAGACGAGGGGAGAAGAGAAGACGAGAGGAAGGAAGAAGATGGAAAAAGAGTATGCGCGACCAGGAGCGGTAATGTATAATTGAAATATTCGTTTAAGTGGGTGGCGGGAAAACTCCGATGGGAATGGAAACGGGCGCGAAGGGGCCGAGAGGATAAAAACGTGAGAGTTATGCTTCGAAAAAAGAAGGGAGAGGGAGGAGAAACACAGCACTCGGTTCGCCATTATGGAGGCACAGCTTTTTCAGCAGCGTTAATAATTCTCAATGTTTCATGCGCGCGAATATAATTAATTTATACCTCGCCACCGGAAACTTTCTAATTAAGCGTCATTCACTTCAGCCTGCCGCCGTTAGAATTTGTGCGACCATTGGGCCGAAATTTCCCTCTCCTCCCGCCGTCCCTTCTCCCTCTCGATAAAATCCAGTCACGTCAAGATTTAATTTCGCCCAGGTATCCCGAATCTGAATTCCCGTCTAGTGGAAGCCTCGACGCGCGCGCTACTTTTTCTCGCGAAAACGAATCGTATTTTCGTAATGATGCCGTGTTAGCGGGGGAGGGCAAATTTTTCCTGAAAATTTCGAGCTCTTTCATAATTTACCGTGTAGATTCCAGTAGCGCAATTTCGCGTGCTTTGTAGATGGCGGAGGAGTCGATGTTGAGACGCTCGAGAGAAGATGCGGTGGGGGGGAGGCAAGAGAGAAAAAAAGAAGAGTGCTACCATGCTCGAGTCTCGCGGCACGCAAAAAGAGAATGTGATATCTTGGTGGTCTAGTCTTCCTTCCGTTTCTCTTCTCCACATACAGTGTCCGCTCATATCTCTATCTCCCTCCTACCGCTTTGCACAGGAAAAGCACTTCATTTTCACATATAATATAATAAGTATTCACGATCCCTCTACTGCATCGAGCCTACCAACGACTCGAGAGCCAATTTCACAGTTCGCGTTGATTGCGCAAGATCAGTGAAAGCGACGACGAACGAAGGAATAAAACGAAAGGGATGATAGTGACTGGCTCTGTGTCCCACGAAAGAAAGGAGCAGCGAAGAATTCCAGTAGTAAAGCTTCAAGTACCGTAGTAGAGAGCGGTGCCTATATATCGATTCCTTATTTGCCCGCCAGAATCGAAATGGAGTAAAATACATAAAATTTTCCCCAGGAGAATATCGCCAGTGGCGATGCTCGATTGGCGGATTGGGAAGATCGTGGAAATCATCGCGTTTCGTCTTCTTCTTCTTCTTCTTCTTCTTCTTCTTCTTCTTCGGAAAATTCATAACCGTCCGATCAACCGCCATCACTACCCCGCGCGCAAAACTCATGATTCGACGAAGCGCATTCTTGCTTACATTCTTTCTCGATATATCTTCAGGACTCTGTATGCCATAAATAATGAATGTTGTAATAAATAAAGAATGAAAGAAAAACTTTCCTTTCCCTCCCCTCTTTTTTTTCTGGCGTAATGGCCAAGAACTAGTGCTCTTAATCGTCGCCTCCATACACATCTGTTTTCGCGGGTGGTAAATGCAATCGTAATTCAGGAAAACAAAGCGATTTAATTACGTGGATCGATCGTAACCGAATAAACTGTTTGCTTTTCGCGTAACAAATCGACATTCCGTGCCGCGAGCTGCTCGGGGAATCGACTAAACCAGAGTTGGACGAATTCGTTTGCATCAACGTGTAATTTCGCGCCTAACAGGATGTTCCGTTTCGCACCTAAATCTTCTTTTCCGCCCACTAACCCCTTCCCACTCTTCCTATCCATCCATCCATCCATCCATCCATCCATCCATCCATCCATCCACCCATCCATCTATCCATCCATCCATCCAGCCAGCCAGCCAGATAACTTCATCCACTATGCGCCACGCGTCTCCATTTTCTACTCATTCTACAAACAAAACGCATGTCATGAGGCAAACTTTGGAGGCTGGCATCGCTTTGTACACGATAATGAAAAAATCATCTAGAGAGCAAAAATCCAGGAAAAATCTAGCGAGAATTCTGCTAAAAAGCAACGCCGTGGCAGACGTTCTATCACCCCCCTCCACACACACAGATATACACAAACATCCGTCCTCCGCCGTAATTTACATCTCTCGTTCCGAATGAAAAGTAATTATTGCTAATGTATTCATTAAAAGTAGGTAAAGTACATTCAGCCGCAAGCATATCACCCCTTACACCCCCGCACCTATACGATGTGCATGTGCGACTCGCTACGTATCCTTGCGCGCATTGCGCAAGGTTTACCTCGTCGCATAATAATAACAACCACGGCGAGAAATTGTTAGAAACGTTCCAACAGCAGTTTCCAAGTAGAAATGCTCAATCATTCAAGCAAACCAGTCGCGAAGCACTTGTGCTATTTTTTTGGCAAGGACGCCTGTCGATAAGAATCAGGAATTTTTATTTATTTCTGGGCATAAAAACGGGGAGAAAATGAAAAAGAAACGGAATACGTAAGGGCGCGGCGTTGCGAGCAAAACAAACCACCAGATACCTGATGAGCTAAACGGACTAACAAGCCACCACTTTAATAGAGAAATGCCGCAAACGTTACTAACGAGGCCCCAGGGTATCGTCCCTACGAAACGTAGCCATAAACGCTTCCAATTGTAATTATAGGGACCAGAGAGGAATTCCGGGGAGGCACGAAGCCGGAGAGTTTACTCTGCAAAGTTGCCCACTAGCATTTACTTCCGCGGATAACTTTCGTTAGAGAGCCGTTGCGAAATCACAAATTGATTCAAGGCGAAGAAGAATCCGCGGAGGAGATACAGAGAGTAACGTCGGACTTTCAAACTGGTTTTGCCTTTGGAAGTTGGTTCGTTAAACTTTGCTTCGCTTCAAAGTACGAAAGAATTCGCAAGAAAACGTCACGTGCGACCGGGTGCTACTGCTGCAGGCCGAGGGGGTGGGCCGAAGGGATTGGCCAGCAGCTGGTGCTACAGCAAGGAGAATGCCAGCCAGCCAGCCACCCAATTTTTTTCAATCGATTCATTAGGATTCCACCGCAGATTGTGCCTACCTGCCTGCTTGCCTACTGTCTCTCTCCTTTCCTCGACAATGTAAATAAAAAACTGGAGAGTTGATCCAATTGCGCATGAGAATCAAGACTCTGCAGCAACGCAGGATGCGTGAACAGTCAATTTTGTGGAAAAAGGGACACAGTTAATTACGAGAGAGAGAAAAAGAGAAAGAGGGAGGATAAACGGAGAAAAACTCTGCAAAATCGCATACTCCCTCATTTTCAACTTTTTAAAGTCGAAAAAAAAGTACAGCTTTTTGTATGTACATATGTGTGGTTGTTTGGTCAAGTCTCGTTGGACCAAGTTAAAGGTGAGGATTAAAGGAATCGCACGCGTCCCGTTTGAGCGCACCAAGAAATGATAAAATGCCGGATGCTCTGTAATGCGAAAAACGAATAAAGCAGAGTGACTCGTCGAAAGAAAAGCAGGTTATTGATAAAATTCATCGTCTCCTCGTCCAGGCCATTGACTCTCTTCTTCTATTGAGAGCCACAAATTCATGGCAATGACGAACATAAGACTTTTCGCGTGTCTTTTCTCCTTCCCACTCATTCTCTTCTTCCGGAATTACTGTTATACTACTACCAGCGCTATTGCTGCTAAAACTACCTTTCCATCCTAGCATAATAGATTACCTAACTCTACACTCTACACGAAGCAGCTGTAATGCAGTTTTTGAAATGCCAGCAATCCAAAATCTACATAACCGATTCTGAAAATTTCAAGTGTGTTCTTCTTCTTTAGACTTAAAAAAAATTATTCTAAAGAGTTCTAATCGATATACTCCACAGCAAAAAAGTTTACCTATAAAAACCGAAAATGAAAGTAGACAAATTTTATTAAATTCCAACTTTTTGTTGGTTAAATTTTTCCTATGAGATATATCGATCAGAACTCTTCATAATTATTATTTTTAGGTCTAAAGAAAAAGAGCACACTTGAGAATCGGTTGTGTAGTTTTTGGGATGCTGACTTTTAAAATATGATATTGGCATTGCCGACCCTTTTCAAATCAATGTTTTTGCATAAATAAGCAAAACTTTTTTAAAGAATAGCATGAAACTATAAAACTATGTGAAATGCAAATGGAACTGGTGTTTTTTTTTCTTTTTTTTTTTTGAATTTCTGATTAAATCAATGCCAGCTTTACACTGGACTCCTTCCTGCCTTCCACATTATATCCATCTTTCACCCTTCCCCTCTCCTTCTTCTTTACTCGTCGTTTAATCAAAGTGCAAAGGAAAATGGGCTATTGATCTTCCGTAAATATTCCTCCTCCGTCGGACAATGCTTGCATCAACAGAATGAAAATCGCTCTGGAGAATTAAAAAAAGGAGCGAAACTCTTCTGACAGCACTTACGCGGGAATCGAAACTTCTTTCCTATCTCCTTTTCCTGTTTCTTTCCTACTGAGGTAAAAGGCCAAACGTATCTAGTTTAATTCTTTTGAAATAATGGCAAACTTTTGATTAATTTGGAAAAAATGCGTACGACTTAAGATTTCAGTAGCTAAGAGCGGATTCTGCTGTTATTCAATAGTTTTCACTGATCTTCTATCGCCTGTTGCGCGAGTCCAGTTTTTCATTTCTTCCAAAGTTCCGCTTACGTCGGTACGAGCTCCACATTAAATTTATTATAGCTCACCACAAGTAGGAATATTTTTCACAAAAGCTACGGAGTGAGTAGGTACGACGCGATTCTGAAATTAGTTTCCAAGCTACGTACTGCGAGATTGAAATTGAGTGTCGAGAGAATTTTCAAGTCTCGAATGTCAACTAGAGAAGCGGGATAATCGCGTAGCTTTCATAAGATGTTTGCGCAAGTTTTCACGGGTACATTCGAGCCGTAGTAGTAGTAGCAACCGCAACAGCAACGATGGAACAGACAAGCAAGCGAATTATGGATACATGGGTCGTCGTTGACAGATTTTATTAACCGAACGACTTCAGCCCACCCCTATTGCCTAATGGGGAACGAGCCAAGTTCAGGTTATTACATCGGTAAAACCATTTCGAGCTCTTCGCAAGAGTTTTCCTCGGCTAAGCTGCGATACAAGTTTGCCATCGAGCGAGACCTGCCTACCCTCCCAAGGTTAACAAAGCGCGAGGGTCCAAGGTTACTCGTGGACAAATGGAGTTCGGTTCGTCAATGTCGTTAGCAGTGAGTTAGAATCTAATCGAAAAAGGACTAATAGTCAATACTGCGAGGGTCATTCGTCTAACTCTGGAAAAAAATTGGAAAAAGTCCTCTTCTCTTCTCCTCTCGGACCAAGGGTCAAGAATACCCCGGAAGGAACCATGTCTAAATGAGCGGCCTAAAGAATGAAACAATTCTACGCTAAAAAATTTCAAACGTTTCTCCTCAGTCAACCTCGACTCGAAAAGATAAGCCGTAGAGTATCGCCGGGCGGCTCGCGCGCTTTGAGAAATTTTCCACTACGCCGATGGGACAAAGGACAATTTACGAGCAAGGGCGAAGAGCCCTCCACTGGCCATCAAGGTGTACGTGTTCCGTGGTCCCCTTTATGCCAACGCCGTCACGTCACATCCACCCCGACGTCCGTGTTGAGGTCGGCGGAACAGTTAATTCAAGTCCTCGTGGCCGTATGCTCGTTGGCTCGTTTGCGAATAGAACAAGAAAATAGAAGAAAAGAGAAAAGAAGAAGAAGCAACAGCAGCAGGAACCATGGGTAGCCCTGGGTGTAGAGGGTGAAGAGTTTGAAAAAGAGGAAGCCGAGAGTATTTAAGGATAGACAGACCAGGGGGCATCAAGCGGAGAATGAAGGACGAACGAGTATTAGAGGAGTAAAAGGGTAAAAGGCTAAAAGATCGGGGTTGCAGTTGACGCAAAGAGAGTAAGAAAGATAGGAAGGATAGAAAGGAGAGAGAGAGAGAGAGAGGGGGAGAGAGCAAAAGCAACGAGTAGTGCAGAGCTGAGAGGCGCGAAATCACAAGTTGGCAAGAGGCATGTAATGTCGTCGGATTTGCAATTCCATTACTAGGGAGCAGTGTATGGGTGAAAAGGGTAGTGACGGCGGAGAGAAGGTGGAGAAGGCGGTGATGGTGATGGTGTTGGTAGTGGTAGTGGCTGCGTCGGTAGCCGCTCCTCTTGGTGTTCTCGCTTGTCTCTCCTGGGACTCTTTGGCTTTCCACGGGCCAGCCAACCTCTCACCCAGCCAGCCAAAGCCCAGGCAAGCAGGAGACAGGCAAGCAGGTAGCAGGCAAGCAGACTAGAGCTAGCCATCACCGCAACGTCCGACCTCACCCCTACACCATTCACGGGACCATGTCATACATTAGCTATTATATCGAGTTCACTGGTAGCCGTAAAGCCGCAACTTCTTTCGTCGACGATTACTCTAGAGCAGGGTGAAAGTAGCAGCTCACTACCAACAGCCAACGAACTGGATAAGAAAGGTCTGAGGGAGGGAGAGTGGTAGATCGAGAGAGAGAGAGAGAGGCCAGTAAATATCTACACTAGCCACGCCATGGACAGCAACCGAGAAGAACAGAGAAGAGACTTTATTACATTACCCGGCTTTAATATCTACTCCTGACGCAAAGAAATACGTGATCCAATTTTAGCAGAAGGACGAGAGGAGGCTGCACCAGCTGTTGGTCAGCCTGGCAATTCCCTGGCAATGGGCAACGCGCGCCCTCCGCAACTCGCAATCTCCGCGCCACGCTCCATCTTACTATCATAATTTTATTACCAGCTTCGATAAATCGAGAAAATCAATTACGCCATGGACAGTAGGGAAAAGCACCATCAGCGTGCAATCAAGCTAAGGCAACCAAATCATATTTGCCGCGACCGATCGAACGACCGAACGACCGAACGACCGATCGAAAGATTCGTCTTCGCGTTGCAATTCTGTTTGAGTCATCAGTGGGCCTTTGGCAATGAAATTCAGAGGAAAAAAGGATTTGACTACTGCGATCGCGTTCACATCAGCGAGTCTCGTTTATAAATGCATGCTTCCAATAGCAGACTCTTGCGGAGTTTCAGGTGAAATTGACATGAATTTCTAGATACACACGATGCGCACTGGACTTGGATTCCTAAACGCAGTTGAAATACACACGAGCTGGCTGGCTGGCTGTCTGGCTGACTGGTTGGCTGGGGCTCTTGGAGAGGAACAAGGATGCTTGTCGGGGTCTGTTAGACGCCACCGGAGAGAGGGTTAATTTAACTCTCAGGGGTCGTAGAGAGGTGTGCGAAGTCAGGGGTGAACACTAGTGTTACGGATGTATGCTAATGGAGACCTCGGGAGATGTCTAACATCCAGCATTTCCAATTGCCTACACGCAACCGGCCACGTGCTCGTTTATACAGATTCCATACATGAACGTCTTCTGATATGGTATACAGGCATATTGTATAATAAATGTATGTACATGCGCGTCTGTATACTTTACTCCGAAGCCCCTAATGTTTCTCTTTATTATAAGGTTGAATTGAGAATTCACCCAAACTACAACACGCTCCTCCTCCCTAAACGCTAATTCCTATAATTATTGTTAGTTGCTAAACTCTTCCCCTTGCAATTGCACCGATCGATACACACATACGTCTATGTAAACATTTTATCGCGCCTGTTCGTGTTTCTGTTTGAAAGAGACAGAGAGCTCTCCCACAACTATTACTACTACCCTTTTTCTCCGGGGACCACCACTACCACCCCGAAATAATATTTTTATTTCACGGTCTACCTCGACGCAGGCTGCTGAATCCTCTTGATATTTGTTCAAGAGTACCATATAAAAACGCGGACATTTACCGCAAACTTGTTTAAAAGGATCAAGTATAGTCCCGTCGTGTTGGTCATCGTCGATTCTTACATGGTGGAAAGCTGCTAGTCGGTCGCGACGGCTGGAGTTCCGGTTGGGAAGGGACAGGGGGGAAGAGATCGATAAGTAAAGGCCCGTCGCCACGTCAAAGGTGCTCGGAGGGAACTACGATGGTCAGCGTCCGAGGTGGAATTAATGGAGCCGCGTTCTGCCATTCGATGCGCACTCGTCCTTCAGGATAGACGACCATTTCCGAAGGGACATTGCCCAAAGGATCTCCTGAATGGATTACGCTAGATCGAAATCCCACTGTCCAGCTTCCTTCCAAGGATTTCTGACTAACGATAAGTCGCTTTTATCCAACTTGCACGAGTCTCCGCGCGCAGGACTCTTTTCTTCGTAAAAAAAATGTCGAGAATAACGAACGTTTACAGGCTTGGCAAAACGTAAACGGCTAACGTAACGAGATCGAGTCGGCCATTAGCCGGGCAGTACTCGAGGGGATGATTTAGCTGGAACGCCAAAGGCTAAGCGCCAAACGCCAAACGCCAAACGCCAAACGCCAAACGCCAAACGCCAAATGCCTAATACCACATACCGAATTCTAAAAAGTTTAAGTACTACTCAAACCATTCTCATCTAAAATGTTAGTTGCTTTTGAATAATCACAGCTGCGTAAATCAATTGTCGCACTTTGTCATAATAAAAGAGGAATGACTAGTCAAGTAGTGCAAGTCAAGCATATCACAGACTGAATTAAACTCACGTTTAGCGCGAGAAAGAGATAGAGAGAGAGAGAGTTAATTTCCACATACGTTACTTACACAATTACTTATACAATTAGAGCCTGGATTCAATCGAACCAAGTGTCCAAGCGACAGTTGCTACATTTACAATTTTCGAGAGCACTTGTCATCGAGCTTGTAAGAAGAATTGAAAGAACACGTGCTCCAGCAGCGCGCGTGTAGCGACGTCGAGCATAGACAGAAGAGCATAGAGATAGTATTACACTATACAAGAGCTTAGGGGAGGGTAGAATGGAGGGCAATGAAGGGTTTACAGTGAGCTGCAAAGGGTTGGTCGCTCCAGTGGTTGTACGGTATCCTGGGGCTGAAGGTGGAAGGGGCGAGTCGAGCAGCGGGACGTACTGGAAAAGGTAAAACGAGGAAAACAGGTAAAAGCAAGGAGAGGAGAAGGGGTGTCGGTGGCGGCGGTAGCGGCGCGAGCAAAAAGAGAAAGGAGAGAGCGAAAAATAGTGGTGGGCAAGGGGTACGGACGTTGACTTTATGATGTTTTTTGATGCGATAGCGAGGCGAGAGAGGAGAGCGACCGAAGCGGAAATGAACTCGAGAGTGCAGCTTCCTATCTACTGTTCAGCGATGGAATGAACACAGAAGCACTTTCCTACATACTGTGTAAAGCTGTGTAAAGATGTGTAAAGCCCGGAAATACGCGCGGCGCATGCCATTTTCATACAAGCCAGAGGAGCGGCTGCATTATGAAATCGGGCGCGTTCATCTCGTTTCGCTGATCATCTGCCGGCAGGCCTCACCGCACACTTCGGCGCTTCCGCATTGAAATTGATATGAATAAGTGAAGGTTGTTTCCCTAGACAGCCTAGACCACCCACCCCCGAGTATAATTCATGCCGGCGGAACGACCTCCACTCCTAAATTTTACTCCTGCCTTATTCAGTGTTTAGAAAGTCATTCAACAACTGCCCGCTGCGCAAAGCACGCCGCCGCTTCTTTCTTCTTTTTTTCAACTTCATTTTTAAAAATCAAACTTTTACCCTTAAATTCTCCCATAAACGTGACTTGAAAATTTCCCTCTTCTTCGTGTTAGCGTTGTTCATGCAAGGGCAGCATCTTTCTTTCCCTCCCTGCTATGCAGCAACCATACTCGACACCACTACTACCACTACCGTCGCCATCTCATCATCGCTATCGTACAGGTCTATTGAAAATTCTGGCCGACTGAACTACTTTTCTAAAACTACAGGTCCAATTTTAACGGCCTTATCGAGTGCTTTTGCTCCAGATTACTTTGCGACTTTACAATCCATATTGTACAACTCGCAGAGTAATCTGACAAATTGGATTGAAGCAGAGGTCGGAGGAAAATCCTATAAAATCCAACAAGAAAATAGTCAATGATGGAAATAGCTGAGAATGGAGCTTTTCTTGAGACTTGGGACTGTCGGAGGTTGAAAGATGACGAGGTCAAGTAACCACGAGAAATTGCCAATTGTTTAGAGAATCCGATTGTTTGCTCTGGTACGCGCATACACAACGCACAAATATAATGCATCTACCTATCCATCTATACCTCTATAGTCAACTATCATAGTGTTAAATAGTGTTGGTTCAGGGGAGCGCGTTGCACAAGGCGTGCTATTCCGTTTGTTCAATGAAATCGACAACTGTTGAACAACATCACAGTAGCTAGTAGCTGCTACTAGTTAGCGCCATTGGCAACCCTCGAAAAGAGTAAGTCCCTCTCTCTCTCCCTGCTCTCTCTTCATTGCTGACTATAATATCGCTTAGCGCTTTGTCAGTAGCCGAGAGAAAGTGTCGCCAATCGGATTTTCTCACTGCCACGGTACAAGGATACAAGGACAACGCTAGGAATGCAATTTTGCAAGCTTTTATCCTGCATTAGAAAAACGATAGGAACAATGGAATATGGAACGAGAGCTTCATTATTAAGTATTTGACTTTTACTTTTAGCTGACATCAAGGATGAAAAAGTTGCGAGAGTGAAAAACACTCTCCTCGGCTCGCGAGATTCATGGCACAAAACTTGTTACAGGACGGAGAAAGGGGCGTGTGCGCGCTGGTCAACTTAAATTTCGCTTTTTCCCCATGGGAAATGGACGGGCCAACTGAAATAAGCAGCTTGCGCTTTCTTTATTTATTCCTCGTATCTTGCGCGTGCCCTTTCTTTCAAGTGGCCTCTCGATTGAGACTACACGTAGATGGAGAGGAGGAGAACGTCAATTTTTACGATAATATTTCAGCGTGATGGGATGAGTGTTGCGCGCTCGTAAATCACTCGGAAAAATATAGAGGAGGCAAATGTGTTTTTTTATACCTATCGCAGAAAGGGTTTGCACAAGAATCTCTGTGCGCGGCGCAGTTGGGCAAGTAAGATACGTTTCGAAACGCGAATGGAAGAGGATGAGAACAGAAGAAGAGAAGAAAAGTAGGAAGTTAGGAGGAAAAAAGGAGGGAAAAGGGAAGAAAGAAAGAAAGAAAGCATTCATTTGGGGAGACAATTCGAATAAAAAATATCAAACCAACTCGTATATCTTTGGAAAAAGATAAAACTGCAATCATTCAAACTTCAACAAATTTTCAACTTTCCCTTTAATTAAGTTACTGTAAAAGCTATTTTTTATTTTAATTTGCTCATTTCTTTTTGTCACAAAAGTAAAGCGCAGAGCAGTTTGTTTGCGCATCCATTTCAACGGTTAACAAACGCGTAGGGTCTATTGGCAAAGTTTCGAGTACTCTCCTTTCTAAAAAATGCAAATTCATCGTTACCCTTTAATAACCTCCTCAACTCTCTTCTTAAATCTTTCAGAGAATTCAATCATTCACGATTTAATTCCAACATAATAAAGTTGCTTCTTTGTGAGGGGGCATTTCTTGATTACAAACGGAGAGGGTTATGAAATCTATTGCAAGAAGCATCCAACTAGAAGCAGGATCTGGCGTATTGATTGCGGGGGCGTCCAAGCGTAATGAACAAGAGATGTAAGTTGAGCTGAAAGATTGCACAGTTTCGTATTCTGAGTGGAACGAGAAGGTTAGAAGGGAGAAACGAGAGGAGGGAATGAAAAACCCACCAAGAAAAGAGGAGAAAGTGTCAAGCTGATCAGGGAAACATTGTTATTTCTTGCATCCTTTAACACGCAACATTTAAATTTCGTTCTCAGAATTCTCATTTAAGTCCACGTTACATTAGACGATCACGTATCACTCTTAATTTTTAAAATATAGAAGACAGCCCTTGTAATAGTTTTGAGGTGATTTGAGCGTACTTTCTACTACTTAAAAGACGTTAAACGGCGCACACGTAAAAGACTAAAGATTAAAGAATTAAGAATTGTCTTCGTGTAATTTCATGATGACACTTAACAGAGCACGCATAAAGCACGTGACTTATTATTTGCGATTATTAGAAAATTAATAAAAATCTCGTAGATTTATCTCCTTGTTCCTTGTCGTTTCTTTTCACCACCAAAGGGAAAAGGACTTCTTCCTCTCCTCCCTCTCATGTTTATTAGTTATTACCCTAAATCGCGGAAAAGAGATCGCAGAAGAGGAAAGCGGCAAGACGAAGGAGAGCAGCCCAATCAGAAACATTGGAAAAGCTTTTAACTGCGGTAACTGAATGATGAAATATCTTACTGAGAAGAACGCGCGCACAGTTAATCCTCTCCTGCCAACACTTTATCCAAGCTTTATATCCCATCGTAGCCTGACTCTTGATTTTTCTCGCTTCTCCTTTGTTTTATACTATGCTTCTAGGCGTCAAGTCCTCTGAGAGGACTCATAGCGCGATCGTTCCAACTCGAGAAACTGCCATCGAAAGTTAACGCACGGCAATAAGAGGAGAAGAAGCTAGACACGATGATCCTTTTGAAGAAAATGAGCGGTGTACCAGTGGCGTTCTGTGGATTTAAGGACGGTCGATACTACTGCGCGTTGAATAAAACGCGAGGAGAGTTTTCCTCGCGCTAGTCTCTCAAGTATGCGGCATCTGGCGTCCCTTAGCTTTGGATCCAAAGACAATGGACCACCACCCCCGACTTCTTTGTTCCCTTTTGCTAACTAACAATAAGAAGGGACCTCAGGGGATAGGCGCGGGGGTGAAAGCGGCAGCGAGCGTGGAGGGGAAGCTGAGAAGCTTCCTTGAATTTATATCACTGATTTCATTATCGCCTCAACACTCTTTGTACTTGGATTAAGCAATCCCTTCCTCCATCCTTTACTCGTGGATGTCCTGCTCTGTGCTATATTCTATCCATAGACTCGTCTTGTTCGCATTCAACTTGTGACGGCGAAGCCACGAGCACAAACGATTAACCAGCAATCCATCGCGAAAACCGTGAACCGAAAGAATGAAAAAAACATTTCTCTCGAGAGCAATGAAAAGCTCTAGAAAAATAGCACTGCCGACATTTCTAGCGGAAGGAAAACATTTCGATCAGGTTTTAGTGCGAGTTTGGAAGTGAAATTGGTCAATCACGGGGCAAACGATGAATATTCGCGCAGTTCAGTCGAATGTTAATACGAAGCTATAAACAAGTTGCATATGTATAATACGCGCATACAGGTGGAGAGAGAGAGAGAGAGAGAGAGAGAGAGGAGGGTGAGGGTGCGGGGGAGAGAAGAGCGATGCATTCTGGATCGAGGGAATAGAGGAAATAATATTTATTTTAACAATCCATAACTGAGATAATAAATACGCGCGCGCTCGTTTCGTAGTGGCTGTATCCGGCCGCCAGGATATAAAGCTGGCAATAACTTTGGCGAACCTCGCTATTAATTATCTTAACTGCCACGCTTATATGCTTATCCAGACCTCGCCTTCTCTTTCGGATGCATTGCACCGTGAAACTCCTACTACGACTAACGATAAGGGGGAAATGAAGGAAAGGAAGGAAAGGGAAGGGAAGAGAAGCGCAAGGGGAAAGCAACACCTGCTTGATGAACCTGCTATCTTTTATATTATATGACGAACGAACGCTACGCCATAACTGTAATTTGGAGTGCCATTGTAATGCAATCATCTACCGCAGCCAGGAACTAACTTTCTATAACGTTAACGCGACTCTAATTAATTCAATCAAATGTAAATGATGAAGCAGCACCGAGAGTACGTTTATAACGAGCATTAATGTACCGAGGACTTGATGAGAAACCGCGAATCGTCTTTGCGTTCCACTTTCCCACTTGCGATAGACCTACCCCGGCGTTCGCGTATTTGCTGCTGGTAAGGGAGAGACTCTATACCGAATATGTATGTATGTAAAGAGGAACCAACAACTCCTGGCAATGGTATACATCGATCAATCCTATTACGCGCTATTAATGAAATCAAGAGGTTTTCCGCGAAGCGGAAAGTATCATCCTAGAAAATTTCACGATACAAAGCGACCCTTATACTTGTTATATTACACTATATCGTTTTTGTTATATTCGCTTTTATTTCGCGGAAATGCTGGATACAATTAAAACTGACAAATCTTTAGTGGTTTGACATGCACCTAATTCACTCCCCAAATTAAATCTCATTAATTTCGAATTAACTCCAAGGCAGATTTTCTCCAGAGAAGGAAAACAGTGGAAAGAGTTGAAAGGAAAAGACTCGTAGTTTGAGAATCTCCCGCTTCCTTGCTAACGGAAACATATACGTCCAATCGCTGTGTACATAGGCGAAAGAATGCGGACTTGTGTGTTTATACGCGCAACAGGGAAAAAGGCGAATAAAAAAGATAGGGAGCAGCGTGATTGGTGGATGAGCCGCAGGCTACCAACAGACTACGCAGAGCGTTTGCCAAGTGCAACGCTGGAAAGATATTTGAATTCAACGATGCACAAGGGGTACAAGGGGCACAAACCAACGAACCAACAGCCTCTAGGGTTGATGCCCGAACGTTATCCAAACTCGGATCTTTGATAGGGAAAATACCTTGGAGGTTCGCTTCATATATATTATCTCGAGATAATTATAAGCAACATCATCCCCTAGTAATAAGTATCCTGACGAGCCATCGTGCACATTCACCGTCTCACCCTAGCGAGCGAGTGTGTCTATAACTGCAATAGGTATGGGTGTGGGCGTGGGTGTGGGCTTACTAATTGAAAAGCTGACTATGCGCGAGCGAAGTGGAAAACTGGAGAACTGGATTAAAGTTAGGTTACCCAATCTGGTAATAGGTCCACCGTCGGTCCACCCCATTGTACCAATTCCCCAAGATTCTACTCTGCTGCCGTTGCTG
Organism: Sclerodermus sp. 'alternatusi'; assembly: GCA_037305995.1. Classification (NCBI taxonomy): domain Eukaryota; kingdom Metazoa; phylum Arthropoda; class Insecta; order Hymenoptera; family Bethylidae; genus Sclerodermus; species Sclerodermus sp. 'alternatusi'. The sequence continues at coordinate 719,127 of CM074558.1, read as the reverse complement.
CCGTTACCATCGTTGCTACTAGCTTGTCGATTGACGATCGACGATCGGGAATGTATCCAAGTTCGAAATAGTATGTGTGTGAACGTAACGAAAGAATACTACGAACTGCTTTTCCGAAATTGGACAACGCGCCAAGATACGAACCGGGTGCATCTCCGACCAACGCGAGATGAACATAGATTTGTTTCGTTGGAAGTTTTTGGAAAAAATAAAAATACAAGTAAAAAAAAAAAATTTCTCAAACTCTTTATCACCGCAGAGCGATATTATTCCGCTATTGGAAATATGCTTGAAACAAATGCGTCTCCATGAGAAATAATCCCATCAGGGGGTAAGTATAATATCATTATCACGCGTATTTACTCTTTGCGTTACGTTGCACTTAACGAATACGGGAGAACGTTCCTTGGTCGTCCGAAACTGGGTCGTCGATCGAACTGTCGGTACAAGTTCCTTTCGACAGAGAAATACGAAGCGGCAACCGATACCGCATAATTTACACTGTACCCTGCTTTGTCGGTGCAACTTGTCAAGGGAAAATCAAGAATGAAACGCGTTAAAGGGTTAACCGAGACCGATAGTTTCCACGCCCTCGCCAAATACTTGGACGAGTTCTTCCACGATTCATAGCAACAGTACCGCCAAGCGTTCTCTTAAGTATCGCGTAAAGTATCGATGACGAGTCTCTTCTTGCCTGTTACGATACCCTGACAGCAGCAGGAAGCAAGTGGTCCGGAGTTACCACGTCAGCGAAGCATCAAGAAGGGGAGTGATGTAAAAAGCAACGATGCAGGGAAGAGGTCTTAGCGAGCAATCGCTCTCTGCTTTTTCAGGTGCGAAGAGTCGGAGAACCCTATCGATCGTTTGCTGCATTCGCTCGTAACCGCAATCATTTCTTTCTTCCCACAACACAAGAGAATCCTTTCCTCTCTCTACCTTCTTCCTCTCTTTTGCTAGAAACTACGCTATTTCTCGCTATTTCTCACTATTTCTCGCAACGGCAGCTGTCAACTTTTCGGATAGCTTCACTGGAAGCAATGGAGTCGTTAATAATCCAAACTTACTCACTCCTCTGTTTATAGATTTTCTCCTCGTTATTTTGGTAAGGTGATTCTACTATTTGCGAAAGGGCAGGAAAAAGTGAAAACTGTAAAAAGAGGAAGGAAAATCCGCGAGGAACTGTCACTCAACGTAAGGAAATTTCTCTAAACTCGTTGATTTTAATCAATCTTTCCGCGTGTATTCTTTTTTCGCGCACACTTTTGTCATCGGAATTAACGTAAATTTAATCAGAGGGAAAATTAATCAAGCTCCGACTCTCCAATGTAATCTAACGTATTTGCTCGCGTAGTTTATCCAATTTGATTCAATTGTTTATGTGATTTACGTATCTTCTCAATAATGAATTTCGCTTAATTAACTTTAGTTATTCATTCGTCTACTTCGCGCTTGATAAAATCAATTTACTTTAATTAATTCGTTCGATCCAGCCGAATCCACGCTTATAGAATCGAAATTGAATGACCGCCGTTCTTGAATGTCTCCGTTTAATAGAGGTATCCCCATAATCCAGTGGGAATCAATATTCAGAAGATAAGGGTGGAGAGGAGTTGGTATGTGGTACTTGTAACACGACGCACCGCAAGTATCAAGTACTTCTTTTTCCCTGGTACACATGGTGAAGTATGCTCGATAAAGTTGTTCTACAACGTGAATTCTCATCCATCTTTTCCCTCTACCTCACCACCCTCGCCCACCCCATCACCCGGCCCCCGTCCCTCTTACGTAGTCGGTTCGCGTGCGCACCCTGCACCTCTGCACATGCGGCGAAGCTACGAAAAATAAGCCAGAAAAATTTCATTCCTTACTCGTTGCTATAGTTCCGCCAGAAGATTTGTCGCGAGCGACGATCAAAACGCGAAAAATTACAGGGAAATCTGAAAAAATTCCAGAGGAAACTTTTCATCTTTTACCATTTGCCGAGGCAATAACGAAATTCGCCCAACACTTTCCCAATTGTTATGTAAATCCCGTATTTAACGATAAGTCTCTGCAAGTGGAAAATGTACGTCTCTTATCCACGCTATTTCACGTAGTAATGGTAGCAGTAGTAGCTGCATCGGAAACGAGAGAAAGTGGATTTGGGAAGTTGATTTTCTTCTTTCTCGACGATGAGAGAAAGAGAGAGGAGACGAGAGCAGATAAAGCTGTCGGTGGGACACGTCATCATCCATCTTTGTCCTTTTATAATTTCCTCGCGTGCTGTCCATGCAAGAGATGGGAAGGGCGAACCGAACCACGCGAAAAGTACGTAGATGAGATTATAGAGGCGCACACACGTGCAGTAAACGGTAAGGGATATATAGCAGCAACAGCAACAGCAGCAGCAGCAGCAGCAGCAGCGGCGGCAATGGTCTTGATGTGTTCGGAGAGAGCGAACAGAACGATTTGTCAATGCCGTACGGGCCGCGTTTGTCGCCGTCGTTTACACGTTTACACGTTTACATGTTCATACACCCACACGACGCGGGGGTGGTTGGCAGCATAAAGCGACGACGAGGCCAGCTAAAGCGTCCAAGTTACGAGCCGCGTTAAGCTACGTTGCTGCTGGCTTATCATCGCATCGCCCAAGACTCCGGCCACTCTAAATGGAAATAATGGAAGAGTATCCAACAACGCTTGCTTCACCATGCTTCGCCACGCTCTACCATCGCGATCTACCACCCACACCTTCCTCCGACAACTTACCCTACACTGTACCCCTAATAAACCTAAGCATATCCTCGCTAAACGAAACTTTATCAATTTATCCCCCTTCTTTCTTCTTTCTTTCGATTCTCAGCAACGAAACATTAAAAAGAATCTTTAAACACATTGTTCAATTCAACCTTATTTTATAGAAGCAAAACTAATATGTGTATCTTTGGCAAATAGACAAACTTTGATTGCAATTATAAAATTTGTTTCAACAAATTCTAAATTTCTTTTTAATTCTATTTTTATAGCTAACATTAGGGTAATATTGACTTTAATTTCTCGTCCGAAATCTAATGTGCTTTGCAAATTTACAAAAGTGAACACTGCTCTATATTATATTCGCGTATGCTTGCTGCTTATAAATTAAGTAGTAATATTTAACTCTCTGACCAAATTGTGAAATAATAAAGCTTTTATCAATTATAAAAATTAATTAACTACCAAATCATTACAAACTACTGAAATGGCTAACAAAGATTCATATCTACTTATCCATATTTGCTAGTAAGTATGTATTTCGAAAGGATTGCAAAATATTCAAGTTCCTTCTACGAGTACACCCGTGTCGGTGTGTATGTGTATATTCTGTTAAAAAGTGATTTATTCTTATTAATAAATACTACTAAAAGCCATCCATTTAACATATAAATTGTAGTCAATATGTCTTATAAAATGCTATAAATATTCTATAATAAAAGGCTCTTTCATGTCTTTAAACGTCAACGTAAAATTGTTATAGAAAACGTAAGAAAAATTTCTTATGAATAACGTAAGCTTCGTAAGGACTCGTAAAGCTTCGTAAGTATTTAGGTAGAGAGAGGTAGGGATAGGTCAACTCTGATGGTAGGGAGAAGATTCATAGATGCGCAACACATTTAAAACAAGCTCTCTAACGAAAAGTTTAGGTAGAGAACTTCAATGTACAATAGAAGTGTACGTAGTCAGTGACTTTCGTCATAAACATTTTGGGCCAAGCAAATTTTTAAGCAAAATACATATATGAATAATAGAACAACATACATATAAAGGCATAAGCTTAGATTAGCATATATTATTATATAATTATATTTTAGAGGAATTTGTTTTATATTTAAAGAGAAAAATTTTTTGAGTAATGTAAAAATGATGAGAAATTCATTAATCTAAGCTTAAAAATAAATAAAAAGTTAACTCACCGATACGGCGATCTGCTCTTGCTCTCCTCAGCTCCCTGCTTACATAATCGGCATACCAGTCTTTCAATTACACTCACTTTTTTATTTAAAACGGAAAATGAAAAAGACTATTTTTAACGAAAAAAACACTATTTAAAAAAGACTTCACTCCCGTATAAAAGAATACTTTTCGCTTGACGCAAGCATCTTGCGTCATTTATCTTTCAATAAATGCAAATTTTCCGCACTCCCGACTGATTTATAATGAAAAAAAAGCACCAATACGGTAATGTTCATCTGCCTGGACCAGGTTTCAGTCTGATGATCCTTCTCTGTCTCATTTTATTAAACAAAAAACGGCGAATTTTCGTTTAAAATAATTTCAAATCGAATTACTAATCACTCCATTATCATACGATTCTATATGAATAATGAATCAAGGCGAAAAGGGCACACCGTCGAACTATGCCCATAAATTACGACGCGATTAAACGGAAATAAATAGATGAAAATTACCACAATAATCATTATGAAATTAACTTACAATTATTTAGGCAATTACTAAACTTAATAGAGGCGCACTCACGACCGGCCATCAATAACAAAAAAAACCGATTAAAACCGCGAATCGCGATGAGTGCTGATTCGAGCAGTCGTCAAACCCGTCCGCCCGTATGACTGACTGCTAATTACTTACCTGATATTTACACATGAATACTAATAAATGCAAGCTCCTCAGTTTGAGGACTGCGATGATACAACATATACTACGATATTATATAAACTCTACACACACACGCAAGCTGCACATATTCCGACTACTACGTTTCCTTTAATAAAAAAAAAATGGTTATCTTATATAAAATAAATAATCTTTTAAAGATTAAATTCTTTTCTCACACGATTCTAGCATCAGGTTAAAATTTCTTAAGTTAATATATATTTTTCATATATATTTCTTACATCTTTTTCAAAGAGAAAATAAAGGAGACTGTTTAAAAATGTTTTTCGCAGCAAAATAAATGTTATTCAAGACATGGTATTACTGTAACCATTTTTATGAAAGGCACATTTACACACGTAGTAGCTTAATAGAATAATACTTGGCTAGTATAAGATAACTTCTAAAAATCTTTTGCACCGATACACTACGACGTGTTTAATCGGTTAATGACAATAACTTTTTGTTAATGCAATATTCTACGTTTACATCTGGCATTGTTATTATCAATGGATATTCGACCCCGACTGCGCGATCTAATTGTCAAACATATTAAATGACGACAACGACGACGACGACGACGACGACAAAGGCGATATATCACTCAGAGAATATTTCAAGGGAGCAGCAGCAATCATCTGTTTGGGCTCTTATTCCAGAGGAACCTGAGAAGTCCTGCTATATTGGCTAGGACACTTAAGCATCTATATCACGTACCTTACAGGTCGACAAACGTAGCTAGACACCTAAACAGGACGCTAGAATTGTTCGGCGAACAACGCAACTACTACTCATGAAAAAAGGGCAAAAGCTCGACACCTCAAGCCACGTCCCTATACGGCCAGAGGGATCTGGAAATGGGTAAAAGCCCGATAAAGAAGGAAAAGAGAGAAGGCAAGGTAAGAGAAGAGAAGAGAAGGAAAGAGAAAAGCTGCTGAAAGGAAAAAGAGAAAAAATCGAGCAGTTAAGTCATGCTGGCGCGATGCCAACCAATTACGAATGTAAAGTTATGGTAATATTGATATCGAGCGGGAAGGGAAAAAATGGCTGTAATAAAAGGAATCCCCTACCCCTGCCCCCTGACCTCACCCTCTACACTCCCTGTCCCTGCTCTTTTCCTGTTTCTCTCATTTTCTCCCGATTCCACCCTCCTCGTCTGTCACGTTCATATATTATTCAGAAGATTCCTCACGTGCATGCATGCACACAGGCTCGAGCGCACTTACAGGGACGAGTAATTGAAATCCAATATGTCTATTTAGCAGCTGGAGACTCGATTTTATGCCGTCCCATGAAAAATCAGCTTTTCACCGTCCACGCGCGGACAACGGGTCACCATTATTTCCCGCAGAGGATTGCGCGAATCCTGAAGGGGATCAAGTTTTATACCAACAGTCTAACCCTCTAACCCCTTTCGGCCATAGCTCAGTAACCGTTTTCCATTCAAAGCTCTGCTGATAAACGAGATGTGCGATAGACAATAATTTAAAAAATTCCCCAATCTCTTCTCAATAAAGTAAATCGCAAGCTCTCGCCACTGGTTTTATCGGCCCGCACCTTTCCTTTCGCTAAAATAGTAGCATTTGAGATGCATCCCGCGCGCAAGTTGGGATTACAAAAATATTTGACGATCTGCTTAAAAGATCGAAAGAGTCGCGAATTCACATCCGTCCGATGCTGTGTAATCACGGCGATTTGATTAGCGTCTATTTGTGCATGCATGTACATATTCGCCCATGTATCTACATATTCCCGTAGTGTATTGTACATTCGTGCTTGCACTGCTCTACTACCGCGGATGGACAGGAGGAAGGTGCTTAATGCGACGCCCACGTTATAATCCATTAACAATTAACGAACTACTAATGAAATGAAACGCTTTCCCTCGCGCACCAGCATCGATCATCGTCCTAACGACAAAATAGGCCAATCGTTATTATTTTTCTCGGCATAAAAAAATTAAAAAGAAAATAAAAAAATACCGCGCTATCGCCTACCCCAGGAAATAACGATGCGGAACCGGGTAATTTTTCCGTCAACAGCCTTTTTTCCTCCCATAAATACCGATTACGCCGTTGCACGAACATTACTCTCAGTTTACCAAAAGTATCAAATTTACCGGTGTTTACCGAACAAATTTCACGTCGGCAGCAAAGAAAATTATTATCAATTAAGGGGGACGCACAATGCTATCTTTGCGCGACAAGCGCAAAACATCCTAAAACCTCGAGGGACCATCATCTCGTGGATAAGATGGATAACGATAAGAGATAACTTACGTGCAAGGCTGAAAGTGGAGGGAAGGTAAATCTATTCGCGGAGGGAATGGAGGAATTGTTGGAAAAATAATAACGTGGCTCCGCGAAAATACGAGTAAGGAATAAAGAACGCACGAGATAATAGGAAAATGGAATTATAGGTCGTACAAGAGGCGGTCGTTAAGGGAAATAACGGGCTGCTGGTTCCATGGGACAGTTTATCCTAGTGCTTGAGTGACATTCGCAATCGGAATGTCCAAGAGGAAGATGAGGACAAGTCCGCGCAGTTCGACGAAAGTTTCGGTAGCTCGTCTGCAAATTACATTTAACTCAAACGAAGCTAGGCGAACTTTGTCAAGTGGGTTTTCCCGTTGGCTCGCCACCGAGGGAAATTCCCTTCTTTTTCATTTCTCTCCCCCGGTTGCCACTGTGTAGCTACTACTGGCCAGGTAGACGTCACGCGGGGACTTCCGTCCTAGCCGAAATTCTTCAGGAACGACAACTGAATAATCGAATCAACACGTTCCTTCGCAAACTTCTTCTTGCTTCCTTCTCTCTCTCTCTCTCTCTCTCTCTCTCTCTCTCTCTCTCTATTTCTCTCTATCTCTTCCCACGATTGTGTTCTCATCTAATTAGACTGGTTTTGTTCAAAGACCTTGATATAATTTTACTTGGGAGTGAAGTTACTGCTAAATGTGGTTGTTTTATTCAGTAGTTACTTAGCCGTACTGAGATCGAAGAATTTACACAGAATGAGCATGGTGTCGACTAATTTTCAAGTTCATGAAAAAAGTGTCAGCCATGACTCCAAACAAAATCCTGACGTAACGGATGCAGTGGATATAGCGGATGTAACGATTTTAAATCGATTTGGCCCCAGGGGACGGATGGATGGTAGAGATGTAATATAGCGTATTTATCGGGTCGAGACGAACCGAAAAGAATTTAATGGCGGCGAGTAAGCAGCGAGCGAACCGATGAGGGAGATGATGGAAAGGATAAATGTGAAAGAGGAAAAAAGAACTCGACGTGGCTTCAATCAAACGGGATTTTTACCGACCTTAACGACGCCCACGATGCCCGAGAAAAAGGACTGCCAGTTAGGCAACCAACCAGCCTGCCTGCCAACCAGCCCTCGTTCTTTCCTAATCTCAAAGTCGTTTCAGTCACTCGACGCAACGCAACTTTCTTTTTCCACTAACTTGCAAACGTTGCTCGTAGCATACTACCGGTATGTGACTACTCTCAAACCCTCATCGTCGCAACTCATCTAGCCAACTTCCTAATTAGGCGCCTTGATAAATTTTTTCTAAATATATCAGCACGCTTAAGCTTAAGCATCAAACGATACCTCTAATTCTGCCATTTTGAGGGATTTATCGTTACCCGCCATAAATAATATATTATCCCGCTGAAAATTTAAAAGGGACGATAAATTTTTCAGTTTAAGTTTCGCTCAAGGTTCAGGCGAGCGTACGCCGTACGGTGGGGCCCGTGTCACGCAAACTGTCACGTTAAGGCAAACTTGGGAATTCTTGGCAATAAAACTCGTTTTAATAGTCGGCGTTACCCATCTGTTACTTAAATCGCGAGTAATAAACATTTTACTGCAAGCAGATACAATATAGGCTACATTACGAGGCTACACGCTGAAAGGCAAATCTAATGAGAAAGAAATGCTCTCGAGTTTCTTCCCTTTATTCATCAGGAATTGTTAAGTGAAATCTCCGCAGTGCTTTACGCGCGAGTTTTACCGCCGTAATCTTGGCAGCTTTAATTTTGTGAGTACGCTACCCAGAATGTGTCTGGGTGTCTCGATAAAACTGTTAAAATGATCGCGGTCGCTTGCCGGGATATTTATAAAAGAGAGGAAGAAGACCGTTTCAACAAGATAGTTAAATCTGACTTGAGTGTGGTCTTGGCGTGGTGGAAGCATAAAACCATCCTCGTATACAGGAGGCAAGTGTCGAAGAGCCTAGTGCCGCTTCCAGGTGCTTGCTCTAACGACGTGGACCGACATTAAATTGTCACAATTGCGCTCTGGCGATTTTGCGCGAGAACAGACTCTATCCCTTTCTCCGTCTCGCCCATCATCTTCGCCATGAGCCCACCCCCGCAGGACCGATAGAAAGATATTGGCGCGATATTGACAATCGCCCGACCACCGATAATTGCCAGATCCCTACTCAAACGAGTATTTCGCGCTTCTCCTCGGGGATTGGTGGTTGCCGCGAAGAAAAAAAAAACAACGGATCTCCACGAAGTTGCCACTACTAATTGCGAAAAGCCCTTCTTTAATTAGTCGCACTCGAAAACGAATCACTTGTCTTACGGCGTACAAATACAACGACCCCGAAAGGACTTTTGTTTAATTGATGCAACCCCGTCGTCTCTCGTCGCTGAATCCATTGAAGGCGTTAACGAGCCTGAATGAGAGAGAGAGAGAAAGAGAGAGGGAGATGGAGATGGAGATGGAAAAAGAGAGAAAGGGAGAGGCAGGAACAGAAAGTAGAATCGCAAATGCGTGAGAAACATTATCACAATGTAACAATCGCCTATTTGATTGAATATGGAAAATAAGAAAGAAGAAGGGAGGATTATCCGCAATAGCATAATAACTTAATCAGAGCTTCGAGAGTGAATCAGAAGGCTAACTCAACTCACTCGATGGAACAAAACTGCCATTAAATCCGGCGGAGAAAACTCAGCTGTGATAAATATGGAGGCACCAAGTGGAAGAATCTCCACGAAATAACTAAACTCGGTTTTAACAAGAGATTACAATGCTATTAATATTATGCAAAGCGGAGTACCGATTACTGAACAATGCAAAGTTGTGGCTGCTGAAATGCCACTGGTGAATTCCATGGCTACAAATTATTGCGGCTCTCGCGCATGAATTCGCCCTCGTACATTTCGCTCTATAAGTATGGACTATCGGGGGAAGGGGGTGTTGCTGTCGTCGTAGTCGTTTATTCTTGTTATTATTGTTTCGGACTCGTTTCTGCGCTTGAACCCCTTTTCCGCATTTTAACCTGCTCCTGGCGAGTGGAGCAAGTAGAGAACGTTGCCCGGCGCCCGATCGAGAGACTGCTGCGGAATTCTCCCTATTCGTCCAAGCATCACCGTCGATGCGCACCAGGTGCTATACATATATACACGCATACATATAAACCGACTGCTTTGCTCGCCGCTCGCGCGCATTCCGCCCATTCAGGAATTCATTAACTCCAATTCTACCCCCTGCGAATTTCCACTGAATCGGATTCGACCAGCCACCCTCTCTCTCCACTTCCCGACACGGCCAAGACCCACGGAATCGATGAATTCCACTGGCAGCTTGCAACTTGCCCCCTCTAGTTTCTAATAAGGGTCACAACGTCGAGTATTCTTCTAGCACGATGCAACAGAAGGTGCAGCATCCCGCGATAACAAACGCATCATAATGACGCTCTCAAAGTATAAAAAAGAACAACCCCCCTCGTTCCCCCAACCGACCGATATAATATTATTCTTATTCTAGCCAAGTATAAAATATATATATATATATAGTGATAGATACATAGATTTTAGAGAAATAGAGGATTAAAAAAATGGGTAGGATAAATTTTATTTTATTTCTTCCACAGGGCAGGAAAGGAGGGATAGTGAAGAATGAAAGCAACATTACATAACTCTAAGTGTATATGCGAAATAAGGCGCTTGCGTGTGTGCATACGCAATGTGTATGTGCGTGTGCATGTAATTCATGAAATTAGTAAGTTTACGCGACTCAAGTTCACCATTTCCTTGGTTTCCTGTTAAAATTATATTACGAGATCCTCTCTTTTTTCTTCCATTTGCATAAAAAACTGAGATCGCGTTAGTAACGTTTGTTATTAGTACTACCATGAAATATAAAAAGTTGTAAATTCATCAAAAATTTATCGTTACTTTTTCCACATATTATTCCATTCGTTAAAATTGCAAAATCTTTCAAATATTTGATTAAATCAATTATAGAGGATATCAATAAGTACTTATGACAAATTGCATAGAGTTATTCTTCGCGAATGTATGCAAAGTACAGATTTTTTATTAAAACACCACACACATGCACAAGCGTATAAATACTTAAATAATATATTCGTTTTGCTTCAAACATGGATATCGTTAACGTAATAAAGGCGAACTTCTTTGTATTCTTTTCGCAAAATGAAATTAGGGAGGGAAGGGGTGGGATGTGCATCAATGGCTGCACTCGGTTGCATAATTGATAACAAAATTATTGGTTTTAAGTGCCCAGTGAGTATGTCAATACATGATCATCACTGGAGAATACCAACTTTTTTCTATTAAAAACCTGAAAACGAAAAAACCATCGGGTGCTTCTATGCGCGAGGGAAATTAAATAGCAAAGGGGATCTCGCAGTTTTCCTCTAAAATTCTTAGCAAATTCTAATTTAAATTAGATATTTAATTAAAGATCATTTAATGATAAATAAATCGAATTAATTTTAAATTCTATTAAAAAACTGATATGTTATTTGTAACTTTGAAATCGACTAGAATTTAAAAAGAGCCAACAGAAAATTAATTTATGAAAAGTTTATAATTTGTGATAGTATTTCGAGAAATAAATTAATTTACAATTATCAAATAAGGACACAATAGTGACCTTTGTGCCTTTTATTTTTTAAAGTTCCCGAAATCCATGAATGACCTCCACCAAGTATAAAATTGTATTCAAAACTCACCGAAGCTGCGATGTGATTTTACGATGTTTACGTTGAGAACACAAAACTGAGTGTCATTCATCTAGAACAAAAGAAAAATACATTATTGTAGAAAGGTATTTACAACAATAATAAGTAATAAATTATTAAAGAATATATTGCACACGCATTACATATTGATTATTGAAAGAATTTTTCTTTGATATATAATTGATTATAAAATATTAGGAAACGATCGATTGTTCATATTTTAATAAAAGAAAAATACAGAAAGACTTACCAAAATAATAATTCGTTTAGAATCCAAGTTTCAAGGTTGCTCCAAAAATACCGAATTTTGCATTAAAAAGATTCAATAATTCTAGGAATTTGCCTGGAAGAAGAGAAAAGAGACTATTATTGCAAAGTTAATTAATTAACAATAAATTAATTCAAATTAAAAATAAATTACTGTATAAGAGGAGTTTAATCTATTAGCAAGTGGAAAAACGATAATATCTAAGCATAAAATTATTCCATGTTTCACCAGCAAGCGTCCTAACGTGTCTGAACTTGAATACGTATACGCTACGAATGAGACACCGTATATACGCTACGCCGTATATGTCGCGTATTAATTGTAGAAAAATTCATACACAAAGCACGGAAATATGTGGATTTTCCTATTTTTCAATGAAAAACTGAGACTCACCGGCTCAACGATCCTAATTTTTCTGGAAAATGGACCTGTCGCTGCTTGCAAAAATAACGGTATTCAAAATGGCGGTTCAAAAGCACCGAGCTTGCGTCTCAGTGCATTGTCGCAGAGAGCTTGAAACAAGAAAAAACAGAAAATTATCATTCAAACAGTCCAACTATTATAGTTTTAGTATTAAATAATATATCAGGAATATATAAATATTAAAAGAATTGCGTATAAGTTCGTTAACAATTACTCACAATTATTTTATTGGATAGCGAGCGCAACGATCAATCTATCGATGGCGATCAACGGTCGAGTGAGCGTCAAAGATGGCGACGCGTCCTGCGCATGCGCTGTCTGCGCGTCCCTGAATCCTAGTCAATAACATGTCTTAATATTGATTTTATTTCGTTATATTTTACATTTCTATATTAAAATAATTATAATTTCAATTAATTTATGATATTTTATTATTATTTATGCACGAATTTTACCATTAAATATATAAAAAAATCTATCGAAGCCCGGTCTCCTACAACACGGTTTCTTACAACGCGCGGTATTCTTACAACACGGTTTCCATATAACGCGGTATACGCTATACATTAACAGCGTTACAGGAGATTTATTATTATTTATTAACGAGTTTTACTGTTAAATTTATACAAAGACCTATCGAAGCCCGGTCTCCTACAACACGGTTTACTTACAACACGCGGTATTCTTACAACACGGTTTCCATATAACGCGGCATGCATTAACCGCGTTATAGGAGGGTTAACTTTACGCATGCTCTACCCATTCAGGAACTCATTAGAGGCGCGATTCCACGCTTGTAGAGATTTAACGGATATGGTAGCAGAGTTTAGGCACTCCAATAAATATCAGCCGATTGGAATCAAGTTTCCGTTCGTCGGGAATAGATATTCGAGTCTGCTTGAAAAAATCGAGAAGAAGGAAAGAAGGGCGAAAGGATAAATACAGCGAGAGAAGAGAAAATTTTCTCCTTTAATGTTTTTATTCTCTCTATCCCTCTCTTCGAAGTAGCTTTCGCGGGAAAAACTCAGGGGGTGGTTTAATATAAAGTTTCGACCGAACGTCGAGGAATTTATCACGGCTGGCATTAAAAATTAGACCCACACGGAAGAATGTATGAACGCAGGCTTTCTCACCTGAGGCCACGCGACCGCTTTACGATGTACGGCCACTACGTGCCGGAACTTTCCAAGTAAGATCACTCTTTGTCACGGGGGGACCGAGATATCTCGCAACTGGTGTCAGTTTTATGCTTGTTGGCTGCCGCTGTTGGATCTCGAATGTGGCCAGTGCGCCGCTAGGCTTTTGCTGCTGGCACGTGCAACTAAAAGAGCGCACGTTCCCAAATAAATCACAAGCGGGCTGCACGCGAATTCCGTAGAAAAAGTCGGATATCGACGGACCGCTACCGCTGCACAACTATTCTCTTCTTGCTCTGTCTATTTCTTCTTCCTGTCTAACCTCCGCAAACACGAAACGCTGCGCTCGGATAAAAAGTAAGCAATCTCAAGCTTGCAATCTCTCTGAGAGCGAACGCGCTGCTACTGCATAGACTGCATAGACTGCGCGGGAACGAGAAACAACGAGAGAGAGAGAGAGAGAGACTCGTAAAACTTTGTCCTGCTCCAAGTGGAATAAGTAGAAAGAACCTAGAGAGAGAGAGAGAGAAAGTGGCAAATGGCAAAGATCGCTTCGCGAAAACGATTCGACCGTTATCGATGTATACGTCACAGCGCGCGTGAACGATGAATGCGACGAAAGAGCGACAGCCAACCCTCAAGTTGGATCACCGCCGTAATTTGCATAATTTTCATAATGCATCGGCGAGAGGTAATGCAATGTAAAATGTAAAAAGCTAAAGGAGGGCGGCCAGAGAAACTGGAGAGTATTCCGTTTTCAAGCAAACAAGCAAAGAAAGATTCGCGAGAGAGAAGAAAAGAGGAGAGATACCTATCGTTTGTGCAATTCTACACTTAATCCCAGCCTGGAATAGGGTGGAGAATGAAAGAAGGATAAAGGGATCTATGGGAGATTTATTTGAAAACAGATACAAAAGTATCAAACTTTATTGTATCGTGCGTGAAGAGGAGGATTTTGCCGCCAATGTATTTCCCCCGCCGATGAATGCTCGAGGCGGGGGAGCGAGTTATACAATCGTCGCAACTAAGGAGATACCAGGCTCCAGGATAGAGCCTTTTCTGGGATAGAGTTACGAGTTCATTTGAAGCAAATGCGCTAATACATCATGGTCAAGGACGTGAGAATCGTCTAAGCCCGTGTGCAAGCTCTCCATGCGTTCACGTGTATGCGCGCGCGCGTCTGTACAACCCCTAGAAGAGACGAAAACGACCAAGAGGGTGTGGAGAGTCGAGTCACTCAAAGAAAGAAAAGGCACGCGGCGCACAATGGCTCGACTTGCGACATTTGTTCGATAAATCAAGGATCAATGGGCTTTTCTTTCGAAAGAGCCAAAACTCCCGGCGCGATTCGCATTTTGCGAGGAAATTATTTCTTTATGTCTTTCCCTGGCACAGCGGAGATTCATGACATGGAACGTTATCAATTATTGATTGAAACACTGCGCGCCCGGCCGAAAGTAATGGCGGCGTGCGGCACTGGCGGGTTAACAAATACGTAAATTTTGGCCTCGCAACACCTCGTAAATCTCACGCTAATTTCTCCGGTGGAACTGGCGAGCGGCCAGAAGTAGAAAAAGTTTCGTCACTGGAATAAAAAGTGAAATCAAAGTGCGCGTTCCACGAAAGGTTGGTCGCCAAGGAGAAGGCGCGTTCCTACGTCTAATTGCACTGGCTACACAGAAGGCCAGGGATGGTATCGTCGTCGTCCTCGTCGTCCTCGTCGTCTCATCTCCATGAGGCGCTGGAGATTCCAGAAAAATCGAACGAGCGGATCCTCGACTTGCGTCACGATCAGGGCAAATCGATAATGTCGTTTCGCGCAGACAACGACGCGACTATCTCGCTAGCAGCAGCCTGGTGGTACCGCTTTTCTCTTCCTTCTCCCCCCGTCTCTCCTATACTTTCTCTCGATATCCCGGTACGGAGAGTCTACTCTACTTTTTTTCATTGGGTTTTTCATTGGCTGATTGTTATCGACTGCAGTCACGCCATCACCATCGCCATCGCCATCGCCATCCCATCTGCTCGTGCAACTTCCTCGTGAACGATGGGAATGAATTGTGCGTGTCCGTCGGTCTGTGTCCGTGCAACGGCAGGTGGAACCTACCCATCCGAGAGTTCAAGCCTAGATGCGACATCACCGCGACCGATCACCACCACCACCATCACCGATCCTACCTCGCTTCTACTGCAACGACGCGAAACTCTTGTTCCTGTGGGTGCCTTCGTCAGGAAGCCATTCTTCGATTCATCCGTGCAAAGCTGCCCTTTCCGCATTTTCGCCTTTCCGCCTTTCCGCCTTTCCGCCTTTCCGCCTCTCCGCCTCTCCACCTCTCCGCCTCTCCACCTTTCCACCTTTCCACCTTTCCACCTTTCCACCTTTCCACCTTTCCACCTTTCCACCTTTCCACCTTTCCGCCCTTCCGACTTTCCATCCGACTCTCCAAGTAGATCCATATTTATGGAGCGAGCAAAAAATACTGCAGCTTTTTAATAATGCTCAAATATTTCTTCAACGATCTTGTCTTGCTTGCGGAACTTTGCTTCTGTACAAGGGAAACGCATTAAGCAGTAAACAAAGTGAGATCTTCCCATGGAGGCTGCGCGGGATCAGACGGAAGTCGAAGGCTCTTCGTGTTAAAGGAAAAAAGAGGATAGCCGAGGGGGCTGATGAAAAAATCGAGAGAAAGAAAAAATAGAAAAATTTGCGCGAATCGAAAGGAGAAAGGAGGAGGAATTTTATTGGCAAAGCCTTAACAAGTGCATCTGCAAAGACCGGAAGGATTTTGATTTATGTTTTATCTTTATACTTTGCGCCAGGGGATGATCCTGCGCGAGCTGGTAATAACTGACAATATTATACGTGGATCTAGTCGGCGGAATTCTGATTTACTGAATTCATACGCGTATATAAATGTGTTTCATGCATGCGGCATATGGAAACGTCATAAATGACGAAGAACGTAGAATAAATATTATACATTACGAAGGAGCTTTATCGAAGGTGTAATTGGCTTGCTAAATAATTTATAGCAGCTTCCAATTATGGATGCGCGTTTAGCTTTCCGCGGAATTTTCATTAGAATTGAAAAACAGACTGGCCGACGTTTGACTAATTGGGAATTAAGGAAGGCTACGAAAGACAGAAAAGGACATTGCGGATGGCGATGGAGTGTAGGAGGTCTTACAATTAGTAATGAAAAGCGGACGAGTCTGGGCGTGGGAATTCCAATCCACGAAGACTAGGTGGGGTACTAACAATAAGATGCTCGAGGCAGGTAGGTAGGCAGCAGCAAGTCTCTCCCTTAGACACTCGATCCAGCCTTTTAGTCTCGCCTCGCCTCGCCTCGCCTCGCCTCGCCTCATCTCGCCTCACTTCACCTCACCTCACCTCACAACCAACCCAAGTTCCGAAATACATGTATGTATGTACGTATGTACGTATGTTCGTACGTGCATACGTATGTACGCTAGACGCAAAGGTAAAGGGATCCAAGGACAAAGTTCTCCGCGAGTTTGAGCTTTCGCGGGTCACGAAGGCTGCACCTCGGAACGGGATGGAAATTCAAAGTTATTATCTACTGGTAGCAGAAGGCTGAACAGTCCCCCTCGGCAAAGTATATTTATTCCGCGACTAGCAACGGTGTCTGCGATTAAAGCCAAACTCTATCCAGCCAACTTATAATCGTTTCTCCCTTATCCCCACGATCCCGCGTTGAAATTACGCTAAAGTTACGTGAAAAGAAATTTGGAGAAACACAAGTACGTATCAAGTACGCGCACCGAGTGGCAAGAGTTTGTCAAATCGGACTTTTCTCGAGGCACCAAACTCAAAGTTCCAGTTCCCGCGAGCTCCTTTCTCGCTTTAATAGAATTTTTAAATAGTTTACTTTACTTTGTCATTTTTGGCACTCCGTGTCTGTCGGTGTGTGTTCGCGCGCGCCTGGAGAACCAATAATTCTACTTTTATTCCTTTCTACCCTTCTCTGCTCTTCCTCCTCCACCTCCTCCTCCTCCCTCCATCAATAACCAGCTAATAATTTTAACAGACTACGTTGCAAGTGGAGCACCACGTCCCAGAGAAAGAAAGATGGCTGAGAATTATTTAACCCCCTTGAGGGAACGAGGGGGATGATGATAATAATTGGCTCTCGTAAAGAATGCGGCAAGTACGAAAGACGCGAGACAAATGAATTTCGTCAGAGTCTGTGTGTGAGAGAGAGAGAGAGAGAGAGAGAGAATCATCTTGCACGACTGTTCGGGATTGGTTCTTTCTGCAGAGTAATGCGTACGTAGAGTAATGTCTACGGGAATAACTGACAAGAATTACTTCGACTTTTATGCCGGAAGTCGAGAACCAAAGCATTGCTAACATTTTACAGAAATACTCCCTTCTTGACGCGTTACAAGTTACATCGGAATATAAGCTTTAATAAAAACGCCGAAAAAACAAGGTATCGCCTCTTGTTAGGCGGGTGCAAAAAGCACAGCGGATAATAACGGCGCCGCGAGTCTTCGATAATTTTAGGCCACAGGCAGAGCCTTGGTGGAGTGTACTTCTGAATAAAACACATCTAATCTAGGTGAACGATTGAGCCCAAGGCCAAGCTTGTGGAGTTGCCGCAAGTGTACCGGAAAATCCACACGTATGAGCGGATAAATTAATAATGGCTTGCCTCTCTTCGGCATCTAGATTTCCCAGACGGCGTTTCACGCGCGCGCGCGCTGCTTATAAATACTCTTACAATAATTATTATTACATCGAGCGAAACGCGAACGTGCCAGCAAATAACAGTGCGCACACTCTGCGCTGTTCTCTGCTGTACGCGAGAAATTAATTAACCACGCATTCGGTAATGAGGCCGGAGCTTTATTCGAGGACTCTCGATCGAGCTCAAATGGAGATTAGAACATTTCGTATCATTGCTCCAGATTCACTTTATCCGTAAAACGTACTTTTGCCTTAAGCCACTTTTAATATTTAATGATAACACCCAAATGAGATCAAATTGTTGAGGAATTATTAGAATCGCTTTAAAAAGATCATAAGATACTGCTCAGCTGCTTATGCGATTACATAATTCTATCGGGAATAGGAATAGGATGATGGTGTTGATGATGATGGGTACTGCCTCCACCTTTCTTACCACTGAAATCAAAAGTCTTCGAGTCCCAGGCACGTTTAACGCGTTAGAAATGGAAAAGTTTAAGTATCGTAATAAGAGTATCCTCTTAAAATCCCTAAGATATCTGTATTCAGTAGTCCGAAGAAAATAGCCCAAAAATGTTCTGTAATTCTTTTTTTTTTTGCGGTCTGTCATTATACTCTACGGCGCCCTTAATTCATCTTAATCACTTAACGCGACACGCTTCATTTTCTTTTTTTTCCCCTCCTCATCGTCTCTCGCACCACGGCTCGTTTTTCTTCCTTTCCTTTCCTTACCGTACCTTTTGCTTCCCATCCCCCTATTCCTGTTTCCTTTATAGACCATTTAACTCGACTTCCCGTTAATGCCACATAGACGTACTCAACCGTTCTTCTATTCTTTTCTGAAGAACTTATCTCGTCGATGCCATCAATAAAAAGAATTCTTTTACTCCCTAACAGATCGTTAAAACTCGTTTCTTTGTCAAATCGTATCAGCTATAGCCTTTAATCGTCTGCTTACTCTAGGGATATTACTGTACTGTACGCTCTTTTTTATGCTTCTCCCCTTCCCTTTATGATCTCCAACAAACCGAAAGTCAAATCTTTTTCGTGAAACGACGTGAAAGTAGCTCCATCCACGTATCGTACAAATTGAACGGTCCAGCGAACAGGAAACGTCGATATGTTGCAAGAAAAGGAACTCGAGAGCAGCGGAAATAGTCGAACAACAAACGTGTCAATTACTTAACAGGATTTGTGGCCGCCGCTTTTATTCTCGCGCCTCCACCTAACTTTTTCCACTTTCTTTTTCCTCGGCCTTTTAAAAAGAAACGTATCGTCTCTTCCCAATCCTAACTGTGTCTAGAAGTCATTGATAACCCGATTTTGCAAGCTGCGCTCCGAAAGAAGAAATACCACGTCGATACAAGCGTGCTCCAAAGGAGAGTTCTAGCCCCTTTTCCTTCCTCCTTCTTCTTTCGGGTCTTCTTCCTTCCGTAAACGATGAACGGCGTATATCATACTCATTCTTTCGGTTCAAGGATTTGTCAGTTCTTTTGCCGCTTCTCCTAGAAATCGCACGAAATCGCGCATCACCCACTTTTCTCATTATTTTCCTACGTATAGACTTTGATCAATTCGCTTCTTCCAAAGATTTACAACTTTTCTCTCGAGACAAATCTGTCATATACCTCGTCGTATCACGCGATGGAAGGATTAAAACGTTCAATTTCCCAAAGTGTCCCTCCTTTATCGAAAGCGCACACTCGCTGGTGACCCAAAGGCGTTGAATTGAAATTCGTTTCGTTGGCTTCTTATCGCTTTCGAGATTTTAAAAGTTTTTGGAGCTTTTAAGATATACACCGAGACACAACCGTTGACGAACCAACAACTGTCGTTCTAACTTTCCTCCGAGTCTCTTTGCATCGATTCCATATTATATTATTGTACAAGGGAAAAAAGGGGGATTCCACGAAATCTCTAACAGCGTAAGAATCCTCCTCTCTCATCGTAGCTTTCCACCGAAAGCAAATCGCCCTCGGCCTTTGCTGGAGAAAGGGATGCTAATTTAAACCCTATTTAATCGAGAACCTGAGAATCTGGCGTTCCTAATTAGCGCATAAACTACTCGATAAACCTTAAAAAATTTTCTCCATTCAAGGGTTCGCTTGTCAATTTTCTCAAAGGGAAAACCCTTTTTTAAAAGACCATACACGGGTATTCCTTGTTTCTTTCATCAAACGTGTCTTTTCACATTCAATGTATCTCCATCGCCAATAGAATAATAACTCTTTTCTCCATGATTCTACAAAAAAATACTGTTGGGGAATGCACAGTTACAGATGGATAGACGTGAAACTTAATATCAGATGTCAGACCTCGCAATATCTTTTACATACGTAAAGTAGAAACGGAAAACTTTCAAGCACTGAGACAAAACAAGGAAAAAGAGATAGAACTAGGGAAAATAACCGTAGCTCTCTTCGTGTATAATATTTCGATTCTTTCGCTCATTCGATCCACAGTCTGGGAAGCAACGCACCGCTCGTTTCATCGTCGTCGTCGACTCGAGAGAAAAAAATATCGAGAGAGTATCATCCCTGCTATCTCTCGCTATCTCGCTATTTACGTGGAACGACAAATAATTCCCCTCTTCGAGGAAGATCAATTTCGTTAGTGAATTTCCCCGATTCTTCCTCCAGTAAACCAGGTTTGCACATACAAAGCGCACACACTCCACGAGAGGCTAGTAAATAACATTTTCTAAAGTTAATCTGGGGATTTGGAGTTATCCTTTCGGTCCGAGCTTGCCAGTCCTGCTTACAAATATAAATTTAAGGGGATGAAGAAGTTAACTCTTTCTTTCTATCGATATAACGGTACCGGGGTATCGCTATCAATATCGCCAACACCATTTTGCTAGCAACGAGAAGCAGCATTTCCATGCATCCATGCGGATTTGGTAAATGGGAGCGAGGGCTGGTGGGGAAACGACCCTTCTTGACCCCGAGATTTGCGGGCTACGAGAACCGAAGGAGCTGATTCAAACCACTTCTTCCCGAGGCCTCCCTCAACTTTTCATCTCGTCCACTTCCGACTCTCGTAACGCGCCAAGTACCTTCCACGATGGAAATCTTTTAAAACACTGAAAATTTATACGAAAATTTATACGAGAGACTCGCTCCGTGCCTAATCCACTATTTTTACAAATAATTTCTCCGCAGCCGTTGCCTTTTCTCCAAATTATCCGCCGTCTTCTTTGAAAATAATCCGAATGCGCCATGCCGGATTTGTCGACTAAAGTAGACCATAATGCTGATCCGAGGGTACACATTGTACTGTGTATGTCGGATATTCCCATAAAACGAGGGAGCAGGATGAAAGTTATGGGGACGGGGAGGAGAGAGAGAGAGAGAGAGAAGTATCTTGACCTCGGGATCCACAACTATCGGACTTGAAGACTCGATTCCAAGTGGTTCTCCAGACTCTTCAGCTTTTCATCGGTTAGAGCAGCTTTCCATCTTACGCGTCTACTTGCAAAGTTCCACGAAAATCCAAGGAAAACCCGATCTTTGAAAGGATCAAGGAAGGATTCGAAAAAATCTCTTATTCCCGGTGCACATTATTCTCATGGATCATCAGCGAAATAGCCGTCATTTCCGCGGGATCATCGGGACCATAAGTCCGATCATCGATAAACAATTGACAACAATTGACAACAATTGATTCATTTGCCTTCTCTTGGGCCTTCTCTCTATTTATAACGCGTATCGCGTTATTGAGTGAAACGGTTAAATCTTGTGGAGCGATAAACGCGGAGTAATATGAAAGCGCTGAAAGATGATTTATCGAATTTCTATGCTAAGTGGTTGAATCATAAATGCGATGCACTCGTGAAATGCGTAGAAACTGGAACAATCACGCTAGCCCGCGTATATACTAACCTCCATTAATATACATAACGCTGGAATAATAAAATCACTATAATCAGTAGAGTCCATTTGATCGATAATTCTCGTTACACATTACGCGTTACGCGTTATTCGTGAGGGGTATTAATAAGAGCCGGGCAATTTTCACGAAGGCCTCCAGCCAAACTTTGATACCTGACTTTTTCCTCTCTTTCGTATTTCTTTTTCGTCAGAAAAAGCAAAGCCCAAGTGGAATACAGTGGCAGGTAATGGGCAGGTAAAACGGGGAGCAGCACGTAAATATTTAAAGCTGCCTGCAGCGCATCTTTTGTTCCGGCGTTTGAGCAGTCCGCAATAAGACGAGCGTGAACTCGAATGTTCACTCGGTATTATCGTTTCATCCCTACGCCTCGGTAAACGCAATCAAAAGGTGCCGAGAACCCTTAAAAAACTCAAGATGAAATGACGTCATGGGAGCATCGATGGCACTCTCTTCCCCTTATGAAATAGGGAAGGAGGCTCTTTCCCTTTCTCTAGGAAAATCTGTACGCAAATATAATCCTAGCTAGTCGAGTACAATTCCCTCGCGATATTTCCCCTGACTTCTGCCAATTCTGAACAGAAATCATTGATATCATTACCATATAATATGGTGGATGAATCGAAACTTAACGATATGCTAATTGGTCCCTGGACAAAATTATCACGAGTAGAAACAGAATGAGTGGAAAAGTCGATAGTAGTAGTAGTAGTATTAGTAATGATGATGATGATGGTAATGATGATGATGATGGTGATGACGACAACGACGACAACGACGACTACGACGACGACGACGACGACGATAGGTGGTACTCATGGTATTTCAAATGGTAATGTAATTACTTCGTTTTATAGAGTGGTGATAAATCGATCGTTAACGAATATTGCGAGCACGTGTAAAGCTGAAAGAACGAAAAAGGAAATGTAAACGGCGATGTGGCAATAAACTACAAATCATTGTTTTATGAATATTCAGGTTTAGCCGTGAAAATAATGTCGTTCAGGGAGATCGATCGTTATGTCTTTCCTTCCTTCCTTCCTTCCTTCCTTCCTTCCTTCCTTCCTTCCTCCCTCCTTTCGCCCTTATGCCGTCATTTTAAACTATCCTTATGCAAATTCTTCTAGGAAAATATACGTATACGTAGCGTAATACGTTCGTACAATACCAAACTGGCTTATAAGCAGAAAAGCAACATCTGATTTTTTCCGGATCATTTGTCAAAAGTCCGAGGCTCGTGATAGTCGAGGGCGGTAGCAGCAGCAATCAACGTTGAAGGCTCCGCGAGGCAAACCGTGAATAAACGGAAAAATAAATAAACGCAGATAAAGGAAGAGCAAGAGAATACGGCTATCACTTCCTCCTGCAATTAGTAGCAGATTCTTCTCAAGGCAGATTCCGCGAGACTCTTAATAAAGAGAAGAAAATAAACGACCGCTTATACTTGTTAATCCAATTTATCGTGCTCCTTGCAAAGTTGAATCGCGAGATTCCACGCTGTGAATCTTGCAAGGGTAAAGGGGTAAAATATGCATGCTGCATATTTATACGGCTGGGAGCCAATTACTACTGACACGTGTGCGAGTACCTTCAGTACGTTCGAATTAGCTTGAATCTGCCGCAAGGAAGGAATGCCCGAGAAAAAAAAGCACAAGGTTCCCGGGGCAGTAGCCTACTTTCATTAGTTTCCGCAAATTTCCCAACAAGAACAAACTTCATGGAATCCTCCAAATGTATTTCTAGGCCCCAGCATTTGTCAGGATTAGCTTCGCCAGTCTGTCTACTCTTCGCGAGAATTCCAAGGTGTTTGCTTGAAAAACAAGGATCCCGTACAATATATTTTTCCAACTTTTCTCTTTTCTATCTCTCTGTCTTTTCTCTCTCTCTTTCTCTCTCTCTGTTTCTTTCACTTTTTCCAGTTTCCGAAAAATGTAATAACGCAAATTCCCCAATATCAACCAGCCTATCTCGTTAATCGTTCGATACTATTATCTTTTTCTCTCTTTATTTTTCCCTCTTCCTCTTGCGTCAATTATAATACATCGAAAATCTATTATACCCTTCTATAGCAGATTAGTGCGTGGGGATTTTCTCGAGAAGTTTCAGATAAATATTAGGACTCGAAAGTATCAATTCATTTAGCCTCTTCGACAAAGAACCCTCCTAAAACAATAAAAACAGTCTTCCCTGCCTGTTTCTGATTATAAGTGAAAAACCACGTTGACCTTTACTACTAGTGGGCAGACACGGTATGAGAAAATTGCACTATGTATTCGATCAATCGTTCCTCAACTTTCTTACGTTCATTTAAACTCGTATGCCTTCAATCCTATCGCTGTTATCACGACACCACGAAAATTCCTATTACTTTTTCAATTTAATGATTTACAGCGGTATCAGAGATAGCGGCTAGCCCGAAAACTCGCAATCTCCAATGGAAATATTAAACTTCTGATATAGAAGGGAATAAAATTTATGATAAAAAATTAATATGCTTGCATTTAAATGAGACCAAAGAGACATTTTAATTATTGTAACAGAGCGAACTAAATCCAATTATTCTTGTTTGGATCAAGCTTCATAGTGGCAAAAAAAATGGCAAGTTCATTCAGTGACCAGAGTCCAATTACTCCGATATTACATATAATCCACGCGAGTAATAATTATCAGCGACACAATGCAGGGTGGGTGGTTCAGCAATGCGTTTATTTCCCAAATGCAAAACCATAAATTTAGCCCTATTATGAAGTTTTCACAGTATATTCAAAATTGTACGATCGTTCCCTCGCCACTTCTCTGCTTCGTCCCTTCCTCTCCTGATATTACATTATTTGAATCGAATCTACATTGGAATGGTTTCCCTCCCTCCCTCTTCCATTCTCTCTCTCTCTCTCTCTCTCTCTCTCTCTCTCTCCCTCTTTTCTTTTTCTCTTTCTTTCTTTCGCAAAATAGCTTATGTGTATTTTAAAATTTGAATCCTGTATTTTTCTGCATCGGGATAATTGACGACTCTATCGAAGCAAGATACAGAAAACATTTTTCTCAAAAATGACTCTCTCCTAGTTCTAGAATGAGATACACATCCTAGAACTCATTAAAAGTCCAAATTTATTAAATGGGAATACTTTTTTATTCTGCTACAGCAAATAAAATCCATGCAGGTGTAAAATTCGTTGTTATTAAAATTGATTAATATTTATGAAATTATAACACGCAGCCACGTATTAATATTGCATTCAAGTTGTAAATAAACCGGAGAAAAACCAGGAGAATATTGCATAAAGCAAGCATTGTTTATAAAGTTATGCTTATGCATGTAATCAAGCATGACGATGAAATCCATACATTTGTAGTTGAAGCGGAAAATAAAATGAGGAAAACACGTGTAAGTGAATTGTTCCCTATCGATAACATTTATATAACGCTACGCATTACGTTTTACTTTGTTTGCATTTCACTGATGTACCGATACATCGATACACCGATGCATCGATGCACCGATGCACCGATTATTCCCTTGCACCCTTCGACTCCCCGGGGTTCGTTGGATTCATCGAAATTTCTACGAATCGGTTTAAGCAAAATCCGATTGAGATATTGCGCGCGACTGTTACGCAAAGGAATTGTACATGAAAAACCTCTCGCTAGAATCCAGAAGGAGCAGGATATATCCCTCCCTACCCTGTTGTACCTACAATACATACACACTCGTGCATTACTTCAAGTCTAAAATGTCGGGGGTTACCCAAAGAATATCTGCCGCCACCGCGCGCGTCGCATTTCTTTGTCAGTTGCAAAGTGGCTCTCTCCCGCGACTTACTGAGGGGCATATGCTATTTATTATTATTTATACTGACGCACGCGCGTATTAGACGTCGTTGCTAAATTTGAGAAAGGACGAAGAAAGCAATGCGAAATGCCAGAAAAGGGAGAGAATAAAAATGAAGCATAGCTTCTATAACTTAACTTCTCCGAGCGTAATAACATGTCGAGAAAGATTTATTAAACGAAAGGGCAAATAGTGAGAACAGGATTAGATTAATGTTCATCGTATAGTGCAAGTTGAGAAAAGTAGGGATGACATTCACGATTAGGCAAATATTTAAACTGAAAAATATCATTTCATGCCTTGTATTGCTTCCCTACATTATTCTATTCTATTCTATTCTATTTCATACCTTTCCATTCTCTTTTCTTCTATTTTACTTTATTCTGTTTAAAGATATTTGTACATACGTGAGAAAGTTAGAGCGGTAGATGCTCTCTTTCCTTATTTAAACACAACTGAGTAAAATAATGAGAAATTAAAGAAAAGAAAAACATACATATATTGCGTACAGAAAATCATGAGTAATTAAAAATTGAAGCACTAAATTGAAAAGGGGCAAAGGAAAAATCGCCTTAGATTCACCTCATCCATAAGCCCTTAAAATTTTTCCGCGGGTTATCGCTACAATCTCTATGTACTGAAAATTCGATATATGGTTTCTTTCCAGTAAAGAAATTTCAATTAAGAAAAATCCCATTTTTAAACTTCAAAAGCTTAGACACTCAAAAGCTTTATCGTATAGCAGCTTCATCTACAATCGTACAATTTTTCCCATCTCTCCCTCTAATATCATTAGGAGGGGATATACAAATTTTCTATAATATATTTAAGCCAGAAAAAAATGGTTCAAAGTCCTATGAAAAAGTTTAATTCTTTTTATTGTTATTACCCCTTTTTAGAAGCTAAGGTAGCTAGAGAGTCTAGCAAAACTGCTATGAAGGTATCCCGTGGGAAACTTTTATTTCGAACAGGAAAAAGGTATAAAGCTTAAATGAAAAAAATTTTATTCGAATGGTAAATATCGGTTATAAGGAGAGCCAGAGTAAAATGAGGCCAGACATTTTCAAGTTTGGTGGTTAATAAAATTGCTATTTCCTCGCATTAGACTTTGAATCGACGGAGATCAGGCGCAACTTCCTTCAGGCCTGCTGCTGGAGCTTTCGATAAAATTTCATTGTGCTCTCGTTACGTCATCAAGCATAAAGGAAGGCTATAAACAATTTGCAAGAAAAGATTCCGTGTGAGAAATTTGGGGGAGAAGGAAGAAAAAGGAAGAAAAGTCAAGTAGTTTAGTGAGGCGCACAATAGAAAGGATGAAATTTCTCAAGTTTTCATGGTTTGCAAGAGCAACCTCGTTGCCGAGCTATTCCTCTCTCTTATTGTTAGTCATTCTCTCTAAATTCAAGGGAGAGACGACTGTGGCAAGTTTTGAAAGAAAAAATGGCCGTGTGGAAAAAGTAAAAGAAGGAGGGAAAATGGAAAGAAGAAGTCTGGAGAGTAGCCACAACGATTCGCGGGGGTGAGAGGGACGAGTATCAATTACACGGGTACGACCCGTTAGAGTTTTCCGGAAATTCGCGTAGTAAGTCAAGCCCGGGACACTGGCATAGCGAGGTCGAACAATGCTTGGAGGTCGGCGCTCGTCCATTTGCATATGAATTGGCGGGGGAGTCCTTGTCCCGCAGGACACCCACATCGTCACCGGGGACGATGGCGACCTCTCATCCCCTATCTGTGAGACGCGCGACGTTACCCGAGACCAGCAGCATTGGCTGAAGAAGCAGCAGCCAATGCTTCCACAGCGGAGAACTCTGGATACCGCGAATTATTTTAACGATTCTCGCTAATCTTGCTCTGCCACGTCTGTACACGGTAGTACTCGGATACGTTCTCTCCTCACTAATTCACGCTAATTCACGCACGATTGCAATTTCCCTCGATCTCAGCATTCCCATCGGGAGAAAATTCCATTTCTTCTCCAAATATTAGTTGGGCCACCAAGGGACACGGAATAGTCACTATGTGCGTGCGCGCGTCTATGTGTAGGGTGACCAACCAAAATGGAAACGGACCGTCCAGGTTAAAGAGGAAAGGAATTTGAATCAGCTAGTAGCGCACGTAGAAAAGGGAGAGAAAGAGAGAGACAGAGAGAACCATGATAGGGATTGGAAGCACCAGCCACGTTGACTGACTTGCTTATTCACTTGTTTACCTACTCTCCTAGCAAGGCAAGAGAGATCCGGAGTAGTAGCGAGAACCGCGCGCGTCCTTAAATTACACGCGGTTAATTAAGCTGCAATTACGACTCGGTCCACCTCTGCTCCAACCTTAAGCCCCCACCAACAGAGTCCGATCCGTTCCTTGCGACGACGCAGCGAGCCATCACTTGCAATTTCAAGCACGAAAACCAATTAGAGCGACGACAAAGACAAAACGACCCAAGGATAGCGGAAGAAGACGCGCGCGAGTGATCTCGTCAGATTTATAAAACGGTGCACAAACCGCTATCTTCCATGCTCTACCATCTCCAACCTTCCCACCAATTGATACACGTGGTACTTGCTCGCTGCTTGGCGCGTACCTTTCTAATCTTCGAAATCTTCCCTTCCACTCCCCCAAGATATGGAGTAATCAGATTCTTGGTTACTCCCTCGTGTAATGGATCCTCTGACCAAACCAAACTTTGTAGAGTACTCTAAATTATACTTGCTTTGTGTACACGCGCGTTCTCCATCCAAAGAGGACCGCCAAGTAAACATGCGGCTGCCGGAGGCGCGCGTCTAAGCCGCTTTATGCATATATGTACTTTTCCCCAACTTTTGGTGCTACCTCTGTCACGGTGCTCGCTAAGTACAGTGCGTGAGCCTGCAATCCTCGAGCTATGCGACTGGAATATTCATTGTCCGTAGGACAATTCATTCTAACTCAAACTCCCTCCCTCTAATGCACCTATTCCACTTGCTAGTGGAAGGAATAACAACTCTGTCTTTCAAAATGTTTCGTACACGGGAAAACTGCGGAAAAACTTCTTTCTTCATTTTTCTCTTTCTCTTCGTCACTCGCTCTACCGCTTTGGCTGCCCTGTGTGTGTGTGTGTGTGTGTGTTTCTATGTTTGTACCACAAGTATTGCTGTGCACGATTACCTACGTGGGAGAAAGTCCCCGCCAAATCATCCTGATTACTCATTTCCTCGGATTTACGGCGGTAATTTTAATCCGTAAGTTGATGCGTTTGTGAAACCCCCAGGGTACTTTCGGGATGCTCTGGATAATTAACGCCACGGACTTGCAGATTCCACGACGAAAAATGCAAGACCAATCTACTGATGGATAAAGTGGATCTTCTTCACCAAGGTCCACTTGCGCGTGGCTTTTTCTACTGCATGGAAATTTTATGGAATGGAAAATACTGCTCGAGCACCGATATTCCTCTATGCTTTTTCACCGTCAGCACCGACACACCGTAAGTCAAGGGTCGTAAGGCGATATTGGTGAGAATGGAACGAGGATAAGGGGGTGGAGCTAATATCGTGTACGTTCTACTTGAATACACAAGGAACCCAGTGTGTTTCCGATTATTTTGTGCTTTTTGGGAAATTGGTAAAATTGATTCCCAGAAAGGAAGCGTGACCCACAAAACTTAACGGATCATTAATGGCTCCCAGAAGACTTGTATATCGAGGATAATCGAGGAAATTGCAGAAAAGGGGCGTCTTATGGTTTGTGGGGAATCGATGTCTGATTTCGAAGGCGAAATACCTTGAAATTCGCGGACAAACAAAACTATTCGTCTTTATCTCGACGGCAGAACTATCTTCTTGGAATTTATCCGGGGTCCCTGAGCCACACATCGCTAGTAACAATGGCCTCCACGAGTGCGCGAAGGATGGTGGGAATGTACCCTGTCACGTTATGTAGACGGCAAGCCGACGCTAATCTCTGGATTTATCCTCCGGGACCCCTCTTCTCTCTCTCTCTCTCTCTCTCTCTCTCTCCGTCTCTCTACCCCTTCTCGCGATATTGCCTTGGGATTACTCCAATGCACCTATCTACATCGATGCACATGCACACCCACACACAATGCACGTGGAGATGGAAGGAAAGAGGCACGCAAGAGGGAACTTGAAACACACCGAGTTGGATTCTACGCGCGCTGGATCCTTGCATCATCCTTCCATTTCTCTCTACTCCTCTCACGTCTTTTATTCTCCTTCTACACGTTATTCCTGTACTCGCCACATGCCCGCTGTACTCCAGATCTGCAGATTTGCATAGAAGCGCTGCGTAGCCATCGCACGAGGAAAAAGGGAATATCGTGATTTATCATCCAAAGCGCAAGCCAATTTGTCCCGTTGCGCGTAAACTGTCCCGTTCCTCTTCCCTCGGCCCTAGCCCCTCGACCCTTCGAAGGGAACACAAGGTTCGCGCTCCTCTTTCATTGGCAAGTTCAGGAGTTTTAAAGGCGAGTTCGAACGACGAAGAATTATTCAATTTCCCCGGGACTTGTAACGCGAATCGCGTGCTCGACGACACAAAGAGCCGAGAAAGTTTAGATTTTCTCGAAAATGGAAAGCACCCGTTGTGGAAATTGCTTTCTGACGAAGCTGCAAGAGGCTTCTAGTAGCGGTAAATAAAGCTAAGCTAAAATGGAGTCTATCGGAGCAGCCTTCTGACTTTTCTGAGCTTTCCAAGCTTTTCTAGCTTTCCGAGCTTTGACGACGATCGACGATCGACGATCGGTTTAAATGCACCCCTGCTCCACCATCACCACTACAACTGGTGGAAAAGTAAAGATGGGGGAGGAGGAGGGGGCCGATTCTCCCTTTGCCCCATTTCTGCAAGTGGAAGTGCAAATTGAACGGCAGCGAGCAAGCAAGTCGACGACGTTGATCATGCATGGATGGAGGGGGAAAAACTAGAAAAATCCTCAAGGAGGTAAACTGCTCGCTCGCTCGCTCGGATTGTCCTTTTTATTTCGTCCGAACGTCACTGGCAAATCTTATTTAAGACAGATTTATCGCTCTGGCCAGTGCTTCTGGGATCGAGCCGGGATATTACGCTGAAGCCGGATGTGCCTTCGCAATGCGACTCCTCCACTCAAAAAGTGTCATAACTCAAAAGCCGAGCGCCTCCTCGAGAGGACTTTCGCCGTTGCAGCACATCGCGTGCCAGAATTCTCAGCCCTACCACCCCCTCCTGCCAGGACTATTTTCGTCCCTCCCATCCTTCCCGCCCTTTTGCCAAATGCGGGAGTAAACGGAAGCAAAGTTTTTCTCAATAAGCATTATTGCACCATTGCGAGATAATCATTGAAACGAACGAAAGAGAGCCACGTTAGCGGCCTATTTTTACCGAGAGAGGAAAGTACTCGAGCGATCGAGTGACCGAAATAATAAAAACGCCAAGTGACGCAAAGCAAATTGATCAGGTGAATCTTTTTCTTTTTCTTTTTCTTTTTCTTTCCTTTCTCCCGTTGGACAGAAATCGTCGAGAGATTTCGGCTAGAGGCCGAAACGCTTCAACGAACGCACCTTTCTCCCCTCTCCCTTGGAGATCGGCCGCGCGATTCAATAATTATATTTTGCAACGAGGTTCTCTCTGCTTCAGTTTCATTCCCAGGAGAATAAAGAAAGTGGAAAAGGGTGACAAAGAGAGGAGAGGTGGGGCCTTTGCGTATAAAAGTCTCCGGGATCGTCAAATCCAGTTATAGTTTGATAGTCGCGTTTGTCCTCGGAATCTCCGTTGATCGCCTTGAAAATGGTCTTAAAAGTAAATAATCCCTATAATCTAAACCGAGCTAATCTAAATACCCAAGTCCTTTTTGATTCCTGTAGTTTGCTGATCTTTGCTGGCACTTTGCTCTCGATCCAATCTTAACGTTTAATATTTATTTCTTCTCGATTATTCTCGTAGTCCGCGATGCTCCTGGTTTTCCTGATCGCGTACCACCTCATGGATGTTCGAGCTGATGGCCACGCGCACTCCTTTCAACATTTTCACGGACCGGTGACGGGCGAGGATGAAAAAATCACTTGGACGGATAAGCACGGCCACGAACATCACGACTACGTCGCTCATCCTCACTACGAGTTTGCTTATGGAGTGGAGGATCATCACACCGGCGACTACCACGGTCAAAAAGAGCACAGAGACGGTAGGCCTCCAACGTAACGCTATAATCATCCAGAGGGATTTCCCTTTTCGAGAAGATCGATCTCCTTGTCTCGTCTTGCGCTGCAAGTGGCAGTGCAGAAACGACAGCAAACATTCCTCCTCATTCTCATTTTTCCTATTCGCTCGTTTGCCTCTAGAAACTTCACCGTTCGCTCGAATCGAACTTTTAACATTTTTCAACCGATTTTGCCCAACGTTATTGTATTAGAGTAACAGTGTCTAGTCGAATGGGAGACAAATCGCTTATAAAGCGGGAGAAGCATCGGCTCTCCCAAGGGGAGGCGTAATCATTATCTGGAGGAGTGAGTCGTAGTTCTCTCTTTGCCATTATTGTGCGCTGCTTTTTCCTCCCGGGCGCTCTACATAAATCTCAATCCGCGTCCGCTCGGGACAAGAAGCTGTGTCTTGCGAGGAGCCAGCAACAGCCAGAAACAGCGAGTGCTCTAGTCTAGTTGGAGACAGGGGAAGAAAGGGACAGGCAAGAAAGACTAACAATTTCTCTCTGTGAACCCCCACAGGCCAGGAAGTCATCGGAGAGTACACCGTGAAGGAACCCAGTGGTAACCTCAGGACCGTCAAGTATCACGCCGACAAACACGGATTTCATGCCCACGTGCACAATAGTAAAGGAAACGATCACTCCCATCACCATCAGCAAGAGGAAGAGGAAGACCGCTGAATCATCGACAAATCATCTCTTTCGCCATCTCGTCATCGTTATCTTCTTCTCATATCGCTAAACGATCATTAAATATTTGTACGTGCTTATTTTTCTCTCTTTCTCTCGTCCTCTCCAATTCTCTCATTCTCTATCCGTGTTCTTCGAATTGTCCCTCGAAATTCTATTCATAAATTTCATTTGGGTCGAAACACCGTGAAGGGGTGTTTTGCTTTTCCCCAACTCCTACCAAAAAGTCGTGCGTGACAAGCTATGCATTAGACAACACGGAAGGTAATGGCTGTGTCGCTTGTTCATAATTCTCTAGCGGAGATTACATTCAAGTTTACAGATTCAATATTTCGTACCACGTACGTTTAATCCCCGAGGTGGGAGACTCGCGAGTTTGGAAGTGGCACTCCATTATCGGCAGCCCCTTATTCCAACGATGGAAAGGTATTTTGGCGGCGGAAACTCCAAAAGTGTTTGACGAATGCCGCCGCTGCAGGTAAAGCCTCTTTTCAAATTCATTCCAAATTTCAAATTCCTCGTTCGAAATTCGACTCATTAACAGCGCTAGGGTGCGCCTACCCATTGCGTAAATCGATCTACGAGCAAGTCGATGAAACGCGCTTAATTGCGTTTCAACGCAATAGCCGCGCGCCAATATCCGAGGGTACACGCGCCACTAATTTCGTCCCATGGAAAATCTATCGCCGGAAAATCTATTGCCCAGCCCCTTTGCCGTTTTTTATCAGCTTTTTCTCTCGACCCTTTCACCTCCCCCCCTCCCCTTATTTCTCTGTCTCTTTTTCTTTATTCTCAAACTTTCCATTTGGGACTTTTCTCTCACTTTTACCCCTTTCACTCGTACCCACTCGCCCTATCAATTATTTCCCGACTTTACAGCCTATCAATGATAGCATACAACTCACTCTCCCTAATTTGAAAAGGTTCGAAGGCCGTCTATCTCTCTCGTTAATCGAAATGCGATAAGGAGCAGACGATCGAACGGAAGAAAATCAGCTGTCCTTTGCTCGCGACTATAAAAGTCATTAAAAGTCAGACAAGGAAGAGTAATTACTTTCAACCTGGAGAATTGAACCGAGGACGCGAGTTCCTTTCGAATCTGTTGAAACGAGAGTCCTGGACCACGTGCAGGCACCTCGAAAAATTCCAATAGAGAAATCCTAGAAGGATGGTGGTGGTGGTGATAGTAGGCGTTTCATGGAAAAAAAATTCCAGTTGGGGAGGAGCGATGAAAAATTCAATCTTGCAGCGCGATGAAGAAGGAGAGTGACAAAGTTAGCGGCGGCGAATCTCCTGCGTGGCACCCTTGCGCACGCCGCCGCTATAAACTATAAATTATTCGAAGCGAAACGTCACTTTCACGTTCGAGGAAGCCCGTGAGGCGAATACGAATGGACATTTTCCTTCTCGGCCTGGGAAAGCGACATCGCTTTCCACCAGGCGACGGGGAGTCGTCCCACGCAAACGTCTATTCATAAACATCCGATGCACTTTACGCTGCAACTACTAACGCGCCCCGGCTCTACCCCCATGAGCTCTCTTAAAATTCCGCAAGCGCTTTACGACCAAATTCCACCTTGGCAAGTTTCCTGCTTTTTGGCACTGCGTTAACCGCGACCATTCTCGATCGGATCATCCTTCTTCAATTCCGCTCCCAGAAAGACTCACGGTATCTTTAGGGCGGCCCAAACGTAAGGCTCCACTACTTGCCGATAAGACAATTTCACCATTTCAACCTTCGTTCTACTGAAATCTCCATCCGGCTTTGTTCAATCGCACTGCAATTTGCTTTTTCTCCCGGTGGAAATGATTTACCAACCAACTTGCCGTTTAAACAACACGCCCCGCGTCTAATCGCTTCGACACACATACCCACACCTTTTTCTCTGCTCGAATTTCCTAGCCCGTAGGATTAAGCTAAGCCACTTTATTCGGATTTTCCAAAGTATACTTAATAACCGGAGCAGCTTGTAAATACGGAGTTGTGACAAAGCGATAAATTTTCTTACTATAAGAAAGCTCTCGTTGCGATACGAGTGTTGTCTCTCTCGGTGCACAGCTGCGTCTTGTCTAGTGCAAAAAAAACCCGAAGGAAAAACTGGAGAGTTTTACATCGGGATTTCAGCTGTTTCGAATTCACCGAAAATCCGATGATATCACGGTGAGTCCTGTGAATCAGGAAGAATCCACTTTGTAAAATTAGGGAGAGACTCTTATCATTTAGACGCTCCACAGCCAACCCTTAACACTTTCCATCTCAGGGAAAGCTGAAACGCTACGGAGTTTGCGATCAAGCGTGGTTTTTTGCCTGCATTCACGGAAAGCTGAACGTCCTGCATTATCTCCCATACTTGGCTTGATCAACAGCTGTTCCATAAAAGAAATTTACGTTCCACGTGAAAATGCATGTTTACAGCCGTTGCAGGAACTCGCAAATATTTTTCATCTACCTGTGTACCTCCTTCAGCCATTCCTACGTTTATCGATACCTCCTCTCTCTCTCTCTCTCTCTCTCTCTCTCTCTCTTTCTCTCGGAACTTGTGCATACTCGATGCGGATCTTTATACGTGCTATTCGAAGGCAGTATTTTTGAATAGACTCTTCCTCCATCTCCCCGAGTCTCCTTTAGAATCATTTCTTCGCGCCAACAATTCCATGCGATACGCGAATGCCTTCAAAGAACTTATTATCGAATGGAGTGAATGGGTTCAATGAGTCGAGCGGACAGAAACACGTCGATGATAAATTAAAACAAGAAGAATCGCAAAATGCAATGTAAAGTTGACGCAGTGTCAATATCGAAATTGCTTTTTAAAGGGAGAATCAAAATTACTCGATAAAATCAAAGGATTCCTCGTCGCTTTAGGTGCAGACGCGAAAATAGAAACAAAACGAGGCAAGGCGAAGTGATAATCGAATAGGGGTACTGGTTAGAAAAATTCTAATTAAAGCTTGAAGCAAATCGTAATTTCTCGCGGTAACTATCGACATCTACTATGTATCGTAAGGACGGCAAGAACCGCGAATAAAAGAACTCAATGAAATTCCCTCAGCACCGTTTTATAGCTGGCAACCGTCCTCGAGTTTCCCCCAACAACTTTGATAGATCTTCTGGCTATCATTCCTCCTAGAGTATATTTCCACATTGTTTCCACAAGAGTCGCCAGCAAAGTCTAGTAATTCTCCAAATCGTAAAAAGCTTAATGACGAAGAGTAGCCCCCTATTTTCGATGCCGGAGTCTGCCAGCTGGCGTAGTAACGGAACTCTTCAAAGCCAATTAAAACTTTTAGTTTTCGGCGTAATTCGACGCAATCTAACTCAACGATTACTAAACAATTTAGTGCTATTTCAGTGCAGGCCAGATTTTCGCGGGAGGAAATATACCAATACATCTTTAAAGAGTATTACGAGGTGTCGGCAGACTCGGACTTTCCAAGAAGATTACCCATTATTTAAGTGACTCGGCTCTATATGAAGCTGTAGAGCATTAGCATAGCTAACAATAAGCTATAAACCGGTAATAGGCGAACGCTAGCTTCCTCCACTGTTATTAGACTAACCTCCGCTTAATTACAGTACAGTACAGCGCAAGTAGCGAAGCTGCCGGCAATAGTTATGTATGCGCAAACATAGCACATGACGAACTAGATTATATTGCTCTACACGACCACCTATTAGACCTACACACCCCATGTATCTAGAGCACCATTAGGATGCAACGGGGGTCCACATTTGCCCAGATTCTGACCGCTTGGACCATGGATCATAGGTTTTCTCTCTAGCAACTTTTCTCCTTCTTCCATCTTCTCTGACTGTCCAAGTATTTTACGCGCGTTTCTTACAATAACTTGTGCACTTCCAAGGCTTCCTCAATAGAGTTTCATCGGGAAACTGCTGTCATACATTCACGTCGATTCAGCTGTCGCGATTGCCTACATATATAAAATTGATAAACGAGTCGTTCGAAGACGAACAACCATTTCTTTAAAAAGAATGGAGGAAGGGAGAGGAGTGTTGGGTGGCTCATAAGAAAAATCTAACTAAACACGCTCTAATTTAATCTAACGCTCTAGACAGGCAGTAGACTGAAATCGCACAAAGATAGAACTATTAGACCGCGTTACGAGGTACCTTATAACCGCCGTTGGAAATTATCTCGGCTCCGTGTCAGTTCCACGTCTCGTTATAAGGGGTGGTCGTGTTCGAAAACCTATTATGGCTGGCGTTCTTCTATACTGCGCTCTGCTTCTGAATAATGTACCTCGGGATCCGTGACAGAGCAGATAGGGTAGGACCCGAACAGAACAGAAGGCAAGAGAAGGAGAAGGAGAAGAAGAAAGAGAGAGAGAGAGACCGGACGTCGAAGATCTTAATCTACTTTTAATATCCTGCCACTGATGCGAGAAGCAGTTCGCGGATCGACTCAAGAATGAGAAAGTTTACGTGTGCTCCCTAATCGAGATTGCCAGTGCGCGCAAAAGGCAAGAGATTTCCAAAACTTTATCTTCCAGTCAACCTCCCTCCCTCCCTCCTACCATTCCTCTTCTTTTGATCTCCTCTTTATCTCATTTTCATTTTCATATTCAGCTTGATGCAATCGCTTCCAGTTAATCACTGATAACGTCGTCCTCTTAGCATATTATATTATAATACACATGTATACGTATGCATACACCTATACTACTTATTTCTCCTCAATTCTACCACTTTACCTGCATGAGGCTCTCGAATTTTTTAAATTAGATTTTAAATCTCACTTTTAATGACTACACTTGCTGACGTTTCACGTTTTATCGCATCTCAACCCTCCCTCTTCCTATCTCTCGCTCTCTCTCTCTCTCTCTCTCTCTCTCTCTCTCTTCCTTTACATTATTAAACATGACAAATAACTTGATTAATACAGCTATCCAGCCAAGGAATTCCTTCAAAATGATCCGAGTCATCGATCGATATTCGACAAGCGTTATTAATCCTTTGATTACAGCGTTTGATTTATTGCGTTTCAGATATAATAATCGAGTGCCATTAAATTAATATTGCTTCTAATTGCAATGTTTTAAGCTACATTATCACCGGGACACCAGAGATACAACAATAATCCCGATAAAAAGCTTTGCCAACACTCGAGACACAAACTTTAAAAGCATTCTCAAACTATTTAAATTTTTAAGTATCTTTCAGCCAAGATTTAAAATCTTAAAGCGTCTTGAACTGTCTCGGTGGCTATTTAAACTTGCAGATCCGTTTATCGAGACCCGCTTCCGACACAGTACTCCTTTTCACTCGCCAATATAGCAAAAGGTAAAAAGGTGTCAAATAGATCGGGATATTTTTTAGCCGATTTTTGTTTAATTGCAAAAAATTCTTCTTGTTTTCCTCCTCTCTATTTCTCTCTCATTTTGTTTTTAAGAATAAATCACCAATTCCCTTCGCAAGATTGTCAATAATATTAATGCACAGGAGTCC
This sequence comes from Sclerodermus sp. 'alternatusi', assembly GCA_037305995.1. Classification (NCBI taxonomy): domain Eukaryota; kingdom Metazoa; phylum Arthropoda; class Insecta; order Hymenoptera; family Bethylidae; genus Sclerodermus; species Sclerodermus sp. 'alternatusi'. The sequence continues at coordinate 680,908 of CM074558.1, read as the reverse complement.
CTGTACATCGAAATTACGTGTCAAATTTTAATTGATTAAATAAACAATTAATTAAACGGGAGCGCATGCTCTCGCATGGATTAAATCAGTGGCCATTTCTGATTTCATTCGATATTTCCACTCCTCCTTTTCTCTGAAATCATCTCCCCTCTCCGGCTAACCGCGTGCTCCGGACGTCTTACTTTATCAAATTTTATGGGATGGAAACCTGGTATTTTCTCGTCTATCGGCTCTCGATTCCCCGGGGACTCTGTTCCCGGGCAATCTGTTGGGTGCACGGACTGACAAACGCCAAGAAAGCATGATATTAAATGAAATTGATAACTGATAAGAAAGTCTACGGTGCGCGCCGTGTACGAGAAATTTTAAACCTGTATCACTGAGTAAGTAAGCTAGCAAGTAACGAAATTTGCTTTCTCTCTCTATTCGTGTTTCTATACATTTATACATATATATATATATACATGTATATCGCGTGTACCCCGGGATACATGGAAGTATCGTATACGGAAAGCTTTTGGTATGGAGGGAAGGAGAGAAAGTCAAGAAATCTACGGGTACTTCCGACTACTACGAGGCGAAGCCATGCGGAAGTTCTGGTTTTAGCGCGAGAGGAATTACCTACATGGATCTTGCATCAGAGTAAAGGTAATAATGATCCCTCGATGCGCGCGAGGCAAACTTTACTGCGCTTTAGTCAACAAATGCGATAGCAGCGCATACTCCCAACTTTAACTCGGTTAATTGGCGGAGAAAACCAATGACTTTATCGAATGAAATTTATCGAGAATTCCCTCAATCTATTTGGACAAATTATCCATTTTTAGCGATGCGCTTAACGCGTTAATGCTTTGAATCGCTGAAATAACTGAAACAGTAAACCAAATAAATTTATCCTGTCGTCGTCTTCGTCATCATTATCGTCATCGTCATCGTTGGCATTCTGCCATCTACACCTGAATCCACTAGCACGCGCAAGTGTTTCCTTAAAGAACAAAACGTGGAAATTTTCACGCCGACACTTTTCTACCATTGCAATCCATTGTATTTTCTCCAGAGTCTCAATCAACAATATACAATCTCGGAACACTCCAAGTAGCGCATTTATCTTATCGAATCGCGGAGACCGACGTGGGGAATTGGAAGCATTGCGAAATCTTTCTTTCGGGAAAATTCACGGAACGTCAGCAGATTTTGGTTTTTCCACTTTTTGATTCTTCGATTTTTCGAGCCTTACGGCATTCGTCGTTACTCTATCCCCGTTCATGGGGAATAGCGACATTTCTCTCGTTTGCGCGTACATAATCAAGGGATTTGGAACTTCCTCAAGTTTTTACGCCCTTTAATAGAATTCTCGCACTAGCACAATTCCCGGTATTGTTTACGCGCGAAATCGTACGTAGGCCTGCTCTAGGGTAAAGGGGACGAAAAAAGGTCGACGGGCTAACAGGGCAGTTATCCCGTTAGCTCCGTTGCTCGGCACGTGGTAACGAAGCGATGTCCGGCTCAGGCTGCAAAGTAAATTGGCGAGAAAAAAGAGCGAAATCGATCGCTTTATACTCGTTGCAGCTGCAGCAGAATTTGCAAGTTGGCTTTTGAACCGCAGCTGTAAAAACCTCGTACAAAAAAGGCAAAACCTAATTCCCCTTTTGCTCAACGCGTCTCGCCGTCCCTTTTCAGGAACCCTCGGCGCTTTCGCATGAAAGAGCGCATTCCCACCAAAAAAAATATCGTCTCTTCGAATAGGTGAAATATTAGGTTAGACGCATGCAAACAAACCTTCGTTATTAACAAAGGAAGAAAGAAACAATTTGAACTGTTTAACGCGTGTATTTTTTAAATCCCGTTGGTCAAGATATTGCGCTTCATTAATGCTTTTTTAATAATCTTTGAAAACCATATCGATCAAATATCGCATTCCTCCTTCTTCGAGTGCCATTGAGATTAGAGAGAGAAAGAGAGAGAGAGAGAGAGAAAGAGAGACAGAGATCGGTATCTATGATTATCGTTTGATCATCAAATTGCAAGCAACCATATCCAATTGGAACTTGGTATCGCGCTATCGGCCTTTAGAAAAGAAAGGAAAAGAAAAGAAAGGGACAGAAATAATTGAAGATGCGAGGAAAAGTCCAAGTTCAGGACAACAGAATCCCGTAGCTCCATTCTCGACCGATAAAGTGCGATTTTATTTGTAATTTGCATCTGTATTTGCTAGGAAGTGGCGACCCTTTGCGGTATTCTTACACTCGCTCGTTTTCCAACGCATTTCGTGTTCTCAGGGTTGGCGTCGATGTCGATGTCGATGTCGATGTCGGTGCCGATGCCAGTGTTGCTCGGGGTATCGATGTTGGGTCGGTGTCAGTGTCGATATGCCAATTGCACGTGCCCGTCATACATTCTACATTCTACGTTCAATGCGACAGATAAGATAAGCTTGTTGCTTTGCCGCTATAGGACTGGTACCCGCGCGGACAATGACAATTCGTCAAGCGGCCAGGTTATCACCACTGCGAAATGCCGGACGGTAGATAACAGGTCTATAGAGACTTAACTAAAAAACAGGCTATTTATTCTCTGTACGCGTCTGTCTTTCTTCCATCGCGATGACAACGACGACTATCTTTCCGCGGAACGTCCTCCTGACGACGATCCTTCTTCTCCAGCTATTTTGCTGTCTCTGCCACGCCACTGACACCGAGGTATTTACCAGTGCCTTTTCGTTACTTTTCTAATGAACGCACCGATTCTCTCTCTCCTATCCTCCTTTTCAATTTTTCTTCGCAAAACGTTTTAAGGAAAATTCTTGGTTTTTCCTTCGCGTTCTGACTTTCCGAAGGAAAGTTTGAATTCTTCTCGCGACAACCGGCGTATCTTCTCCTCTCTTTCTCTCTCTCTCTCTCTCTCTCCACATTGCAACCTTTCCAACGAGCAGAGCACACGCGTCGCGAGTTGCAATTCCGCTTGATTGTCGGAGGCCACCGAGCTGTTTACGTAGCCGATATTACGTTTTCGGCTGAAATCACGCTAACGAGCCAAGTTAAACAATAAGGTGGTGCTGGTGCAACTCTACTACTACCTACTACTACCATCGCCACCACCACCACCACTACTATTACTACTGCTACTACTACTACTATTCTACTAGCGGAAGAGAGCCGCTGTCGTAGAAACTTTTAATGAGAATCGACGATGATGCCCCGCGCAAGAATCCTATCCTCCCTTCCCTCGATCCACGCGTTTTCCACCTATAGGTAAAATACTGGAAATTAGCTGAAAATTACTTGCTTTCGCGAAAAAAACGCATCGCCAAATTCCTTTGCTTTCTTGTCATCCAGTACTCCACGTTTCTTTTTAAATCGACGGGACAATATGTCAGTTCTAACGTAAACTCTCACATTGCATCACATCGCATCGCATTTAACCCAATTCTAATGATTCTCTTTAACATTTTCAGGAAAACGGAGTGATACTGGACAAAAATCCCCCTGGAAACGTTGTAGCTTTAGTCGCAGTTAGCGTTTTACTTTCAACCTTTTTCTCCGTTCTTCTGGTCTTCGTCCCTACGATAATTTATTAGTAAGAAAGACTTGCGCACTATTCGCTTTCCTTTTCCCCAATTTAATTGACTCTTTCCATAAATTCCACAAACTTATCTCTCTCTCTCTCCCATTTCAATAACTAGCTTCCTATCGATAGGGTCCTATCAGATTTAACGCAAACAGAAACCTATCATCCATCTTATCTTATCCACCACCGATCTCAAGTTGGTAAACTCCTCTTGCGTAATACTCAGTTTGTTCTCTTTATAGCCGATTCCAAGAGAAACGGAAGCCGACAGTCGTCTGGACCGCGGGTGCGGATTAAAAGCTTCAATTTATGCCTCTGCTCAATCTCGACAATTGACTTTTCCCAACGACCATCATCAAGGCGCAAATATGACCTCGGTTAATGAGTATCGCTCTCATCGACGATCCCATTAATCCATCTATACATATGCATCTATCTACATATTTATGTATGCATGTATAACGCGCCTACACGCGCATTTATTTACGGGGTAGAATATTTAGGGGAAAGAAGAGAAGGCCTGTGGAGGTGGTATCGTTAAAAGTTAAGGTCCATCTTAAAAACGGGTTCATCTGACCAAGCGTAACGAAATGTCACTCATAAATTTTTACCAACACGTGGACGCAAGCCACTATAAAACCATGTATAAACCTTTTCCCTCGCGAACGGTAATATAAAGTTTAATACAGTCTCAAACTTTCACGGGTTATGATCAGAAATGCTGGCTTCTGCTACTACGACGTTACTCTCGTCGCATTGCAAATTCGGAATGCTTCTTTAAGGCATGAGGAACTTAGGTTTTACGCCCTGCGAAAGAACTTACATTGGAATTTTAAAGGCACTCTCTTTCTGAGCATATTTGCGACTGTCTTTTATCTTATCTTCTCTTCTCTTTCTTCTATAATACCGCGCATCCTATACGTACATGTATTTATCCATCCTTCATTTCTATATTTATCCATTTATGTATATTATATATATATATCTCTTATGAAAAAATTTACTTATATACTACTACTAGTTGTCTATTAATTAATTCTTATACTAAATTCTATAATTGACTATTTTTAAAAATTACTTAAACGATCATTACAAGTACTCCTTATCCCTAATTTTATATAAAAATATATATATTATCTGTTACACTATCTTTCCTTTCTTTCCGATGAGAAAAATACAAAGAGAAAAATAAAAATGCAAATGCAAAGTTTTCATAACGTTTCCTTTTTTCTTCTCTTTATCTCTTCTCTAATTTTAATCCAAAATTAAAGTTAAAGCATAAGAGAAAAAGATTCATTCTTGCACAAATATATATAGTTCATTATAATAAAATAACTTTCCATTTAAAACTAAATAAAAACTTGATAAAATTTAAGAAACTTTTAAAGGAGTATTCTTTTATATTTTAAAACAAATAAACTTTTTTAAGTTTTTTGTTTATATGTTTTTTCATTCTTTTCGTGATATTTTCGAGATAGAATTTCCCAATTTTTTGCCAATATTGCCATTCCGATCAACATCTACTGGCATTTATCTATTCCTAGTGAAAATCAAATTAATTTAATAAATTTTTGAAAGGCTGCTCTTCGATTATATATATTGTCAGAAAATAAAACTTTAATTTAAAATACATAACAAATTTAAAATAATAATATACCAGAAATAAAGAAATTCAATACAATATTTTTAAAATCAAATAAGTATAACTTTTTTTTTAATTAATTGGCAAATTTTAATTTATAATATGAGCATTTTTTGCGCAAAATCTCTTATCGACATTCCTCAATCGATAAATGACTGTAGTATCTACAAATATACATGTTTTCAGAAGCAGCGACACCTTTGTGATTCTCCAGAGTTGACTGAAGCGCTATTACTGTTTGTTTTAAGAATTAAATCTATCTAATAACATAATGTCAAATAAAATCATTCTATGGTAATATATATGACCAATGGTAATATAATTCGACCGATGAAAAGTGGGCACCTGTTTTACCTCGTCCCTATTCTTTCAATTGCTTCACACCTCTCTTCTAAAGTAAGACTTTATGCTCCGTCTATTTATTTCATATGTCTATGTGTAGAATGGAGCAAAATTGACAAAGTAATTTAAATTTTTATATACTTTTTGAACAGTCCATTGTGATTAGAGTTAAGAGAGGGTGGTGAATAATATTTTCGCCACCTAGCGGAATAGCGTCGATAAGTCTTTAACATATCTTATACTTAGACGAGGGAAGTGTCAGGGGACTGACCTTTGACTATATAAACATGGACCGCCAATTCCTATTACCAGAATATAGAATCTGCAATCCATGATGTAGAGACACCAATCCCCAGGGCGGCGAGTAAAAAAACTAATATTTGGTGCTTCACACCAGACTCCTCTATCTGAACTAGTGTTATTATCAATTGATAATCGATATACTGTTATTAGCTGTCATAACAATATTTTTTTATTATATGTGCATGTTGTCATTGATGTTATAAGACTGTTTTGAAAAAATGGGCAAAACCTTATATTGCTGCGTTGAGCTATGCAATTATAAAAGAATAACAATTGCAATATAAAGTTTTGCCCATTCTATCAAAACAGTCTTATAACATCAATGACAGCATGCACATATAATAAAAAAATATTGTTATGACAGCTAATAACAGTAAATCGATTATCAATTAATAATCGATTTACTATTGATAGTAAAGAGCGTCAAAACCAATACGCGAGCCGAAAATCCTTAGCAAGAGTGTCGAAACCTATACGCGAGCCGAAAACCTTAACAAGAGCGTCGAAACCTATACGCGAGCCGAGAATCCTCAATAAGAGCGTCGAAACCTATACGCGAGCCGAAAACCTCAACAAGAGCGTCGAAACCTATACGCGAACCAAGAATCCTCAACAAGAGCGTCGAAACCTATACGCGAGCCGAGAATCCTCAACAAGAACGTCGAAACCTATACGCGAGCCAAGAATCCTTAACAAGAGCGACGAAACCTATACGCGAGCCGAAAATACTCAACAAGAGCGTCGAAATCTATACGCGAGCCAAGAATCCTTAACAAGAGCGACGAAACCTATACGCGAGCCGAAAATCCTCAACAAGAGCGTCGAAACCTATACGCGAGCCGAGAATCCTCAACAAGAGCGTCGAAACTTATACGCGAGCCGAAAATCCTTAGCAAGAGTGTCGAAACCTATACGCGAGCCGAAAATCCTCAACAAGAGCGTCGAAACCTATACGCGAGCCGAAAACCTCAACAAGAGCGTCGAAACCTATACGCGAACCAAGAATCCTCAACAAGAGAGTCGAAACCTATACGCGAGCCGAGAATCCTCAATAAGAACGTCGAAACCTATACGCGAGCCAAGAATCCTTAACAAGAGCGACGAAACCTATACGCGAGCCGAAAATCCTTAGCAAGAGTGTCGAAACCTATACGCGAGCCGAGAATCCTCAACAAGAGCGTCGAAACCTATACGCGAGCCGAAAATCCTTAGCAAGAGTGTCGAAACCTATACGCGAGCCGAAAACCTTAACAAGAGCGTCGAAACCTATACGCGAGCCAAGAATCCTTAACAAGAGCGACGAAACCTATACGCGAGCCGAAAATACTCAACAAGAGCGTCGAAATCTATACGCGAGCCGAAAACCTGAACAAGAGCGTCGAAACCTATACGCGAGCCGAGAATCCTCAACAAGAGCGTCGAAATCTATACGCGAGCCGGAAAACCTTAACAAGAGCGTCGAAACCTATACGCGAGCTAAGAATCCTCAACAAGAGCGTCGAAACCTATACGCGAGCCGAGAATCCTCAACAAGAGCGTCGAAACCTATACGCGAGCCGAAAATCCTTAGCAAGAGTGTCGAAACCTATACGCGAGCCGAAAACCTTAACAAGAGCGTCGAAACCTATACGCGAGCCGAGAATCCTCAACAAGAGCGTCGAAACCTATACGCGAGCCGAAAATCTTTAGCAAGAGTGTCGAAACCTATACGCGAGCCGAAAACCTTAACAAGAACGTCGAAACCTATACGTGACCCGAAAACCTCAACAAGAGCGTCGAAACCTATACGCGAACCAAGAATCCTCAACAAGAGAGTCGAAACCTATACGCGAGCCGAGAATCCTCAACAAGAACGTCGAAACCTATACGCGAGCCGAAAACCTCAACAAGAGCGTCGAAACCTATACGCGAACCAAGAATCCTCAACAAGAGAGTCGAAACCTATACGCGAGCCGAGAATACTCAACAAGAGCGTCGAAATCTATACGCGAGCCGAAAACCTTAACAAGAGCGTCGAAACCTATACGCGAGCCGAGAATCCTCAATAAGAGCGTCGAAATCTATACGCGAGCCGGAAAACCTTAACAAGAGCGTCGAAACCTATACGCGAGCTAAGAATCCTCAACAAGAGCGTCGAAACCTATACGCGAGCCGAGAATCCTCAACAAGAGCGTCGAAACCTATACGCGAGCTAAGAATCCTCAACAAGAGCGTCGAAACCTATACGCGAGCCGAGAATCCTCAACAAGAGCGTCGAAACCTATACGCGAGCCGAAAATCCTTAGCAAGAGTGTCGAAACCTATACGCGAGCCGAAAACCTTAACAAGAGCGTCGAAACCTATACGCGAGCCAAGAATCCTTAACAAGAGCGACGAAACCTATACGCGAGCCGAAAATACTCAACAAGAGCGTCGAAATCTATACGCGAGCCGAAAACCTGAACAAGAGCGTCGAAACCTATACGCGAGCCGAGAATCCTCAACAAGAGCGTCGAAATCTATACGCGAGCCGGAAAACCTTAACAAGAGCGTCGAAACCTATACGCGAGCTAAGAATCCTCAACAAGAGCGTCGAAACCTATACGCGAGCCGAGAATCCTCAACAAGAGCGTCGAAACCTATACGCGAGCCGAAAATCCTTAGCAAGAGTGTCGAAACCTATACGCGAGCCGAAAACCTTAACAAGAGCGTCGAAACCTATACGCGAGCCGAGAATCCTCAACAAGAGCGTCGAAACCTATACGCGAGCCGAAAATCTTTAGCAAGAGTGTCGAAACCTATACGCGAGCCGAAAACCTTAACAAGAACGTCGAAACCTATACGTGACCCGAAAACCTCAACAAGAGCGTCGAAACCTATACGCGAACCAAGAATCCTCAACAAGAGAGTCGAAACCTATACGCGAGCCGAGAATCCTCAACAAGAACGTCGAAACCTATACGCGAGCCGAAAACCTCAACAAGAGCGTCGAAACCTATACGCGAACCAAGAATCCTCAACAAGAGAGTCGAAACCTATACGCGAGCCGAGAATACTCAACAAGAGCGTCGAAATCTATACGCGAGCCGAAAACCTTAACAAGAGCGTCGAAACCTATACGCGAGCCGAGAATCCTCAATAAGAGCGTCGAAATCTATACGCGAGCCGGAAAACCTTAACAAGAGCGTCGAAACCTATACGCGAGCTAAGAATCCTCAACAAGAGCGTCGAAACCTATACGCGAGCCGAGAATCCTCAACAAGAGCGTCGAAACCTATACGCGAGCCGAAAATCCTTAGCAAGAGTGTCGAAACCTATACGCGAGCCGAAAACCTTAACAAGAGCGTCGAAACCTATACGCGAGCCGAGAATCCTCAACAAGAGCGTCGAAACCTATACGCGAGCCGAAAATCCTTAGCAAGAGTGTCGAAACCTATACGCGAGCCGAAAACCTTAACAAGAACGTCGAAACCTATACGTGACCCGAAAATCTTTAACAAGAGCTTCGAAACCGAAGTTTTGCCCATAGAATGGATAATAACAATAGTTCAGATAGAGGAGTCTGGTGTGAAGTACCAAATATTAGTTTTTTTACTCGCCGCCCTGGGGATTGGTGTCTCCACATCATGGATTGCAGATTCTATATTCTGGTAATAGGAATTGGCGGTCCATGTTTATATAGTCAATGGGCGGTCCATGTTTATATAGTCAAAAGGACTGACCGACACGATACTATTAGAAAATTTTAATTCCTGAAACAGATACTAGTTGCACCTCGATCAACTGTAATAATTTTCGTGAGTATTACCTGGTTTTAATAAGTTAATGATTGAATTAAAAAAATTGTTAATATGCACAATAATGTATTTAATTAAATTTTATTTAATTTCAGAGGACAAGTGACTTACAATATTTTCACTTTGTGAAATCTTTATTTAATTATTGATAATCCTGAAATTGTGTAAATACAGGTTGTATAAATTTATATTTATAACTTATAATTTCAAAAAATCATGAATAATATATATACAGATTACAGTGTAATTAATGAACAACATATAATTCATTATTATGATTATTATTAGAAACTTGTTAATCATGAACTCATATAGAAGAAAAACATTCGAGTTTAACTCTCATGATATAAGTGATGATTTGAAATTTACAAGACGTAGTTCACTAAGTGTTAATTTAAGTACAGATTCTGGTCATGGCTCATATAAGAAAACTATATTAGAAAATAATGAATTAGCTTGTATGAATAATCAAGAAATTTCACCAAGACCAAAATCTATAGATAAGGAATTATTTCTGCAGAAATCAAATAAAAATAAAATTCAAGACACACTTTCTGAAGATTTACCTTTGAAAGAACTAAGAGTTAAACTAATAGATTTGAAATATCAAGAAAAATCATTAAGTGATAATTTTGAAAAATTGAAAATTGCCATTTTAAATAAAACTAAGGCCTTGTTTAATCAAGACAATGATCTTTTAATTAAAACATCAATGGTATTGGAAAAAGCACAAGCAGATCAAGCTATGAATAAAGATAATTTAAGCTTAATAAATAAATCATTGTGTATTGATAAATTAAAATTAGAATCTAGTGAGTTAGAAAAAGAAAAAATAGAGAATATAGACTGTACTTCTGTAATATTTACTTCCACTCCTAAAGCTAAAAATTATATTAGAAATTCAAAAAATACTATAAAATTAAAACATAAACATTTATTCAATGACAAAAATATGACTAATCTAGTTGAGTATATAGATATAAATAGTCCTATTTTATCAGGAAGTAATCAAGAAATTCGTAAACTACGAATGTCAAAAAGATTATTAATGCAAAAGAAAATAAAAGAAAATAAACTTGCAACTCATATTTTTCATAATAAAGAAAGTTCAATAACTGCATCATCCACTATTGCTAGTATTGTAGATGATGAAACTAATTTTATGGATGCATCAATAAAATGTTCTACTTTTATAAAAGATGATGAAAAAAATTATGTTGAAAAGATAAAAAAAGGAGAAGAAGAAATGCATTCCAAATTTAGTATAAAACGTCCTGATAGGGAAAATAATGAAATGAAAACTATAACTAATGCAGTATCAATGGACATAACTGAAGTACAAAATGAATTATCATTGATTAAAAAGAAAGCAATGATGAAAAGTACTCAGTCTAATAATAAGAAAACACCAGTATCACTAAGAATTCGAGATAATATTTTATTAAAAAAAAAAATTAATATAATAAAGCCTAATTCTAATCAACAAATAGAAATGGAAATTATGAAAGACAATTTATGTAGTTCTAAGGATAGTGTAAAAGATAATATTACTAATACATCATTAAAAGTGAATACGTCTATTACAACAAATAATTATGATGATGATGGTAAATATTCTAAAGGAATATGTCAAAATAGTAATAAAAATATTTTAATTCTTACTTCAGATAGTGAGAACTCTGATGAAGAAACATTAGATTCTTCTTTAAATGTAAATACATCAATGGATTCTATATATAAATCAATTCCAAATCAACCCTGTAAAAACCTGCAGCAAAACGAAACCAAGGATTTGAAGTTATCATGGAATCTAAATAAAAATGATTCAAAAGAGATAAAACTTAATTTATCAAATGTACTGGATGAAAAATATAATGAAAATAAAAGTATTGAAGGACCTAGTTTTATAGAAGGAACGCCGCATTTAATGACACATTCTACAATTATACTTTCAAATTTAAAAAATGATAAACATATGGAAACCAAACAAAATGTACTATTAAATACAAACAAAAAGCTTCAATCCTCAAAACAGAATACCATTTTATTAAATGATTCTGCTACGCCAATAATAAAGAATCCTGAATATAACCCAATTATTATTGAAGATTCAAGTAATGAAAATAACAGTAATGAATTATTAAAGGATCAGCTAAAAAAAAGAGGAAATCGTAAAAGATTGCTTTCTCTTAAGCAAAATTCTCAATTAATATCTTTAACACCAATAGAAGAAAATATTTCATCACCTACAAAATCTTCAATTCGAAAAACATATAAAAGTCTATCAAAGCCAATAAAAAATGTTAAATTAAATTGGAGAAGTAATATTGTTAATGAGGCTTTGAAAAAGTCAGATGATTTATTACATTTGGAAGCAGATTTAAATATCTTAAAAAATAAAAAGAAAAATCATAAACCCAAAAAAATCGTTCGTAAAAAAATAGTTATAAAAAAGTTTACTAATGCTGATATATTAGAAAAACTGGAAAATAAGAGAAGCAATAAAAAGCGTAATAAATCTATGAGCTTAGAAAATGATTTTGAAGTAACGAAAAGTATTCCAACACAAAGTTATTGTGATAAGAAACAAAAAAAAATTACGATCGTTACAACAGGTTTATCGAAAGGGTATAATTTTTCATTCTTTTATATCTTTGTATTTTTGTCTGTTATTACTTATAATGCATAGATAAGTATTTTTATTTAATTCATTTTTCAAACAGGGACAAATCTTTAGTAAAGAGTATAGTAAATCATTTAGGAAATGCCAAAATTGAAGCAAATGTAACAAAACACACTACTCATGTTATTACTACTGGTGTAAGAACAATTAATTTGCTTCATGGAATTATTAGAGGATGTTGGCTCATAAGTCTAGAATGGGCCTTAAAATCACTTGAAAGTAAAAGATGGCTAGAACCAAAACTATTTGAAATTGCACATTTCTTCAAGGCAGTTATGGTAAAATATATTTTTTTACATTGCAAATTATAATGAATGTATAATTTTAATTAAATTTACAGGAAAATCGTCGTGATCGGCAATTATTTGGAACAGCATTTGTTCCAGAACTATTTGCTACTTGTGGATTTATTTATGTTCAAAATTGTACATCACCACCTGTTAATATTCTAAAAGAATTAATAAAAGCTGCAGGTGGCCAAATAACAGAAAATTCAGAAAATGCTAAAATTATTATCGGTAAAAATGGAATAAAGGAAACATGGATTATAGATTCAATTACTACTGGTGATTTGCAGTTAGTTAACTCTTATCAACGATAATAAATTAATTAAATTTAGTTTAGTCATTTTTTCAATAAAGAATAAAGGAAGTCAGAATAATTTATTAATATATGATGTTATATTAAGTGAAATTTTACAGCAGAATAGAAAAAGGTACATTTAATTTTACAAAATTTTACAGGAAAAAAATTATTTAATAATTAATTTGAAATATATATTTGAAATTGGTCTGATATATATGTTAAAAAGAGCATACATTATATTGGTATATTAAAATGTTAATATATTAAAATATTATATTTATTTTTGTACAGAGTTTGTAGTAAATTATTTATTTTTCTATATAAGCTTATGATAGATATTTCAGTGTGTATGAAGAAAAATTCTGAAATAATATATTTTACATCAAACATCTACTATCAAAATTGCATAAAATTGATTTAAATTAAGATTATCATTAGATGTTATTTAATGATCTTATCTTTATTATATTTGTATTTAGATAAGAGCTACATGTTTTTTATTTTACCATATACGTATATTAAAATTATAAGTATAATTTTAATGGTACAGATTATTGGACGTAGTGTATCTGAATAAAAAATATGATCATATTGAATTTTTAAAAGAATAACATCTTGTAGTATTTCAAAAATTATTTATTTTATCTATGAATGAAAGAAATAGAATGGTTCGATATAATAATTCACGTTAAAATTATTCGTTGATCATAACATTCTTTGTGAATGAGTCAACGCAACTTTCGAGAGCAGTATATTAGAAATTATTACTGGTTAATCCCTATTATTAGAAATTATAATAAACAATAGGAAATTGATAGTAATTATCGACAAGTGAAAGTGTAAAATGAAAACAGTCGAATAAAAACTATCTTATTGGTAAGGTTAGGTTACTAAATATTTGTCGTGTCAAACAATATTGCTCTTAATTAACAGTGGTAGTTTGGAGCATACGTGTGTCAATTGACACATGATTTCTAATATGAATTTTCATATTCTTTTAAGTGTACTTTAATATGATTGATTCAACTATGGAAGAAAATTATTTAAGGTGAATAATAAATAAAAAGAGAATGTTATTCATCCTTAAGCTTTTAAATATTTTGTTTATAAATATGATTAAATAGTGTGTCTGAATATTAATAAGCAATAAATATATTTTTAATAATTATTAAAAGCATTAAAGTTTAGAAGAACATTTGATTGCTTAATAATTGAATTTTCAGTCTACGTTTGTATGAATCACCTACCCCTGAACAATGTATACCTGTACCGAGATCAAATACTACAATAATAACTGATCTTTATAAAGGAATTCCAGAAAATTTGCTACTAAATGTAATTGGATTTTTAGTGAGTAATTGTTAAAATCATTTTCTTTGTTCTTTTAACCATTATTGTATTATTTTATTTTTAAATTATGCTTTTTAGTGTTTAGTTATATTGTTTGGTCTACTGAGAAAAAAAGCTTGGAATTATGGACGTTTAGCTTTATTACATAAAAATAATGATAGATGGATGGAAATATTTTATGGTGATAATGAAAACAGAGAAACAGATATAACGTACATAGAAGCATCTGTAAATTCCCAACTTTCTCAAGTAGACAGAGGCTTCTTATCATGGATTATTACAGCATTTAAAGTCACGTTAGTACAATAAGAGTTTATTAACTTTTTCATAAAACTTTACAAAAAGAGCAAATGGAAATATAAAAATTAATTTTACTTTAAGGGATACAGAACTACTACAACGTGCTGGTCCTGATGGGCTATTATATGTTTCCTTTCAACGTTATTTGATTTTATTAACAGGGATTATGTTAGTAATGTCCATTTGTATAGCACTACCTATCAATTTCCATGGAAATATGCAAGGGGATGGTGCCTCATTTGGCCATACAACTTTATCAAACCTTGATCCAAATTCATCTTTTATATGGGTGCATACAATACTTATTTTATCTTATTTACCAATTGGTGGATATATTATGAGACGTTTTTTAAAACAGGTTAATATTTTTTTAAAACAAATTAAATGTACTTTATATTAAAATTCTTAATATTTTAAACTAAATATTTTGTAGGTTCGAGATGCAAGACCAGGAGAAGAATTAGCAGCAAGGACACTGTTAATTACAGATATACCAAAACATCAGTGTAATATTGAAAATCTAACACATTATTTTAAGTGAGATTATGATCTTATTTTATGGGGACAAGCTTCATATATTAAGTATCTTAAATATCGTCATTTTTTCAGAGAAGCATTTGCAACATTAACAGTGGAAGATATTACTTTAGCATATGATGTAAGACGTTTATCCACTTTAGATATTGAGAGAGATTGTGCTGAACAAGCGAGACTTTATTGTGAAAATTATATAAGACGAAAAGGTCCGTTAAAAATGTATCCATATCCATGTGGTCAAATAATTGGATGTTGCTGTAAAAATGTAAGCTCAAAAGATAACAGATATTGTTAATTGATATTATTATTATATTGTTATATTAGTAATAATTATTCAAGGGGAATTTATTTAATATATATATATATATTAAATTTAGGAATAAATTATTCAATGATTGTTTTGATTTATGTTTATTTAGCGGTTAATAAATGCACAAGAATTTTATGCAGCAGAAGAAATGCGACTAACAGCTTTGGTGGAAGAGGAAAAAAAGGTAGCCTTAAGCAAACCTCTTGGAGTAGCTTTCGTTACATTAGGTATAAATAATTCAGTAAATATTATGTCTTACTGTATTTCTCTTACTCAAAAAGATATTTAGTTTTAATGAATTAATTACTAGGTACTCCTGGTGCTGCACGAACAATGAGAAAGCAACTTCGATCTGCTTCTAGTATAAGGTGGGCTGTGGATTATGCACCTACTCCTTCCGATATTTTCTGGGAACATTTAAGCATAGCAAGACCTTGCTGGTATTTAAATGCTGTATTAATAAACTTATTCTTGGGAATTATTCTTTTTTTCCTTACTACACCAGCTGTAAGTAAATAAAAAGCCAAGTTAAAATTTATTATAAATTTTATGATTAATTTTTGATTTACAGGTAGTAGTTACTGCTATAAATAATCGACCGATAACAGGAGAAATAAAGAAATTAAGTCCTATTATATCAACTTTTCTACCATCATTGCTTTTAGTGAGTGTTGCTGCATTAATGCCAGTACTAGTTGCACGAAGCGAATCTCTTGTAAGGCATTGGACCAGAAGCAGTATGAATCGTGCTATTATGAGAAAAACTTTACTTCTACTATTACTTATGGTACTTATACTTCCTAGTTTAGGATTAACAAGCGCACAAGCATTCTTAGACTGGACAGTTCACGCTGTGAATAATACAGAAAGATGGGAATGTGTATTTTTACCAGATCAGGTATATATAATATAACCTATAAATTCTTTCATTGAACATTAAAAATTAATTTTTTCTAATATTTTATTTTACACAGGGTGCATTATTTGTTAATTATGTGATTACTGCAGCATTACTTGGAACTGGATTGGAACTTGTGCGATTTCCTGAGCTAGCCTTGTATACCTTTCGTTTGTGCATAGCTCGTAGCAGAGCTGAAAGAATACATGTTAGGAAGGCTGTTTTATGGGAATTTCCATTAGGTGCCCATTATGCGTGGCTTCTTCTTGTTTTCACAATGACAACTGTCTACAGTCTTGCTTGCCCTTTAATTACACCATTTGGATTATTATATTTAGTCGTCAAACACTTGGTATATTGATTCATTATGATAATTCTTTATAGTATTATAAATATTAATAATATCTTATTTTCTTAATTCAGGTGGACAGACATAATTTGTGTTTCGCATATGGTCCTAGTATAGGAGGTGGTCAATTAGCAGGTGCAGCAGCAAATGCAGCTGGAGCTGCTCCAATTTTAGCGCAAGCTGCTTTATTAGCTTTAGGGTTAGTCAGAAGAGGATTGTCACCACTAGCTGCTGTTCAACTAAGCGGTTTAGCTATTAGCATTTTAGGACTTGTTACTGGAGTCACACTACCATCATCTAAACCGAAGGTAACTTTATTTTATTGTGGTATTAATATTAATATTAGATTCAATTTTTTTAAATAAATCAATTCTTTATCTTAGTATGAAGTACCTAAAAGAGATCTTGCACCTGGACAAAGTTTCATTCCACCTGTTTTACGAGAAAAAAAGACTTCAGTGGAAGAGCCTGTTTCGCCGAGTCCAGCTTCTGAAATTCAACATCCTGATATACCCGGTTCAAGTTCCTCCATACAGGAAAGTCCAAAACTTTATCAAAATTACGGTAAAGATGCACCAGTATAAATAATACTTTATTCGCATTAAATTAATAGACCTTTTTAATTCTGCACCAATTAATATTTTTAATTGTGTGCCATGTTTGGTTATTTTTGAAATTATTCTATTTCAAAATAATTAAAATAAATTCAATTTATATATATATATATATATATATCAATTTTAAATCACTTAACTTCAATCTAAGTGACTGGAATATTTTTAAGGGTAATAACATATAACAGGTATTAAATTATAGATCTGAAATAATTTTAATACTGTATGTAAAGTACTAAAGAGCTAATTTAACTCTAAAGCTAAAAAATTTTTTAAATACTTTAGAAATATAATTTAATACTTTATATACATTAATATAATAAAGCATCTTATTAATTATAAAACAGAGAATTATGTTTATTTATACATTCATAGTTATATTTAATAATATACTTATATTCTATAATTAGCTATATTATTATTCTGTAAATTGGAACATTTTAGTAAAGATGCTTTATTGTTATACTAATAAAATTGATCATATAAACGTAGAGTATAAATTTACATGTTATTTGTGTATTTTGATGGAGATTTAAAAACTTTTGTAATATATAAATACAGTAACAAATTATGCAAAATAATTTATATATCGTGATAACTGGAAAAAGTATAATTTAACAAAAAAGACATTTATAAAAACGCAGAAAATGGTGTTTTCGTAAAAGACTTTTGTTCGCGAAAAGAACAATCTATTTAAAATATTTGATATATTTCGTTTATTTAATGAATGATAAATATTTATTATTATATGTTATTGTAATTATTATAAAAATAGCAGTATAACATTATAGTTTAAAATGAAGCCCATTAAGTTAAAATTGTTGAGAGATTGCAGACATATATTTAGTTAATATTAAAGAGGAATTTTACTTTATATCTAAGTTTTTCTGAACTTACTTCTACGTTTTTAACTTATTTTTCTATGTTAAATCACCTTCTTTCGTTTATTGCATTAATAGTTATGATGAATGATTTCAAAAATTAATAATTTATTTATTATTAATTTCTAAAATACACATAGTACTTGGAAATTCATATATCCATAAATTATGTGTATGTGTGTGTATATGTATAATACATAATATAAATTTATATATAATCACTAAAAGGAGTACATAAAAATACTATGAAGGCACAGCACATTTTAAAGAAATCATGAATTAAAAATTATAAATAAATATTTATTAGATATAGATAGATTTTAGTATTAATTTTGTGTCAATTGCTTAATTATTTCTTAAACCAAGAAATCGTTACAAATTGTCATTTTAATTATATTTATCAAGGCACTACAATGTTTTTTAATTCTTTTAGCATAAACAGTCATAATTTATTTTTATACATAAATTTAATAATCAATGATATTTTAATAATGGGGCTGTGCTTCTCAAATAAAAATTCTAATAAATATTGAACTTTATATTTTAACAGTCTATAAAGTACTTAGCATATCTTAGTTTAGTTAGTAATTAATTATAATATAACAGATAAAATAATATAAATTATTTATTAACTAAAATTGTTCAACTACACACATTTTTTTATCTATTTAATTACTTTCTATTGCATTTAATCAAATATGCTTCCACCAATTATGGCTTCCAGTTGACTAGAGGTAAGATTATTTAATGATTTCGCTTGTTCCTCTTCTTCTTGCATTTTTAGCGTTAATCGTTGAAAGGTCCTTCTTTTCCACGAATTAAAATCTTTTTTATACCATTCAAAAGACTCTTCTTCCTGAGATTCTTCACTTTCCTCGCTGCTTACATGAACCTGCATTCCACATAGGCACTTAAATAAATTTTCGTTGTATGTCTTCTAATTGTTATATATAGAATATATAACCAAATAATATTAGAAAAATAATAGTTCCTAATATATACAAATAAAAAATTAAATTAATTACTACTCACCATTTTCTATTTTTAAAATTATAAATTGTTGAAAGATAATTTGTTATATATATGTATATACATATATGTGTATATTGTGTTGTATAACAATATTTATATATACATCTATATATAACACTATCTAATTGATAATTTATATTTACTTACTAGGAGCTACTACAAGCTAAGAGAACAAGATGCTAGAAAACACAATCACTTTAACAAACAAAACCAATATAAATTTTGTTTGCAACTAAAAAGTATCACTACAACCAATTCAAGGATACGAAAGGATACTGGGAATAAAGAAAAATAAATAAAAAAAAAGAAAAAGAAACTTGCTTATTATGTATTTTCTAAAGAAATATTCTATATATGAATATTACATTGTAATTGATAGAATGTTAATGCCATTTTTAGCGAAAATGTACTTGTAATAATAGTAGATAAATTTATTTTAATACAAAATAAGTGCAATAAAAAATTAAATAGAAGCTCGAGAATAGTATCTATTAGATTAATTTGCAAATAAAAATTTAAAAACATAAAATCTGCACTTATTTATATATATGCACTTGGTAGAAATTAAGTAAATTGCAAATCAATAGCATAAATTTAAATTTACAATAAATATGTTTTGAGATTTAATACATAGAAAAGTCAATATTAACTATTTGTACAACTCGATACAGCCTTACATAAATGAATTTTGTTTTCATTACCATAATTAGAAATCTAATTTCTACAAAACATTCATCTTAAATAATATTACACACATACATACATAAATATATATATATATATGTATATATATATGTAATTTATAGACAAAATAATATATATATACCCCTTTCCCATGCTTAGCCACCACCAATTTTACGTATTGTACAATTTATATTGTAGAATTACAAAATTGTATATACCTCATTAGAAAAAATCTACAAATATTTTATGTATACAAAATATTCTTTTTATAATTTTACTTTAATCAATCATAATTTTCTATGATCAGATTTCATTGAAGTACTGATGAAAATTCTTCATCTTACCTCCACGATAGAAACTCTTGGAGATGGTTCACGTGGCACAGCTTTTTCCATGGTTAATGGACTGCTAGATCCAACTGAAGAATACTCCTTATCCGTCTCGATGTCGTTATCAGACGAATCCTTTTCATCTTCGATTGATTTTTGTGTATCCATATTTTCATGAATTTTACACACAAAACCACCTTTCTCTCCATATTCGGATAAGTTTCCATCAAGGTGCACTACAAATTATAATTTATAATTAAAATTGTATTTTAAGTTATGTATATACACACATATTTATTTTATACGAGTTACTGATTAAATGCATTTAAACCACTTTTAAAATAAACAACTCACGTATCTAGTAAATAGAAAAAAAGATTATTTGTAATATACAAAACGATTACCTTGACAAAAAGCTGTGCTGCAGAAAGAACAATGAGCAGAAGTCCTTTTACTACATTCTATACAAAAATGCCAAGGACAATTAAATTTTATTTCTGTATTTTCAATTTCTACACAAGTACTATGGTATTTTTTATTGCATGTTTTTTGATCACAAATCAAATAATCGCTTTCTTTTGAAATTTTTTCACCACAATTCCAACAGACATAATTCCTGTTTCTCCTAAGTAAAACAAAAAACAAAAAAAAAATAATTTAATATGCAAAATTTTTGTTCATTAATTATGACAAAAATGTCATATAATCAATTAAACAATTATTAAATAAATGCATTTACTTTTTCTGTCGTTTTACTTTTTCAGCTTTGTCAATTTTCTTTTGCTGTAATACACTAATCTGTTGTTTTATTGCTTTTAGGCCAATAAATCCACTACAATTTGGGGCACCGCAAAGACAAGGTTTTCGTGTTTCCCCATCTGAAGCTAAATTATAATTAAAAGTTAACTCTTCGCCAGGTCTTATGTCCCTTAACGCAAATAAACCAATTCGGGTATCACCGTTCACAGTCCATTTTTGTGTTTCACAATTTGGTAAACATGAATGATCTATTATTTGTAAAGGATATAAATAATAAATTAAAATCAAATAACTTCATTAAAATTAGTAACATTAAAAGACATTATAAAACTTACTCATAAAGCGACTAAGATTGCCTTTAGGCTCCGCATCAATCGTTCGATTATTATCTATCGTTAAAAAATAAAAGTTTTCGTTTTTTAATTCCTTTTTTCTTTGCAGTCTACGTTTATATTCGGCTTCGTCTATAACTTCTCCAACATATTCTATAATGAATTGTCCGGACTCAATTGCTTCTAAAGTTTTAAGACCCCAGCCACGTCCTATCGTATGAAATGGCTCCATAGCTGGATATTGTCTTCGTACAAAAGCTTGATTATTGCATTTTGTTCCAGCAGGACATATACCAGGGCTGCATTCTACTAAAAGAATTCGATTGAGGCAATCTGTTCCTGGAGCACATGGATTTTCTTGATCTTCGTTACAATCACAAGCAACAATACTTTCTACTTCAACAGGTTTTACATTTCCTACTGGTTTATTCACCTATAAAATAATTGAAACGTTTAAAGTACTTTGACAAATACAATACAACACGATTTTAATCAGTAAAACGTAAGCATAATTATGTAACTAAATAGATATTTCATTTTATATTTTTTAATTTCTTACTTTCAATTTGACATAAGGAGGAGGTTTTAAACCATTTTTTGAGCCATTATCTTTAGCTGCAGCTCTTTCAGTTTTCAAACGTTGATGAATATCATTGGCTTCTTCTAATGCTTTTCTGAAAACATCATCTCGTATTTTCTTTTTACCGCTAATAGGTGGTTTTATATTTGCATCCCCATCTTGATAAAGAAAAGCACGACCTCTAAGATAGATATTTTATTATGTTTATCATTTATTAAATTAATGAATATAATGGTTTTCTAAAAAAATACTTTTAACACACACACCTATGTACCCAGTAATAATTATTTGATCCTAAAAACATAACACAAAACTTTCCAGGACTATGTGGCAAAGCTTCTATGTTTTCAGGAATTTCATATGGATAACATATACGTGAGGGCCACCAACGGTAATTCCCAAGTTTAACCCATACAATTTCTCCGTATAAAGGAAGTCTACCTGTTTCACAATCTTCACAAATAAATGCACCATCCGGAGCATCAATCCCTATATTTAAAAAAACAATACAGCCAATTAATTTAAGATACTAAATTAATAATTTTAAATCTTATTAATTTAAAATCTTTAAGAATGTTCACCAAAAAAATACCTAAACATTCAAGATGAAAGGAAGTTGGGCAAGTATCACAACAAATAAGACTTCCCCCTCGTGCACATAAAAAACACCAAGCAGCATTCAAAGGTGGATGTGGTGCTTTATAATGTTTTGGACAAACGATTTGACTTCCCGTTAAAATTACTGAACCAGCAGGTAAGCAAGACGTTGATGCATGATATGAAGATGGACACCTTACACATCGTGCCAATTTTTCACTCGTAACACGTGCATGACTACTGTCCTGGGGATTATCAGAGCTACATGTGTGACACATGTGATATGGACAGGTAAGACGACCTCCTTGCCAGTGAGACTATTCAGGTAAAACATTTATCATATATAATATAATCAATATAAGCGTTAAAGAAAGTATTACATATTCGATTTAACATTATATCTTTACAAAACTTTTTTATTACCTGAGGCCATGATTTAAGACAAGTAGGATGATAATGCTTTCCACAAGCTAACACTGAACATCTGATTCTATCTCCTTCTCTCTCATTACAAATAAAACAAGCAGGTGCAACTCCAGATAAACAATCGATGCATTTAAAGTTCTCGTCTTCCGGCTCATTATATTTTTCTAAACAAACAGAAAACAATTCTTTCTTTATATACTATTTATAATCATTAATTAGAATTAGAATTAATCTAAATTACCGTCTAATTTATCACCGATTTCATTACTATCATCATCGGTTATATGCTTTTTGCTTTCTTTCAAATTTTCTGTTCCCTCATCCACAGAGCTTTCGTCCAAAGAATGTTCTGGGCTAGATTCTCCGGGTCTAACGCATGACAAGTGAAAATATGAATAACATGGTCCTTTGCATCTCGTTAATTGTTCCGTTTTTTCACATATTTGACAAACCTTTCCTTGTTTCATACCCTTAAAAAGGTTATATGGTCTGCTTCTCTTTGTCTCTATCTGTGATACTTCTTCTTTTTCAGGTTTAATTTTTAATCTTTTATTTTCTTTTACAATTTCTTTATCATCTACAAGTTCCTCCTCATTATCAGAAGAGCTTTCTTTAGATTGTGTACTCTCCTCAGGTGTGATGTACACTCTATATTTTTTACGAAAACTTGAATTCATATTATTCCAAGTTTTTCTTAAGTATTTTCTAATGTCATCTTCGGTTGCGTCTGGATATTCATCTTCTACCATATCCCTATTTCTTTCATAATAAACTTCAAATATTCCACTGCCATCATCATCATTGTTTTTATAGTCTGTTTTTGTACGTAATTTCACAGTACTTTCACTGTTACTACTTAATGGAGATGTTGGAGGAGTATCTGTAGTCAATTTAACATCATCTTTACCATTTAATGCTAATTTTGGCGTTTTTGATGTTCTTATTGTTTGAACTTTATGAGATTTTTCTGCGTTGGGCTATAAAAATAAGGAGTACAAAAATTGAAATGTTACTTGTTATTTTTAAAATAAATACATTAGATACAAGATGCAGCTTAAACTTACACTTTCTTGTTTAATACGTTTAGAGTTAGGTTCATTTGTTTCATTTAAATGTTTTCTCTTTTCACTTTTTCCATCAGAATTAAATATTAATTTAGTTTGTCTTCCTCTAGTTTTAACCTTTGGTTTAAAAGTTTCAACTCTATCTTCTTCCGTCATTGATTGGACTGACATAGCTTCACTAACAGCACTATCCCATTTGGACTTTATACCTGGTTTTACAACAAATGCAGCTGCATATTTTGGATCTTTCTTTTTTACTTCTGCTGTTAATGATTCTGATAATTTTCTAAAATCAGCTAGACTAGTAAAAATCATCATTGAATTTGAAGAAACCCAACTGTGACGGCCTTTATCTCCAAAATATTGAACATGAACCATTATAAAAATTGTTCCTTTACCAATAGCTATAAAAATTTATTATATATTCTTAAAAAACCATTAATTTAAGAAAAAAAAAAAGAAAAGAAAAAACTTACTCCTTGGTTTATAATAGGTCATTGTAACAGGATCTAATGTTACAATACAAGGCCAAAATGGAAAATTTCCTACCCTAGCCCATGCTAGCTGACCTAATTTCCATGAACATTCTATTGAGCTAATATTTGTTTTTATTGGTGTATCTTCTATTTCTATATTAGAATTATTACTAATTTCAGTAATATTGTTGTGTAGGTTATCCTGCCTTGTGCTCTCATCATTGTTAACAATAGAATTTTTGTATTTACGGGTCTTTGGCATCTTTGAAGTCTGTAAAAAATACAAAGTGATTTTATAAGCAAAATTTGAAAATAGAAATTATTTCAATAATAAATGTACAAAGGTTTTAACTATCCATTAGACCATGATCAGATTATTTAAATTTTGTAATTGAAATAAAAGACATTGGAAAGAAGCATAAAGAACCTTTGGAGAGCTGATATACTCGATCATAGAAGATTTAGGTTTTATAGCTCTGCCATAACGACTAATGCTTGGTGATGATCCATTACATAAACTTATATTTATTCTTTCTTGGCTGTCTCTATGAATTTCTACTGTCTCGTTCGATTTTCTTGATCGCGAGTGATCAATTACATTATTAGTCTCTGTGCTGATGAAATCCATAGCTTGACTGTTAAATTAGCATCTTCAAACTTTTAATGTACTGAGAAGTGAAAATAATTCAAATTTACGATCTACTCAAATTAATAAAATGAATTTATATACAAAAACAATAAAATGGACGAATTTGGCTTCAAAAATAATATTCATTATCGCTGTAAATAGCTTCGATGGCTGATTTTTAATAGTTACCTGATATCTTATAGATTCTCCAATTTCCAACATTTATTTTATAATTATTAATACATATCATTCCTGATATATCAGAAAAGCTAGTTTTAGTCACTCCAAAATATTTTAGTTGTTGTTATTAAAGAATTACAAATGTACTACACGCAACCTAGAACATGATACTTTTCCCGCTATTTCAAGTGATTCTCATAACCATACTTTCTGTGGCTTCTTACTATAGACAAAGGTAAGCAGTACCAAAATTATATTTAAATGTTTCAATAAAATAACTAAGGTCATTATTTTATAACATAATTTCATACAAGGCATTTATCAAAATTTTGTAAATTTGTACTTTTATATTGTTTATAAGTATAACACGTATTTTAAGAACAGTAAATAATTTTATTAATTTCCCTCTCGATGAAGCTGTAAGGTTTTCCTTTCATTCATTGGTTAGTTTATTGCTTACTAACCAATCAGATCAGATTTATTCGTAACTTATATCTTTTTCTACTCAGGTAATTTTAATTTATTAAACATTTAATAAATAAACTTATATATTTATCTTATATAAAACTTACAGGATTGAATATTAATTTAAAATTATGTCAAGTTAATAGCGTAACGCGATTCTAACCTTAAAACATTATTTGTCAATACATACAGAAAACACAAACATGTACATAATATTTTGTATTTGACTTATATCATGCCTTTCAACATATATATTATTTCTGTAGTTTCCACAAAGCTATAGTTGACTAAAACTTATTTATTTAACATGAGCACTTAGATTTTGTAAAATTTTGCAAAGTTATTTTTCATAGAACTAAAATCACCAATTTCCTGAAAACTTAGTGCTTTCATTGAACATTTTAAGTTTTGTGAAAAAGTTTCTAAATTCTCCTTTTTTAAATCTAATAAAAATTTGCATGATTCTACTAAAATTGGTGATCCTTTTTTAAGTAATGGTAAAACATTTTGTATTTGTTCTGTCATATTGTGAGCTATCCAAATTATATGAAATTGATTTACATTCTCCTGTTTTGTACTAAAAGATTTTAATGAATCTATAGGATGAAAAGTAACCTAGAAAAATAATTTAAATATCTATATGCTCTTGTTAAATGATGTGATTATACATATTAAATAATTATAAATGTAGTACCTTCATATTTGGATTACAAATCCAAGAAATATTTTCTTTTTTTTGTCTAAGTGTACTATTATTATCTATTGACCATTTTTCATGTTCAGATCTTTTATCCGGAACATCGGTTACAATTGTTCCAATAGTCACTGAAGTATCTCTATGAGCAGCAATTAATTCTTTGCATAATGGTTGTTTAGTTTTGATTTCATAAATTGCATGCATTACTTCTTGTTCAGCTATGTATGTAGCTCTATGTTTCCTGTCCATTAATTAAGTTTTTAATTGTACAATTTTTATTTACTCTTCTTTGTATTGTGAATGCATTTAAATTTCTTACGTTTTATTTTCAGTTTCATCTAAGGCCCAAGTAAAGAAAGGCCCATTTAAAATATCCCCTAAATATGCATAATGTAAGAATCCGCTTCCTTCTTGTTTAATATTGCTTAATAGAGTTGGATTACTTCTAGTAGATTCACCTTCTAACCATGTGAATGCTATTCCATTATTCCTCCAAAATCTTATAAATAAATATGGTTATGTATTATACAAATTTTAATGGTTAAAAAGTATATATATAAAGCCATAAAATTTCAACAAACCTATACTCCTGTAAAGTTAAATTTAATGAATCAACTCTTGATTTTAATACCATATGATAATCCCAATCAAAAATTCCCTCTCTATAATCATAACGCGTTTTCAATGAATTTCTTAATCTTCGTTCCCAATAATTTAAAATAGGTATACCTTCACGTGTAGCACGCTCCCAAAATCTTAAGTCATGTTATAGCATAATAAATAAAATAATAAAACTTACTGTATTATATGTTAATATTAATAACTACTCACTTAAAAATTGATTCTAAGTGATCCCTATCCTTATACTTCAAA
Source organism: Sclerodermus sp. 'alternatusi' (assembly GCA_037305995.1). Taxonomy (NCBI): domain Eukaryota; kingdom Metazoa; phylum Arthropoda; class Insecta; order Hymenoptera; family Bethylidae; genus Sclerodermus; species Sclerodermus sp. 'alternatusi'. Next base: position 653,649 of record CM074558.1, on the reverse strand, counting down.
TTATCTAAGTCTAACCAGGGACACTCGATAGTTTTTGTTGGAATATCTGATAATTGTTTTGCACATTTTGCTAAATATTTTCCAGTAGCTGGTCTTATTAAAGTATTACCCATAATCTCCAAGTAATACCGAGTTGCTTCCTGCAACCCTTAAGGACAATAAATTCTAAATTTTCTCAAAATTTTTGTGAAAGACTCGTATAGTATATATATATACATATACATACATACCTAATTTTTCATTTAGGCAAGTACTTAATAAAAGTATAGATCTAGCAACTTGTTCCGTTGTTGGTTCAAAAATGTGATAATTGATCATACGATTCAAATGTTTGTATGAAGAGGCTAATGTTTTTATAACATGCCTGGCATCATTAGCACCTATGATTAATATTTCCAATGGCTCATTTGAGTCAAGTTTTTCACTTATTTCCAATTGTAAATCTATAGGAGGACTGTATCCCCACCACATGTTATAATTTTTGTTTATACAAACTTTAATTATAGTTCTTTTTTAATAAATTAAAGCGTAAGTATTTTAAAAACCATGTAAAACTATTGAGGAACATAGGTGATATTGATTACCATAGCAACCTGTGAAGAGTTATCAATGAAATTCTATATCACAAATTCGATACACATGTTCAAATACATGCATTAAATAATTTACAGTTTATTTTTCGTCTCCTTAATGAAAATTTTGTACTCGTTTAAATATCACTTATTATATATTAGAGAAAAAACCTTATGCAATAGAGGATTAAGAGAATTATTATATTAAAATAAAAACATTAAAGTTTCATATAATAAAACTATAAATATACTACTGACAGTCGTGTCTTTTAGACTTATAAAACCATTTATTTTAATTCTAGAATATAGATTCTGTGACACAGATAAAAATAGCTCCCCTCTAAAAATTTTACGCGCAACGATAGATTTCTTGTGATATTGGTAACCTGACTTGCTTTTAGATAATAGCTCATTTATCTCTTTTCTTCTGCGCTCGTTTATTTCCACAACGCTGTAAAATATCCGTGATAGGTCCCTTATGTTGGAAAATGGCAACGAGTTGAGTACGTGCTTCGTTCATTCCTTCACTAATTAAAATACTACGTTGCATATTTCCTTTGATCAATTCATTCACCCGTTCCAATCCATCGTCTTGTCTACCTTTAATAGTTTGCTGTGATTCAAGCATAGTCAGTGTTGTTTTAAATTTTTCATGAACCTAATAAAGTAGAAAAATATTATACAAACATACTTTAATTAATTAAAATAATAATCAATTCATAATTTGCCTGTTTTTCAAGATCTGCAATATCTTCCATTTGCGCTGTAAGATGATAAACTTTCCATCCATTAAGCTTTTGTAAAACATGCTTTTGCTGAGCCAATTCAGCTACCGTCGGCCTTCTTTCTTCACGAGGTCTAACATCACTTGGCCTTCTATAATGGTGAAGTCTACCACCCCACCTATTTTTCCAAGAAGTTCCTATAAAATTTATTACTATTTTAAACAAACGGATATATCGATTTAAAATACATCATATATTTTATGTACATAAATAAATATATATACAAATTACTTTAATTTTACCTAATAAACTTGGTATAGGTCGTATTCTTATTGGAATAGAGCTTGTTTGAGCAGACGATTTTATATCTCTTTGGACATTAGAATTTGTCCTCCTTTCATACAGCTTTTCTTTTTGATCATCCTTGATATCCTTCTTAATCTTTTCTTCCGTTATAAATTGCATTTCTTCTTCACTACATCTTGGCTCAGTTAATTCAACCCCTGTAAGTTGTTGCTTCCGTGGTTTCTTCCTTGGAGACATCTCCATAGTTTGATTGATGGTAATTCTCGATTGCTCTGGTTCTTCATCAAGACCAGGAGAAGATGTGGCCGATACCGTTGTAGATCCTGAACTTTGACATCCACCTCCATCTTGATCTCTTGGCGAAGAAGGTGGACTGGAGACTGAAGCACTAGACGGCAAAGCTGCAAGTACTGGGACTAAATTCTTAGCTGCTCCTAAAATAATTATATAACTATTATAATTTTTTTTTAACTACATCAACTATTAGAATTTTATATTTTTAATGTATCTTTCAGATATATCACTATTCGTTACCTTTAACTGGTGAATTATCGTGATCTCTCTTTCTAAGTATACTAGGTCTTGGAGACGCATTGGGTTTGCTATGAGGTTCTTCATAATTTGGCTCCACTAACAATCTTACTGATTGAACATTTGATTGCCTGAATTGCGAGTATGTACCTATAATCATGTGGTAAGCTCAAATAAATAAACATTATAAGTAAAAAGTAGAGAAAAAAAATTAAGAGAGAGAGAGAGGAAGAAAGTACTTTACAATTAAATAATTTACCTTGGTCAGGTATAAAAAAAAGGATTAAAAAAAATAGATAGAAAAGACTGTAGTATACTGCAGGTAATCTGGAAGTAACTAAAGAATTTGAAAGCAACTGCATGTCTCATTTAACAAAAAGTGAGCTTAAGTCATTCTCGTTTTTCAAGAACTAATCACTTACCCGCAGTTTCAAAAGAGTAGTAGGTAGTGGTGGTATGAGGTGGATGCTGGTATTGGCCTTGAACTGATTGAACTGTAGACTGACTGGTCGCTGTATTGTTAGCGGTGCTAGCAACAGAAACTCGAAGACCTGATGGCTGAGCTGACGGTTTAATCTGAACGGCCTGTCCACTACTTTGAGCTTGTACCGCTTTCATTGGGGTTGGTGTTACTCGAGCTAAGGGAACAGGGTGCAAGGACATACCAGTTATTCTTGCAACGGTAGTATTCACAGGTTGCGCGATTCGCGATGTATTAGATGTACTCGCTGTTGTAGCAATAACTCTTGAAACGGTGCTCAAATTTGATGAAGAAGTTACGGTCTGTACAACTCGCAGAGCACCTTGTTGCGATTGTACCTATACAATTAAATATAAAAATAAAAATATACACAAAATATATAATAATTTTAAGTCACGCATAACATACTTGCTGAGGAGGTATAACAATCCGCCCCACAGTACCAGCAGAAGGACCAGCTGCTGTATTAATAGCTAATTGACGTCCAATTGATGGCTGTACAGTAACTGGTGCTGCACTACCTATTCTATTTGTTGTACCAACTATAGGGGTTGTTACAGCTATTCGATTTGTAGTAGCTGCACTACTCGAAGGTCTACTAGTTTGTACAGATTGTATACTCTGAGCTGATGACCTTCCAGGTTGTGCTTGCGAAACATTTACTGCTTGAGGAGTTGGCGGTCTACTTTGCACAACCGGTAGCCGAGTAATACTGTTATTGGTTTGAAGAACAGGTGCTATTAATCTCGGTGTTGTACCAGTTACACCCGTAACCATTGCGGCTTGGACGGGCCTTCCTTGATTAGTTGGAGTTATTAAACGAGGCTGCTGATTACTATAAATTGCGGGCTGAGGTTTTGTTGACGTTCGACTAACCGAAGGTACTTGATGTCTTTGTTGCGCATACATTACTGATGTTGTTTTAGATGGCCAATGAGGATTGGAAATTGTTGTGCTTACCCTATAACATTCAACAGAAAAGTATCACCTATTTGTATAAAAAATAGGCTACACAACATAACAAGAAATAATATATTTTAATAAATTTAATATTATGCTTTTATTACCCTGGTCTTGTTACAGGTAAAGCTTGTCCTGTATTTGTTCTTACAATGGGTGTTGCTACTGTAGATCTGGGTGCAGAAATATTAGCTACTGCTGCAGGTCCACGAGGTACATGGTACGTAGCTGGAATACTCGTTATTTGTTGTGTTTGTTGAGAAATTTGAGTTGATGCTTGATTTTGACGTTCAACAGCACTTAACATACCTGGTGAAATTATTCTTACTGTGGAACCCACAGGGCACAACTAAAAATATATAGTTCAATTAAATTCATATAAATTTATAAGTTTGCTACTGAAAGATTATTAATATATACAATTCAATAAATATAAAAGAAAACGAACCGTTGTAGTTGTAATTTTATTAGTTTCTGCTGTTGAAGTTGTACCTGATGGAATTACTGGTTTCATTAATGACAGTTTTGGATTAATATCTAATGACACTGATTTACCAACAAGGCTGTTAGAACTACTAATAGATCCAACAATTGTCTGGGTAGATTGAATAGTTTGTACATTGCTCTGCATAATACTTTGTACATTCTGTATGTTTTGTATTGTTGTTAAGTTTTGTGCTACTGTTTGCACAGTTGTTTCAGGTAAACGTTTATCACCGCCTCCATCCATAGAACTTAAATCTGTATTCATAATTGTTTTGCTGAAAGAAAATATTTTTATATATTAAATCGTATTAAAAGAATTTTCATATTACAAAAGATAAAAGATAATTCCAACAAAACTGATAAAATATGGTACACAAATGGCTTCTTGAACACTTTACTACTCTGTGTCAAACAACATATCAACATTATACAAATTTAGGTGTTACACACTTCAACCAATACATAAATTATTAACACTATATATGCACTGAAATTAAGAAAATATAATTTTAAATTAACATAATTTAAAATATGGCACATTAGCTTCTCTACAGTTCAAAATAATACTTTTTCTTGTTTTAATCTTATCGAACTTCTTATTTTATAAATTTACTACTATAACGAGGAATCATACCTGAGTAGACACATGAAACTGTAAGATCATTACCAATTTCTTTACTCGTTTGCAAATGGCATTTTTAAAATCTTTTAATTTCATTGACTTTTTGGCATAAAAACATTTTACAAACGGCACAGAATCTTCCGCATTGCTACAAGAGCTTGTAGTTTCATAGCGCCTAAAGTAAGCAGAAAACAGTGATACCAAATTAATATATCAGACACGTAAATTCCCCATAAAACAATCTACGCTTTTCTATTTAATTTTAGTCCAAATTTCAGTTTTGCTTAAAAATTTATTAATAAGTTTTAATAAAAAATTATTTTAATGTAAAATAGGTCAAATTAAAAGAATAATAATCCTTTATGTTAAAAATTAGATTTTAACTATATTAATATATTACAAAATTAAATAATGTATAAATCTATATGTTAAAATAGATCACATATTCCCATTGGTGTACATCTTCTCACACTCTCCCATTGGTGTATATCTAGTTTTTTATTTTGCTCATTTGCCAGTACTGATGATTCTTAAATTAAAAATTGCATAAAAGATGTCGTTGTATGTTCCAGTAAGTCTGACCAACTACAGGTTTGTTGTTTCATGTTTCTTTTACACCGAGCATCATGGGTAAGTTGGTCGATTTAACAAATACTGAATTTTATCTAATTTCATCTTTAAATTTTATGAACATTTTATTAATATAAACTGTGTAATTAAATACTTTAATTTATGCTTTATTTGATCGAGTTTATATTATTCTTCGATGCCTTGAAAAACTTATAAAAATGTCTTATATTTGTTATGTAGCACATGATTGCTGCAACATGATTTTCTTAATTGTACTTATAATTTCATTTTAAACAATTAATGTACTTATTATTAATAAGATTAATAATATGTATTTGTTATTTATAATGTTCCCTAAAAGTTTTGAAGTTGAAGAAGAATTAAAACAGAGGTTGATTCTACTATAAGTATTTAATTTCTTTTACACACACATACATATATTTATTCTTTTCCATCTACAGGTATTTCTAGAGATCATTGGCATAAGCGACGAGCAACTGGTGGAAAAAGGAAGCCTCTTCGTAAGAAGAGGAAATTTGAATTAGGAAGACCAGCAGCCAATACAAAACTTGGACCTCAACGTATTCATACAGTAAGTTTTATATGTAAATTTTTATTGAGTACAATTATTTTATCATGATGAATTCTTTATTTATACTGAGTGCCATGTTGACTTATCATCTCACAGCGATCTGATGTATGGCAACAATATATTTTCTTGTGTAAATATTTAGAAGAATTATTCATAAGTAACTTTTTAATTAGGTACGCACACGAGGAGGTAACAAAAAGTATAGGGCTCTGAGATTGGACACTGGAAATTTCTCTTGGGGTTCTGAAAGTTCTACCAGAAAAACTCGCATAATAGATGTTGTTTATAATGCCTCAAATAATGAATTAGTGAGGACAAAGACTTTAGTCAAAAATGCAATTGTGACCATAGATGCTACCCCATTTAGACAATGGTACGAGAGTCATTATGTTCTCCCTTTGGGTCGCAAACGTGGTGCAAAACTGGTGAGTTAAATCTTATTTAAATTATTATATTATATTAAGTATAACTCAAAGTAAATTATTACTAAAGTATGAACTACTATTTATAGACAGAAGCTGAAGAAGAAGTTTTAAATAAAACAAGATCTAAAAAGGTAGAATCTAAATATAAGGCAAGACAGCGTTTTGCTAAAGTAGAGCCAGCTTTAGAAGAACAGTTTGCTACTGGACGTGTCTTAGGTAAAATAAAATAAATTCTTAAATCTTATTAATTAATACTCTAGATGATTATTGCATATTATAAATTATGTATTTTAGCTTGTGTTGCCAGTAGACCAGGCCAATCAGGTAGAGCTGATGGTTATATTCTTGAAGGCAAAGAGCTAGAATTTTATATGAGAAAGATCAAGAGCAAAAAGGCTAAGTAAACATGTAATTTGATCATATAAATAAAATCGTTTACTTATAAAATATTTAGCACTATTTTTATTATCCTTACAGTTATTAATAATCACAATTTAAGAAAATTATAATTTTAATTCCAAAAGAATAAGTACACGATCTTGTAAAAAATTTTGTCTTGTGTATTATATTTGGAAATTATAGAGGTACTTTGATCTTTGTATATTAAATAAGTATTTGCAAATTCTAATAAGTTAAACTTTATTTTTATATAGATTAATAACATCTTAAAACAAAATATTGATTATGAAAGATATGTATTTCACATACGAATATTATGTTATTACAGTCCTAGTAATGATTACATGAGTCTAAATACATGTTTGATGGAAAATTACGAACAATTTAATATCTGAGTAAGTTAGAGTATTTTGTACATAAACTTAAATACCAGAAAAATTGTTTAACTTTTAAAAATAAAGTAAATATTATTTGTCTTTTAATAAACAATTTAGAAAATATTAATTGATATAAATGAAATGATTCATGAACTAAATTAATTACATATTACTTATAGGGAAATAAGTTTCATCCTTTTATCATACAACAAATATTTTTACAATATATCTATCGTAATAAAATTATATTAATTCTCGTGTAGAAACCAAATGATATACTTTATATACATATACATGCAGTATTTCTACATCTTTTATACTATATTTTATCAACAAATCAACTTATATATATATATATATCAAATTTGTAATTTGCAACATCAATTATTTGCAATTTTAAAGACATTCAATATTGCAATTTACAAAGTTAATTAGTAAATTATATCGTAACTATAACATCTTAAGAATAATTTTTCTGGTATAAACTTAAAAGTAAAGTTTATATTTTATTTATGTAGAAGTTTAATTTTTTTCATTTCCAAAGGATGCAGTAAGTTAGGCGTGGACGATAATTTGCCACTATGTGGTAACATTATTATTTTACTAGTTGAACTATTCACCTTAGCATTGTCGCCCTATAAAATGAGAATTCAAAATTAATATAAGATAATATGATTCTTATATTAAATTTACATTAAAGAGATATAATGCATTAAACAATGTAAGTAAATAATAGAGTAAAGATATAAGGTAATTGCATTTCTCTCTCTTTCTCAATAAATATTTTTGGATATATTATTGGTAAGAACATTAATTTAATTTTACTTGATTTCGTTCTCTTGTTTATTTACCAGCAACTTAGGCATTACTTGTTGTTGATTAGGATCTGTGGTTGAGCTAGTCACAATCGTAGTCAATAATGGTTGTTGTGCACACGTTCTCATGTGAATTGGCCAATGAGATTGTTGACATGGATAATCACAATAAGCTGTATTCCAACAACAGTAAAACATTGCTTCTTGTCCACATTTAGCACACCATTGCTTTCGTTTGGTTTCTTCAATAGATTTTTTTTTTTCTGCATCAGCCTCCCTTCGAGTTTTCTCAATTGCTCGAAGCTTTTCAACTTCTAAACTTGCCTTCATTTCTCTTAAAACACGATCTAAACAATTAATATATCCTTTTTAATTAGCTGTTTCCTTGAAGTATTGTTATACACACTAATTAAATAATATACCTGCATTGTGTTTTAATTCCGCTAGTTGTTGCTGGTGTTGCCATCTCATACGTTCAATTTGAAGTTTTAAAAAGTGTACAGTTGTTTGACAAGTATTGTTTGTGCTGTCACAGAAATTTTGATTTAATTGAGCAGCTTCTTTGTATTGTTCTTCCATTAACTGAGCCATTCGCCTTGCTAATTCGTGTGCACCTTGGTATAATCCAGCGCTAAGAGGTCCAGCTTCAGGAGGAAGTAATTGATATGAGTTATTTGAAACATTACTTTCATTTTCAAAAATAGAAGACATCCCCATTGAATACATAGTATTTGATAAAGACTGTTGTATTAATTGTGGAAATTCTGGGGGTTTATTTTGCAATGATTTTCGAGCTTTACTTTCTTTTTTATTTTCCACTTTACTCTTTCCTTGATCTTTAGATTCTGATAGAGCTGGCATTAGTTTTTTATTATTTACTTGTCGATCTAACATTTTCACTGAATATTTTATTATTTCAGTTTGGGCTGTAAACAGAAATTTTTAATTTTAAAATGATATTAATTATACCTTTGAATAATAATTCGCACATTATTTACCCTTAGGTATAGAATTGGTCAATTTTATTTTAGAATCTGATGTTGTTACATCATTTCTTGATTCAGAAAGGGCTTCTTGTTCCAAATTAGCTTGTACTGTATTTAAATTTCCAGTATAAATATCAGTTTTATCATTCTTAATAGCTTTTTCTGCATTTAATTTATCCACTATTCTTGCTTTAGGTTTGTAAACTTTAACTGAATTCTTTGCATTCTTAGATGCTACTTTAGTCGCATTTATAGTTTGATCATTAGTTTCCGAAATTGGAGGTTTTAAAGTTGATATCTTTTTCATGGTAACTAAAGGTTCCATGGAATTTTCACTTTGCACATTTTTTTGTTCCAATAAGTTTTGAAAAAACGTTGAATTTATAATTTTTTTCAAAGATTTCTTTCCTAATGTATTATTTATTTTTACAGAAATATTATTTAATTTATTTGTACTTGCTTCTACTCCATTCGTGTTTACTTCCTTCTGTATTTGATTATTTTTTATGATAGGATCTTCCATTTCCTTTACAGTTTTATTTTCAATTATTGCAGAATCAATCTTCGGTTTATTTTTTGGCGAATTTTTCGGTCTTTCACAAGAAGTAACATCGTTTCGTGAATTTAGAGATACTGAACTATTACTGTTTTTTACTGTTTCTTCCAACATTGACGATTTAATTGATGCATTATGTTCTAATTTTGAATCATCTTTATTATTTTTCTCAATTGTTATATTATTCTCCTCCATTGAGCTATTCTTAGGTTTTACTTTTATTGGTGGCGTATATTTTCTCATTAATGACTTTCTTCTAGGTGAAATGTTATTAGGATCATAATTTGGTAGCATTAATTTGATTTGCATTGGATCATTTGGATTGTATTGAATCTTAGGAGGAGCAAATTTAAATTCACCAAAAACCATTTCTAATATTCGACAATGTTCAGTGATTTCTTTGAGACATTCATCCATATCCAATTTACGTTTTCGAGGTAAAGGTGCCGGTGGTTCTTGGGAATACAAGTAAAGATCTTTAGGCGGTACCCATGCACGATCATGTTCACCAAAAAATCGAACATCCACAAAGCCTTGAGCATTAACTCGAGGCATTGCTTTTGCAGGCCAAAATGGGAAACCTTTTAATTTTGCCCAAACAAGTGTATGAGGTCGACGACAAGGTTCAATGAACCAAGAAGGTTGTGGTCGTGGCAAATTTCTACCATGGGCATAGCAATCTGGACAAGCTTCTATTTCCGATACTTCCTGACGAGTTAATTTAATTAACTGCTTTGCAGAATTGGTTAACTTAGAGGTATCAGTATACACTCCACCACCTATATAAGTTAAAATAATATTAAAAGTTTAATTGTTAAGAATACTTTTTAATTTATTAAAACTGTACTTGCATGTGTTGAACACTATACAGTTGTGCTGTATCCATTTTGCATCTGCCATAAACGCATCAGTACTTCCATATAATTTGGTACGTACATTGGATTCTAATAAACTTAAATGCATTGGCTTAACAATATAATCCATGTAATTTGGTGCTTCTGAAGGATCAACTGCTTCCCAAAATGGCTCAGACTACATGAGTTGCATAATATAAATATAAAAAACAAAACAATTATATCTTAAGTCATTGAAAAGTTGATACTTACACCAGGGTATTCACGCATTACTTCAACCACATGCTTTAATAACATACACAACTGATTGACAGATAATTGTGCCATAGCTGTTGAGCGAGTTTCTGCATTTTCTGCCCTCAAAATTGTTGCACATTCCCCACATATCCAATTCTCTAAAGACTGTGGTGGAGTTCCACCCATACACTTTCTATGCCATGATCGTGGGCATGCACTGCAATAAGCTTCTACATATTCTTTGTGACACCTCCAACAATATTCATCATTTGCACCTTTTATTTTTTTTCTTACATTTCTAGTGTTTTCTTCAGGAACATCTTTTTCTTGAATACTAAAGTTACAGGTATGTTATTTTTCAATTGTAAATAAACTACTTTAATTATATTATTCTTACCTAATACTTTTACGTTTTCTCCTGACTTCTTTAATTTCTTTATCTACAGATTTATTTAAGGGATCCCTTTCACATACTTCATCATTGTTTAATAATTCATTTTTTGAATTTGTTTCTTCTAATTTTTTTTCAAGTTTTATCTCTTCTATCTCTTTCTTTTCAACTTTTTCTGAATTAATATTAATTACTACTTCTACATTATCTTCTTTGCTTACAGACTTCACTTTGCCACAAAGGTTATTTGGTTTTATATCATCTTTCTTAGTATGAATATTATTAACTTGTAAATTTATGTTTCTTTTTATTTCAACACTTTCTGAAGTATTCTTTGTTTCTTTTTCATCATCTGTTTCTTTAATATCATCTACTTCTTCATTATCTTTAGAAACAATATTTTGTAGCATAAATTTCTTAGAAGCTTCCTTTTGCTTTTGAGCGATATCCATATCCGGTAAGTGCATTTATTAGACCATATCTGAAAATATTGATTTAACTGTAGTTTATTATTTAAAAGTAAGAATTAAGCAAGAAATTTTCTGCTGAAAGAAAACAAAAAATATGTATATATATATATATATATTTATATATATATAAAGGTCAAACAAATTATCATGTATCGTAGAGATAACATACCTGAAATAACAAAAAAATATTTGTGCTTTAGAACTATATTTAGAAGTAATAAGAAAGTATTTGAAGTATAATATAAGCCAAGTTTTTAATTGTATAACCCAATATTATATATTTAAGTATTTATATAACCAAATGATACAGTATAACTTAACTATTGAAGTCCAGTAGAAGAAAGTTTACTCCGAATTAAACAAGTTTATTCGCCTTTATATATACGATATATATTAATAAGAGAACTATTACTTAATTCAAAAATCTACTTAATGTTTAATATTACTTCTAAGATATGTGGAAGAATTATAAAAATAGTAATATACGCACAAATATTTGAAAAATTACTTGCAAGAAACAATTATAAATAATTCAAATCTAAAATAGAACTCGAAAACAAACATTATATTTATAAATTATAGAATAATATGCTTTATTCTTGTATAATTCCTATTTACTTTTATGATGTTAACTGCTGAAATTGTAAAGGGTATAGTATAATTATGCATACATAGATATAGTTCATAAACATATTACCTTATATAGATTTTATGCATGAAATAAATTTCTCTAAATAAAAATAATCTGTTAATAATTCGTCTATAATCTGTTTATTATATTTTCGGGAAAAATCATAATATAATAACTGGATTCAAAGAAAAATCAAATAATATAAATTACTTACATATGTATATGTACTGTTTTACAAGTTCTTTTTCTTCATACACACACATGTTCAAGTCATCTGGTAACTCCATCTTTTAACTAGTCAATGAACTTGTTAAGTCACGTGGCTTTAGAGTAATTTGTTCACTGTGCACTGTCATTTTTAAATTATTAATAACATTTTGTATCGAAATACGCCTTTTTATAGAATATGTGTTTATGAAAATAATCATATCACTCCAAATATTAATAATACACTAATGTACCTGTGTAAGAGTTTTACTCATAATATTGTGTGATTTTGCTTTTGCACTGCTTTCAATAATTTATTTGTTCATTAAATATATTTTAAGATTGACGTAGATCTTACAATTTTTATTTCATTTACAAGCGAATTATTGTTTGTAGATTATATTATTATCAAGTATTTTATCGCTTTATAGCTCTATAGTGCGGAGTATAAAATGTCCACCTGAAAAAGAATGCTTTGTAAAATAAAATTCAACAAAAAAAACGTAAATATAGCTATTATATATGATTTATGTAATTTAGTGTAATTTTCAAAATATAATATTTTAATTATTGTATAGTTTTACCTATATTTAATGATATTTCAGGTATATGCATAAGAAAGTATGATCAGATGGAGTTAGTTTAGTAATAAGAGAAAGCAGTTAGTGACATTTAAAAGTCTCTAAATTATCTTTTTATTCTTTTTATCGAGAGAATAATTCATAAATACAAAATAATGTTCTTAAATAAAAACTTTAAATGAATATAAAACCTTCACAATTTTTCATGTAAGATATCAATTTCAATATTATTATTAATTTTTATAAATTATGTGCAGAAAGCATACATAGCTCTTATTTTATTTTATTCTACATAACGCACAATTTCTATGTTAATGAGTATAATACGATATATATTGAATTAAATCTTTTACAAACGATTAACATTATAATATTGAGATAATGTATAATTATTTATGTTTCCATTTTAAGAAATTGTAATTAAAATAGAGAATAATATAGGTTATGTTGATCTGTCAAAGTGAATTTATATTAATAAAATAATACTTATATATATGGCAATATAGAACAATATATTATGGCACTGTCTGACTTAATTTTAACTTCAAAAGTTGATAATGTAATTTTGAGAGACAAAAGTAATCCTAATAATAAAAGCTTAGAAGGAACTTTACATATCTGTCAGCATCATCTTATTGTATCTTCAAGGGAGAATAAAAGAGAAGAACTTTGGGTATATACATTAAATATATAATTCTATTTCTAATTATTACTATTATGAATAATACTTATCATATTATTTTTACAAGCTTCTATATCGGAATATTGATATTATGGAAAAAAAATTTAATACTCAAAGTCCTGGTGGTAATATTATATTAAAATGTAAAGATTTTCGTATTCTTCAATTGGATGTAAACTCTACAGATAGTCTTAACAAAGCTTATGTATCCATAGAAAAGTTATCATCCTTAGGTAATAACTTTATCCTAATTAATTAGTGTTAATAATGTTTATTTAAAATAACAAAGAGTATTTATTATATTCCAGACCAAACATTGCAATATCCTTTTTACTTTAGGCCACAATCAGGAAATAGTAGTATAGGCCAAATAGAAGATGGATGGACAGCATTTGCTCCAGTTTCTGAATGGTCTAGATTATTAGCTGCACATGCAGATGAATGGAGAATTACTTATCTAAATCGTGATTATAAAGTGTGTAATTCATATCCATCAGCAGTTATTGTACCTAGACATATAGAAGATAGAATTATAATATCTTCAGCGGGTTTTAGAGATGGTGGAAGATTTCCAGTTTTATGTTATAGACACGATGGAGGAGTATGTAATTTTAGAATTGTAATTATTCAAAAGACTTACATGAAATTGTATTACTTACTAATTTTAAATGTAATATTACAGAGCATTCTTTTAAGAAGTAGTCAACCAATGTGTGGTGCTACTGGTAAAAGATGCAAAGAAGATGAAAAATTATTAAATGCAGTTTTAAGTCCAGGAAGACGTGGGTAATTGTAATTAAATTTTAAGATATTAGATTATAGGAACTATTTAAAAATTTATTATTATTTAACAGAAATATATATACATATAATATATATATACAAATTTTACAGTTACATTATTGATACAAGGTCTTTAAGTCAAGCTCAAAGTGCTAGAGCAAGGGGTGGTGGCACAGAAATGGACGCTGCATATCCTCAATGGAGAAAAGTACATAAAGCTGTACTTCGCCCACATGATCTAGCTGATAGTTTTTACAAATTGATAGAAGCAGGCAATGATGTTAATTGCTCTAGTTCACAATGGTTATCTAGACTTGATAACAGTGGCTGGTTGTCAGCTGTTCAAAGTGCTTTGAACGCTGCATGTGTAACAGCTCAATGCATTCATCAAGAAGTTGCCGCTGTTCTTGTACATGGTACATTACGTTAAATATTAAATCAACCTTATAAATTAAAACAGACGAAATAAATATAAAAATTTCATTAATCGAATTTTTTAAAAATGAAACAGGAAGTACCGGAAGAGATTCTACATTAGTTGTAACTAGTTTGGCACAAGCAATTTTAAACCCAGATTGTCGAACTGTAAGAGGTTTACAGGCGCTTGTAGAACGAGAATGGTTACAAGCAGGCCATCAGTTTTATAGTCGTACACGATCTGGACCATATCATTCATCAAGTTCACAAAATTCAACTCACGCTCCAACATTTCTTTTGTTCTTAGACTGCCTTTATCAATTACATTACCAATTTCAATTCAGTTTTGAATATACAACAGATTTGCTGATTAAATTATTTAAATACGCATATAGATCTAATTATGGAACATTCTTAGGTATATTTATTATTTTGCTTAAATTATATCTGTTGTATGCATGTTCTCTATATAGATATAAATATTATAGTAAATTAATCGTATATTTTATTCTTAGGCGATTCAGAAGCAGAGAGAATAAGACTTCGACTGCCAGAACAGACTTATAGCTTATGGTCTCACATTAATCAACCTGAAATCTTAGAAAAATGGTTAAATCCTTTCTATGAACCCAATCCTGGTGTTATTTGGCCGAGTGTAGCCTCTATTAGTATTCATTTATGGAAAGACCTTTATCTTGCACATACATGCGCTGCTCCTTGGAATGGTCTGCTTTCATGTGCAAAACAGATTCGACAAAATCATACAGCGATACGAAAAGTTGCCGGACAATTACAAGCTCAACTGAAACGAACTTTAGATGAGATTCATGCAGATTCTGATTCTTCTTATGATGGAGAAAATCAAGAACATCTTTGTATAGATAAATTAAGCTTAGAACCTCAAAATGCTTGATATACATAGAGACAAAAGCTCAGTAATGTCTCAGAACATGTCAATATGCCTTTATTTAAAAAAAAATATTGTATTAATATAAAACACTATTTCCTCAGTCATCTTTGACAAATATTCAAGTATATTAAAGAAACACCATCTTTCACATATCTTTTATTCTATTTCTCATATTTTAATTACCATAATGTGCCTATACACAATAAATATTTACACATATGTTTATAACTAAATTAATGAATAACAGTGTTAAGTAATCTTGGAAGAAAATATTATAGTTTATAATTTACTTAAATTTTTTTAATCTAAAAAATTAATTGCTTTTATTATTATCTTTTTTATATTATATACATGTGTATACTTTAAAGAAATTTTTGAATATTACATATACTTATATACACACATATAAATATTTTGTTTTGATTTTTTTAATAAATTTATTTTAATTTTATATATCAAATACTAATTTCTAAGATCTTGTAATATCTTAGGAGAAAAGGGGATTTTTTAGTAATGGTTCTTTGCAGCATCACCTATTTGCTTGTGAGAAAGGGTATAAGCGAGTTTATACCGTTATTCAGGAAGGACGCCAAGAGGATGGGAGAGGTTAAGGGCGGGATTGTTGCCCCAAGGAAAAGGGGGAGAAGATTGGAGGGGAAGCTCAACTTGGACGGCAGGTGTTCGTACACAAAGAAACTGAAAGGAATCCCATGGCCATTGCTCAAGACTTGAAAGATTCTTAGTTTTTTAAATAATTCGTATTATGTAGTTAGTTCTATACTTACAAACTAAAGTTAAGTATACACATTTCTTATAAAACTTACAAAAGTAGATAAATACTTCCCACAAAAAAAAAACAAATATTTTCTTTGTACTTTAATATCCATTTAATATGTAATGATTAATAAGTAACATATTATTACATCTTTAAAGGTTTTTATTATTAAATTAGACTTATTAAATAATAACAAAACGTTTAACTTAAATATTTAAATTTAGGAAATATCCATAAAAAGCAGGTGCAGAATAATCCAACTTTTAAGGCCCGGTATCCTTGGATAAGTGTGGATCTAGTCACGATAGATAAAATAAAACGTGGACTAAATTCAAACCTATCCAGGGCCACCAGACAATTTTTTCACATTTTAGTTATTTCGCACTATATAGGATCTTAGAAATTATGAAATTTATAGGAACAAAGTTAACAGCAGCACTTTCTACAAACGTACCCAACAGAATATCTGGAGAGAATGATGCATTTGAAAATGGTACTACCAGCATTATGGTAGTAGGGGGAACAGAAAGAAGGGGACCTCCAGATTCTACTCCCTACTCTTACCACCATTAGGCCCTTAAGAGGGGAAGTATTTTTTTCCCTCCAAGTGTTAGAAATATACAGCATTTTACTAATTTCTAAATTTTTTTATAAACAAATAACTTTTTTTAATAGAAAAAACAAATGCACTAAAAGGTTTATATAAAATCATGTATACGTATATATATATATATATGTATATATATATATGTATTTTTTTTATATGTGTGTATATTATTTATACATACAAATATTTTATGCAAGATACACTAGTACCAAAATTATTATTATACATGTTAAAATTATGCCTCCTACCAATATGAAACCATCTTGTCGTGCCCTTTGTTCTATAAGTCTCATTGTAGTATTTGAAAGCCCAAGAGTATTACCAATGTCTATTAAACGTTTGTGTGCTCCTTTCAAAGTAAATCTTTGTGATCTTAAACTATCCAAAATACCAGACCCTTGCTGAATTATATCATCAACGCCATGTACAACATTTTTTAAACTGTTATTATGCTGTATACTGTGATCTATTAAAATATCTACATGATCATTAGTTGTGAATGTCATAGATAATAACGCTTCTCGTTCAGCTTCTTCTTTCTGCTTCTTAAACATTTGGTTTTTCCATGAATTTAATGCAGCACTCAAGTGACGATTATCATATTTTAGTTGGTCAACTCTCATTTTAGCATTTTGTCTTTGAGATATGGAACCTTTCAAGCAAAGAACTTCCAAACGTTCACAATTACTACAAATAATCCATTTTTAAACATATGAACATAATTTTTACTAAATACCTATTGAGTTATTCCTACCTATTAATAAGTTTAATTTTTGCCTCAATTGCATTTCCAGTTTCTTCTACATTCAGGTTAGACAGTTTTTTATCCAATTGTGAAAAAAGATGTTGTGTTTCTTGTACTAATTTATTTGTTTGATGATACAATGTTTCCATTTTCTTATATACTTTTACCGTCTTAAAACTTAATAATGTTAACTTGTACTATTATTTGTAATTGTATGAACTAATGACGTGTACGGAAAACGGAAATGAAAGTTTAAATCAAACTATGAAACCACTAATTCTGTATTGAGAAGCTTATCAGATTTACTTAATAAACATTTTAACCATACAACTTGACAGGTATAATTGTTTAATGTATGTATTTCATTGCTCCCAATAAATATATACAACTGACTAGTTATCAGAATAATACTAATTACATAAAACCCAAAAAATTCTTGGATATTTTTAATAATATAAATTTAAAATTCTTAATACAACTAACTTATATTCATTCTAAATAACTCATTGTCATACTCTGTCGGTAAATCTGTAACACCTGACTAAAACGGTTCATTTATCTACAGTCGATAAAATTAAACAATAGTGCCATCTATTTTCAAATATATTAAAAAGATATATACCAAACCAATAATTGTAATTTTCCGATTTTTCGCTTAAAAATGAACAGATTTGAAAACTATTTGGTATGGATAATCAGGGAAGCCTAAGAATATTTTGTGCAGAGCGTGTTTTCTAAAAATCGATAAAACAAATAAAAGTTACTAGATTTTCATTAACAATTCATACTTTTGTAAAAAAGTAATGAATTTAATCGAAAAAAGGGCTGTGCATAAAAGTTATATTTTTTTAAAGAAATCATTATAGTCTATAATTTCAATCACATAATCGATAAATAAATATACATGGTTAAACGCTTATTGCATGTTATTTATTATGTTTTTCTACATAATATATCGACTTGAAATTAAAAGTGTGTTAATTATTTAACTTATACAAACTAATTGGTTCTGTTCGTTTTACCTGTATTTTCTACATTTTTCGTATTTTTCATACAATCGAAGTAACGCCAAATATTATCAAAATGCAATACGACTAGAAAGTATAGGTAAAATGAACAGAACTATTATATAAGTGGGGATTATTTATGGGGTTTTTCTTTTTTAAATGTTCGGGAAATAAACTAAATATTACTAGATTCACACACGGGTCATGTTTTTATGGCGCTTCCTAGTCTCTTTTGAGTTTAAGAAATACAGCATAGAGGCAGAACCATCGAATGAATCTATGTCCATATGTATAAGTTGGGTTTACTTTCTCTTAATAGTCTATGTCCATATGTACATACTGTTTAATAAAGCGGATAGATTTCAAAGCTCTACTCGACTCGGAACGCAATCAAAATATTTATTATGGTTAGTATAATCTAGGGAAATCTAAACTGAAGGCTTTCAATGCGCCCATTGGTTAAATCCGGACAACTTTAGCACGCGTTCTATGCAGGTTTCGGAATGCACTCTTTTAGAGTACATTTCCCTAGATTATACTAACCATAGTAAATATTTCGATTGCTATTGCGTAGAGCTTCGAAATCGTTCCGTTCTGTTAATGAGTGCTTGAAGCGCTTCGAGCGCTTTCCCTAGATTGCATTTCCCTTGATTATAGTAACCATAATTAATATTTTGACGCCGTTCAGAATCGCTAAAACGCTCGAAGCGCTTCAAGTACTGTTTAATAAAGCGGATAGATTTCAAAGCTCTACTCGACTCGGAACGCAATCAAAATATTTATTATGGTTAGTATAATCTAGGGAAATCTAAACTGAAGGGCTTTCAATGCGCTCATTGGTTAAATCGGAACGACTTTCCATGCGCTCTAAGCGCTCTATGCACGATTCGGAACGCATTCCCTATGCGCTAAAAGGGTATTGCTGCAACTTAAGCAACAAAAAATGTTCCTAGCTTCTCTAGAAAAAAAAAGTATTCACAGATGATCATGGAAAGCTACGAAAAGGAAAATTACATTCTAATTGAAAACTATTGAGAAGTAGGTTAAAAAGAGTGAAAAAGAAACCATACATAAATTTGCACTTCCAAAATTCCGCATAATTTATTAAATAAATAAACCAGAATACGCGATTATTAAGAAGAGTCAAGTTCTAAGCTCAACAGATGTTTATTGTGAGAAATGTCACAAATTGATATCCAGGATTTATTTGATAAAAGCAGGTGAGACGAGTACTTTAAACAAATAAATAAACACCTATTAGTATATTTCCTGACTACTGACTGTAATGGCTAATTTAAGCAATCAATCGTGTATTCTGATATATTATTGTTAAAAGAAATATATTAATTTTTGACTGTCAATTTGTATTTTATTTTTTGTTTTTCAATAAATACGTAATTTGTAAGGATATTTAAATGTAATGAATAAAAATATTTTTCAAGCAACCAGACATTTTAATAAACAATGATGAATTTGCTATTTGTTTTTTTTTTTTTTCTTCTCTCTCTCTCTCTCTCTCTCTCTCTCTGTTTCTTTTTTTTTATCGTTTTCTTGTTCTTTGAGTCTTTCGAATTTTTAAAATTACGCGCGTGAAATATATTATTTCCTTACATTATATCCTGATTTTTAAAACCCAAAAGAAACAAACCCAACTCTCATTAGGTAAATTTAAAATTGATTTATCATTTAGGTTTCCATGTGGCTGGCGACTCCTCTCACTATTTATTTATACACCAGTGGGTCTTATACTTGTTTTGATACGTCTATTAGTCGCTCTGCAGCTTTGGCTTCTAGCATCAATTTTACCTAATTGTAATGCTTTAAAAACTTTTTTAAATCATGGGCTCAGTTTTGCCTTTGGTATTATAGTAAGAATCGATTGCAAAGGAGATTCTAGAGATAAACAATCAAGAATTATAATAGCTAATAATGTATCTGTTTTGGATCATTTTGCTCTTCATCGAGCAATGCAGGCATTAACTCCTAATGTATGGGAATTGCCTGCTGCCCTTAACAATGCTTTAGGGTTACAAGAAATGGATATGAGCAGCAAAGATGCTCTGGTTACAAATATAAAACAATTTCTTTCTACATACAACGGTACTATAGTTTTACAGCCTGAATTTGGAACAACTAATAGCCGTGTAGCTCTATTAAAATTTAACTCTTGGCCATTCAGTATAGAATCATCCGTACAACCAGTTACTATAAGGGTACATAGGCCTGAATTTGTATCTATACAAGTAACATCTGTAGCCTCTACACGGTGGACAGATATTTTCTGGTTTATGTTTGTTCCATATACAGTTTTTACATTAAAGTATCTTAAAATTAGAAGAAACAGTGATTATGAATTATTGGTACGTGAAGTGGAAGGGGATATTGCAAAAGACCTTGGTCTTAGGACTAGTCCTCATACTATCACGGATAAAGCAGAGTTTGAGAAACGCTGCATTATGGAGAAGTCATACAGGGGATTATCTAGAGGAGGTTCGTCAAATAATCAAGTAGTGCACAATATTGAAATACAAAGGATGGCGCAACAAGTTAATGAAGTGCTTCCACTTGTTCCCCATAATGTGATTCTTAGAGACCTATGTAAGTAACAAATCCAGCCTTAACATTGAATTCATGTTGAATACTTATATTTACTTATATTTAGTGAAAACGAGGAATGTCGATATTACAATTGCCAATATACTTGATGGCATAGTTACTTATACACCAGAATCAAATCCGTCAAATCAGGCTACACCAGTATCAATGATTAGTAGATTGCAAACATGTACAGCAAAAGACAATAGAATATTGGGTGCTCCTACCTTTCAAGAGAGGAAAGCAAAAATGATGAGAGAAGCCAGGGAAAAATACATAAAAAAGCATGGTCTTACAAATTGCTGACACAGTAATTGTCTTTCAGAAACAATACTCTTAAAATCTATATAATTAATGTTTTACTGGATATGTATTTACTTTAAAATTACATGAATATAATTTTATTTGCTACAATTTGTATAATTTTCTTTAAATAACACGTATCCTTATATTAATTTGTATCCACGTGCAAAGCGCGAATCCTTTTGGAAGACTTCGTTTAACTCTTACAATGTTTAATTTTTCCCAAAAACTTGAAAGGATATTCAATGTTTCACATCTCCGATGCATACATATTTAATATCGACGTAGTCGTCGATGCCATGCCTTGAACCTTCTCTTCCCAATCCTGATTCCTTGATCCCTCCAAATGCAGCTTCTGCACATGAAATTAAGCCTTCGTTCACACCAACCATTCCAACTTCCAGTAGTCTCGCTACTCTGAATACTTGTGAGATGTCTTTTGAGAAGAAGTATCCGGCTAAACCGAATGGCGTATCATTAGCTTCCCTTATTACTTCTTCCTCATCATCAAATTTATTTATAACAGCCACAGGTCCAAAAATTTCTTTATTGTATATTTGCATATCTTTCGTTACACCGGTAATTAGCGTGGGTGCATAAAATAACGGTCCTAAATCTGCCAATGGTTTACCCCCACAATGAATAGTTGCTCCTTTATTTGCAGCTTCTTTCACTAGGTCATCCACCATTTTCAATTGACTCTGTTTGATAAGTGGCCCATGAGTAATTCCATCTTTGCTACCGTCGCCCAATTTAATCTCTTTATTGATTTTTGCCAAAAACTTGTTGATAAATTGATCAAAGACACCATGTTGAACAAAAAATCTATTAGCCGAGACACACGTTTGCCCAGTATTGCGAAACTTACTTGCCATTGCTCCATTTACAGCTACATCAAGATCAGCTGAATTAAATACTATATATGGGGCATTTCCACCCAGTTCCAAGCTTAAACGTTTCATAGTAGAGGCACATTGTCGATACAAAATTTTGCCTACTGCAGTTGAACCAGTGAAAGACAAGACTCTTACTTTAGGATTGTCACAAATTTCTTTCCCAATGCCAGCAGAATTTTTTATACTTGTTGTAAGAACGTTAAAAATACCAGGTGGAAAGCCTGCTTTCTCTGCAAGATCGGCTAATGCCAAAGCAGTTAATGGAGTGTCCTCCGATGGTTTTACAATACACGTACAGCCTGCAGCAATAGCTGCTGCAGATTTACGTGTGATCATAGCATGTGGAAAATTCCAAGGCGTTATCAGAGCCGCGACACCAATTGGTTGCCTTAGTAAAAATAATTCTCTATTACGAGCTGGAGCCTGTAAAATTTCTCCATCGATTCTTCTAGCTTCTTCTGAAAACCACTCGACAAATGAATTTCCATATTTAATCTCAGCTCTAGACTCTGCGAGAGATTTGCCATTTTCTTTTGTTAAAATAAGTGCTAAATCCTCTGAATGTTTAACCATAAGATTATACCACTTTCTAAGTAAATCACTTCTCTCTTTAGCAGTAGTTTTCTTAAAGCTATTAAAAGCACTGGCTGCTATATTAATAGCTGATCTAGTATCACTAGCATCCATATCAGGTACATCTTTAATAACATCACAATTTACTGGATTCAATACAGGAAATGTTGCTCCACTGCTTGCATTTATCCACTTTCCATTGACATATGCTAATTCTTTCAATAAGCTTAAGCTCCGAATAGGCATAGAATATTGTGTAATGGGTTGAAAATATTGTAAACGTGAAAACATGTTCAGCAGAAAAGATTTGTTCTTAATATTCTAATACTTTCTAATACTTTTTCAAATATTGACTTATTATTATATATATTCAATGTACGTGTTGTGTGCTGGCGCACGCACGTATGTGTGCAAATACGTGTAAAAATTAAAAAAGTTTTGTTATTAATTTTACTTTATTGTATATTTATATTATATTTGGTGAACAACAAATCCAATGTTAACAGTAACTTTGTCATCCAGTTGACATTAGCTTTATAAGGACAAGTTTATACTGCTGCCTTGCATAAAATTTAAACTGATGATCTCCATAGTTAATCATTAAAATGATTGGCTTGATAAAATTCTTTCAATGTCAATTTGGACAGAGCACAACATTAAACAGAGTCTTTATCGTACAGAGATAAAGTTAAGTAAAGCATATACATGTGTTAAGTAACTAGAAGCTTTGTGTCCGTATGGGTTAGAGAGAGAGAGAGAGAGAGAGAGAGAGAGAGAGAGAGAGAATCTGGGATCTTTAATACCAGTCAATATGGACACTCTTATTTGACGCACACATAATGGAGAGGAGAAGTAAAAAAAAATACAAGTGGCTCAAACAGAAAACACCGGCAGACTGGCGCCTTAAAGATCCATCGATATTAACGCCAAAATCAAAAACAAATAAAATTTGTTGCAATCTACCATTATGAGTGCCAATACAAAAAGAACAATATACGTAGGCACGTAAGATAATTTAATTTCAATTTTAAATTTTATAATAAGTAAAATTGTATAACCTCTATTCTTACATTTGCTATTATTTATCGATAATTTTTGTTTTAATATCAAGGTGGCTTAGCAGAGGAAGTTGATGAGAAAGTATTGCATGCAGCATTTATACCTTTTGGAGAAATTGTTGATGTACAGATACCATTGGATTATGAGTCTGAAAAACATAGAGGATTTGCTTTTATCGAATTTGAATCAACGGAAGACGCAGCAGCGGCAATCGATAACATGGTATTTTTATAAAATATATGTGTATAATCTTTCATCTTAATTTTATTTTTTATCTTATCACATCTGGATGTGCTTTCTACATTTATCATAATATTTACAAATCGATTATTAGAATGACTCTGAATTATTTGGGAGAACAATAAGAGTAAATATTGCCAAGCCACAAAAGATAAAGGAGGGTTCGTCAAAACCAGTTTGGGCAGACGACGCATGGTTACAAGAACATGCCGGGGAAACACTAAAAACTGATGAAAATACTAAATTGGATGATTCACAATCAATCAAGAAAGTTAAACCCAATCCTCAAGTTTATTTGGATATTGTTATAGGAAAACAAGAATTGGGCAGAATAATAATTATGCTGAGAGCTGATATAGTTCCAAAAACAGCTGAAAATTTTCGTGCTTTATGTACTCACGAGAAAGGATATGGATATCAAGGCAGTACTTTTCATAGAATAATTCCAGAATTTGTATCCTTTTGACTTTTATATTTTCAGACATTTTATATCAATTTATTCACACACACAAAAATTAAGTAGCTTCTTAACAAATAAATAAAAATGTGCAGATGTGTCAAGGAGGTGATTTCACAAATCATAATGGAACAGGTGGAAAGTCTATATATGGAAATAAATTTGATGATGAGAATTTTGAATTGAAACATTCGGGTTTTGGTATATTGTCCATGGCGAATTCAGGCCCAAATACAAATGGTTCACAATTCTTCATTTGCACAACTAG
This sequence comes from Sclerodermus sp. 'alternatusi', assembly GCA_037305995.1. Taxonomy (NCBI): domain Eukaryota; kingdom Metazoa; phylum Arthropoda; class Insecta; order Hymenoptera; family Bethylidae; genus Sclerodermus; species Sclerodermus sp. 'alternatusi'. Next base: position 628,558 of record CM074558.1, on the reverse strand, counting down.
AACAGAGTGGTTGGATGGTAAGCATGTTGTGTTCGGGCATGTTTTAAGTGGATTGGATGTTATTAAAAAAATGGAAAAGTATGGTACAAAGTCAGGAGCTCCGACCCAAAAAGTTGTTATAACTGCTTGTGGAGAATTAACGTGATCATTTCACCATTAATTATCTAGCAAATAAAGTTTCTCACCACCAATTCACCAATTTTTAAGCTGACTCTTTATCTTTGTCCTTCTATCTTCTTCAAACATAAAGCTCTACCCTTTTTATGATTCAATTCAACAATCATATTGCCCATCCTAACCTACTTTCTATAATAATTTAATAAAATATCAGTGCGAAATATTAATGGACACAGTGAATATAACTGCTGTGATTATATCTCTTTAAAATAATTAATAATTAAAATTAGTTGGCTCACTAAAGATTATCCTTCACTTATTCTAAGAGGAAAAGCATAATTTCGCGGGCAATATATTTAGTTCAGTTTTAAGAGACAAATTAGACGGCGACGGCGTTGCTGTTTCTGACGGTGCAAATTTCTTATCAAAATATTAAAAATCTTAAAAAGTTTATCAACAAAGAGCAAGAAAATGTTGCGTTCCGTTATTAGTCAAAACATTAAAAGCTATTCTACGAATTGTAAAAGATTAGAAGGGAAAGTGGCGATTGTCACAGCATCCACTGATGGGTAAGATAAAGGGAGATATTTTTATATATTTCTTTAATATATTATATTAGTGATTGAGAAAATATATTTATAGAATTGGTTACTCCATTGCTAAACGTCTGGCGCAAGAGGGGGCGAAAGTAATGATCAGCAGTAGGAAGGAAACAAATGTTAAAGATGCAGTAGATCAATTAATCGCCGAAGGTTTGGATGTATCTGGTACTATATGTCACGTTGGGAAAAAAGACGATAGAGAACGTCTTTTTGAACAAGTATTCAAATATATTTTCTTTGCTTATTAATATATACTTTTAAGATTAAAAAATAATGTACCGAATAACATTGTATTTTAGACAAATTCAAAGTTTGGTGGTATAGACATTCTTGTATCAAACGCAGCTGCTAACCCAACAGTTGGATCATTATTAGATTGTACAGAGGAAGCTTGGGATAAAATTTTTGATATCAATGTAAAAAGCACATTCCTCTTAATTAAGGAATGTTATCCTTTTCTCAAAAATAGTAAATCACCATCCATAATTATAGTGGGTTCAATAGCAGGACTGCAACCATTAAATGTAATATAAGTTTTAATAATCTCACATATAGACTTGAATGATTCAATTGAAAATTAATACAAAGTAGCTCAATAAAATATTTGTTTCAGCTATTGAGTGCATACTCTGTTAGTAAGACAGCATTATTAGGTTTATGTAAAACAGCTGCGGATGATTTAGCAAATGATGGAATTCGCGTAAATTGCATAGCACCAGGAATTATTAAAACTAAATTCTCAAAACCGGTAAATACTATTATCTATAATAAAAGTTCAGAGTTACATATATATATATATATATATATTTACTAATAAAATTAGTAGTAAATGAATATTGAATTTTTTCTGATACTTTATAGTTGTATGACTCAGAGTTTGCACATGAGGTTGCAGTTTCAAAAATACCTATGAAACGACTTGGAATACCTGATGAAATTGCATCTCTGGCAGCATTTTTAGTTAGCGATGATGCTTCTTACATTACTGGTGAAAATATAGTTGTTTCTGGAGGAATGCAATCTAGATTATAAAGAGAAAAACTATTTTTTGTTATTACTATTGTTTTTATTATGTTACTTTTAATAGTGCGCATATATTTAATATGAGCTATAAGTTACTTTAAAGCATTTTAATAAATAATACAGAGTATGCGGGCGAATGATAGATTGTACCAAATTATGAAAATTTCATTTTGACCTAACCTTCTTTAACCTAACCTGATCGATAAACATTTAATCTAACCTAACTAATACATATACATTCACATTTTGTTTTGGGTATAACGTAAATCACAGTTGTATTGCGGTAAACCCCGCAAATGATTTGTTAAACAATTTGAGCGAATTTTGAGACCGAATAGATGATAAGACCTGCGCGTGTAATATGAGTACTAGTTTAAAAAGAAGGAAATTAAAAGTTATATTTTGCTATTATTGTATCTTTTCTATTTTTTCAATATCTTAAATATAAAACATTAATTTCATTCCACGCAATCCTGTGTTTCTAATTAAAATATAGAAAGTATTTTATAAAAAAGAATGGTGACTGTTTTTATACTTAAAGAAAGACCTGAACTTCCGTGTAATTATCTTTAAATATCTTTATAAACTTTTGTATCATTGAATATAATTTTCTCTAAATTTACTTGATATATAATTACAGCTATTCCCTTGCCATATGCCATTATTATAATTTCTATATTATCTTTGTGCTATGTTAATAATTATAATGGGGACTTTGTATTCGACGATATTGAAGCCATAGTTAATAATGACGATGTGAAAAGTACACCTGTTACAGATGTATTTAAAAATGATTTTTGGGGCACTCGATTGTCTAACAAACATAGTCACAAATCATATCGACCGCTAACCATATTATCATTTAGGTAAAATTCTATTATATAATGGGTATTAACTTGAATACTATCATTTTTAAAATATTATGGATATTCTTTCAGGCTACAATATTGGTTTAGGCAAAAACTAGTTCCTGAAGACTATCATGCTATCAATATAATACTGCATACAATTGTTTCTATACTAACTTTACTTGTATTTAAAATGTTACTTGATTTTGAAAGTAGAAATTTATCATTTTATGCAGCTGCATTATTCACAGTTCATCCAGTACATGTGGAAGCTGTACGTACACTTTTTATTTAAAGGAATCCTAGAAACAGAGTAAATAATAATCATAGCTTTAAATTCTGTATTCTATAATATTAATTATCTTTAATTTTCAAATAGGTTTCAGGCATTGTTGGTAGAGCAGAATTATTAAGTGCTCTCTTTACCCTGCTATCTATTTTATCATATAATTATTCTGTTCTTTCCATAAATATTATTCTAAGATGTTTTGTTACTTTCATCAATCTAACTTGTATAACTATTGCAATGCTTTGCAAAGAAACAGGAATCACTGCTGTGGTAAAAAATACACAAAAATACATATATCTGTATTATATTAAATAACCTGATTAAACAATATGCTTGTAAATGTTAATTTAAATATTATTGCAGGGTATTTGTTTAATGTATGATTTAATAGTTGTCAGTAAAATATACCCAAGAGATTTAATCAACAGTATAAAAATTACTTATACGTATACGGACATAAAAGACTTTATAAAATCAAGATATAATTTATTACTTAGAATTTGTATACTATCCATGAGCACAGTGATATTGTTAATAACGCGATTTTATATTATGGGCTTTACCACACCAACATTTAAAAACAATGATAATCCAACGTCTTTCATGAATAATATCATTCTTCGTATCATCAATTATAATTATATTTATTGCTTAAATGCTTGGATACTAATCTGTCCTGAGTGGTTGTGTTTTGATTGGTCAATGGGTTGTATACCTCTTATAAAAGGATATGATAGTAGAATTTGGTTCATTGGTATCTTCTGGTTAATATTAATTAGATTTTTTGTCTATACTTTATCAAATAACAAAACTCAGTCACAAAGGTAAAGGACTTTTACTTAGTAATTAAATAATTTGAATAATGTTAATAGAATTGTTAATTTTTTACTTATTACAGGTGTACCATTATGGCTCTAATAATGTTAATAATACCTTTCTTGCCAGCTACCAATTTGTTTTTTAATGTTGGTTTTGTAATTGCTGAAAGAACATTGTATGTTCCATCCGCAGGTTACTGTCTGTTAATTGTTATTGGATTACAGAAGCTAAATGTGAGATTTTGTAAAAGAAAATTGTTCTTATCATTCTACATAACTCTTATTTTATTATTTTTCATTAAATCCTACATTAGAAGTAATGAATGGAAAACGGAAAAAATTTTATTTAAATCTGCTTTAAGCGTGTGTCCACTTAATGCAAAAGTGCATTATAACATAGCTAAAAATGCTGCAGACGATGGAAATATTTCTTTAGCTAAATTGGAGTATGAGGAAGCGTTAAGGTAAGCAAATTTTAATATTTTTATTATATTACTGAAATAAAGAGAACAAATAAAGAAAATGGCATCTGTTCAATTTAGATTAAATCCAGAATATGCGCAAGCTATGAATAATTTGAGTAATTTATTGAAGGACGAAGGAAGATTTTCCGAAGCTGAAAATTTATTAAGAAAAGCTATCAATTATCAGTAAGTTCAATCTTTTATTCCATCTTTCCCACAAGTTCTCCTTTAATTTATATAATTTCTTTCTACTTAATTAGGAAAGATTTTTCAACAGCTTGGATGAATTTAGGTATAGTTCTTTCAGCACAAAAGAAATACAGGGAATCGGAAAATAGTTATTTAACTGCTTTGCAGTATAGACCAAAGTATGCAGACTGCTATTATAATTTAGGTGTATTGGTAATATAAAAATATTATGTTATTATTATAACTATTTTTATTATTATTGATATACATATCTTAATTAATTTTAGTATTTTGAAGAAAAAAATTTTAAAAAAGCTTTGATAGCTTGGTCAAACGCAACAAAATTAAAGTCAACTCATAAAAGGGCATGGAATAATTTGATACTGCTTCTGGACGATTTAGGTATGCTATTAGAGAGAGAGAAAGAGTTAAAAATTAAGTTATAAATATACTCCTTATTTCTATTTCAGATATGCCACAAGAGGCATTAAAGGCAGCTTATGAAGCACTGAATTATATACCTGATCATGCATCGATACATTTTAATATAGCAAATATACTGGGAAAAGCAAAGAGATATAGAGAAGCTGAAACTCATTTCAAATATGCAATAATCAGAGATCCAAAAGATGGTATGTTTTATACAAATTTAGGTGTTTTATATCATCGATGGAATAAATTAAAAAAAGCGGAAGAAATGTATAAGAAGGCACTCGAGATACAGCCTGAATTACAAAGCGCAAAAGAAAACTTGAGAAAATTAAATTCACTAAAGACAAGAATAAAATAAAGTTTTGATATGTGACAGAAAAAAGATTTGAATAATTATTATCCTTTAACTTTATTACTCGCTACTTTTAGATAATTTAACTAGATTTGAATAACATGGATAAGCGTAAGCCTTAAAATCCCCAATTTTTACACCATCTTTATAATTATAAGATTTAAAGCATGTTTCGCAATAATAGCAAGGATTATGAGGTGTTCTATCACTATCCGTTGTAATCCAGGAAACAGATAAATTCCCACACATCATACAAAGTTTAGTGCTATACGGTTTTATCCTCTGTACTCTGGGATATGCAGCAATAGCCAGTTCATCGTTTTGATTAATTAATCTAATCAACATAGAGATTTTGTATCGATGCTCACCATGTAAATTTCTATTTCATACTATAATTAAGAGATTTGTAAAAGAAAGTATTAATAAGTATACCTTGCATCACTAAAGACAATTAAATGCTCGCAAGAACCTTGATGTTGATATACCCATGGAAAACCAAATCTCAAAGTGAGCGAATCTATTTGGGTATCCTGTAAAGAAGCTACTTTAAATGGCCCCAAATTTCTTGATTCTGCCCACTTCCTTATTACATTACTATAATCAAGATTTTCTGGATCTCTAGTATCATTGTAAAAAACATTTTCTATATAAAGAAAGCCAGATTTGTAGACATCCTAAAAACAAGTAATTTTATGAATTCTGCTATGAAAAGAAGATAGAGAAAATAAAAAATTAAGTGCTAAGGAATTAAACTAACTTTTGCCATTAATCCCAAATCGGCATTAGGATTATTGCTAATTTCTGTGGGAATAGAAAGATCGGACGTGCATGATATCTGATCTCTCAATTGAGCTAAAGTTTGCGAGCCAAGTATTTCTATAACACGACTTAATGAGACTTTTGGTACATTCTTATGATCTTTAGAACTATGCGAGGAATGGTGAAAAGGCTTATAAACCCTTACAAATACCAATATATCTTCTCCGGGTATAGCTAAATTACCCCTAACTTTACAATCTTCATATTTCTAGAAAAGACGCATGATAATATATATTATTAAAACCAAATGAATAATATATACAGAGAATATAAATGTGGTAGTAGCTCGAATATTTTCAACTAACAATAAAAGATTCGCTCTTATATTTTTCATTAGTTATATCAACAGATTCTTCCAATGCTTTCTGTACATTACGAATAGTGTGCAAATTTGACGGATGCAGATTTATGTTATCCATTTGCTTGAATATAACTTTTCGTCTCATTTTTTGAGAAGCTTTAATTTTAGGTAGTTCACTTGGTACAGTTAAAGTATCGACACTAGAGAAGAGATTCAATAAGATATAATAAACGCACAAGTATTAATAATTGTAAACTTTGGGTAGTCAAAGAAATACCTGCAATAATCTGTTAGAAAATCCATATTTTCTTTAGTACACTGAACTTTCATAATGTCAGATATAAAACTGTGTTTATCCTTAAACTTATTATCCTCAGGATATGTGAATTTAACAGCCTTTGAAAATTCTTGAAAGTACTCCTTAATACTAATTTTTTCTGAGGAGTTACTGTTGTAACATTTATAAATTAAATCCATAATAAGGATTTAGTATATTGAAGCTTTAAATAGAGGAGTGACAGAAGGGAGAAAAAGAAGAAGACACGAAGGAAAATAGGGATGAAAAAATGAGAAAGAAAACTAATTAGCTTCACCACGCATGTATATATAGTTAAATTTTAATTAATCCCTTAAGAGTGAGCGATCGAGGGTAGACATTTCTTTAAAGTGTGAAAAATAACCATATAATTACTGGCAAATAGAATTGTTTTGTAATACGAGTTCAGCGGCATGTTTGGCATTAATTTAAGAATAAATCTGTAAGGGTTGGTTGCTCAATGTTTTGTTCGGTAGCGCTTAAATATCCCTAGATTATACTAACCATAATAAATATTTCGATTGCTATTGCGTAGAGCTTCGAAATCGTTCCGTTCTGTTAATGAGTGCTTGAAGCGCTTCGAGCGCTTTCCCTAGATTATAGTAACCATAATAAATATTTTGACGCCGTTCAGAATCGCTAAAACGCTCGAAGCGCTTCAAATACTGTTTAATAAAGCGGATAGATTTCAAAGCTCTACTCGACTCGGAACGCAATCAAAATATTTATTATGGTTAGTATAATCTAGGGAAATCTAAACTGAAGGGCTTTCAATGCGCCCATTGGTTAAATCCGGACAACTTTAGCACGCGTTCTATGCAGGTTTCGGAATGCACTCTTTTAGAGTACATTTCCCTAGATTATACTAACCATAGTAAATATTTCGATTGCTATTGCGTAGAGCTTCGAAATCGTTCCGTTCTGTTAATGAGTGCTTGAAGCGCTTCGAGCGCTTTCCCTAGATTGCATTTCCCTTGATTATAGTAACCATAATTAATATTTTGACGCCGTTCAGAATCGCTAAAACGCTCGAAGCGCTTCAAGTACTGTTTAATAAAGCGGATAGATTTCAAAGCTCTACTCGACTCGGAACGCAATCAAAATATTTATTATGGTTAGTATAATCTAGGGAAATCTAAACTGAAGGGCTTTCAATGCGCCCATTGGTTAAATCCGGACAACTTTAGCACGCGTTCTATGCAGGTTTCGGAACGCACTCTTTTAGAGTACATTTCCCTAGATTATACTAACCATAGTAAATATTTCGATTGCTATTGCGTAGAGCTTCGAAATCGTTCCGTTCTGTTAATGAGTGCTTGAAGCGCTTCGAGCGCTTTCCCTAGATTGCATTTCCCTTGATTATAGTAACCATAATTAATATTTTGACGCCGTTCAGAATCGCTAAAACGCTCGAAGCGCTTCAAGTACTGTTTAATAAAGCGGATAGATTTCAAAGCTCTACTCGACTCGGAACGCAATCAAAATATTTATTATGGTTAGTATAATCTAGGGAAATCTAAACTGAAGGGCTTTCAATGCGCCCATTGGTTAAATCCGGACAACTTTAGCACGCGTTCTATGCAGGTTTCGGAACGCACTCTTTTAGAGTACATTTCCCTAGATTATACTAACCATAGTAAATATTTCGATTGCTATTGCGTAGAGCTTCGAAATCGTTCCGTTCTGTTAATGAGTGCTTGAAGCGCTTCGAGCGCTTTCCCTAGATTGCATTTCCCTTGATTATAGTAACCATAATTAATATTTTGACGCCGTTCAGAATCGCTAAAACGCTCGAAGCGCTTCAAGTACTGTTTAATAAAGCGGATAGATTTCAAAGCTCTACTCGACTTGGAACGCAATCAAAATATTTATTATGGTTAGTACAATCTAGGGAAATCTAAACTGAAGGGCTTTCAATGCGCCCATTGGTTAAATCCGGACAACTTTAGCACGCGTTCTATGCAGGTTTCGGAATGCACTCTTTTAGAGTACATTTCCCTAGATTATACTAACCATAGTAAATATTTCGATTGCTATTGCGTAGAGCTTCGAAATCGTTCCGTTCTGTTAATGAGTGCTTGAAGCGCTTCGAGCGCTTTCCCTAGATTGCATTTCCCTTGATTATAGTAACCATAATAAATATTTTGACGCCGTTCAGAATCGCTAAAACGCTCGAAGCGCTTTAAGCACTCATTAAGAAAACGGAACGATTTCAAAGCTCTACGGAATAGAAATGCGCTCTATGCGTTATGTGCGCGACTCGGAACGCACTCTTAGAAAAAAAAACATTTCAATTTGTTTCGTTTAAAATATAATTGAGCTAATTAGAAAATATTAATAAAATGAAATATTATAAAAACGATGGCGAGAGCCTCAAAAAACTGAAGTAATTTTCGTCTTAATGAATTACAGGAGATGGAGATTAATTGAAAAGCAAAATGCAAGAATGAAGAAGAAAGAAACGCGCGATGAAAGATATAGAGAAGAAAAGTAAGAGAACTGTCTGCGATAATAAAATGTTTTCTAGCAGCACATTATAGAGTTTATTGAAATTACTTTTAATGTCAGGAGAGATTATGGAATTTGCAGAATTTTTATTGAAAAGAACGAAGATGATTTGGGAAGGAAGGGGAGGAGAGAAATGGTGATGATTGTACCATGGATGGTTAAAGCGCGTAGGAGGCGCAGAGAAAGAGGGTCTCTCTGCGCAAAGAGAATAGTTGGAATGTTGGAGAAAGAAGACTAACAGAGCGAATAGAAGAAGAAGTTAAGAGGAGGCGCGTAAACCACCACTAGCAGGCAAGATGGTAGTGGTTGGTGCATGATGCACGGTGCACTGGATTCACCAATGGTCCGTAGGAATTTGGCTCCGCCTCTTAAGCGTGGCTGCTGTTCCCCATTCGGCTGCGCTTGGTCGAGCGTAGTCGCGCGCGCGCGCGCAATATACGCTCCCAACCCTTTTAATAGGCACAAAGCATACCGATTGGCTATTTATTTAACCACTCTGAATCCTCGCGCGTATTTCACTCTTCTTTCTTCTCTTTCTCCAATATATGCACTTTCGTACATTTTAGAACTCTTTCCTATGCGATAAATATTATTTATGATTTTTCTCAAATATATTACAAGAAAATCTCTCCATTTGTATCAATTCTTCAATTACACGTATATTTACAATTGCTCTCTCTCTCTCTCTCTCTCTCTCTATTTCTCATTATTTTCCACATACGAAGTACATATGAACTTTCAACAAAGTGAGCGAGCAAGCAAATGGGTGGGTCGGTGGGTGGGTGGGTACAAGAAGAGCGCGCTTAAAATTGCGCATTGTGGGCGCGCGTGTGTGTGTGTCGCGCAAGAAGCGTTAAGAAGCGAGACTAGATATGGATGTGCTTTCACACATTGATGCGGCGGGGGCAGAACTACGCGCGGGGGAGCATGTTCGGTGGTAACCGATGAGATTTCTTATTTCTGCTCTGGTAAATCTGTCGGCCCAGTCAGTGAAGAAACGAAGGGCGAACCGCGCACCATTGACCGTGTCCGTGCGCTTCTTTTTTAGTCTTTCTCGTAATCGCCAACTTTCAAACTTCTCCACCGCCCATCATCATCCATCCACCCCATTCTACTTTCTTCGAAGCACATCTATCTCGCTACTTATTATTTCTCGAATCCTTACTATATTTATTGCATTTTTCATTTATTTGCTATCATTGCTGTTGCCTGCTCTCTTACTTTGTTCATTAATCTCATCGATGACTTGTTATTTGCGAAAAAAATTTATATTTCATTGAAATGACGAGTGGAAGAAGATGAAGATGTACGTATGATGGAATCTTCAAGACATGACGTTTTCCTTCAGTCAGTGAAATGTGAGCCAATTGGATAGATAAACGATAAACGATAAATGATAAATGATAAACGATAAACGATAAACGATAAACGCGTTAAACTCCATTTTATTTTTTTATTTATTTATTTATTTATTTATTTATTATTATTATTATTATTAATTTTCCTTTTTTGTTTTTGTTTTATCGTTTTCTTTCTTTCTCAAGTGGAGTGCGCACACTGATCCAAGTGAAAATCATGGATTCGGAATGAATCCTGTGTGAAAATGTTGAGCAACACGGAACAAGAAAGAGTGATTCGATACGTGTGACAACTCAGTGAAAATCCTTACAAAATAAACGGCAAAGGCAAAATAATATATTTCAGGATTATTAAATCGATTGATCTATAGCGCATATAGTGCAATACCCGTTAATGTTGCCGACGGTCGAGGAAACACCAGTAGTAATAGCAGCAACAGCAGCAGCCTGATGGATCCGATAGTGTTAGGTAATTTCAGTAGCTCTAACTCTCTCTATCGATTTATCTTTATACCCTTACGTTCTTCTCTCCGCAATAAAAAATATATATAAAAAATAAATATTTTTCATTCTAACATCTTTGTGTGTGAACGTATATTAGACTCTTAAAAATATGGGAAAAGAAGTGGCGATGGTTCTTTTCTTGATGCGATAATGGTCTCTCTACTATCATGGATAAGGGAAGAATAAAAATAAAAGTAACAATAATGACAAAACGAAGAAGAACAATAATATTCTTCTATTCTTTGCATTCTCTCTACCACCTCCCCATTCCCCTCTCTCTCTCTCTCTCTCTTTCGCTTGCTTGCTTGTCTGCTTACTTGCTTATTATGATGCAAGACCTTTGGCCAATGATGATTATGCTCGGCTTCGTCCACCCTCACACATGTTTTTCTTTATTGAAATTACTTTAATTAAAAGGTTAAAAACACACACAGACACACGCGTTTAAAAGAAAAATGAAGAGGATTATATTGAATTAAAGGGAATAAAGTAAGAGATGGTAAGTTTCTTCCACCCTTATTAAATAAGGAAGGAAGGAATGGAAGAGAAGAGGGAGAGAGGGTGAGAGCAATGGGCTTGATGAAAATTTAAGAGTGAGGCATAGGGATCATCTATGTATACTATCTTAACATATTAGCTACTTCTACATATAATTATACGCGTGTATTTGCTGGTTTCCCAATATATCATACCAAGTATCAGGGTCTTGAACTGTGGTCGTGGTCATAGATGTATTGGTGTCAATGACTTCCAAGATCTTTAACGTCACGAGGAAAAAAGCTTAATGCGATAAGTTGGAGGTATTTTAAAACAAGCAGACATTTTACTTTCAATTCTAACAATTCAAGTAAAATTTTTCCAAAAAGAGGAATATTTATTTTATTATTTTTAATCAATGAAAAATTAAAGAAAGGGCTTCCTCTATTCTCTATTTTCTATTTTCTATTTTCTATTCTTTTCTTTTCTTTTAAACTATTGGATTTTTGGACTAAGAAATTTCCAATGATATTTCTTGATTGAAAAGTATACGGGAATCTCAATTTTACCGATTCTCTTGGCATTCGCGCAAACAATTATGGTAATAGTACAAGTCAAGAAATATAGTAAAGAGGAATGATTAGGGGGAGGAGAGTCAACTACTCGATAAGGAGCAGCATGAGGGCATTCGGGACATACAAGGTCAGAGGTTGCGCGAAGAAACGAGTACAGTACGCACGTTAAATATATCTATATACACATATATACATAGTAGATGCATATAGTGTTTCTCATGAATGAAGGGAATATCGCATTCTTCGTAACTCTGCATATGTCAATGTGTATCTATCCCTCAGAAATATATGTAAGAGTAGTATGCACACTTACGAGTAGATTGATTGATTTAATTGCCTAAGAGAATCTAGATTACACATAGATAAAAGATAAGAGATTATAATTTAGTTATTCTTAAGTTATTAAAAGGACGTGTTGCAAATATAGTGTCAAGTGATATAGATCATTTACTAAATAAGAAAGTTACTATATTCACTCTTGGTTGAGCGCTAAAGGTAAAACGTAGGTTTTTCCCCATATAAAAAAAAGTCGTCTACGTATCACACACACACACACACACACACACACACACACACATATATATATATATATAGAGAGAGAGAGAGAGAGTCACGTGCTCTCGTTTTCCCCATCCAACAGGGTATGAGAGAAGACAACGGTTATTCGAAACTTTTGTTAAATACTCATAATGTCTCAGGATTCCTTTAAAAACATTTGTGCTTTTGTGAAAAAGAAAGAAAGTAAGAAAGAAAGAAAGGTAGGTGGTAGTTCCCCTTATAGCCACCGGTTACAGATTCATTAGAGTTCAATTAGTACTGTTTGTTCCAGTTAAACAGCACACAGACACAAAACACCCCTAAGTCCAACTTTTGAATGACCGCGCTATGAATCTCAGAATTCATAGTTGACAAAGGACCGAGTCTGGTGCTCAAATACTTTTATTGGCTCCTGGAGTTTTCCCGAGGGTTTTCCGTTTCTTGTCTTTTTTCTTTTCATTTGCATCCCTTAAACCGTCCTAAGACATCAGTAGTGTGGACTGTTTGTTTGTTTGAAAAAAGAATTTCAGCCAAATTTATAACAGCTCTCAGAAAATTAATGTATGTGTGTGTGCTTCCACTAGAAGTTCTTTAAATATTTAAAAATAGCTGAAAAGCACAAGTAACAGTAAAGGTAATAGTAAAAGTAAAAATAAAAGTAATTGTTTTATAATGCAATAAATTCCTGTCAAATATCTTAAAATATTGTATAAATTAACATTTAAGTGATATGATATAACAAGACAAGACAAGGCACGGAAAACATAATTGAAGTGCAATTGGACTTTGACTATAATAATTACTGATGAAATCATTTCATCATCATCATTCGTGTATACATGTGTGTGTGTGTGTGTATGCGTGTGCCTAGAGATTTTATAATTAAATATTTAACCACACTTGCTCTCTTATGCTTAGTGATAGAAAATAATTACTGGTGGAACGAGTGAAATTCTGTTAAACTAAATTAAAATAGTAGCGTACTTTACCATTTTATCTCCATGATAGCTTATACTTATCTAGCAGGGTCTCTTTAAAGGAAGGTTATCACATTTGTTATTATATAGATAAAGTTTAACCTATTTTTTAGTCAATTTTCTTAAATAGCAAGTAGCCCTTCCTTAAAATAGTCTGATGCAAAATTGATGGTCTTGCCTGAAGAAAAAATTCTAATCTGGCTAATTTAATGCAGCTTGAAAAAGGAAGTGGAAAGAGGAGAATGGGATGAGAGAGCAAATGTCACAAAAGTTCCTGTTCTGTGAAGAAAAATTATTGCCAAAAGTAGACACCCTCTTTTCTCTTCGTTGCATCGCGAGGATGAAACTTTTTGTCGCTCGAACAAATAAACGCACGCACGCGCACGTGGAAAGGGATAAATTTTGCACGGATATATTTTAAGTAAATGCAAAAAGATGATGAAACGTAAAACTATTCGACTATTGGTTTTATTTAAACTTGAACTTTTTTTACTTTTTCTCCTAGTCGAATAAATGAGAAGAAAAAGGTACAAATCTGAAAGTGAAGGTAGAGAGGATTTAATTTAATAATCTCTCTTGCCTGATTGTAATTTGAGAATGCGAATTCTCTGTATAGTTATTCTATAAATACAGTATAAACTTGATTTTTGCATGGCATTCGCAACCAATGAAACGACTAGATTAATATGAATCATTTTAGAGGCAAAACAATTCAATATGGCATAAGCTGCAGCTAACTTTAAATCTATAAACGATGTTGCACTTACCTTAACGGCAGAAATAATAATCAATGATGAATACATAGAAGAAGTGTTGAAACATGGTGGCGATCGATGTTTCGCAGCAGGGATTTATCTGGCAAGACCGATGCATGTCGTTTTTGAATGTGCAGTATCGCAATTGGCAAGTGATCCATCATCATAGTAATAGTGTTGCAAGTGTTGTGTAATTGGGATGGTTTCTATGAAAAGAATTATAAGCAAAATAAGAGACAATAAGAGAGAGAGAGAGAGAGAGAGAGAGAAAACGAGAACCTGTAAAGTAACATATGTTAGATATTTACGAGAAAGGAAATCAAGCTGTCGAGTGGCATGTTTCTCTCTGATGAAAGTTTCGTTTGTCAGTTTCTTCTTCCAATTTTTACTGGACGTTTTTGCTCGTCGGTGAAATGTTTTGAGTTCCTCTCATTTTCTGGCAGTGCTAAGTGACGTAGCCTGTTTGCCAGGTCGTTTCGCGTTCTTTACGACGTGGGTGGTGATGGTGGTGCAGCAACGGCGGTGGTGGCAAAACTTTCGAGGAGTGTAACGATAAGCCTCTGAAATAAATGAAAGAAAAAAAGAATTAGAAAAAAAAGAAAGAAGGTTAAAGAAGAAGAGAAGAAGAAAGGGCAATGATTCGATAGATTAAAATCCGTGTAATTGGTTCAATTGATTCGTATATGGAGATTACTCGATTATACAGCCAGATACTGATTTTAGGACAGTGCTATTAATAACTTTTTCATGATAACATGAAAATAGTAATAAAAATAAAGTACGCGCGTAATTCTCTTTCGATAAGAATTCAAGCTTATTTAATTAATTAATCGCAATCGCGTAAGCGTAACGCTTACAAGAGGGACGAGGGGCAATATAAAAATATAAGAATGCGTAATTGTATTGCGAGACGTGTAGTTGCGAAGCTTCCATTGGATGCGTTTTGAGAGAGATGAAAAGAAAAAATTAAGTTTAAGGTTTAGAAAAGCATCGCAGCGCACGCGCAAAAACTAATCAGCGACACGTGTTCTCTTTCTCTCACGCGGAAATTCAATCAAAGATGCGTTGGGCAAAAGCCGACAAAGAAGAGAGAGCGAGTCCGATAATTAGCGAGTTAAGATTAAGCCAGTGAGAGCGGTTCTCTTCTCTGTAGTGTTGTTGGGGTGTTGTCCCTTGTAAAGTCACCTATCCCTTCCTCTTCAGTACTACCGAAGAACACGTGTTGAACGGATGACACTGACATCCATCACGCATACACGCGAACGCCCATTTCTAACTAAACTCTTCTTCTACCACTGCTGTTCTCTCTCTCTCTCTCTCTCTCTCTCTCTGACATTTGTTTCTCCTTCTCCTTTTAATCTCTTCTCAATTACTTTAACAACCAGTCACGCTTCAATGGGTAATACACACCTCATCACCTCTAATAACAATAAGATTGTAATGCCTGCGTGTCTGCTTGCCTGCCCTCTCATATGCGTTATACATGGTTCTATATTGCGCACGCGCGCAAACTATTTAAATAAATTTACGTATGTCCTTTAACAATTATTAAATAAAGTAAATGAATGACTATACTGATACTACAGCTTTGATTTGGTGTTTAGCATTATCCTTAATTTATTATTTAAAAAAATTAAATGTGTGTGTGAGTATTATATATTATATATGTATGTAAAGCACGTAAGCTCGTCGGAGTCTTTGATCTTGGCCATTCATCATTACTCTTGAAAAAAAGAAGTCTAATAATATTACACGTATTACGTATTAAATTGTCTTATAACCGTATGTGCAAATTTGTGAAAAAAGCTTTAGCTAATAATTCCTCTCTTGTGAAGTCTTATGCCTTCGTACAAAAAAACGCTTCTACAAGTATACGAGTATTGAATAATATTAAAAAGAATTGTATAATGTGAACACAAATTTAAAATCAATTGATTTGATTTGTTATTTTTTCGGTATAGAAGGAGGTGTTGTTTGCAAAAGATGTGAGTTGTTGGACGCCATGAAATCTTTGCCGACAAAAAGGAGGCGGGTCGGGTCGAGTAGCGTACTTCGCATCGTTAAGTTCAAATCGTTCAAGTTTAACGGGGCACATCGGGGTCGTTCCACGAATCTTTGGTCCTCGAAGAAGAGACCATATCATCATCATCATATCGTACCTCGAATGTACAAATGGGTTCATTTATTAATGGCTGGAGAACTTTTCCAATTTCAGTAAACTCTCTCTTTCTCCTCCAATATTATAATCCTTTCTAATTCCTAAAACAAGATATATATATATATATTATGTTAGTTTGAAGAACGGGCTCTTTGAAAGAGATAGTTTGAAATATTTATTAAAAATAATAATTATTAATTGATTATTATTATAAAATGAAAAAACAGCGTACGAAAAGAAACCGGCAAAATTGTAAGGATAGATCTCTTCGTCGGTCAGCAAAATCTGTCGTCGTTTTGTGATCCTTGGTTGTGTGATTCCTCCTTCCAAGAATTGCATAGTGGTCTTTTATGCATAATGCTCTTTACCCTTTGCTTCTTCTTCTTCTTCGTCGTCGTCGTCGTCGTCGTCGTCGTCTTCTTCGTCTTCGTCGTCTTCGCCGTCTTCGTCGTCTTCGTCGTCTTCGTTTGCTTTTTCCAGCATTTCTTCTTTTTATTGCATCGTGTTCTCTCGCTGTGAGGAAAAGAAAAAAAATGGTACTTGCAAGCTTTTATAGAGATTAAATCTTATCGTAGCATTACTATAATTTATAAATTAATTTGTTAGTGGAATTAATTAAGAAAAATTAATTGCTGGAATCAAATTTTCAAAGGAATAAATAGCCTGCAGGCCTTACCTTCCTTTTAGGGTGTTAGGATATAATACACTATAAAGATGAAAAAAAGTATATGAGAAAGCGCGAGAAATTAATCTTAGATCAGAAAAGCGGTGGGAGAACGATTCTAGTATGAGTTTTGTTGGAGCTTTATTTTGTTAATTTTATTTCTTGTGACTTTGCTGATTAAGGGTCCAACCAGCGCGTGAGACTTTGCTCGCTTCAGCGCGATTCCGGGTAATACGTTACTTTAAACTAAAAACTAAAACAAACGCGCATACATCTGTATCTCATTAGGAGCAGTAAACCAGGTGTATGACTGTCACTGAGAATTCTCCTTAATTTTCTGACTAAACGTTAATCTTCCTTCAATTCTTATATATGCTCAGTCCATAAAATCATTCTGATGCGCTACTTGAATCTGAGATTGTATATTTCTCTTAGTTATTACTGATGAGAAAAATGTATACACGTAACATAAAGGAAATCGAACTTAAGCTAAGGCACAAATAACGTTTGTATGTAACCTGAAACTATCCTAAAACTACTCCCCGTCCAAGCCAATCGAGCTTGGCTCCCAATTTGCGTGGCCACTTTCCAGCAGTCTCTACAGGTTCTTTTCAATTCAAAATACTCCACACAGCTTTCATTCCCAATTCTTTTCCTGACGACTCGTTGAAACAACAAACGTTATGTATGACAAATCTTTCTTTTATTTCTATGGTTTTTCTAATGACTCTACTGTTCCAATTAGTATAATAGGCAGCCTCGATTTTATTGAAAATTAATTATTTATGGTAATGCATGCATGATTTCAGAGAGTAGCTCGACCGATATCAGAAGTCAGCAAGCGCAACATCCACATCATCAACAGGAACAAGAGCATCAGCATCAACACCAACATCAACATCAGCATCAACATCAACATCAGCATCAGAATCAGCAGCAGCAACAGCAGCAGCAATATGGCGAGGTCAATCAACTGGGTGGAGTATTTGTAAACGGGCGACCACTACCTAATGCTGTACGATTACGAATAGTGGAGTTAGCTCAACTAGGAATAAGACCATGTGACATCTCGCGACAGCTGCGGGTCAGTCATGGTTGCGTTAGCAAGATACTAGCGAGATACCACGAAACTGGAAGTATTCTACCAGGAGCCATTGGCGGCAGTAAGCCGCGAGTAACCACACCGAAGGTGGTCCAATACATCAAACAGTTGAAACTGAAAGACCCTGGGATTTTTGCTTGGGAGATACGCGACAGACTCCTATCCGATGGTGTCTGTGATAAGTATAACGTGCCGTCGGTCAGCAGCATCTCGAGGATCTTAAGGAATAAGGTGGGAGCTGCCGCTGCGGCCGCTGCTGCTGCAGCAGCCGCCATGCACCATCATCCTCATCATCCAGCCCATCACCACCACCATCATCACCTTTACGCGGCTGCAGCGGCTGCCGGGGCTACCCTTTGTCCCGTTCCGTATCCGCCCACGTCATATCATGCTGCTGCGCCTCCACCTTCCGTCACGCATCACCACCACCACCATCATCCACCACCGCCACCGCAACAGCCGCCGCCCCCGCCGCCACCACCACCACCACCGCCACCACCATCTTCGTCATCATCGTCGTCGTCACTTCCACCACCACCACCACCACCACCACCACCACCATTGCCACCAGGTTGGTATTCTCAAAAATTCGTCAGCACAAATCATAAAGAGGACACCGTTTGGACTTTCGAAAATCATGTACAAGTAGGACCCTCCAAAATCCCCCTAATTTTCTACGATTAATCGAAAGTATCCTACAAACAACGATATATTTCTTCCATCTTTTATATTTCTTTTCGCGAAATTTCAAAGGCTCTTCAGAGTCTTAATCGCGCGTGAAATGAGTTTTATTTTAGGGACATTTAACGATTTTGCTTTTAAGTCGATTATTCGCAAAAATGTTTTGTGAGGGGTGGGAATGGTCTCGAGAAGTGGTAGAGGGCGGAGAAAGGGGAGGGAGGGGGAAAGAGAGAGAGAAAGAGATATAGAGAGAGAGAGAGAGAGAGAGAGAGAGAGAGAACAGATGAGATGTAGATGGAAAATTGTAGCCAAGTCGTGTAGAGTACGAAATAGTAAATGTAATTGAATAACGAATGTGCGAATGGAAAGAGAAGGCTAGTGACGAATGGCGAATGGCAAATGGCGAATGGCGAATGACTTATGGCCAATAGTCAATAGTGAAAAAAAAGAAGTATGGCGAACGCGGTGCAATGATGATCATAAGCCAATTCAGCTGTTCCTTTACTTGCACAATCTCTAGTGTACACGTTCAGTTATCTAACAGTGAACCCACGGGATATCAAGTCGCATCTGTTTCTTTCATCTTGATACACCCACTGATATGTGAATTTGAAAGACCTACCTACCTACCTAGATTTGTTGTGGTGTGTACCGGTGGTGCGTTTCCAGTGGGACCATCAACGGCCAGCAGCGAATTGTCATCATTTTCATCGATGAGCGTCGTACATCTAGCAGCAAGGAATATCCAAAATCATCACCATTGTCCGTTGTTTATCAACGCTCTCGAAGGAAGACGACGAAGAAGCAACATCCTACAGCGGCCCAGCTCACCCACGGTTCCCAATAGCTTGGCAACTAGTGTCTGTAGCAGTATCGTCTCTATATCTTCGCCCTCTTCGTTCTCTTCTTCTTTCACCTTGTCCCTTCGTCCAACTATCAATAACAACATCAATCAACAACAACAACAAAATCATTATCATCATCATCATTATCACCATCACCATCGTCACATCAATAATAGCTGTAGCGATAGAAATAGCAATGACGATAAGAATAGCAATAGCAATATTCACCATCAACATCATCATCAACGTTATAATGTTCATCATAGGCGCAAAAGCAGTAATAGCAGTAATAGCAGCAGCAGCAGCAGCAGTAGTAGTAGCAGCAGCAGCAGCAACCGCAAGAATAACATTAATAAAAATATAATGGTCGATACATATTTTAGGTATCCACATTATCCGCATCATCATTATCATCAACAGTATTACGCGTCAGCTCTCTATCATCACCGTCAACGTTATCCACAATCCAGTTCAATGACTCCTTTCTCCAATATTATTGGATCCTCCATTTCTTTGCCGACACAGCAATCTTTTCTGTTCGAAACTACAAGTCACAATGATCACTTTTGAGCAGCTAATCCCCTGCGCTAATTCTAGTTTTTAAGTTTCCAATGAATAAGGCTGGATTTTAATGGGACAGGGATATCTTATTTTTCTTTTATCGACTAAACTTATCCCGTAGTATTAGAGTTGCGAGCAACCAGGATGTAATATAATATGACACATTGAACTTCAATTGAAACATGTCCTAATCACTTGGTCCATTAATAGTGCCATTGAGATATATATTCCACACAAAGTTATAAAAATATTACATATATCCAAACTTATGCTGTTGTATCGCTATATTTCTGATTTCATTTGATTGATTATGCTGATTAACGTCCAAATGCTGAAATTTGAGAAATAATTTATTACTATACTATACGTTATGTGAGATTTTTCATTAAAATCTCATGCTTCTTTATAAATATAGTACGACTATTAAAAGTATTGTGTGAGCGATGAGAAGCGATGAGAAGAGGAGGAGAGAAGAGAGAAGGAAGATGGAATGTGCAACGTGTAAAATTAAAATTTTGAAAACTGCAATTTTAATTTGTAAATACGAAACACGCGCATACCCACACATATACATAATTTCCTCTTGTGACTTTTTATTATTTTACTACCACATACTTTACAAATTGACAAACTACACTACAAATATTTATTATTTATGATCATTACAGGTTTAAGGTTTATTGTAAAAATTTGTTAATTTAATTTAATTTAATTTAACTTAATTTAATTTAATTTAATTTAATTTAAATATTGAAATTCTCTAGTGATGCTTTTAAATGTTTGTAATTTGTATGGTGTTCGTTTGATGTTTTTTTTTTTTAATTAAGCGCGTCGTAAAACTAACAATTAATTCTATTAGACTGAATGTAGCGAGATGCGCGAGTGTAAAACTTTTGTAAGATAACGAATTAGATGTATGCATAAATAATTGGTACCGTAGCTAAAGAAAGTATCAGAAAACTTTTCGAATGTTCGCTATTGACAATGAATAATATATACGTATACACACATATACATACATTATTAATAATATTAGGTGTAACGATATTTATTGTCTTTCATTAATTGGCATTGACTTAAAAAATGTGCAATGACTGTCGTTATTTGAGTTATTATTACTGCTGGGTATTAAAATTGATTTATAATTAATTTTTCAAGCATTTATTGTCTTTTACTATTAAAATATCGTGCTTCTTTAATATTCAATGTTTCATCAATTAACATTTTACATATACCGTGCGTTTATGAGATTAATATTGCTCCAGTAAACAGGATGTAATAATGACAACATATTTCATAAATTTAAGGGGCTTAACGTAATTTTTAACGTTTGACAGACACAACATTTTATTAAAAAAAAATGAAAGTGACACTTTTTTTTTCTCTTTGGTCACTAATATTAATATAATTATTTAGGACTGAAAAGCCGTCGTTTTCATCGAAGTATAGAAGAAGTAAATGTAGGTAAGTTGATGAAATTATTGAATTAGTTGAATAAAATAAACGCGTATGAAATAAATGATACGATTTGAACTTATTTGATATACAGATGATGAGCACTGCAAGTTGTAAAATCAACTTTTCGTAATACGATCAATCACATTAACAACGATCTAACATGAAATTCTCCGTTTAATGAAATTAGCCTTCAACTATTCTTTTTTACCACAATACCTGCAGTCATTTTTATTCTTCCCTTTGCTTCCTTTCTTTGAATTTTTAAAATAATGCCTTTCTTTAAAAACACTTGCATTCGCGGCTTCCATCGAATACGAGTTCCACTTTGAAAATTTTCTTTATGTTATGAAATAATTTTATTCATATGTATGCATATACTTTGCTTACAAAGCTGAGAATGTAAATGAATAATTAATTAATAGGTAAATACAATGTGTAGATTGAAGAGAGTCTATTTAATTAAGAGAGACATACTTGAAGGGATTCTATTCTAAAGTCGAAACATTTGCAAAGCTTTCTTCACTTTTCAAGAGTTTCTTTGGCTGTTAATTTATTAGGGTGGGTTATCTTCGTCATGGAACAGCTCCTAATCGAGCGAAACGTTGCGTCTACCACTGGACGTCTTGGTATAACTCTACTCGCCTATATACAACTAAAAAAAAAAAAAATAATCAAGACTTTTATCATTGCCATTACCATCCAAATCACTATAAATCATACAGCCACCATCGTCACCCCATGATTCTTCTATTATGATTTGTAATTTAAGTTTTCTCAATTAATTATTATAAATATTTAATAAATAATAATTTCATAATCACCTTTTCTTTTTTTTTTTTATAAAAATGAAGTTACATCCGTATTGACAAAATGAGGTGAAGGGGTATATAGTACCCCCTGTACTATATTACATGTATTTAATATGTATAGACCAGGATTTTTCGGGAAATAATTTGGAAGGACGCGCACGTGCAAAAAAAGAGAAAGAGAGAGAAACACTTTCTAACAAGTTGAGTGAATGTGCTTTAACAGGAATGGGGAAAGCCGACACTCTGGCAAGAGTTTCAAACGAGTCACAAAGAAGTCACGCGCGGCCCTTTGATTACTCTATGCAGGGACAGTGGGGAGAGGAAAAGTAATAGAGTAGAGAAGGCGGAGTATCTTACCGCGAAGTAGAAAGGATATTCAAATTTCAAAGGAATGGCCTATTGCACCGCACATTTTTTATTATATCAAGTGGTAGCTAAACGACAAAAACTTATCACGAGAAAGAAACATATCCAAATAATCTGCATATATATATATATAATACACACACGTCATTTTATACACTACTTATTTATATAGGTCTTACATATGAGAAAATAGAAGATGCAGAATTAGTGTGATAAACTATGATAAACTAATGGACAAATGAGCAAATTTATTTTTCAATCTTAATAATATTTTCAAGTTAGATGATTATTGATTAAATAGGAATAACTCGTTAAGTGTGACAAAACTAGAAAGGAAAGAAAGAAGCGAGTGAAATGGTAAAGAAGGAAAAGAGAGGGGGAATAATTAAGCGAATTTTTGTTGTCTCTCTCTCTCTCTCTCTCTCTCTGTCTCCTTCTCTTCCTTCTCGTCATTTGGTGTACAAATAGCTCAACGACCCTTGGCCCATGTCGCTCTGCGTCGGTTCTTCTCATCTTCTCTTGCCTGCTTGCCTGGCTGCCTCTTTCACGTGTCTCTTCCTCTTTTTTTCTCCTTTCCTTTTTCACGTGCCGCCAAATAGTCGTGCACTTCACGCTTTTGCAAATCCAAAACGTGTATCACCCCTTTCCTTATCCATCTCCTTCTTCTCCTTTAACATTCACTTTCATGTTTTTTCATTTCTAAAACTATCATTATTACACATTGCTCTCACTCTATTCCTTTTCCTCCCCTATCCATCATACTTTTCTTGGACTCTCCTTTTCAAATGGTTTCTATTATTAGAATTATATTTTATTAATTTTACCTTTGCCATTACAATTTCCATTTTTTTTTATATTCCACTTCATGCAATATATTATGCCCCTCTCCCCTGCCAACTGATTTAAATTGTTCACAAGACTTGTATTGTCGAATTAAATTGTTGCCGAGAAAGATGTAGGGATAGAGATAGAGGAGAAAAATGGAAAGAAAAGAAAAGAAATTGAGAGAAGCTTGAGCATTTGGCCATATATATTCTCAGTTTGCATGGCGGAACGCCCCATTCGTATGCCATCCCCCCGTCATCCCCACTTTATTTTCACTTCCTTCAAACAACTAGACAGAAAAGCGACAAAGACGATTTGTGAGGAAACAACACTGTAAATTATCCATATAATTTATGACTGAAATTCATACTTCTATTAAAGAATGCCTAAAGAAATTAAAGAATATATCATTAAAAATAAATAAATTGGAGCATTTAATGACTTGATTTAACAAAAAATTTAAGATTTTAATTAAATATTACCACTGGTGGTTCCTTATGCCATGTTTTTACTTAATAAAGAGCTCTTGATTTTGTAGGATCTTGTTTTTTAATTAAACATTAAAAAATTATTGAATTATTATTAAACACATACGATACATAGACATCTAATGATTCAACCCAGTGGAAATCCACTAAGGTAAAGCACTAGTCTATTAGTGCTAGATTATGAAACATCATTATTATTTCACACACATGAATTGATTAAATACAAATGAATAAAGTCTTGTCATCTCTACATTATAGTTTTATTTAATCAAGAATTCACGGGTTTTCATTGTATTGACTTTATCATCAATCCAACTTTTCTTTTTATCTGTAGAAGAAAATGTGCTTTTAATGTATAATTATATTAAGAACAAAGCAGTAGATAAACTGATTTATTAATTAAACATATATTTTAATGAAGAAAGTAATTACTTGTAACTTAAAACTCCTAATGATTTAAGAAAAATTTATTAATTTCTAATTACTCATAATTTAACTTTTCGCTTTGTGGACCGTAACATGTAGAAAACCTATATATGTAAGAAGTAACGAGAATAAGAAAAATTTATATTTATGGTAATTATTAATTTTTTTTAGAATATATATATATATATATATACACAGAAAGATGTTGAGAGAATAGTTTATTGCTAGCCATTGTTTTCGTCCTTTTCGATTTGAATATCACGTTCTTCCTCAGCATTCTTTTCTGTCTCATCAATATTTTCGAGGCCTTCTTCTTTCTCAGTGCTATCTAGGGTCTCTTTAATTTCTGGTTGAACAGAATCACTGTTCTCATCGTTATTCTTTGGATTTGGATCTCTGTTCTCTTCACCTTCCTCCGTTGATTGCAGTGTTTCCATTGGAGTATTTAATGGGAGATTCCCATCAAAGTTTTGCTGGCGTTTATTCAAACCAACTTGAGCCTCTATTAGTTCAAGCTCATCAACCAATGCTTTCTCTCGTCTTTCAATTTCCTCTGAAATTAGGAACAATGGAAATCTATGAATATATATTTTATATATATATATATATATACTATAATATTATAAATATAATGTTAATTGACGCAACATCATATATTATATTCAAATGATGTTTTTTCACATTTTGATAACTATACGAACCATGTAACTCTTTCGAACATTGAGATAATAAAATATCGGTTTGGGGGTGTTTTCGTTTCGGAAGGTAATAAATTGGAGGATGAGCATGAGTTTTTATAAACGACGCAAGAGGTAATTGTGTAGCGCGCCATTCTTGAAATTGTCGGCTACGATTCAGTTTGGCCTCTAATGCTCTAACCTCGGCTAATTGTCGTTTACGTGATAAAAATAGTTGTTGCCTTTCACGCCGTAGTTCTTCTTTTTCTCTTCTTCTAGCTTCCTCTACTCGTGCTTCTACTTCAGCTTTTTTATCCTCCTTTGCTTTCAACTTTGTTTCTTCTTGCCGAAACTTCTGTAAAGTACCCAAGAGCGCACCAAACATACGCTTGTTCCTTTGCCTACTGCGTTCGTCTACTCTCTCTCTCCTAATCACTTCTTGACGAGAAGGAATTTCACGAGGGGTGGCTATTACCCTTGACGGTACTGCTGGCTAAATAAATACATTTCAATGTTTTATTATAAACAGAATGAACAGCGCTTAGTAGAATATAGTGCATATAAAACTCTTACTTTGACTACAGTATCATCCTCATCTGCACTATCATCCACATTAGAAGGTACTCGTGCACTTAAACGACTGAAAACTGTTTTTGGTTCTGCATTTCCCCCTTGCCACCGACGTTTATTGTTTTGTAAATCATTATTGGCAAAATCCGAAACAAGTCTACGCCGATCTTCTTGTAACGGCCGCTTTTGAGAAATCCTATAAAATGATAACACCACACAATATAATGAAGTTTTAAATAAAAATCCCTACACTTTACAATCCCATAATAAACATTGTATATAATATTATGAAGTTAATTGTGACGCTTGTTATGAAAAACCATACGACACTGCTCAGAGATTAAATCTGTTTTTCTTCTTTTTTCTAAACACAGACAGTAATAATTTAATACTCGTTATTACAGCATGCATATATCAATGAAAATGTTTGATACAAAATTTCCTTGATTCTCAAGGAAGTAATTCAATCGTTTTTAGTGTATTTTTCATGAAATTTTAAATAAATTTTAATATCTTTAGTTTCTAACCTAGGAAGAGGTTGCACAGGACCATTTTCACCATCAGGAAGATCCCGGCCTAAAATTTTTCTGATACTTCGATCGAGTCCACGGAGCCCATCTCTCGCAGCTTCTAATTGAGCTTCTAGTTTCTCAGCACCCCATAATTCTTGTGGTTCTAATTTTCTCATTCTACAAAATAGTATAAAACACTGAAACTAATTTATTTAAAATCCTCCTAACCGCATCACATCAGGCATCACTTCCAATGTATACATATACAGTACTACATGATCAGCATGAGAATTTGTGTGCGTGTGTGCGCGCGCGCGTGTTTATATATACACACACGACTAATCAATAAACATAGGGAATTTAATTTTTTTTCGTCAAGTTCAAAAATTCGATACAATTACGTTACTTGAACAGAGGATTGATATAATTAATTCTTGATATGATAATATTTATTATGGTTAGTATAATCTAGGGAAATCTAAGCGCTACTGAAGGGCTTTCAATGCGCCCATTGGTTAAATCCGGACAACTTTAGCACGCGTTCTATGCAGGTTTCGGAATGCACTCTTTTAGAGTACATTTCCCTAGATTATACTAACCATAGTAAATATTTCGATTGCTATTGCGTAGAGCTTCGAAATCGTTCCGTTCTGTTAATGAGTGCTTGAAGCGCTTCGAGCGCTTTCCCTAGATTATAGTAACCATAATTAATATTTTGACGCCGTTCAGAATCGCTAAAACGCTCGAAGCGCTTCAAGTACTGTTTAATAAAGCGGATAGATTTCAAAGCTCTACTCGACTCGGAACGCAATCAAAATATTTATTATGGTTAGTATAATCTAGGGAAATCTAAACTGAAGGGCTTTCAATGCGCCCATTGGTTAAATCCGGACAACTTTAGCACGCGTTCTATGCAGGTTTCGGAACGCACTCTTTTAGAGTACATTTCCCTAGATTATACTAACCATAGTAAATATTTCGATTGCTATTGCGTAGAGCTTCGAAATCGTTCCGTTCTGTTAATGAGTGCTTGAAGCGCTTCGAGCGCTTTCCCTAGATTATAGTAACCATAATTAATATTTTGACGCCGTTCAGAATCGCTAAAACGCTCGAAGCGCTTCAAGTACTGTTTAATAAAGCGGATAGATTTCAAAGCTCTACTCGACTCGGAACGCAATCAAAATATTTATTATGGTTAGTATAATCTAGGGAAATCTAAACTGAAGGGCTTTGAATGCGCTCTTAGAGTAGATTTCCCTAGATTATACTAACCATAATAAATATTTCGAGTTCTGTGTTCAATATTAGCGGGAAAAGACTGGGTTAGAGATAGTTTATTTGTATCCGCTTCTTTAAGTTGTCACGGTTTAATTGGAATAAGTGTCATTTTACTCAACAAATTGATTGTATTGAAATACAGGAAATTTAAACAATTGGGGGAACAATGTTTCTAAAAAATACTGGAAGATTTCGTGCTGACAGCAAAACAAAAGATCGAACATCTGACAACTATCAGATTAATAATCAAAATACAAATCCTTCAAGGTCTCATATAATTAAGCTCTTCGTATAATAATTATTATCATCATTATAATAATATGCTCGCATTTATTTGTTTTCTAGCGAGAGTTCTGTAGGGAGATTAAATCAAGTAAATGAAAATACAAGGATTGATAGTTTGTATGGATTTCATAAAGTGATAGATGGCAAAGAAAGAGTAGGCTTCCTAATCAATATGCATGCGGTTCGTATTGATAATTCTTAAGACTTAATATATTTTACATTTGACATAAGATTGATATTAGCATTCTTTTTAAAAATACCACATTCAAAATAGACAGAAATCATGGAAGATGACAAACGACTGATGAGTGGAATGGATTATTATTTTTTAGAGGAAGATTGTAGTAGATTCAAAATTTCGCTACCTTATCGTCCATACTTTTATGTTTTATGCAGAAAAGGAACTATAGAAGAAGTTTTAACATTTTTAATGAAGAAGTATAACACATTGCAAATTAAACTTGAAACTGTAAATAAGGAGGATTTGGATTTGGTAATGTCTATCTAAACATATCTATAATTAATTATTTTTCTTTTAAATAGACACATAATTATGATTCAGTATTTTTAGCCAAATCACTTGATTGGTTTGAAACAAAAATACATAAAATTGTCGTTCGTCAATACTGTTGATTTGAATAAAGTAAGACGTGAGATTATGAGCGCTGTTAAAGTGAATAAGGAAAGAGAAAAGGGTCACACATATTATTCAGACATGTTATCAGCAGCTTTAAATCCAAATCAACAAGTTGATGGGAAGAAAATTGTGGATCACATGGATAATATATTGGACATTAGGTAGTTCAATGATGTCTAGGTTTTTCTTTCTAGCTCTTTTTTTACAAATCACAATTTACTTTTTTACTTAATACAGGGAATATGATGTACCGCATCATGTAAGAGTATCCATCGATACTAAAGTTTTTTGCGGTGCTTGGTATTCTATAAAGACCTTTGGAAATGAGCCGCCCATTATTGCAAGAAGGGAGGATATCATAGAACCACCCGAACCTATTATCTTGGCATATGATATAGAAACTACAAAACTACCATTAAAATTTCCTGATGCTAGCACTGATCAGATTATGATGATATCATATATGATAGATGGACAGGTATTAATCATTTTTTTTGTATAATAGAAATTGTGAATATTAAACAGTATTGTTTAATTCATTTAGGGGTATCTCATAACAAATAGGGAAATCATTTCATCTGACATAGAAGATTTTGAATATACACCAAAACCAGAATTCGAAGGTTCATTTATCATCTTTAATGAATTAAATGAAAAAGCAACGATAAAAAGATTTTTTGATCATATAAACGAAATAAAACCTCATATATTTGTAACTTATAATGGTGATTTTTTCGATTGGCCATTTGTGGAAACTAGAGCCGCATTTCATAATATTGATATGAAGGAAAAGATTGGTTTCTCAAAAAACAAGGATGGCGTTTATTCTAGTAGACCAGCGATACATATGGATTGTTTGTGGTAATAAAATCTAGTTAATTTTTTTAAAGTATATTAATGATGAAACACAATCATATTAATATAGCTAATCGTATTAATGATGTATGTAGCTGGGTAAAACGGGATTCGTATCTTCCTGTTGGTTCGCAAAATTTAAAGGCAGTGGCTAAAGCAAAATTAAGGTATGATCCAGTTGAATTGGATCCTGAGGATATGTGTAGACTGGCGGTTGACGAGCCAGAAACACTTGCCAATTATTCAGTTTCTGATGCGGTAGCTACTTATTATCTTTATCAAAAATACGTTCACCCCTTTATCTTTGCATTATGCACTATCATACCTATGGAGCCTGATGAGGTATTTAATAAAGATAAATGAAATTAAAAATATAGATTATATTTTAACCTTCTCGTGCATTATATAAATTTTATATTATAGATACTCAGAAAAGGGTCTGGCACGCTTTGTGAATCTCTGCTCATGGTTCAGGCATATCATGCAAATATTATTTTTCCAAATAAACACGAGGCAGAATTGAATAAATTAACGAGAGACGGACACGTATTGGATCAAGAGACTTATGTAGGAGGACACGTGGAAGCATTGGAATGTGGTGTATTTAGAGCTGATATACCTTGTCGTTTTAAAATAGTGCCTAGCGCGGTAGATGAATTAATTGCCGGCGTTGAAAATGCTTTGAAACATGCTATTCAAGAAGAGGAGAGGATACCACTGGATATGGTAGAAAATTTCGATGAGGTAGCAAAAGAGATTAAAGAAAAATTAACATCATTAAGGAATCAACCCTTGAGATTAGAAAATCCTGTCATTTACCATTTAGACGTTGGTGCTATGTATCCTAATATTATATTAACTAATAGATTGCAACCATCTGCAATGGTAAATGAAACGATTTGCGCTGCTTGCGATTACAATAGGCCCGATGCTCTTTGTCAAAGAAATATGCAGTGGATGTGGAGAGGAGATTATTGTAAGTGCAACAATGCTATATTAAAATAGTAGAATTAATAAGACACTCCTCGGGGAGAAATGTCTAATTATTTCCCGCAAATGTACGCACGCACGCACGCACGCATAGACGAGCGATATTTATGATTATTTGTTTCTCCTTATTTTAGTGGCTGCAGGTCTGGGCGAATATCAGAGAATACAACAACAATTAGAAACTGAAAAATTTCCTCCATTATTTCCTGGTGGACCTAAAAGAGCATTTCATGAGCTAAATAAACAAGAACAAGCTACATATGAAAAGAAAAGATTAACCGAATACTGCAGAAAGGCATATAAGAAAGTGAAAATTACAAGAACTGAAGAAAGAACGCAAACTATTTGCCAAAAAGAAAATTCCTTTTATGTTGATACAGTGAGAGCCTTCCGAGATCGAAGATACGAATATAAAGCTTTAACAAAAGTAGCAAAGCAACAAGTTGCTGCAGCTATTGCTAAAAATGATGCAGCTGAGATAAAATCTGCTAAAAGCAGAGAAGTCTTATATGACTCCTTACAGTTGGCACATAAGTGTATTCTTAATTCATTCTATGGCTACGTTATGCGAAAAGGGTAAGAATAATAGCATTTAAACTATATACGCATGCGACTAATGTGAAGATACGATTAATTTTGTCCTCTATTTAATTAGTTCGCGATGGTATAGCATGGAAATGGGAGGTATTGTATGTTACACGGGGGCGCATATCATTATGAAAGCTAGAGAGATTATAGAACAGGTTGGTCGACCTTTGGAACTTGATACAGATGGCATTTGGTGTGTGTTGCCTGCATCATTCCCAGATAATGTTATTATAAAAACAACACACCCAAAAAAATCAAAACTTACTATCTCATATCCAAATGCTATTTTAAATTATATGGTGAAAGTATGTCAGTTTAATTGGTTATTAAGTATTTTAACTTCAATTCTGTGATTGATTTATTATCCAATGTATATTATTTCAGGATCAATTTACCAATAATGCGTACCACGAACTTAATGATCCTGACAACTTGACTTATGCTATTAGAAGCGAAAATTCAATTTTCTTTGAAGTAGACGGTCCGTATCTCGCTATGGTACTACCTGCAGCTAAAGAAGAAGGGAAAAGATTGAAAAAACGATATGCTGTATTTAATTTCGATGGTAGTTTAGCAGAATTAAAAGGGTTTGAAGTGAAAAGAAGAGGGGAGCTTCAGTTAATTAAAATTTTTCAATCATCTGTTTTTGAGTCCTTCTTAAAAGGCAAGACACTAGAGGAATGCTACGCTTCAGTGGCCAAGGATGCTGATTATTGGCTAGATATTCTATATAGCAAGGTAAGAAAAAAATTAAGTTCAAAATTATGATTAATGTGTACACATATACAGGATGTTTCACTGAGATACGGCGTAATTTTATGGGATTGTAGAGGGAGTGATTCCAAGACGACTTTTCATTTACCGCTCATTTTGAACTAAAGCTTAGTTTTGCGTGATATTTAATGATAAAGGTATCATTAGTTAGACAGAGACGATCAATCGGTTGAAGTGAGACAATGCCAATCTGTCATCAAATTAACTTTATCATTGAATATCTCGAAAAAAAAAACATATATATATATATATATATAATTTTTAAATATTCAGTGCGCAGATATACCTGATTCTGAATTATTCGAGCTTATCTCTGAGAATAAATCCATGTCAAGGAAATTGGAGGATTACGGTGCTCAAAAGTCTACATCGATTTCTACGGCTAAAAGATTGGCCGAGTTCTTGGGTGATCAGATGATCAAAGACGCAGGTTTAGCTTGTAAATATATTATAGCTGATAAACCGTACGGTGCACCAGTTACTGAACGGTAAATTTTATCATGTTTGTTACTGCTTACTCAATTTCAATTCCATTAAATTTGAATAATAATATTATTAAATATTTTAGAGCAATACCGCTAGCTATTTTCCAATCAGAGCCAGCTATAAAAAGACATTATTTACGAAAATGGTTGAAAGATCATAGCTTGCAAGATGACGATATCAGAACAATTTTAGATTGGAACTATTATATTGAAAGACTTGGTAGTACCATTCAGAAGATAATAACGATACCTGCTGCGATGCAAGGGGTACAGAAAAAAAAAAAAAAAAAAAAAACTTTAATAATGTTGTATATATGAAGATCCTTAAATAATATACAAATTATGACGATTTAATTTTTGTAGCTTGCAAATCCAGTTCCCAGAGTAAAGCACCCAGATTGGTTACATAAAAAAGTAATGGAAAGAAGCGCAACTCAAAAACAGAAGAAAATTACTGATATATTTATGAAAGAAGCGAAACGTGTGACGCAAACCAGTGACAGTGATAATAGTTTGAATATTATAGAAATCGGTGACATCGAGGATGTAGCTGGTAGTAGTTCTTCTGAATATAAAAGACCCATGGTAACGGTCAATAAGAGAAAAAGAGATACTACAGATGAAGAAAATGCAATTAATAATAAAAGTTGGAAAGAAGTTTTAGGTCCTCCACCACCAATGGGGAAGACTAAGGTAATTTTGCTTGTTTATTTGTTCGTGAATCTGTGTATGTATATCTGTTCATACAGGTTATAACAATGTTTCCCTTCGAAATTTTAAGAGGTTTTGTAGAAAGGGTGATTCTAAGACGATTTTTTATCTATCACTTTGTGATTTGAGACTTAGTTTTGAAGATATTCAATGACAAAAATGCTATTTAATTTAGATAGAGTCTCTTTCTAGCTAATAGTATTTTTATTGTTAAATATCTTTATATAAAATGTAAAGTTTCAGCTGGAAAAGATGTAAGTGAAAAATCGTCGCAGAATCTTCTCATCCTACAACCCCTTAAAATTTCAGAGGGGATCATTGTTACACATACATTTCTTTTTTTTTTAATCGTTTATTTTTAACATTACTTCAATTATCTTTCACCGTAGGAAGAAAGGCTGATATGGTTGGAATTTCATAAGAAAAAGTGGGCATTCCAAGCTAAGCAGCGAGGTGAATGTCACATTGATAAAAAGAGGAAATCTTTAAATAAAAAGAATGAGAGTTTTGGACGCGGTGTTATAAGGAATAGTAATCCTGCTAGTTTAAGTGGATTTTTAAGGAGAGCGCAAAAAAGATTGTTCGATACACCATGGCAAATTATTCAGGTACACGTATATTATATATCTGTCTCCAAGTCTTTCTTTTCGCACGCATTATGTGAATCTTCAATTGAAATAATTATTATCGTAGTTATTGCAAACAAATGAACCTGGTATGTTTCATATTTGGGTACTAGTGGGTCATGATTTACAACGATTACGTCTTATAATACCGCGAATATTTTATGTTAACTCGAGAAAATCTCGTCCCGATCCTGGACCAGATCAACAGTGGAAAAAATGTTCCAGAATTTTACCCCGTTCACGACCTGTTTATAATCTATATCAATATACTGTGCCAGAGTCTCAATATCAGAATCATTATCAGTAAGAAATATATATGTACAGAGAAACATATGAATGTATAATACATATTTTATAATTTAAAAAATTTGATATTACTTTTAAGAGGTTTAATGGAAGACCTGACTAAACCTGAAATCGAAGGAATATATGAAACCCAGATGTCACTGGAATTTAGAGCTATTCTTCAAATTGGCTGTGTTTGTATGGTAGATCCAAAAGCAGCACGTACAATGGCAGATGGATCAGACACTTTCTTATTAGATCAATTACAGTTTAAAAGTTTTGCTATACAACCATATCTTACCGAGGTAGATGGTATAAAATGTTATTTATGACAAAGTATGAAAATAATGTCTAATAAATTTTGACGAAATTTTCAGCCTACTGTAAACTATATATTTTTATATCATCACTGGAGTTCTAATCAACAACGCGCAATTTGGGGATTGTTTTTAAGCTCTACTAAAAAAGCATACGTCTTTGCATTAGATTCCGTTATATCTAATCAAATGCCTAACATGAATTCGCTTTATATGCAGGAAAGAAAAATAGCGTAAGAAATAACAGACAAATAAATGTATCTTATTGCAATTATGCCATGATGCATTATTTAGATATTTGTTTTTATTTTATATGCAGCATTTCTCATAATGGAGAAGATAAAGTAAAGGATTTTCCCGAGGCCATACAGTTTACAGTAAAAACAGAGACAAATTTTCAACATGTGTGTAGAGCCCTTCAAAATGCATTAAAAGACTTTAAAAACGAAGTACACGGGGCAACGATACTTGTCATGCAAACTGCGATGGGTAATCAAGTAACTTAAGTAATTTGGAACTAATTAATTTTATATAAGTGAACGAAAACAATGTTATTGACGCCTGTTTTTTTTTTTTTCTTTTTTCGTTTCAATTTAGACTTCTTAACATTAAC
The DNA here is from genome assembly GCA_037305995.1 of Sclerodermus sp. 'alternatusi'. NCBI lineage: Eukaryota > Metazoa > Arthropoda > Insecta > Hymenoptera > Bethylidae > Sclerodermus > Sclerodermus sp. 'alternatusi'. The sequence goes on along the minus strand of CM074558.1, from coordinate 593,711 downwards.
GATAGAAATGCCAATATTAAACGAATTTCCAATAATGAATACACATGTGCAGGATATTGAAAATTTGTACGGTACTTTTGATTGGCAGAGAGTTGGCGCTAAAATGATGATTAGACATTATTTAAAGAGTCAACAAATGATTGATTTACTGATAGAACAAGCTAGATATTTTCATGCGCCCGTTGGAAATATACCCGCAGACCCAACGCTTTTTGGTGCAGATTTATTTTATGCCAGACATTTAACAAAGCACAACTTTATTTTATGGTGCTCCTCAACCGAGAGACCTGATTTAGGTGGTAGCGAAAACGATGACAATAGGTAATAAAACTTAATGCATGCATATACAGGGCACACAGTTTAATATAGTAAAGGGCCTGTAGAGTATCTTTTATTTTACTTTTTACTTTTTAATTTTTAATTTATAGATTACTTACCGACTTTGAAGATGGTAGCAATTGTGCAGCTAATAATGCTGGTACATATTCCAGTGTATGCATTGAATTGGATGTAGAAAGCCTGGCAGTAAATTCTTTATTACAGTATCAACATGTCAATGATGTAGATGGGACTTCTTCTTTCATTGCTTTTCATAACGTTCCGCAGGCATCTCTTCAGGTAATTGACTATAAAATCTATAAAAAAAAAATCATGAAATTATCAACAAGTTAATATTCCATTTTAGGATATGGTCACAGGAGACGCAAATACTATTATACCAAGTTATGATGAAACTGCGATTTGCAGTGCAGCATTTAAGGTATTGCGTAGTATGGTAAGCTCGTGGCTACGAGATGTCTCAATTTATAAGAATGTCTTCGCTGATCATCAAATTATACATTTTTGTCGGTACGAGAAGAATACTATAAAAAAAATATTAATAATAAAGAAAAATCCAGATAAGAATTATTTCAAACAGTTTTCTATTTTTACCGTTTCAATTTTAGATGGTTGCGTTCACCGAATGCACTCTTATACGATCCTGCTTTGCGCAGAACCTTACACACTTACATGAAAAAGTTATTCATACAATTAATGGCAGAATTTAAGAAGCTTGGTTCAATGATTGTTTATGCAAATTTTAACAAAATTATTCTATGCACAAAGAAAAGAACGGTCCCCGATGCCCTGGGATATATGGATTTTGTTGTACAAACCATTAGGAATAAGGAGCTTTTTCATAGTATTGAAATATCTTGCGAGAAATGCTGGAACTATTTAATATGGCTCGATCTTGTAAGTAAAACTATAAATTAAATTAATACGACATTCAATTTTCCCATATTAATTGTTTTAAATAGCTTTAAATTCATAATATTTAAAGCATAATCACGCCGGGGTAAAAGGTGTCTTACCTAGAAATTCAAATATTGAGGAAACCGAAGCGGAGAATGAAAATAATGATTCTGGTGATGATAATGATGATGATGACGATGATGACGATGATGACAACATGGTAGGAAAATTTATAATAAATTTTTGTATCACGCAGCTTTCTAATTAATTTACTTATGATTTGTAGCCTGAAATTATAATGAATTGGAATTTAATGGAAATTTTACCTAAAGAAGCAGCTTGCCAAGCAAGCTTTAGCGCTATAATTGCTGGATATGTCAGTGCAGTTTATCAATGTATGTGTGAGAGAGAGCAAGCAAACACCACTATAAAACCAAAAAGACGAAGCAGCATTAGTCAATCGCTTACAGCACCTCTTGGTTTAGGAGCTTTGGAAAATACAGCCGAGTTCATTAAGAAGCTTATATCTGGTGATATGTCACAGAAACTTTTTCAGTGAGTTCTCTGTGTTAAAATAGAAATTGTATATACAACATTTCTGTCTTACTCAAACAAACTGTATATTTCAGAATTGTGCAAAAGATTCATAAAAAGCTACCTGAAAAAATATTGACTTTCAATGAACATCCTAATTTAGATTTAGATGGACAAGAAACAAAAAAGATAACTCCTGCACTAGAATTGATAAAAGCAGTTTGTAAAATTTTATCCCTTGATAAGGAAATAGAAAATGAAGTATACACGTTAAAAACCAATATGTTGAAACTAATCAAAGTAGGAAGTTTCTGTGATGCAGTTCAATGGAAAGATCCTTGTATATCTTTTGTTTTGCCTGAAGTAATATGCAAAGTTTGCAATCACACAAGAGACATAGATCTATGCAAAGATAGTAATTATAATATTGAGAATAGCATGTAAGTACATAGTGAAAGGTGGAAAAGATTATAATTTGTTGAAACATAGTAGTGAATATGTTATAATTTTATGTTAGAAAGATAATAATATACACTTACTTATAGATACACCTGGAACTGTCCTTTTTGTCAAACTGATTATGATAATATGGAAATTGAACTCTTATTAATCGATGCCTTAAGCAGAAAAAGCATGGGTTACATGTTACAAGATTTGCAATGTCTAAAGTGTCAAGAAATTAAAAGAGAAAATTTGAATGTAAGATGTTCATGCTCGGGTGAATATGAAACTATCATGGCTAAACAGGATGTAATTAAACTTGTTAAAATATGCAAATCTATATCGAAAAAATGTCACATGCTTATGTTGAAAGAAATAACAGAAAATACACGTCTCTCATCGACTGTAATATAAAATTAATAAAGATGTAACAAATTTTTTTTAAATAAAATGATTTTATAAAGAATTTTTATTTTCATTAGTTCCTTGACTTACTTTATTTGGATTTTCATGACTGCTTAAATTAAACTGTATATACCATTACATTTAGCATTTAGTATACTCAATATAGGATTTTTAATTATAACAATCTAATATCAACTGCTTAACAAAAATGATTATGGAATTTACTTAGTTGATGACGATGATGTAAACTCTACTTCCACAGTTGGCTCTAAAATTAAAAAAAAAAAGTTAAAAAATCCTACTTAGAGTTATATTAATATAATAATCATTATCATTGTTCATGATAATAAATATACACACCATTAAACGTGAATTTTGGGAACTCCGACATATTGACACCCGGACCTCCACCATACTGTTTAGCTATCTTCTCTAATTCAGCTTGTTTCTCATTTTCTATTTCTGGAGTTGGATCAACTAATTTTGAATCACTAAAATTTACGAATACTTGCTATTAAACAATAATTACTATTTATTAAAGGTATATAAAGTTCTCATCAACTATTGTCTTGAATAAACCAATAAAAGAATAAATGAATGAGTATATATATAGAAATAAATAAATAAGTCTTACCCTCCTTTAGATCTATATTCACGAATTTTATCAATGAACAACTGTTGTATAGGGTCACTAACTTTTTGTAACGCAGGAGCTGAAATGCCCATGTTACGTTTAACAATATTTAAAACAGGAATCCTCGTTTTCAACATATTTATCTAAAAATAAGCATTGGATTAGTATGTTCACTTAAGCAAAAAGGATAATTAAACTTTAAAAAATGTTATTAATCAATTCCTTAATTTAGTTTAATTTTTGTGTGTTTCAATTACGTAACAATAAGATAGGTTAAATAGGGAAAATCGACTTAAATCACAAGAATATAATATTAATATCAATATTATAGAATTTTATCAAACTATTAAATTTAGAATAATAAAATCAAACTTATTGCTATATGCACCAAATTTAAATAATAAATTTACTTTGTATTATAAATTACGGAGACCAAAAGTTTATAACTTTGAAGTACCAGCAATATTCCTCAATCTCTATAAAATTGATCGAGACGCCGCCAATGTTCATTGTAGAAATTACATGTACCTCGTAACATTAGGTCGGTAAACTCACTTACATGGTAAAGGATGATTAATAGTTGAAGGTTTCAAAAAATAAAGAATTATAAAAGAATGAAAAAGAGAAAAAAGTCTTGCGAATTCCAGAAACTTATATTAATTTTTAAAAGGATATTTAATTAATAAACTATTCACATTCTCTCTTTTTTCCTTTTGGCATTCGTTTTTATTAACTTGCAAAATTATTTTATATATACACACATATATTTATATATGTATATATAGATCTCTCTCTACTCATGCACATAAAATATATAAATAAAAATATATATGTAAATAATAAATGTAAGTCTATTTTCAAAAAATTAAGCAAACGTGCTATCGCACATAGTTATTACTTACATTGATACATTGTAAATGTACCATTAGCACTTAAATTTTCCTCTCTGAGACATATGAGCCGTTTATTTAGAAAGCGGCCCAAGCCCATTTATACTAAAATTGAGATATTTAAAGATATTAATAGATAATTTGAAGTTATACATATATAATTACGGGCAACAGAAAATAATTCACAGATGGACATAGGGAACACTATCGAAATAAACGGTTCATATAAATGTCAAGACACACCTGCAGAATAATAAAATGTAAATGTACCCGAGTGATTGCTACATACATAATGGCTGAAATTTTGTCTCAATATTACAAAACATATACACAAAATTGCAGTACATTCAAACAGAGCCACGCAAAATAGATCACCAGAGAACAATAATAAACCTATTATAGAATAATGAATAATAAATAACAATTGAAAAGATTCATTCCAAAATGCACTAATAATTAAGTAGACGTCGTATTCTATAATTTACTTGCGTCTTATTCTTTTACACAAAAACTTTAAAGTACTTAACAATTATGAAATATGTAATCTATATATAATATAAAATGTGTATGTATGTGTGTGTATGAACACGACATGCGCGTAAAAAACAGATAAAATTACTCAAATATTATAATAAAAACTAAACAAAGCAAATATATATATATATATATATATATATATTAACATAATTATATCTTTGGACAATTAATAAAACAAATGAATTATGTATACTAAAAAAAAAAATAAATAAATAAAACAAGAAAATAACGTAGAAATAATAAAAAGTATTCTTCATAATATCTTTGCAGGTCCCGATTTTACAGTGAAATTTAGAGAAATTAAAAGAGTAAAATAAAAAGTGAGAAAGCTTTACAAATTCGGCTAGTATAAATAACGAAAGTAAAAAATGCTTTCGCACAATATAGTAAAACAATACAAAAGGACGGTGTGTATGTGTGTACTCAGAGTACTTTTAAGAGTAACCTTCTTAAAGAAAGTGCAGCAATTTTACACCATCCTATATAGAGTGTTTCAGTGAAGTACAATCTAATTTTAAGAGAATGTAGTAGGGGATGATACTAAGATGATTTTTAATTCTAAAACTTAATGTTCAAAATATTCAGCGATAAAGGTACTATTAATTAGATAAAGGCAGTCGGCTAGAAATGAGATAACTCCACTCTGCTCTATATCAATTAGTTTACTGTCTTTATTCATTTAATAGTAGCTTTATCAATGAATATCTTGAAAACCAAGTTTCGGATTGAAAAGTGGTAAATGAAAAATCACCTTGGAATCATTTTCTCACTTTCTGTCTCTCTACAACCTCTTAAAGTTTGGCCGAACCTCACTGAAATATCTTATATATCGGTATTTGGTAAAAATGTATTTTTCAACAAATAACATATAAAGCAATTTAAAAAATAACACTGTACCCAATAAAGTAATAACAGGTACGCAAATAGAGTAACAATAGGAGTGCATATAGCACCAATTACATTTACCAAATAACGGTAATAGAATTTTTTGTAATACTTTCACACATGCCATTCAAATAGATGCTAATTAAAAGTTAATAGTAAAGAGAGCAAACGAAGAAAGATTGGGTAGAGTAAATTTAAAATACGAGGACCATTCTTTTGTTCTGCATTATCATTTCTCACTCGTTTGTTCGACTCGTTTGTAAAATAATCTTCTACTTTTTCTTTCAATTCTCAATATTAACAAACAACTAGCAATACCTTAGAGTAAAGAACTTAAGAGTTAAACCTAATCTAAATAACACACTTATAGCACGCACACTTGGACTAGAGTATTATTGTGTTTTCCATAAAATTTTAGAGAAAGAATATAATTATGAGGAAGAATTTGCGTGATTTTGCATGAACTTCCTGCCCTATGTCGCACTACTAATTTGTTACAACTTTTAATATTCTTACTCCAAAATCTTATCTTCAATCCATCTTCAATCGACAAAACATTTTTCAATTAAAGATAATGTATACGGATTTAACAGTCTTTATGAAAATTCGATCTATGGAATACCTCGACTTTATCGAACGATAAAACTATCATTTATAACGATTTATACGACATAGAATATTCATAATTTCTTAATTAGAATAAAATGGCAACATTAATAAATAAATGAATTCGGTAAATTTGAGAGAAACTTTATAATATAATCTTATCCAATGCAAATTCTTGATAGTTTTCAATTAAGAAGAAACAAACAGTAAGATCTTTTCTTTCTCTTTCTGATTTTTTAATTTGTTTCTCAATTGCTACATTATTTAACACAGTACTTTATGAATTCGTGCTTTAAATAAAATTAAGAAAGAAATGATGCATTGAGATCGTGAACCTGATGAAAATTAAGATGTAACTTTTTGTAACAATAGCTACCTTATAGCGACGATTCGTGAAAAAAGCACATAAACAGATTGAATATTTCTTAACAGTTTCTTTACCATAATAATGAAAGCGTTATTCTACTCATGAAACTCTACATAATTGCATTATGTAATATATAAATTTTTGAGAAATATTTAAATATTATATAATATATACATCATAATACCGAAGATTCACTTCAAACTAATAACCCACACAAGTAAATATAATCAAATGAGACTCTGTGTTTCTAAATAATATAATTTTGCTGAAGCACTCACACACATACATTTATTTTCAATCGAAATTTAAAACAATTGAATTTCAAACGGAAGAGACCATACATCAATAATAATCTTTAACAAGTTCCAATCACGCTTTACTCTATTACGTGATTCAAAGATTATTAATACTTTTGATATGATGAACCTTCCAATAAAGACACACATTCGCCGTAACGTAGTTATGTTTAATCCAATTTTTTTTACTTATATTGAATGATATTAGAATGTTCTCGAATCAAAAATAAGAAAAATTCATAAAAATTGAAATATATCAGAGGTCTCTATTTTTAAAAAATGATCCTATATATTTGTAAATACTTATGTTTCTAGTATAAGTATATAAATTTGTAGCGATATATTTGCAGTGTTAATATATGCTATTTTACCAGATATATATAGAAATGGTGGGGCAATATAATTTTTATATATATTAAAGTGATTTTACCTTTAATGGCTTTAATGCAGCAGCATGAAAAATTTCTCTCTTCCTTACTCAATTATCAAAGTGAAAAGAGTGATTTAAAAAATGTTCTATCTGCCAACAATTGACGCAAATTCACTATTAAAAGTTGCAGCTAATAAAAAAAAAAAAAAAAAAAAAAATGATGTTATTACATTTATATTGTACGTAAAAATAAGTTAATAATTTTACGACTATTTACAATTTGATCTATTTACAACGTAGAGAAGTTTACGTTGAACAATATAGTATGTATCACATATGTATTCGGTCCGTGGCCTCGGTGTGTGTGATAATTGTTTTTCCGACTCTTCCTCGTTCACGCAAATCAGTTTGAAACACTTGAAAGAAAATTTACCATTAAATAATCTCAGAATGCAATGTACTTGATTATACCTTTTTTCACTGAAAAACATGGCTTCACCAGCACATGGATAATACATTAGAAACTATCGTTACTACTAATACTGAGATCTTATAGGAGGATGTGAGATACGAAGTTTCCTTATTAATTCATTGAAAACATTTCTAAATTTATCGTATTTCTTTTCATCATTGCGCGAAGATTATTGATTGTTATTCATTGATTGAAACTGAAATATAAATTTGACCACTCTCACTAGGCAAAATATTTTAACTATCTTCTTCATTTAAGATCACATCTTCTCATGTGAGGTGAGAAGAAGTAAGTGTTTATTTCCTATGTAACTTTAAATATTCTTTTTTTAAGTTATTAGGAACAATTCTTTAGTTTTGCTAATTGTCACTATTCGCATAATCATCACTATCATCACTATTATCATAGCGTTTAACTTTTTGTTCAAGATTGCTCGATATATTGTCCATGTATTTTATCGGTTTTCCTTTAAAATTCGCAGCACTTTGACCAACGTCCTCCTCTGATTCTCCAATGAGAATATTCAGATCTGATGAGTAACTGTCTTCTGGCATAGAATCGTATAACCTGTGTTGAGAAAAAATAAATGAGAGATGAATATTATCATAAGTACGCGCACGCGCGTCGTTGATAATTATTAAATGCATACATACATATATAAAATTAACACACAAAATGAAGAATAAATAAAATTATTAAAATCACATTAAAATAACATATAGCACTAAATTTTATTATTATTATTATAATTGAAAATGTTAAAGCAAAAATGAATGATTAGGAAAAGAAAGTAATTAACACAGAGAAAAATCTTATGATTACAGATATAAAATATAGTGAGATTGATGTGTATGTGTGTCAAATCATATTGCTAAGCTACAGGCAGATAATAAAGAAAGATTAAATTACTTTCCTCGATCATTAATTCGTATATTAAAATTAAGCATAATTTCTACTTAACATCCAAATAGATACTTTTTACTTACTGAGCTGTAGATGATGGTTACATTTCATCATCACACAGCCTGAAACAGAAGCATATATATATATATATATATATACACACACACACATACACGCACACAAGATTGTTAGCTAACGGGTGGTATAGCCGAAACAGAAATGATTTCTGAAGTAAAATTAAAACAAATTTCCTAGAATAGTTGTTTAATATGTACTTTTTTTTTTAAAGTGAGTAACTAAACGGATTACGCGTGCAACAAATTTTCCTTAAGAATTACTTGAAAAGAAAAACCTAGATTAAAAAAATTTATCCTTGAAATTGTTTTAACTTTTACTTAAAGAACCACTCCCTTCTCGGTAGTACCATCGGTTAGCTAATACACACACACACTCTCTCTCTCTCTCTTTGTGTGTGTGTGTGTGTGCCCGCGCGCATTTGTAACGCATTAAATTGCAGTATGTATTGCAGTTATATAAAAGGATGAACGAAGAATAGAAAGAGAAAATGTGTTAGTTCCTATTAATGAGTGGCGTATTCTATGGAAGTATAATTATAAAAAATCATGCTAGAAAAAAAGTTAAATAGCCTCTTAAGAGTTCTGTTTTATGGCTTCAATAGAGAAATAGCGCAAGTCTCTAACTGATTGATTTCTAATTAAACATGTGTAGGTCATCCACGTTTAGCACTTTTTCGTAGAAGAATTTACTTTATGCAAAGCAATTTTCTTAAGAGTATATAATAGATATTTTATATTTACATTTGTTCGTTCTGCTCATTACCGCTTTCTTCAGCGACCAACAGTTCGTATTCTTCAGCAGCAAACCGGTCCCAATCCGATAACTGTCATAAATTGAATAGGTGAGATAAACAGTAGAGTCATGGTAGGAGACACGGGCGTATTTTAAAAATCAATGGTGAAACAACAAATCTATGTTTTACCATCTACAATTTACCATTAGATTTTTATATTGAAATTACCTCGTGTCCATCTGCGTCGTGATCTCTAGCCGATGCAAATGGATCTCTTTGTTCGTGATCAAGATATTTCTCAAAATTAAAGAAGGTATCGAAGAATATTGGTGTCATTTTACATTTTTTCAAATCACTAAGAGATATTTTGCCTGGTATTGCTGGATGAATCATGTCTAACATCTAACCAGAATAAATAATAATGACATTTATGATTCAACTGCTGGAACAGATATGACTTAATTATTAATAAATAGTTCACCTGACACAAACAATCCTCGAATGGCAGTGCATCCATTCCAATGGCTTCAACGCGATGCAATTGTTCCTCATAAAAATACTCCAATTCATACATCGAGAGATAACCATCACCATCCAAATCCATGCACCTATTATTTAAAATTTATTGAAAGCATAATTAATATTTGAATCATTTGAATGTTAGTCGTTACTTTAAAATTGTAAATAATCAGTATACGAGGGATTGATCAATTTTATACCTAAACCAATATTCAATGGCCGTTGGATGATTCTTGTCCTCTTCACTAAGAAGGAACCATACGAATTCTGTATAGCTCATTTTATCTTCCGGTCGTTTCGCCACATTCGCACCCTTAACGCCTTTCTTCGTCACTGCTCCACTGAATATTCTTTCAATCATACGCGTGGATAATGCTGGAGAAAAACATTAAAATAACGTATATATACGCAGCAAGAAAAGAAGTAAAGTAATCTATAAATGTTTAAATCTATTTTATTCTATTCCGTATTTTTATTACACTACCGTGATCATTATGTCGTGCCAAATCCATTTTATCAATGAATAAATCATGATCCCTATCAAGTTCCCAAAATTTACAATAAATCACGTAGAAATGTTCATAGCTAAAGTAAGCCGTAACTTGATTGATATCTTCTTCTTGTTCAAGCAAAGAGATCACAGATAATAAATTACTTCTTTTTAATTCAGAGTGTGATATTTTTCCACTCCAACTGCGATTAATGGAATAAAATATTCTAGCAATTACCTGAAAAAAAGTAATACGCTATTATGAAATATTTTCTGTTAGTACCAATCGCGCGCTATTATATTGTAATTTAAAAAAAAGTGTTAAGTTGGATGTTTGTTGAATTATTTTAATGAAAGATTACACGCACTGTATGAACGTATCGTGAATGAAACTCTGTCGCCTCTTTAAGGAAGCTTAAACCAGGATGAGTTTCCACAACATCTTGCACTAGGGGTATTAAATCTTCTGGCAATATATTATTCCTGAGACCTCGGGTTGAAATTCTAATGAATTTGCTAGTTACATCATGGTAAGTGTTTGTTAATCTGTATTAAAAATTATAAAAAGACATAAGAAAAAAGTAGATGTATAATTGGAAAAAGTACGAAGAATGAAAGGGAATATCTTACTCTTTCCAGAAATCGAGAAATGAATTCATCTCGACAAATACAATTTTGTCACCACCAGCAGCAAGAAAAAGTGGTAGTTTCCAATATAGGGGTAAATCACAGGCCTGAAAATATATTAGTCAAAGTAACGATAATTGAAGAAAAAATCAAAAGTGAACGAGAGAAAAATATGTTTATAAAAGATAGAAACAACTGAAAGATAATCGATTAAAAAAAGAACAAAAAGATTATAGATTGCATATGAAAAAATACCTTTGTAATGATGTGAAATTGTGAACGGTAAGATCGATGACCTGGTAAGCTCTGGAACGCCGCAGTAATTCTCGAGATAGTTGCTTCCACCTGCGACACCGGTGTTGGTTTCCCTCCAGGAAAGTAAAACCTTGAAGAAAAATCATATAACTATATAATTGTCACTCTCTCTCTTTCTCTCTCTCTCTCTCTCTCTCTCTGAGAGGGGAAAATAAAATATTTTCAAATAAGATTAATGCGAATATTACCTTGGTATTAAAACATTTCTATTCGCTTTAACATGCCTCTGTAAAGTTGTGTGAGGAGGTAAACCTTTCTGTTGATTTTTATCCCCGGCATAAGTCTGTAATAAAAGAATAAAAGAATATTAAAAATGGAATATTTAAGAGAGAAAGGAAGAAAATAAAGCATCTAACCAAGTGACATTATAAATATTGTACAATGGTTGTTTAGAGATTGAATGAGAGCGAGCAATAAATGAAAGGCGTTTATTAGTTAAGTTTTTACAAGTACTCCCCTCTTCATTCTTTGTCGAATAAGTATTTGAATGGCAATTCTGCAATTAACAATGCTTCAAGAGAATAAGAGGAGGAACATTGAATTAAAGGTAATACTACAATAATGTTGGCGTAACGAAAGGAGCTAAATCGATTAAGGAGACAAGCATGGTAGGTATTTGCTTAATGTTTCTGTTACGGCAAGGTTGCGGCTTGTTGTTGTAACGAATGCATCGGTACACGGAGCAAGGACGCGATATCCTGTTACATGTGATGCTGTAAGAAAGACCGAACGAGAGGAATGTAAGAGAAAGAAAGAGGTGTCGGCAGCGGCGGCGGTCTGGCCAAGGTAGTTGATACGCTGCCGCCACTCCTTTTTTCTCGTTTTGCCTTGCATCGACTCACCCATGCTGTATACCCGATGGTGGTTACATCACGTTTTCGCTCATGATTACTTCCAAGATATCGTACGCTCCAACTATTCGAGTAGTCAACCCCGTGGATATAATAAAGAAAACAACACGATACAAGGTGTACTTATGTAACGCAAACACGTGGTGGCAAACAGTTAAAACAGCGAGTTGAAATTTGTGTGAGAAAATTGTAGCGATGCAAGGTCATATCAGCGATAAAGGTAAGAAGGCTGATTTGACTTTAGGAAAGGGAAGGAAAGGGAAGGTAGGTGTAGAATGATTTTCGATAAGGGATCAAAAGTAAGTTTTAGGATCATGTCAAAGAAAATTTTCTCTTTCTCTCGGTCCTCCATTTATCATGCGCAGTTAGAGTTATCGTATGTAGAAGAAACTTTGATGACCTTTTAAGAAAGCTGCAGTTTTAAAATGATTGAAAACGTAAGAATTTGAGGAGTGTCAAAGTAGTAAAAGTTTTCCAGTTTCGATGTAAACTTTATGTGGGATGGAAGCGTAACGTTTTGCAAATACTCGAAGAAGACACTGTCGCATGGAGAAACATGTACATGAGCATGTCGCTAATTTTAGAATTTCGAGAAAGCTACCTACTACCTACTACCAGTGGCGGGTCAAAAGAACCGATGCGCCATTCGGTGAATTTCTGTTTATAGGAATTTATCCAAATATCAAAAAAGGAGGTTGAACAGCGACGGTGGCCCATATGCAGTCGCTTTGCGCTGTATTTATATTTGGTAATCGGTGAGTCAGCCATAATAGTCAAGCGTAATTTCCTAGTTAGAATGAAGGACATTGCTCCGTGGAAGTACTATGTAAAAAGACGATGGAAAGCAGCACCACCAACACACGTGGTCATTGCAGCGGCAACACGACCATAAGTGGTCGTGGTCGTGGACGTGGACGTAGACGTGATCGTGATCATGATCGTCATCGTCGTAGCTGCTTCGTAGAAATATCGGCGCATTATACGCGCATGTGCGTATATCTATTATATTATGCAATGTACAGTTAGTTAGATGAGTAGACAAAAGAATGAACGTTTTCATAAATAGGAACAGGAAGTTTCGTTCAATACGCTTCCGATTTGGTTCTGTCTATCTCTTTTTCTTTTACACGACAATTATGAAAATTGTTTTAATAATATATATTGTGTGCATGTATATTCTCAACGAAGGTACTCTTTAAAGGAAGTAAGGCTACTTTGTAACGCTCTATATATTAACAACGAGTCAATAAGAGAAAGAAATATAGAGGAGCTCCTAATTACTAAAAGTTAAAGTCTAATACCCACGTATTTCTATCGGAGAAAGAGATCGGGGGCGGCGCGTCGATTATAATTTCATTATAAATTAACTAAATATTAATTCGAGGAAAGGTAGAAAAGATGTACCGTCAATAAGCGAAAGTTGGATGCTGGCCAGAAAGAAGACGAGCCAAATTATGCGTATGCGCCATCTTCATTTTCATCATGACGCGTTTCCTGGCCTTACCTGTTTCCTTTGTTAATTCATGATCGTAAAAGACCAAACAAACTGCATACCCCAACATCATCAGGGAAATTATGAAAGAAAGGAGAACAGGCGAGAAAACAAGTCTTTTTTCGCCTCTGTCTGGTTATTCGATTAGAAGGCTTCTGAGGAATATTATACTTCAAGAGTAAGAAAAAAAGATTTTACTACCTACATGCACATAGGACCTGCGATTAAATTGTACTGACCTGAGCTTTGCTTTGGACTTCGTGGCCAGTCCTCCAAGTGTTAATAGTAGGTTGCCGAGGACCCCGTTTGTCTAGAAGCAGCTCGCTGGGGCATTTTTCAAAGATGAGAACGCGTTCAGCCACTGAGCCTCTGGTCAAAAACGGTCTAACGGGATTGTTACCCGTTCCTGTAGCAGCGGCTGCTCTAATGTGTTGCTTCTGTTGAACGGTCAATTCAGGATGGGGCACTTGTTCCAATCGGGGCCTAGGCGAATTGATCCTGGGACCCCACCTGGACGAGGACAAAGAAGACGATATGGTGGTGGTGGCGGCGGTGGCGGCTGCGGCTGCGGCTGCGACGGTGGTGGTGTTGTTGGTAACATTGGCGGTGACGGTAGTGGAGGTAGTGGTGGTAGTAGTAGTGGTGGTAGTAGTAGTGATGGTGGAGATCGTTGTCATCAAATAAACTTTCTCATGTTTGTTACTGTTCGATAATTCAAATTTTGTCCTGGTGTTCGAGACTGGATGATGGTGATCCGTGGGAGTGAATGAGCTTGTCGTAATCTTTTCTTCTTCGAAACGCTGCTGGAGTATCGGAGGATTCTGTTGGGCCGCTCTGTATCGCACTTTGGCATAGTCGACTATCGACATTGTCGTGAGATCGTCCTTGTTCAAGGACTTGCAGCATAGGTTTGAGGGGATCGTTGAAAGAGTAGCGGTGGTGGTGTCGGCGGCGACGACTGTGACGTTTACATTGGGTGGCGGTATCGTTGTCGATACGTTGTTGACCATCACGGCTGAGGCTGGCACATAATTACCAACAGCAGCAGTAACAGCAACGTGATCATTGCTGGTGGTACGGGGGGCACTTGCGTGACTACTACTACTACTACTACTACTACTACTACTACTACTACTACTAATACCATTATTGCTACTGCCAGCACCAGCTCCAGTATGGTGGTGATTGCTACTACGATGATTGTGCCCGAGTATGATGGGCTTGACCACTTCGACCTTGGGTTTCTCTCGTTTTATAGCAGGTTTCTGTCTAGCGAGACTACCAGAACTCGGTGCTCTTTCAATCATTGGTTCCTCCGCGATAATCGAGCCTGTTTTCAGCGCGTTTATCAGTCTCTCCTCTTCACGGGCTACCTCATCCAGGTAAAGGCTTGAATTTGAATCTAGATTGCTGGAAATCTTAGCAAGATGCTTCTCCTCTTCTTGCATAGGGGTGCTAATCACCAATCTTAATTCGTTTTGCGAGTTTCTAACAAAAGAGCAGGATGGTGATGGTCCATTACCACTAATACTACCTCTGCAATTAACATCACCACCACCACCACAACCACTACCGTCACCACTATCATTACCATCGCCTCCTCCTTCTCCGTCAGATGTTGTTCTCTTAATCTCGGTGGTAGCCAGTAATAACTTATTCTTCAACGGCCACGTGGCGTGGCCAGTATTGCAAACATCACCACTGGATTCTTTATCGAAAGATGTGGGAGAAGAAGAAGGAGAAGGTGAAACAGTAATAGCAGTAGCAGTAGCAGTAGCAGTAGCAGTAGCAGTAGCAGTAGTAGTAGCAGTAGCAGTAGCAGTGGCAGTAGCAAGACCACAATTACTACTACAACCACTACCACTAACAGAAGGAGGGGAAGCGTTAACTGTACTGTTTAGCCTTTTCTGCTGAACGAGAATCTTAGAAGGGGTCGGATGAAGATCAGCTGGGAAAGTAGTTTCGATGGTCTCGAGAAATATCTCTCGATGGTGCGAACCAGGTGTTTTTGCAGAGATTTGCGGTTTAACGATCTGTGAAGGTTTATTGGAGAACTGTGGGCAAGAATTTTGTTTGGTGGAAGTGGTAGTGATAGAGCTGGCACCAGCACCCGCAGTACTCTTGAGAGGTAGAGAAGTCGCTGCTTGTTGCTGAGTAGAATTTCTCTCAAATTTTTGTAAAGCAAATTGAATGGACGAAGGCAGTGTTTTGGACGGTGATCGTTGCCTGGAAGCGGCTATCCTTGCTTTATCTTCGACAACGAAATTATTAACCAGCTTTTCGAGATTTCCGTTATCCAAATTTGGTGCTTGCACCAAAATATCAGCAGCAGTCGCGGTGGTGGTAGTTGCAGCAATGGAACCAACGCTAGAGGTCATTTTGTTGAAACTATTGGTTACAGTAGTCGAATGGGAAGTGGCGAGTTTAGCGGTAGCAGTAGTGGTAGTAGTAGCGGTGGTCGTGGCAGCGATAAGAGAAACGATCGGTGTTAGGGCGCTACCAAATTGATCGGCAGCAGTGGTGTTACTGTGGCAATTGAGTATCTCTGTAGGTGCCAAACCCTGACTCTTCCACGTCTGGTAAATCGCTTCCGCGTGATCGCTGATCTGTTTGGCTATGGCAGCAATGTCCTCCTCCCCGGAAGTCGTTGAGGTTTCCGTCGGGAATTTCCGGCGTAGGTCGTGCTTCGCAGTCGCCGCCATATCCAGGAGACTCTGATAGACTCTACAGTCCTTTTCTCGCTTATTCAAAGTTTGGTGGTTAAATAGCCAGCCACTATTTTGTTGGTCCTTCAATTCCTTTCGCTCTTCCTCTTCCTTCTCCTTCTCTATTTTTGCTTCGTGGAACTGACAACGATTTTTATTTAGATCGTGGTGGTTATCAAGAAGGAAGCTGATTGTCCGTCTACCAACAAGATGAAACGATCGATCGAGGACCAACTCCACCAAATCTGGATTATTCTCCAGGGGGACAAGATTTATGGGGATGGCGTAGCCAAAGTGAATGGCCTGGCAATCAATCCGCTTGTTGATCGCTCGTCGCGTCTCATTGACGAGACAGGCATTAAGATCAGGACGGTGGATAGTGCTGGTCGGCCTAGTAGTGTCGATGGTTGCCGGTAAAAAGAGCTCACGTTGACTCGCGCAAATCCGGTGCTCGGTCGCTTCAATTTCTATCGCCAGTTGATGGTCGCAAGAGCGACGCGTCGATGTCGTCGTCGCCTTAGCTTTCGCCGCCTTTACAGTTGTAGTCGTCGTGGCGGTGATGGTGGTGGTTGTTGTTGCCGTGGTTGCCGTAGTCTCTGCGAATATGGAACGATTCGTTGCCTTCGCTACCGTTGGCATATCTCAAACTAACCACTTTTGGTAGCAATGTTTTCCTCGAGACGCTAGTAAACGCTCGTCTACTAGAAGCAGCGGCACCTCCTTTTCATCGTGCAGCATTAGAATCTTGGAGAATCTAAGGGATCTTCTCTTCATGGTAGAGTTTTTTTCGAGGGCTGAAACCCTCCTCCCGTATTGTCTGGAAGGAAAAAATATAGAAGAAACGCGCAACGTCAAAGTCTAAGGTAGCAACTTTGTTGCTTTTGTACGTTTTTGCATTGAGGTAGCACAGTAGAAAGTAAGAGTAGGGCAGTAATAGCAGCAGTCACTGCTCTCTGTTCGTGTTGGAGGTTTTTCCTTCTCCTTACCTGCCGATTGTTAATGAGCTTGCGAGCGTGTTTTGAGTGTTTTCCGGCACGTTGCGATTCTAGCATTCTATCGTAGAGAGCAGCCAGTATTAGTCGTCGGCAGCAAGCAATCGGAAAGAAGTTCTCGTTGCCTTAGGCACGCGTTAAACCTCCCTCACATCTGAAAAAAGAAGAATCGCGCTTTCATCATCAGTTGGCTTGCGATTCTTAGGCTTCGTGTAATTTTTACTAAGGAAAAGAAGAGGAGACAGGTATTTAATGATGTAACAAGCGCGCAAAGTAAGCACAGTGACAAACACGCGTTTATTTCTGTATGTTCTGTAATATTAGACGTGATGCAGTCTAAGTAGAGGAGGAAGAGGAATAGGTTGGCGCGAGACGCCTGGAGAACTTGTGGTATGCGCCACGTGCCAAGTGAACGGCTGGCTGGCCGATCAGTTTGCTCGCAAATTCGTTTTCAATCTGGGTGTTGTGTAGAGACGCTCTAGAATGCACCGTGTGCTGTGGAGAAGGGATTTTGCTCGCAAAATAATGAATCCTCGTAGAAGAGTCGAATCTAATCGAATAGAGTCTCAAGTAGAGTAGAATAGATCTCGTATGATGAATACACCACACAAAAAAAAAAAAAAAACGATTCGATGGACCGGTCTTGGTCTCTTTTGCATTCTCGTTCTTCTACTTCCTCCCATTACTCCCACGCGACGATTAGAGAGAATCATTGAATTACTGTTGGAGAGGATGATGCGTCCTTTTACTTTTTTTCCTCTCTACCTTTCTCTTACCTTGCTTTATAAGGATAGTTTCAAAAGGAGGAAGAGAGTGAGAGATTAGAATGTTAGGGTGCAGAGAGCAATAGTGAAACCGGACGTCACCCCCTCCCCTCACCTTCTCATTCCGTTTCGCACGTAGGAATGGCACGCGTTTGGCATTGAGATTGAGTTACGATTGAATCGCGATTGAATCGTCGATTGCAAAAGGTAGCAGTGGTGAGGTCTCACTGCACACGCGTCGCGTGTGGGTCGTAGTGTTTGTGCAATTCTCCGGGCAGGGTCTATAGAACCCAAAGAATGCATGACAGAGAGAGAGAGAGAGAGAGAGAGAGAGAGAGAGAGAGAGAGAGAGGGAAGGAGAAACTATTTTTTCCAAAAATTTCGCTGATACTCGTGCTATCTTTGTTTTTAATGTTACGATGGTAAGAGGAAAATAACGATACACGCTAGGCTTGAGATAATTAAATTGATCATGAGAAATAGTGCTAACGAGATAAATGGTTATTAAGGTCAACAGCAATGGTAGCAGAAACAAGTGGTTGATTCGCCTTAAGAAAAGTATAAAGGAAAGAAATACAAAATAAATACTACTAATCTCTTGGGGGCGAATCAGGTGAGAACCGAAGGGAATTTTGTGAATCGTTGTTTGTGATAAATAGAAAAATGGAAAAGAGGAATGATAGGGGCAACTCTATCGGGGTTCTCGTAGATTGAGAGAGAGAGAGAGAGAGAGAGCGAGAGAGGACTCGCAACGCAGTCTTCTCATTGCCAAATATGGCTGGCTGTGATATTCTTAGCATCGGTTCGAGCACGAACCACGAGCAGAAAAGCCGACGGACACGGCCGAGTCGGCAAGAGCCATCACCACCACCGATCGTCGCAACCGAAACCGCGACTATAACCGCAAGCACAGTTCCATCAATGCAAAACTTACTGCAAAGAGGAAGAAAAAGAGGAAGAAGGATAAATTATATATGCGAATTGCACCAGTAATATAGGGAATGATAGAGGAGAAACAAACAGAGATACCCCCCCCCCTATTTAGCCACTGAAACAGCAAGGAATTTCAGTTGAATTTTATTTTTGGCGAGGAAGATACTTTTCCTTCTCGCTTTTGAAAAGAAAGGCAGCAAAGCGGCAGTAATGACTGTGGTGACACGACGATGACGACTGGGTGGAGTGCTACGGCAATGGCAACTGCAACGATAAAGAACAAGACACGATGCTCTTTATAAATTCTGTTCCGAAGATACACGCCCAGCCAAAAGCACGTTATTTCGGGATTTCCATCGCAAAATTTCACCCTCGTCAAGACAGTGTGTGGAATGACTGTATATATGTACGTTAGCGCGCGTATATTTATGCGAAAGGAGGAAGAGGAAGAGGAAGAGAAGATGAAGAAAGAAAGGAAAGGGGGGAAGGAAGGAAATTCCTTCGAATCGAAACAAGTTAGTCTTATTAAGAGGAGAGAGGTGAGAAAAAAGTTATTGATAAAAATTGATAAATTCCTATCGGATAATTGACAAGAGAGCTTTTTAAAGCCAAAGAGAACTGGCGGAAGAAGGGTTGGCTTGCTGATTGCTATTATTGGAAAAAGAGTCTAATAAAATTGCGGTGTGGTGAGGTAAGTAGAAAACGATGCTATACACATGGGCGCGCCTACTTTTCCATTTCTAGGTCAGGCAGGCAGAGCAGGTTGTTTCAGAAGGATAGGGGTGGGTGTGGTGTGGTGGACACGCCACTAAATTGCCAATCGCAAAATGATTTATTGGTAGAGTTAATGGCGAAAACTCTTTTACTTAATAGAAAAGTATCATCGTCAACGCCATCGTCCTCGCCGCTGTATCGCGTTAAAACCCGTTACCCTTTCTACGAACTTTGTTCTTTTCAAAAGGGCTCAAAACTATAATAAGGTGTGCAAGGTCGAACTGGAGAAGGAGAGATAATGCCTGAATAAAGTAGAAGGGGAAAAAAAAGAAAAGAGAGATCTTTACACATTATGTTAATAATAGGTGCGAAATTAGAAATATTAGAGAAAATGGGTAGCATTTTCATTCGAATCAAAACTTTTCCAAGGATAAAGATGATCTTTCTGTTTTGTTTACAAAATGCACGCCTGTTACTGACTTTGAAAATAAAATATTTTAATTAATCCTTAAATGTTTATTAAGGATTTGTATTTTCATCAATGAAACCAACAAATCTTTCTCCCGAGAAAGGCTGAAACACTGAAGGAGGCTCTAACCGAATAAAATCTCGCCCTTCTCTGAAAATGAAAATGAAAATGAAAATGAAAACGCGGAAAGGAGTTACGTATAGAACAGCAGTGAGAGTGAATGGATCGATGAAAAGCGTGGAGACGGGATGCGATGCGACGCGAAGCAAAGCAACGCAGCAGACGCCATCGATGGAAACACCTCCACAAAATTGGGGATCATTACTTATTCGACATATTTATCTCTTTATTAATTCATCCAATTATCATTTATTCGTGAAAAGAAAAATAAAGGTAAAGATCTTTCTTTCTTTCTCTCTCTCTCTCTCTCTCTCTCTCTCTCTCTCTCTCTCGATCGACTCACCAATCCGAGTGAGTATGCACGCGCGTCTATGCACCGTGTGCGTCCAGTGTATGTATATAAAGAAATTTGCAAATCTAGGGCAGAGTTTGATCGATAAAGGTGAAAGAGCGTGTCTCTAAGGTTTCCAGGAATTAGCCCTCTCCATCTCAACCGCGCCCGGCAATCTCTATCTCGTTGCCTTTTATCTTGTTCAGAGGACTGCGTAATTACAATGAAATCTAATTGCTATATAGATTCTACATACTTTGCACTCCTTTTATCAATGTGTCAATGCTATGCGTTCTTAATCATCGTGTATAAAGAAACGTGCTGTATGCGATTATGGAAAGCACAACGACAAATCAGTCCCATCCATCCCTAATAGCTTCCATTTATCCTGTTTGACTAAAGGTAACGATACTAAAAGTATAGAACCCCCTACCTTCCTCATCACATTCTTCTGCACGAATTTATTTCATCAATGTGTCTTTATTGATTATTAATTATTACCTCTTTGCATAAATCTTAGTTGTTTACTAAACCAAAGGTCAAGGACCTGGTTTTACTACTGAATGACTGCTATTAACGCTCTCCCACCTCTTTCTATTATAACACTATTATGACAAAAGATAAGACAGCATTTTTTAATTTGCAAAATTTCATATCTGAAAAAAAATATTCGACAAATATTTCAAATAATAAGAATTAAACTGAATAAATTTGTCTCTAATGTCAATACTTCATACCGACATGCCTCGAAAACTATTAAGTTAGATAAATGTAAGAGTAAACATACGTAATAGATAAAACAGAGCCTTAATATTTTTATATAAAATCATGATATTCAACGATTCAATTTGTTATATGATGTTTCTGTTAGGTCTTTTGCATTTCTCTTTAGTTTTCCATTTCCTTTGCTCTACATATACGCAAATGGTCTTTAAGAAATTTATTTATACACGTAATTGATATATTATACGAGCAATTATAATTCAATTTATTCATTTATATAACATTTCATTTAATCATTCATTAACAATTAAGTTATTAAATGTAAAAAAAATCTGTAACAAATTCTTTGAGTCTATTTTTTCGCTTCTTTTTTTAAATTTAAGAATTACAAAATCATAATGTACTAATTTTATAAATACTTGCAAGTCTTGAAAATTAACGAATGAAATGAAAAGAAAAATGACAAACTGGTTAAAAATACTTTTTTATAGAGGATATGTAAACACACGTAGAAAAAGATGAAAAGAGCATCTTCAAAAGGTAAGAAAAGAAAAAAAAATTAAATAGAGATAGATAGATAGATAGATTAGATAGAGAGAGAGGGGGGGGGGGGGGAGTCTTTCTCTTGCTCTCTTCTTATTTTTGCAATTTTGAGCATAAAGCAAGATTGTATTAAGAGAGAAAAAGAATGATTAGACGATATGTAAGAAACAGAGGCTTTATTCGTCGAGGTTAGGTTATACGAAGAAACAAGATAAGCAAAACTTTAACATGATATTTGTTAGTGAATTATCGTTAAATTGTAAGAAATATTCTCCAAATATCGACCTACCTTAATACTTTCTTCCCTTGAGGATGATTTGCGAAAATGTCGAAAACTCGATGAAAATCACTGATATCACTATATATCTCTCGGGCATCGCTGGCTGGGCCTTTGATATCACACAGAAATCACTCTCCGAATAATATTGCACATTACGCAGCCATGTATTGTTCGCTTTCTTCGGGAAATACTCAACAGCAGTTATCACTTGTAAGCTTAATCATAAATTCACGAGAAAAATGCGAAAAATCAAATAATAACGACACATCGAGAAACTCCTCGAAAATACACCCAGACTCTTCAAAACCCAGTAATGGACTGCCACCTCTTGTAAAGCGACTTTCGCCTGAAACAAGAAGGAGAGCTCTGATTGGCCGACCACAATTCGAACAGCCAATCACAGTCGACTAGCTTAGGACATTGACCCCCACCACCACATGTTTCTAGCCCACGTTCACCATAAAAAATACTTGTACGATCACTGTATCCGATGGAAAACCTAAAAAATGAATTCAAAATGATCATGCTCAAAATCTTTTCCTAATTTGGCCAGACCCAACAGCTCATTTTTGCAAATATTTACAGTTATGCTACCAAATCAATTAATTGCGCATGCGTAACGTCTGTTGTCATAGCAACAAAAATATCAGCATTTTGCAAAAATCTCCATACTTTTACTGTTATTTATATATTTATAGTATTATAAATTAAATTATGAATTTTTTATTCGCGATCCACTATGCTTTCATCAGTCTGTTATAGGTCCATTTTAATTATTCATTGATTAATTCGTAAACTTTGCCCCTTTTTTTATTCAGATTCACAATTGCTACTTTATATAGTCAGAAAATCTTGAAAATCTTAGTTCATTTATTTAATTTAAAATTATCAATAAATTGATCAATCTTCCTAATCAATTCCTTTACGTTTAAGAGATTTGAATTACGGCAACAATTCCTTTTTTTATCCAATTGTTTCATGCAAAATCTAAAGCAATCCAAATCCCCTTCATTTGCCCAATTGTTTTATATACCTTAATAATTTTTTCTTACCGACATTACTAGTTGATTAATTCTAATAAATTGTGTAATTAGTAAATTCAAATAGTGTCAGAAAGAGCAATTGCCATAAATCCATTGAGATTAAGTGTGATATTCCATGTATACACAGAATATTTGATATGACTTTATTTATTGCATTCGTTGAAACTTTTACACAAAAATTCATTAGAACATATAAAAGTTCAAGCCGTTGCACAAGTTGCACCGTTAAACCGTATACCTTACTTAACGAATCATCAAGTTTCGAAGGTGCAAAGCTGAAGAGACAAAAGGGGAAAAATTTATTTACTTATATAACTGCATTTAGAAAATATAATTTAATATTTCACATACACATAAAATATTCCTAAATAAGATTACATTAAGCATTAAAATTTATCAATCAATTGTAAAATGTGTTGTTGCTCTGCTTCTTTAGATTCTGGATCCCTATCGTCACCCAAATTACCAGCATATTCTAAGTAATGGCAAGGAAAACATTATTTTCAAATTAATTGCTATTAATAAATATATTCAGTAAGCGCTTAACATTTGTTACCTCTCATTATATGCCTAATAGTTTTAAGAGAAGCTCGTCTTTGTCCAAGAATTCTAGTCACGCGATGTTTCACTGCAGGTGTACAACCTGTACAAGCTTCCAAAAGAACATAATCCACTAATTGTAAGGTAAATAAGCCTCCTTCTAATCTTCTTAGATAAAAGTCTTCTTCATCTTCATCTTCCTGAGAAAATTGAAAATTTTTGTATATAAAATTTTTATAAATAAAATAAATTATTTTATACTTATTAACTTTTGCATTATTTTCTACTTCCTCCACTTTCTCTAAATATTTAAAATGAAGTTCCATTAAACGATCTATTTTCTCGAAATCATTCTCAGTAAATTTGCTTAATAATCTTTGACGTTGATAACCTTTGCAGTTTCTAAACATATTTGCTATTATTGATATTACATGCTCTGTAAAACATATTAAAATTTATAATAACATACATTTTCGAAAATATTACAAATAGATTACCTTCGTGCTCTTCTGCGGTAAGTATTTTTTTCCTATTTTTAGTTGGTGTTTTCATAAAAAGAGGAAAGATAGTTCTAAGACCTAGAATATCAACAAATTTATTACAATTTTCTTTCCCTTCTGGGCCACTCATCGCATGATTTAAGACCTAAAAATAATAATTAAATAATTAAAGAGATTCGTTTTAAAAATATCATTAAACTTAAGTACGAATCATACTCTAAGTGACCCATTTCTCGACATTTTCTTTTCTCTCAGCATTAAATTCATTAATTGTAAACCTTCACCACTTAAAAATCTATCTCTGTTTACAGGGACCATTAAGGCTGAGCATAATACATTAAACAAATTTTCCATCATCTCATGCTCATCAGTAGTTTGCGGATCATGTCGTTTATAATACTAAAAATCAATTTTTAATTACTTACACACATACATACATATATATATATATTTTTTTTTTGCTCGATTAATATACATACAGCTAACTGTTGTAAGATGATATCAATTCCATCTAGGTCACCAAGTAATGTACAATTTTCTGGTGTAGATTGCAATAAAATGGCCAAAAGTTCACTAGCATACAATTTATTTGCATCAAATGGCATTTTTGCTTTAATACGACGCAATAACCATTGCAATAATCCTTGCTTTCCTGCATCTATGCATAATTCAGGCTTAAATTCCATAAGGTTCTCAAAAATACCTAAAAATTATGTATATACACATTTGTGTATAAATATGAGTATATAATTTATTTACATCTTAATCAGAAATATTATTATTTAAATTTATGCTATGTTAATATGATTACCTAAAGTATTGTGAACTCCATCACTTTCTTCCCTAACAATTTCGTCTAGCCTTTCTAAATTCTGTACAAGTAATGCACACACTTGCTGCTCTAATAGAGCATCAATCAAAATATCTGCTCCATCTTGACTTTCATGCAAGGTATCAATATCTGTAAGTTCTTGTAGGAGATCAACAACACCAACCGCTATATCAGTATTTTCATGTGAAAGTAACTCGAGTAAAGATGGGACTGCACCTAACTCTACCATTAGTGGATACAAGTCTGGATTTGTGGCTATTACATGAAGCTCTTGAAGTGTTTCATGTAATTCAACCTCAGATTCCATAAATCTAATCATTTAAAGTTTTTATTTTTAATTTAATCTCAAAAAAATATATGTTTTCTTTCCACATTTACTTACTTTTCTGGTTGATCTGGAAATTTTACTCTCATTTCTTGATTTCGAAGAGCTCGTTTTTCAAATAAAAGAACCATTCTTTTCAAAGAAGCTTCGTCTAAGGCTTCTACCTCTTGTGCTTCTGTTTCCACATATTTAAGAATGTCCTGCTTTTCTTTTTCCGTTAACTGTGGTTCTATTACATCATTAGCTGGTGAAGGAAGAATAGATCTTATAGGCGTAGAGGGTTCGCTATATCTTATTGGAGTCACCTCTATGTCCCTTGTTCTTTGACGTGCATGATAAGGTGTTTTAATCACACGCTTTGCCTTTTTAGTATTTTCCCATTCATCTTCATCATCTTCATCTCCAGCTGCTGGACGTTTAGGAGTATTTGGTGGCTGTACATAATAAAAAAATATATAATTTTATTAAAAGAGAGGTTAGCTAAGAAACACTGAATAACTCTAATGTTCAAAATTTATTTAGTAAAAACTTAATTAATTTATATATGCCTAATATACAGAAAATATATTTTTAGAATATCATAAATTTACTTTATATGATAATAATTCACCAATATCCATTCTTTTCAGACAATATCGTAATGCGTTAATATGTGTCGACTTGTATCAGCCATTAAAAGCGTAATCAATCGGTGACAGGTAACTTATGAATGAGAGTATATATTATACAAATTTGTCGTCATTACCGTTTCCAGAGATAACTAATTACAATGAAAATTTTTTCTTGATTATCGTAATTGGATAATGTCAATAGATGACCAATTATAGTTGATACATGCATATCTTCTATCTTATTTCTAATGACAAAAATACTTTTCTCATTACATCACACAAATATTTTATATTATACATTTTCTTTCAAAACAACAAATAATATAAGAATTTATCACATTAATAATTTATTACAAAAGTTACTTATTTATAATTAATTAATCACAATAAATTGCTTATTCATTTATTCATGAATTTTCCTACACAAAGACTCTCATTGGCAATAAGTAGAGCAATAATTCTGAAGCGCAATATGATTATTTCTTTTAAACCTATCTTGTTCATTGAGTTAAGTTTAATAGTTATTATTAATATGTATAATTATTAAGTAAAATAAGATTTTTTATTATTTTGCATAGTAATAAGAGTTTATATGATAACATAATATATTATTATTAGAAGAACAAATTTATAATAATTTTTATTAATATAATTAATTAATAATTTTATTAATTTTAACGAAATATATATATATATATATATATATATATATACACAATAAATATTTTCAAGGCAATCGGATTTTGTATGTGTTTAATAAACGTGCAACACATTCGATTTTAAAGCGCTAAAGTTGTTTATACGATCACAGCATGACTAGTAGCTAAACCACTTGTATCCGCATCTGTCATTGATACATTAGTACCACGTGCAAATTGTATGAACAATTGCTCCAAAGTAGCTGATAAAACAGCAAAATCTTCTATACAATTAAATCTACTTCTTAAATAGTTCATCGTTTCATACATCTTCTCCCAAGATGCATTGTTTTGTACATGATACTCGAGGAATCCCTGAAAATCGTGAAATGAAACGTAAGACAATATTTTTTTTTATTATGTATTACAGGTGTCGATTACACCCACAAGTAATTACCAAATTTTCATCTCTAATTTCACACGGCAGTCTTAATTGAATAATTTGTTTTATCTCATTGACATGCTCCTCCGATCTTCCTGGATGTATCTTAATGTGAATGTTATAGCCAGCTCCAAATCGTTGTTTCAACTCTTCACTAGGACCAACGCAAACGAATTCTCCTTTCATCATTATAACAAGGCGGTTGCAAAGAGCTTCACATTCTTCCATACTAAAGCAGAATAAAGTGTATTTTACAAATTCATATTCTGATAATTATCCTCAACAATTACATGTGTGTGTTTGTGTGTGTAATGTACCTATGTGACGTAAGAATAATGGCTTGACCCGCGGCTTGACAAGATTGCAAAACATTCCACAATGACCTCCTCGCAGCAGGATCCACACCGGTGGTTGGTTCATCTAATAAAACTAATGTTGGACTTCCAATAAGCGCCATTGCTATATTCAAACGTCTTTTATTACCACCGCTATAAGTACCGCTGGGTTGTTTCATACAAGCTGTCAAGTCTGAAGAAGAATTTTTACGTGTACACATATACAAAGTAAATAATTTTTCTTCCAAAGCATAGTTATAATCATATCATACTCAGTCTATTTATCCATTTATTAACTTCCAACTCCACATTTGATTCCGGTATACCTCGTAAACGTGCAAATAATCGAAGATGATCAAATGCATTAAGGGATTTTATAAGTGCATCAGTTTGAGGACAGTATCCCATTTGAGCAAGGTACTAAAGGAAAAAGTATAATAATATGCATTATGCAGATAATATAACTCTGATCTAGTGATAATGTAAAATTAGAACTTACGTTCTTTCGATCAGAATTAATTTCCGATTTCCCTAAGTACATGATACCACTATTTGAAAACTCTTCTCCTGTTAACATTCGGAATGTCGTGCTCTTACCAGCACCATTTACACCTAATAATCCAAAGCATTCTTTTTCTTTTACTCTAAAACTAACTTCCTTTACGGCTAAAAGTTTTCCATAATATTTACTCAACTCGTAAACTAAAAATAAGTTTTTGTTCTCATCTTTCATGGGACTGGAATTATGAACATTTCCTAAAGTATTATGCTGTGCTCTGATTTCTCCTAAAAATTGTTCGTATATGTTATATAGATAATATTTTAATAATAAAACCCACATTATCATATATAATCGCTTACCCTCGTTTCTCTTCTGAATTTCATAATCAATTATTTCTTTTTCTTTCTTCACTCGCTCATCCATATTATTACTTTTATCTCTTAAAAATGCTTTCCATCGATTTGAAAATAATCTTTGAAATATTTTCTCTTCTAACATAATAAGTATAACAAAATATATAAAGGGTGTTACAGCCATATAAGTTACACTCTCTTCCAAACTTATGTCGCTCTCGTAGCGTTTAAGATAAGGAAGAGGATTTTCACAGTCTCCATTTGAACATTTCATATCTATCAAATTAGTAGATTAATAGCTATCTATAAATTATTAATTTAAACTATGATACAATACTTACCGCAACATATATCTTTATGGTCATTTGACTTCATACAAGAAAATTTTAATAGCTCTTCCGGCAATCGTCGACAACGAGCATTTTCTTCTGCTGTATTGTAAAAGGAAAGTAGCCCATGGAAAAAACTTATGTGAGGAATTAATCGTAATATTTTTTTCTGAATTTTATGCAATATCTCAAGATTACTAAAACTGGCAATAACTTGGTGTAACAAATATTGTATAATAGCTGAAAAAAGAACAACAACAAAAGTAAACACAGAGAGCAAGTACAATATTCTTTAATGTGTTATAAGTCATAAATTTAAAAACTTCAAGTCTACATCTATATAAATTAGGTTTTTTATAAAATATAATTACCAAGTCCAAGGGGCGCGACACTTAAAATAGTTATTACAGTGTTTCTCGATTTATTGAGGAAACTAAATATATACCCTAGAATCAATGCGTTAAAACCAAACAGTATCAAAACCAGACTTAAAACCGCTGTAGAGGAGAAGAAATAATATTAAATTAGAGATATTTCTTAATGACATCAATTTTTGTTGCAATTACTTACAGATTTCTCTGCTGTAATACATTCGAGTACCCAATATGACATCCATTATATATAATGCAGTAAGTACAATTATTATTGTAATTAAATAAATTAAAATATCCAAGATAAACATGACACCCCAATATAAAATACTAGTAACACCCGTCATTCGTTGAAGCTGTTTCACTTTTGTAGAAGTTTCAAGTAAAGGATGAACAGCGAAAAGGGCAACCGTACTGAAGAAAAACGAACAAAACACTAATACCCGTGGAAGCGTTAATTCTTCTACGTTAATAATTTGCGTAGAAGCCAGTGAAAGCGGTAGGAGCTGAGCAGATATATCTATGGAAAAATTAGCATCTACCATTTTTAATATAGTATTTGATATAAGATTCACTGTTAGCGGTACTGCATGCGACGCTATGCCAGAGTAAAAACCATTTGCAAAGACCTTGCCATCTGTATTATTGAATTCCGTAGATATTATAAGATTATTACGATAATCTACAATATCTTCCAATGAATGATTCAGTATCGCTGTTTAAATTAATTTTAATTATTATTTTATAGCACACACACACACACACACACACTTATAGAAGCAAAATTAATACTAACCATTAGAGACACTGGTATCTGTTATATGCTTTGCATAGGCTCCGAATGAATTTATAGAATTTTTATAAGCTACAGCAATAGTTTCATTATTAGTGCTATAAAATGATTTTGGATTTCTATACATATCTAATTTCAATGGTAAAATATTTAAAGATTGAATAGGCACACTATGGCCTAAAGCCATTATTATAATGGATATCAAAGGTAAGAATAACTGAAAACAAGACGTAAAAAATAATAATATACAGTAAAGTATAATTATTAATGTTTTAGATAGATAAAAAATCACTTACAATCATGAATAAATTTTTTAAATTTTTCTTAGTATACGTTACTTTTTTGTAGATTAATGCCAAAAGTGTTTGTTTGTATAATTGCCATTGCGTTAACTTTCTTGTCGAGGTTTCGAGTAATTCATTTAAATGTATATTATTATCTTCCTTTTTAATAATCCTGTAAAAAATGTACACATGCATCATTTTTAAATATTATATTTATCATTAACATAAAATATAATAAATATATAAAGAAAATATCTTTATATAATTACTTTAGGAAAACTTGTTCAAGTGTAATAAGGGATACACTTATTCCAGTGACACCTAATTCCTTTTTTGTAGTTTCAACATAATCCAATGATTTAGGTAAAGATTCAGTATATGGTACGCTTAAAACAATTTTTTCACTATTAGCACTAATTTGTTCAGTGTTGGCAGAAAACTTACTAAGGACCTTTTCGCAACTACACCATGGTTCTGTTGACAGAGTGACTTCGATTCGCCCTTGACCTAAAAAGAAACGTAATTAATATATATATATATATATATATATATATATATATATACAATCATAATGAGTTCTATAATTAAACAATATTACCATGTTGTTTCTTTAAAAACATTGAAGTGCCGTAACTCCTTAAACGACCAGAATGTATAATTGCAATTCTATCACCGAGAGTATCTGCTTCTTCCATATTATGAGTACTGAGAAGAATAGTTTTTTCGCCTCTCATTTTCAATAATAAGTCCCATATATCTCGTCTAGTTTCTGGATCCATACCAGAAGTAGGTTCATCCAAAATTAGCGTCTAAATATAAAAGTTGTTAATTAGAAAATAAAATTATTTTAGATATATATATATATAGATATTAAAAGATAAAAACACTAATTTACACTAGCGTTCCCAATTAGTGCCATTCCAAGGCACAGCCTTCTTTTTTGTCCTCCGGATAACTTATCTGCCACAAAGTCTCTTTTCTCTGTTATTTTCAGTTTTTCAAGTAAAAGGTTTACTTGAGATTTTACTTCGGTCCTTCGCATATTTTTTCCTTTTAACTAATTACCATACAAAACTTTAGTGTTCTTCAAGGATACTAAGTATTATAAAACAAAAATACACATATTAAATCTTACCATGCCAAAAAATTCTATTTGCTCAAATACATTTAAGTCAGGGAAAACCATATTTTCTTGAGGACATAGGCCCAAATCATTTTGAATAGTATCAAGGTCCGTTTTAATATTTTTTCCATTTATAAAAACTTTGCCATCAGTCTCACTCGTTAAGCCTATTATCAAAGGTATAAAACATTTATTTTCATTATCATCGTATTAAGAATCAGAAAAAAATTTTACCTGTCAGAATTGACATTAAAGTGGTTTTTCCTGCACCATTGTGTCCAAGTAAAGCAGTTATTTGCCCTTTATAAAAGTCTACTGAAATACCTTTTAAAGCATGAACCATCTATAGATAAAAACAAAATATTAATTACTTATATTGGAGTAATGGCACAAAAGGTACAATTATATATGTATTTGCTCATAAATATTTACAGATTTTCGTATGCAACTAGTATTGTAAACTTTTTTCAAGTTACGTATTTGAATTCCAGGTTCTAATATACCATTCGTAATTGTTTCAAAATCTTCTTGGTTTAAAGTTGTATAATCAAACTCTCCAGCTTCATAGTCATGATGTACTTTATTCTTTCTAAAAGCCTAAAAATTCATTGTTAAAAAAATCAGTTTTAAATAAATTAGAGCAATATATAAATATTACAAGGTTTACTGACTCACATCTAAGAAAAAAAATGGGCTTTTGCTAACTCCATATTGTCCAGGGAATAAGGAATTAAAATATATTGCTAGTAAAAAGTGTAAAATAGCTCCAAGAAGTGAAAAGATCATGATTAATCCTAAACTTCCACTGGTGCCATAAAATGGATTTCCCACAATAAATAAATTATTCCATTGTATTCCGATTACTATAATATGTATTTGCTTAATATTAAATTAAATTCCTTTTTTAATATTTGCACAATTATTATTGTAAATATTACTCACAATTAATTTCATATGCATTCAATTCTTCGAAAATCCTATATAACAATATATTGGGAAATAATATCCCAAAATATGAGAGACAATTGAAATTATTTTCACGTATGACAATTCGAATAAATGAAAAAGAAGCAGCATATACTATCACTATTACTGTAGTTACAAAACGTGCTATAATATAACAATATAAAATAATTATTAATTCTTAATTTTACATCTTAGCATACACTGAAAATGTAGTACTTACGTTTTGAAAAGTATGATGCAATATGAGTACCAAATGATAAAAGGTGTAACATATGTAAAGTCATTGCCAGCCAAAAAAGAAAACCATTTCCATAATACAAATAAGGCTCAACATTTGAAGATAGAGTATTTTGAAATAGTATTGTGATTGGAATGATATATAAACTACTGGATATTACACCACTTAATAGCCAACTTAATAAATTTTGATATAACTTTACTCCATTCATTGTCATTAAAACCTATCAAACAATATAATGCGTAACAGCCGTGATTATATCAATATAATATTAGCAATATTTACTTACAATAATACCCAGAAACTTTTCTTTTGTTACAAAACCAATTTCATTACATAATGGAATCAAAAATGCTATAATAGCAAAAGAACTAGCAATTTGCCTTAATATTATATCCTTTTCGTCTATTCTTACATACGGAGGATAAGGCATTTGCTGTATCGACATCTATGAATTATAAAATGTAAAGACTTTAAGAATGAAATAAAAAGAATTGTATTATTGAATTTTTAATATTAAAATAGACTTACAAAAATATTATTTGAAAATGCAGGTGCGCTCATATTTATAAGCACTTGATCTACACACATTTGTAGTTGCACAAATGGTACATATTGAAAGTATGTATTTGCAGCAAATCCTAATTTTTCTCCTAATGTATTTTGATATAAGTCAACTGGCATTATTCCTGAATGTCTGATTTTATATTTAAAACTTTTCATTGTCGCATTAACCTTATATTGCTCAAATACTATTACCAATACTTGACTAAATGCTTCTTCAGCTTTTTGTCTGATATAAGTTTTTATCATATCTTCCTCTGTATCAAATCCTATTGCTGCAAAATATCAGAATCCTTGTGAATATTTTTTACTAATATTATTTCAGTATTATTTGTTTTTTTCTAGTCATAAATACCTGGATTTGCAAGAGTTGGAAAACATGTTCTCGTCTGATTTACAATTCGTTTTGTATCTTTATTATTTGGCACAAAATACAAATGGGTATAAGTAATTTGGATACCCTCTTGTAAGGATGTTTCATTTTGTATAGGATAATAAGTACTTTCAGATATTTTAATTGGTGGCTCAACACTAAAAGCTCTTACTGCTTGTGTTAGTAAGAACAATAAAAATGGTATTAAAATTTGATAAAACAATATCATTTTCCAATATCTCTTGCGTACAATAAAGTTTTTGTACATAAGTAAGCCAAATATCCTGCATGGCTCATACATTTTTAATTAAAAATGTCAATAAAAAACCCTATGGTCACAGGTGAAACAAAAGTTGTAAATTAGTTAGCAATATTGACTTTTATAAGTGGTGCATATGTTTCATAGTTTTAAAATACTCACAAGGCCTTGTAAACATGTGCAATTACACTTAAAAGGATTATATGTGATTTATATTTCCTTTAAATATCTAATGACACATTTGGTTTGTTTATTTATAATACATTAGGTAATATTTTTATCAATATTTTTATGAAAAGAAACTATGATTTATTTTAAAAGTTGAAACTTTACTTTAGAATGAGTA
The DNA here is from genome assembly GCA_037305995.1 of Sclerodermus sp. 'alternatusi'. NCBI lineage: Eukaryota > Metazoa > Arthropoda > Insecta > Hymenoptera > Bethylidae > Sclerodermus > Sclerodermus sp. 'alternatusi'. Next base: position 559,689 of record CM074558.1, on the reverse strand, counting down.
ATCTATTTATTTAATGAAAAAGAGAAAGACCTAATTAACGACATATAATGGTGCAAACATTAAATTTGTAAGTGGTAGGTCTCTTTTGTGAGTTTTTTGAATTCCAAACCTTAAAATATCCAAACTCAATAACAAAATAGCTAATGGAAAATTTGAAAAATGCTACAAAATTTATATCACGTACATACATAAGACAAAGTACAATTTAAACTTTACTGAAATCATAGAAGATTTATCAAAAACGCCAACGCGATTTTATCATTACCATTTTATTCTATCTTATCTAATCTATGAAAAAGGTTCACGAATATTAAAGTTCTTATTGTTTTCTGGGTATGTATATAGATAAATTTAATTCTACGAAAGTGTCATTTATTAGTTGTCAAACACTTCACTATATAGGAACTTTGATAAAATATAGTGAAATTCACTATATCCTAAACTGATTATTTAGTTGGTAACGATTCTGTTTCATGAAGGTTTGCCCTCTGTTAAGAATATATATATTTATCTGAATATAGCTACTTAATAAAAGTGTATAACTTTATGCTGAAAGTTGATGACGTAAATGAACTTTTATGACGACAACATATTCTCACATAACTTTAAGTTTGTATTTGTAAAACTAATCTGATCTGTGCCTTGTTAGGAGCTGTCGTCTGTTGTCTATTCATTTATTGTCCTTCAAGGAATAAAAATAAACATTTGGTAAGTAACCAACGGGTTTTACATAAGTCTCCATATGATTTGATTTTTGTTATAAAACAGAATTAAGAAAAAAACTTAAATAAGTTTTATTCCTTTTCGGTTAACTTTAACCTTAAGTAATCAATTTTACTTTAGAAAAAATGTAACTCTTATATTTATTAAATACAATATATAAATCAGTATTTAAAGCCTTCAAAATTTAAAATCTTCTATTTGGTTATCACAGTTTTTATTATATTTACTGATTACAGACGATGCAATGGACTGTAGCAATAATAAATCAAATGAGACTCCATCAAAGGGGAATTTACCAATGAATGTCTCCAGTCCAGAAATGTTTAATAGTGATTCTGAAAATGAAATTGATGAAACAATTGATAGAAAACAAACAAACAATGATGCTTTAACAAAATCAAGTACACAATTATCACAAGCAGAATTAGTTAATAATTCTGACAGGTATTTATTATCTAGAATTAATAAATTGTTAAGCGGAGTACCACCACCACCAAAACACACAATTTGCCAACGTGATTGTACAGATATTTTATATCAAATTCATAAAAATCATCATTTATTTTGGGCAACTTACCAAATATCAGGAAAAGAAAGAGATAACAATTCTCCTGGAAAGGCTAATGATGTAATTACTACTATTACTACTACTACTACTACTACTACTATTAACAATAATAATAATAATAATAATAATAATAATAATAATCAACGTACAAGAACTGGTTCAAGAAATTTAACCAGTGCTTTTAATGCGTGCGATGTACAAAGTAGTACATCCACTAGTGAGATATGTGTACAAAATAGTAATAATAATAGTAAATTAAATATAGATAATAATAATAGAAGCACAAGATGTTTGTTAAGTGCGACTGAAGATACAAATAAAGGAAATGTAAATAGTGATCCTAAAACAAATGAGAGTATCAAGACACAGGTGTCGCTCAAACTCTCTCAAGATGAATCGTTTCTTTTGTATAATACTGTTAGTGAAAAGGAAGTAGCAAATATAATATGGCCCGAAGTATATTTCCATAAATTTCATGGAATACAGTAAGTAAAGCATTACCAGAAGAAAGTGTTTATTAAGTTAATAATGTTCTAAAAATCATTATAGCTTTAATCGAAACAAATCTATCGAAGAATTTGAAAATTTAACTTTAAAACTATGCGAGCGATATATTGGTGCTGAAACACAATCAACTTGCAATGTGTGGTTTTCAAAACAAGAGTCAGGAAGTGCCAGGAAACGAAGTCTCTTAGCAAAGCGGGAAAATGGGCAGAGTCCAGGAAAAAGGTTAAATCATTTAACCAGAAGACGACGTACATTCTCAAGTGCTAATTTACAAGGATTGGGATTAATGGATAAGAAACAATTAGTTTTGAATATCAGGTAAGATGCGCGCTAATTATCCACGAAGGATATAATAATATAATGTGTGTTCTATTGTTTAAAACAGGAAACCGTCGCTTAAGAAAGGGAAAAGCCCGAGGGGAAAAAGTCCGAGAGGTTCGGCTAAGAAGAGAGTAGTGCGAAAATTAACCTTGGATGGTGTAAGTCCAAGAAAATCTAAATTAGAAACATCTAAACGAGCGCTTTTTCAAAGTCCACCTTCCGAACGAGCTGGTCCTAGTAAAGTTTTGGCTGGAATTAATACGAATTCTCATACAATAAAAAGAGTATTGTTTCCTACGCCGAAGAAAAAGGAGAGCGACACTCTTGACGTATTAAAGAAAATTGAAGAGACTAGAAAACGGAAGTCCGAAGATGAATTAGAAGGACATCGATACAAATGGGCAAAGAGCTTATCCTTTGGTTGTACTCATGAATTTCAGAGTAATTCTATTTCTTATCCACAAGAAAAACATTCTACGACTCATATAATTTCTAAAGCAACAGAGACATTCAATCAAGGGAAAAGCGAACTAAGCGATGCTCACAGAAAGGTTCGATGACCTTAATTAAATTAAATTTGTGAGACGCTCATATAAGTTTTCACTGTACAATAATACTGTATTATTAATATATTTTTAATTTTTAGAAATTGCTCTGGGCCGTGGCAGAAGCTCTACGAAGTAAAGGCATTGGAATGAATCATCCACAATTCAAAGAATATGCATCAAGTTTAGCGCGCACTGTAAAAAAATTCATGCCCGATCTTGAAAATCGAAATATACCGCGAAAGCCTGGCAGTACAACTGATCGTATGTTGAAATTAGCCAAACATCATGTACTTTTAGTTATCGATACAAAATCAACAAATTGATTATGTAGATTTTGCATTTTTTACTATCTAGAAAAAATATACAATAAAATATTGGAAACATTACTTTGGGAATGTTATCGAAACTTTTGAAATATATACAATGTCCTTTTCACCACTCTAAATACAAATGCATAACAAATTGTACTATATAACGTAATATACAGTTTTGTAATTATATATGTATATGATCATAAATATATTGTCTTCTTTTCAAATTAGTCTTCTTTTTTACTGGATAAACCATTGCAAAAATGAAAGGTTGCTTATTAACAATTGTTTAATTTTTTAATGTTTCTTTTGATTAGCAATAAAATATTATATTTTGCAACTTATAAATAGTTAGTGGTAAAAGATGCTTCTTAAATAAATAAAATGAAATAATAAAATAAAAAAATAAAAAAAAAAAAAAAAAGAAGAAGAAGAAAAAGTAACACGAGTAGTAATTATTTCAGAAATAACGCAGATATTATAATAAGTACGACTATACATTAGAACTATATATTACTTGTATGTATATACAGAATTAATAACAGAGGGTAAAATTAACTATTGTAATTGATACAATGCAATAGATAACTTTTCCTCTGGGCTTATTCTGCATTCTGTCGACCCACCCTTGCAATTACTTCATCTATTATTTGTGAAAGTTCTTTATTCTCTTTAGTTTTCTGTTCCACTAATTCCGCCAAAGAATTACTTTTAAGTTCCGCTTTTCTCACCATTGCATGCAATTTTACTGCTTCGGCCTCATGTTGCTTTCGTATAGCATCCAATTCTGAATTTGCTCTGAAATAAAGAGGTTGTATTAGCAATTAAGTCGTTAATGTGTGTGAATTTTTTTGTTTGTTTTAAATTCATTCATACTTTTCTAGTTGAGTCATTGCATGATTTTTTAATTGATCATAACGATTTTCCAAAGTTTTTATCGTCTCTACATTTTCTTGGATGCTTTCTTTTAAGACAGTTTCATTGCTTTTATACGCAAAAATAACTCCTTTTAAACGTTCATATTTTTGGTGCACGTCATTAAAGGCAGCCTCAGTATTATTTAAGTGATGATTTGCCATTTGTAATTCCTCCTGTAACTTCACTCTTTCCTGTTCCGAGGCTGTGCGATCTCTCTCCCTATCCGCGACTAATCGACTTATTGACTTTTCATACTCATCAACGACAACACTAGAATATACATATATATATATAATCTATTTAATCTTCTTACTCATATTTTTTCTTTCTATTTTTGGAAAAATAAGAAATGAAATCTTACGTCATTTGTTCCTTGCTTTTAATTTCTTGAGTCAATTGTGCCTGCAATTTAGAGATCTTCTCTTGGGAAGAAACTTTCTGTCGTTCTATTTCGGCTTCGTATTCTTTCTTCTGTTTTTCGATTTGCTCCTCTAATTGAAGTACCGTTGCTCTAACTAACTCTAATTCTTTTGCCATATTTATGTCAATTTCAGGCACTGGATTATCTTTAGCTTCTTGCGAGGGCTGTGAATACAATGAATTATATGTTAAAAAGTAATCATTTAAATAATTTTATTTATCTGACTTTTATCTTTTCTTAATTTTCCATTTAAAATACTAACACTTTTCTCTTGCTTTTCATCTGATTTTTGTACTGTACTTGGAATAGGGCTATAAAAGAGTAATCTGTCTATAGCTGCAATAGCGGGATTACGCTTTGGGGTTTCCACATTGGGAAGCGTAACATCATTTTTATCATTATGTTCCTCGCTGACGGGCTGATTATTGCTCTGTGGCAACATATTTGTGTCCGGTACAAGTGGATCGAACTTGACATATAACGATTCCGCCCGTAAGTCTCGAACTCGATTTCTTGTTGTACCTTTTGCAAGCAAGAAGTCGAAACTTGTAGGATCTTCAAAAACTGAAAATTAATAATTATATTGTGAATAAACATTCAATGGAATTAAATATAATATTCAAATGAGCTTATAATAACGAGAACTTACTTCCGCAATTAGCGTCCACGAATTGATCGCTATCTTCAGAATCCTTTAATGAAGAATTGGCTATATCTTGAACAACTTCTTGAGCTGCTAATTCAAAATTTTCAATATTATTTTGACCTGGCGCTACAAGAGAAGTGCTTTGTCTTTGTGGTTTAAAATCATTAAAGTGCTCTAATTCGCTCCCCGGTTCTAAAGTTATTGAAACATTTTCAAGATTTAAAGTGTCATCTAAACGATCAGTAATAGATGCTTCCTTCAAATTATTTATTGCTTTGTAAATGTAATTTGAAGTATTATTCTTAAGACTTTCGTTACTTGTGTAACAACCAGTTTCTGTTTGATGTATTACATTAGTATCGTCTAAATTTACTTTTGTATTATTCAAGTCTTGCAGACTGATAGTTTCATTTAATTTATCATAAGTTTGGTTTGTCTGAAACGACAAAATACTGGTCTGATCAAATTGTTTATCTCTATTCAAAATTATTGTTTCATTATTTGAAAATCTTTGCTCAAATTCTTGATTATTTTGAATAGCGTTTGTTTGGTTTACTTGCGTTTCACAACTAATATTTATAGTTTTATTAACTGGCAAAATAAATGTCTCTTCTCGTTTAATAGAAATTGCATCTAACTGTGTTTCTACAAATTCATCTTGATTAAACACTACTTCAGCTTTGTTACTACTAGTTCCTTGTATAGCAATATTATCAGAGAGCAAATCTTTAGTAGTTGGCGCTGATTCTTCGGTAATTTCAGCTCCTTCTGAATTAGATAACTGAATGCCCGATAACTCTTGCGTTAAACAGTAGGTGCCCTTAAAAATATTATTAGCCGGCAAAGGAACAATTACAGACTTTTCTGAATCTCTGTCTTGATCATTCCTATCTTCTTTCGACAAAGAAATAGTTGATATACTGGGCGACGAGGACTGATTTTCACATTTTTTTACCTCTTCCTCCTTATTTGAAGTATCGAATGATGGAACTGACTTCCCGAGCGAAGTGTTTAACGGCAGAATCGTAATTGTTTCCTTTATATGTGATTCAGATTGTGTTTCTTGATTGAAATCCCTTATGGGAATATCAATTGATTTTCCAAATAAATTGTGTTCCACGGACACATAAGGAATTAAAGATTTATTTTTGCATTCTGGTACAGTTACAATAGGCACATCCTCCGCAAGTATATTCGAAACTACAGGTTTTTCATTGATTTCTGTGAGAGACAGAACAGAATCTTTATCCAAATTCTGTGTTACATCGAGAGACGTTTCCTTATCAATAACTTGTGTTAGATTTGCAGAATTTTCAGAGACATCGTCGCAAATGTCCTTGGTTTGATCTATGTAAGAATCATCGGCCGCGGATAGAAATGTCTGGTCCTGACTTACATCTGGATCACTGCATAATTTGATATCAGCGCAAGCAAGGATAAGGTCTTCTACGCCAGGAATGTTTTGATTCACGTAAGAACAGTTGAACGTGTCATTTGGAGAACGAATATTAGAATCTAAGCATGCTCCACTGCTACTCTTGACGTTTATAGAATTGGTTAAACTATGAGCACTGCTCGCCGATGATAGACTCTCAGTGATGGATGGAGGTATGGATTCGACATCTGCGAATTCACGTGCGAAATGTACTTTGACTTCGTGCTCCGGGCTCTTTGACAGAGAAGACTCGTTTCCACTCTGTAAGTAAGAAAGAGTTAAGTTAAGAAATGATTCCATAAAATTGTATCTTTATTGAAGACAATAGAGAGACAACGTATTCTTATCAAAGACAATGCAACATTATATTACGACTTGTGCTCTGAATGAATAGAATGTCCAAAACGTATGTTACGAAATTATAACGTTTTTATTTGATCGCCGTCATAGTTACGAATGAATTAGGAAATTCATGATGTATTATACTTTACGCATAGACGAGATAGTTACAGAAAATTTTATAATGGGGCGATGCAAGAGCTTATTGATGTAGTCCATTTCCGTTGTGGTAACAAAAAATTGAAGGGTGAATGATTAAACAGCGATCGTCGTACACTGGGTAAATAAGATCTACGACGTGTGATCAGCTGGCTCAACAGTCTTGCGGATTTCGTTAAAAGAATTGCGCAACTATCTTGCTGTGGCTAATAATAAAATATCGAGGGAGAGAAAGGATTTTCCTTAGTAAAGCCATTAGACTCATTCAGATTTTTCTTGTAGCAAAAACTTTGCGTTGGCTGAACCTTTGCGATTATTTCTAAATGTTTCGTAAATCAAATATATCGCAATCAACAGCCCTACCTTACAGTGTTTACTATGCATATCAATTATATATGTAAATATATATGGTTTTATAATGAGATAATGGCCTTTCATTCACAAGATTCATTTCTTAATGAATTAATTTTATGATACAAGTGAAAGTGAATCATGATCAAAGTAAGTATTATCTGGGAGAACTGCATGCTGATTCGAACTGAATGTAACAAGAAAGGCGCGCAAACCGAAAGCGCTACTGAAGTGTGATCAATGAGATCCAACAAAAACCTTTTACATGTTTATATTTTTAATCTTTCTTTACTAATAATTGAAAACTCCCTTTCTTTCTCTACAGTTTTTTTTTTTATAATTTTAATTAGCTTTCACTATCTATCTATCTATCTATTTATCACGCAAAAATAAATTTTACAGTAAGACTTGTAAAATCTGTAAATATATATCATTGCTATCCATTTAAAAAATAAAAGGAATAATGGAACAACGCCATGCAAAATACTGTATAATAATGGCGCAACGTATCTAGATAAAGTAAAGATATAACTGGCGATATTTATAAAAACGAAAGAAGATCGATAAATGAATGTAGAAAACGCAGTTAAGATATTGAAGAAAGATCGTTCAAAGGATTTTAAAGACATGCAGAAACTAATGGGCAGAGGGACGATGACGGATGGACGGGCGGACGGACGGACAGACAGTCAGACAGACAGACAGACAAACAAACAAACAGACAGACATTCAGCAGACATACAAACAGACAGATAGGTAGCAAAGAGTGAGAAAGATTATATATATATATATGCATGTATATACACGTAGTAAGAAAGAATTCAAGCGAACATTTCCTTATTCGGAGCGATCTTGACAGAGCGAATACAGCAGACGCTAGTCGTCTTACTGGCATGACTCATTCTCTTCTTTCGCGTTAATGACAGAAAGAAGTAAGAGGCCTGTGATGATATTCTTTCTTCAGGCAATGTGCGGACACAAATCCAATATTTTCAAATAGCTCGATGATATTATATCTATGAGAATTCGAAAAATTTGTCTGGATCCTATGATAATGTTATAAAGTAATATTATACATTTCTGTGACGGTCGAGGACACGAGATTCTAATTTTAGTATAGCGCATTCTTGGTTCAAGTCGATATCAGTCGATGCACGTGAGATGCGCGAATGTGTATGAATGCGAATACAGTAGTTGCGGGCCATCGTCAGTAGTCTTCAGATAATGTCTCACCTGAAGCAGAGGTCAATGAGCTTTCGATGAAAATGTTTAGGTTTCACGCGCGAACCTGGTGCAAACACTGGATAGCAAAACACTTGACACGTTTCACAAGTGTGTTTGCGCCGTAAGATTCATCGCCTCCGCCGTGCCACGGCGATATCTACTAACACTCTCGTAGAACTTGGTTCTACAGTGGGATTGCGCACACGCCGTACAAGCATTATGCTGCTAAACACATCACCAACTATGGAAATGCTGGACAGGTTCCCCGTGTCAGAAAAAAGGATAGCATGGCGTGGCGCTATCTGGAGTGGTACAAGAACACTCTAAAGAAATCAAAGCCAAATTACTCTGATACTGCAGAGAATAATTGATGTATCTTCGACAACGCCAGAAGAACATATCTTGAATTGCTTTTATCTCCATCGTCTTCAAATTGTGCCTGTATGCCGATGGTACAAGGCATTTAAATTTCTCTATCTACAAATAACATTTATTTACATAAGATTTCTCAAAAACCTTGAATAGTTGAGAGATTTTCAATGCTATTGAAAATAGATTGGTCTACTTGTTCAGTTTGACCCTTTATTAATCGAACATTAATTTAAAGTACTGAAAGTACGCTCTCTTTCCACAGTTCTAATCAATTTAATTCACTAAAAAAAAAAAAGTGGAGTCAATGTAAAGAAGATAAGTGCAAGAGCGGTGAACGTTCTATTAACACGATCTTTGACTTCAAAGAATGATATTTTCACAAGAAGCCAAACTTATTTTTACTCCAAGGTCCTTCTGGAGATGTGTTTATTTATAGGGATATTTCCTCCAACTTAACGCAGAGACAGCAGCATAACGGAGGGTAACAGAAAGCAAAGGAAGAAAGGACGAAAGAAAGAACAAAAGAGAGAAATGAATTGTATGCTTCAAACTTGACTAGACGCGAGTACACGCATTATTACGATTAAATTGATTTACCTTTCTGAACTGAGCTTGTATTGACGATGAATTGTGAAGACTTGCAGTTATTTCTCGCAAGACGACCCTGGTTCCCTCTCGTACTGCACTCGAATTTTTTGGGCTTGACATTTTCTTCGTAGGAACAGATTTTTCCAATTGTCTCTTAGTAAATGATCAATGCTCAGCAATGTAGAATTCCTCTGATTTGCGAAATAAGAAAAATCTGTCTTAAAATAATTATCGGTAATAATCAATATATGAGGATATTACAAGTATTAAAGTGTTTGTTTGTTGTAGACTTGATTGCACAAAATATCAATCACACTCGTGATTACATCAAATTTCTCTTTTATTATTCACACTTTCCTGATTATTCCTCTATTAATTATAAGATATTATCGTCACTATTTTATAAAACAATAATCATACGCTATTATTATAAAGGTACAAATGAAAATATTATAACCGTTGAAACATGACACACACTACTTTTCATAACGGACTTGTGCGGTTTGACAAACTTGAATGCAAAACTGACAACCAATCAGAGAGCGCTTTACAACTTTTACATCAAATGATGGAGCCACTTTCTCCTTTTACTCATATGGCGATGCAGATTTCTGTATTTACAACTTTTAATAAACAAAATTCAAAACTTTCTTAAAATAAATTATTATAAATGTAATGTTATAAACTTTAATAAATAATTATAAACATAATAGAAAAACCCTTAAGTAAAAGAATATAAGAAGTATTGCATCTCTCTCTCTCTCTCTCTCTCCAAATATTTATTGTCAAACTTTTCATACAAATATGTATATAAATTGATGAGAAGTTATATATACGACAATTTTACTATAATGTTACTGGAATTAGACTCGAAAAAATTATTTTCTTTCTTTATAACGAGTAAATACATAAAGTTCATTCCGCTCATACACATTCGCCCGCGCGCATACACACCAATATACCATACACACACGCACGCACACCCCATGTTAAAATAAAAGTAATTATATAAAAGAATACTATTCACAAAGTTTTCTTTTTCTCAAAACTTATAAAATCTATTCTTTAAGAGCACTTTCTATAGAAACTTTAATTATTACTAATATCTATCCTGAAAATGACTGAACAAGATTACCTTATTCAGGCATATTAATATAATGTAATAAATTGTTATCGTGCATCACAGAAAAAAGCCATTTATGGCCCTATTTATCTTGGATTGTCTTGATACAAGGCAGTTTTCTTACATAAATGTCTATTGTAAAACATGTAATATTAAATTAATTGAACCTCGGTTACTTCATTTATCCTCAAAAATAGTTAACTTCTCTCGTACTACTAGCATTAATCTAAATTATAAACTTTATTGCCAATGGCATTCATTCAGAATGGTAAACGCCATCACATAAACTAATGTATGATTACTGTAAAATAGTTACCATACACTTTCATATTTGCACATGATAAAATATGTCTAATTTTATCAAAATTATTCATGAATTGTATATGCTTGTGAATTCAGGAATAGTTAAATAATGGTGTCTCATTCGTAGTGCAATATATTAAATAGATAATAAAATTTAATTTATGTGTACTTATGATGTAATTGTGGTAAATGACGTTGCGGTGACGGAGTATTTTTTTGACTACTAGAAGGCGGAGTTAGAAGACCACTTTCGTTTGGATTTTGTTGTTCAGATTCTGATTTAGTATCGGGCTCATTTATATCGGTTGGTATTTGTTGTTGAGCTTTTTCTAACATGTTTAGATCGACTACATGAGTCTGAATACGATGTGACTCATCCATTACAATATTAGGCACTGTTGCCCTCAAACCTGAACCCGAATGCGATTCACTCGGTGATATGGTGGATCTTAGAAGAAATTGAGGCCCTTCTTCCGCGACAGTTAATGCAAAAGGAGAAAGCCACTTGACACAGGGATTTAGTTGTTCCCAAGAAAGCTTAGACACCCTTAAAGCACACTCTCTTCCTTGAGTATGATAAACAGCTGCTGCTGCTATGTGGCTATATGGATATTTTAAGCTGCCCTCATCAAGGGTAGCCAAGTCTATAAGTTGAGCAGCTTGAGAGTACTGCAATCCCCCATATTGTGGATAAATAAATGCATTTGGACGAGACCAATCCCCTGATTCAATTTGCATATAAATATTTAACCAGCCTGGAGCAGTGAGCGGTGATAAATTCCATCCAAGTCCTTTCAAAATAATAAGTTCCATTCCTAAAATCTCTTCCTCTGTACATGCTCCATCAGTAACATAAGCAAATTCTGCAATTTTGGGTGGATATATTTCCTCAACCTATAAATTAAAGACTCTTGTTGTAATTTTGTTTATTCTTATCTGAATGTGTCATTTTCGAAAGATAAAAATAAAATAACATAAAACAAACCTTGGCTGCTATAAAGAGGCATGTGATTCCTATAAGTTGCAATTGATTTTTTGGTACATTTTGATGGATAGATAAATATCTGTCTGTGTAATCCATTGCAAGATAATAAGTTTCCCTATGTAGTTTATAAACTTCACACACTTCAATTAACCAGTCTAATAGAATAGCTCTCATACGAGGTTGCAACGAGGGATGCCTTTGAAACATTTGAGGATCTCTTTGAGTTACAGTCTTTTGGTCTCCTAGGCACATTAAAGACCATACTTGTGATCCATCAGCCCATGGAAACGATGGTAAGGGACTAGGTCTATTATTTGTATTATTAGATGTGGATGGAGTCAGGAAACAAGTTGCATTTCTTAAGTCTGACCATGTTGCAGGTTCTTGTTGCTCTTTTAATGGTGATGATTGGCACTGATTTGAACATGAAATTTCAGCTGATTGACTTATATTACAGGGATCTCCATTAGAATCTTGTGGTATTGACATTTTATTGGGTGGATATATATTTTCTGCGTCTTCAGAAACTTCTGTTATTCTTCTTTTACGCTTTAAGGATTGTGATCCAGCTTTGCCTCCCTGTAAATAGCTTTGAGATGCTTTTTTTTCCTGTAAGCTGTATACACAAAAATAAGGCAACTTTACTCTTGGACTCTTTATATTCTAGAAGAAAAAAAAAAAAAAAAAAGAAAAAATGAAGAAAAATATGAATGAGTTGGAAATTGAAAGAATTTTATTCGAAAACAATTCATTAGATAGAAACATATAAAGATGTAAGTTTATTTTACAAGTTGGATCAATCAGAAGTAATGGAGCTACACGTTTACATACACACATATACCTTATTTATTTGCAAAGGAAAAATCTTAATGTTAGGAAAGTGTAAAATCATTTAGAACCTATGGATTAACTTTTCAAGTCATTCTGAATCTGCTTTTCATTTTAAGAAGGTTATAAGCGTAAGTTCTCAGTAAGAGATTAATTAGTTTGTGATAGAGAGAGGAGAGGAGAGACGAGAGAGAGAAAAGAAGAGAGAAAGAAAGAGAGAGTAAGAGAGTGAGAGAGCAGAGAGAGAGGAGAGAGAGAGAGAGAGAGAGAGAACAGTTATTTCGAGTTCTTAAACATAAAACTAAAATAACGAAATTATCATCTATGCAAACACAAAACCTATTTATTTATTTTCAAATAACTAAATAACATGCTTTTCACACGTACCTTGACTGTGGCATCTTGTACGGAGTTGTCGACGTGTCCGAGGAATACTTGAGATATAAAATGTTATATAAATTAAATTATTATAACTGGCCAATACTTGAATCGAATGTTTCACTGATTCCTTTCATGTACAGATATCAATTTGGAGAGAATAAAATCCCAAAAATAACAGAAGCGCGCCAAGCTCACTGACTTTCGATCGCCATAATGTTGTACAACGTCTCCACTGGGTTTAATTTTATATAATATATATTAAGATAATATGGATGCAATAAAAATTGATAATATTAAAATGAATAACTTGAATATTCTCTGATATATCCTTGAACTGTTGAACGTGGGAAAAATAAATGAATAATTTATTAATAAAAATGTAAAATCTTGATTCTGGAGCGCGCGGGAGACCAGCGCGCGAAACAGTGACCAACCCCTGTGCTTATATTGCTTATAGTCTCTTGCACTGTAACGCCCTCTATAAGTATAACATAACCTCGCGTGAAAAAAAAATATTCCTCGATTTTCCGAGATTTCGTTGAAACAGCCTCCGGAGATTCGTCTTTCAGAAATAAACTCATAGACCTTTGCGATTTATTCGAACTTAAGAAGGCTGAAGGATCACGCACAAGCCATCTGGTTCACCTTCAGCTTCTCCCTCTTATTTCACGAAGTTAATTGAAAAACTGTTATTAACATTGGCACGGTATGTAGTTCTTTTCAGAAAAGTAACGTACTTGAGCCAAGGAAATTCATGCGAACGCAGGAAAGTGTAAAGCGATGCACTAAAATCTTGCTCGAGCTCCTCGAAGGGAAAGACATTTGCATTCTGCGTTCTCTGGGCAGCGATAACTTTGCGATTTGTCGCAACTTTTCGATAATAACAATTGGCTTGATTCACAGTGATTGACACGGCACTTTAACACTGAGTCTCGTCGAAAGAATCCGATGTAAAAGGAGATAATTCTGGCGGTATTTCACACAGTGAAATTGGCAGGAAAGTTTACGCTTTGGCGCTTCGCGGGAACGCTGAGTGGAGAAGCACCGGTTGTCGCTTTTAGGCGCCACTGTTGTCGGATTTTCCTCGAATCTGATTGGCCGCTACACGCGGCACAGCTGGCACTCAGCTGATCACTCGACGCAGCGAGCGCACACATATGCACGTCTCAATGCATCCATAAAGGTACCACGCGGGAAAGCTGCGCGCGTAAATTCTATTCAGCCCGCCAATCGTTGAACCCAAAGAACATCCTGCCACGTATCGCATAACGATCCTCCCATATGTCCGTGGCTAAGTTTGAGTCCTGTGTTGCTCTTTATCACCTTATTTCACATAAAAACACAATACACGTATAGACGTTTGTCTGATCGTTTGTGCCTACCTGGTCGTGCGCGCGTGTGTGTACACAATTTTTTCATTCAATAAAAACTATAATTTTCTGAAAATCAATTTCAACTCTATTCCACTATATAAGCGATTCAATATTTATTTGTTTAATTAAAAGAACAAACTATATCTTTCTGCCTGAAATCTTGATATTTGAGTTTCATTATTTTTCGCAACCTTCAATTTTTTATTTTATTTATTATATATACTAAAAAATTAACTTTTCCCATGTTAGACCTATCATCATTGTGTCCGGTAACAAAGTTTACTGGGGTTTTTGTCACCAAAATTTTTTATTAAACAATATGAAGCGAGGTTTCATGTACTGTCAATGTACGGCGCACTATTCACTTGTATATGGTGAAAGCTAAAAAACAACTTGGGAATGACAAAACTATTAACTTACCGCCAGTCGATAAAATTGAATTTTTCCTTTATCTCCATGTTACCGTCTGTAGGCTCTACAGTCCTTTAACAATAATAATAATAATGCAGATTAACAGGTTTGCGGTAAAGTATGAATTAATGTATCTAAAAACTTCTTTCTCTAATCAGAGGCAAGAATTATAAGTGTTCAAAAGAAAATTATAGTTTTTGCTCAAAAGGACCATGTGCTTCTTTCCAATATTTTGGAATAAAATGCAAAATATTCACACTTATTCGCATTACTTTTACTCCTTTTTTCTCTGAAACACACACACACACACGCACGCACGCACGCATAAAATATTTGTTATATTTATTTATTAAAGAATGGAATTCAAGTAAAAAAGTGTACAATTCGTAGAACATTGTGTATACATAATGTAATTAATATAATTTTGGAAGACCGTAAAGAGAGATATTATATAAAGTTGTTCCAAATTCAAAAAGGGTTCAACGCAATAAAATATAAAAACTAAATTCTGTGGATATTACGTTCTGGTCCCAATTTGTGGGCATCTAATAATAGGAAATGGTATTCCATAAGTGGAATGTTTCATGTAATGTTTTCTATCTTTTATGTAGTGATAATAAAATTTTAATACTCTAGCTTACATAAACAACATTCATATGTTCGAGAAAAATTAATATTTCATTGTGTTAATGATTTTGATATATGGAAGATATATAAATTAAATACTAAATTGAGACTGAGATATAATTCAACTAAGACGTCTTTACATTACACACATTAATGTATCCATCCAAAATAAAAGTAATGTTACTATTGCATTGTACATCTGTACAATTTCAATTAAAAAAAAGTTCTTACTTTTCCACTGCAGTATCAGCTAACAATTATACAAAAGGAAGCATTCACTTTAGATTAAGAACATTGAAAGTTATTAGTTTACTTTAAAAAAAAAAAAAATCACTAAAATCCAATTGTAATGATTCCTTAATTGCTCAAATTCTCTTTTATCAAAGACTTCATTAATTGTGAATGAAAGTACTACACCTTAGAAATTAATTAGTGTCAATATCTTCGAGATCTTACACTAAACACTGTCTTCAGAGTTCATCCTTTTCATCAAGATCAACATCACTTAAATCAATATCTTCTTCCTGTGGTGGTTCAGCATCTTTTCCATCCCAAGCTTGTATTTCTATGATCTTCGGCAATTCCGTTCCTTTAAGTGGTGCAGTACCACCTCGACCATAACTTAAATCCCTTAAGAATTCATTTATACCATCATAAGAGAAACTTCCCTTTAATAAGGAGTATTTCATTTTTTTCGTATTTACAGCAGCTAACGCTGGATAGCCGAAACCTCCGATCTCTAATGCCTCTTCAACATTAGGTTGTGCACCAGCTTCGGACCACACCCATCTATAAAGTTTTAATGTCACAAATTATTCAATATCTGATTTTATCGCAAAATAAATCAAGCAATAAGTTTTTATTATAAATCCTCCTTACCCCCACATCTTCTTCTTATATTTTTCTCCCAACTTATTAAGAGTATCCAAGTACTGGTTTCTGCAATCCGATTGGCAATCAAGAATATGTGGTAAGACTGAGACTACACATAATGGTTTGTCTTCGCACGCGTCTCGTAAGCTCTTCTCATTCACAATTTGAATTATTTCTGGAGCTGGCACATTTTCAGACAATTTATCCAATGCCCAATTGACAATATCACTACTTGTGCGCCCACCATCAAATTCTTGTACTGAATCAGAATCTTTCTTTCCAGGTGCAAAGTACTTAATAGTTGGATAGCCACGTATCTCATATTGACTAGCCTGCGCGAAATAATAATAAAATAAATATATAAATTATTTTTGAAAATATAAAGGTTTTAACAGTGATCTATGGAAAAATTTTGGAAGATTATAGAGTATGTGAATCTAAGACAATCTTTCGCTCGTCATTTTTCTATTTTGGGCCTCAAATTTTTCCATAGGTCATTATCGCACCCTATATAAGTGTGTTACATTGCATTAATATCTACATACTTTAATTGTATTTACAGTTGCATCTACAGCACCTAATTTGACTTTTCCTTTAAGTTCTGCCGCTGCAGTTGCCCAATGAGGGGCCAAATTTTTGCAATGGCCACACCAAGGGGCATAAAATTCTACCAGCCACATGTCTTCGGAATCTAATACTAGTTTATCAAAGTTTTCATCTGTCAGTTCAATCACGTGCTTAGTATCTTTTGACTATAAATGAATGAGAAAAATAATATTAATAATAATAATAATAATAATAATAATAATAATAATAATAATATAAATTATAACTTTTTACAAAATTTTACTTTGAAATATATTATTACCTTGCTACCACTGCTACTACTCTTTTTACC
The DNA here is from genome assembly GCA_037305995.1 of Sclerodermus sp. 'alternatusi'. Taxonomy (NCBI): domain Eukaryota; kingdom Metazoa; phylum Arthropoda; class Insecta; order Hymenoptera; family Bethylidae; genus Sclerodermus; species Sclerodermus sp. 'alternatusi'. The sequence goes on along the minus strand of CM074558.1, from coordinate 542,456 downwards.
ATCCAGTGCTCCACGAGCTTTCTGTGAAGCAGCATTAAGGGCAGCATCAACGATACCAATTGCAGTACGTGGCCCATTATAGTCATCTGGCTTATTTTTGTTACTACCAAAGACTTTTATAGTTGGAAAGCCACGAACTTCATACCTGCTACCAAGCGACTTGTGTTCATCTGCATTCACTGCACCAATTTTAACTATACCCTAAAGTATTTAACAAAATTAAATACACATTATCCTTTAAGAAAATGAAAATTAATATTTAAAATTATTTAAAATTAATACACTCTATATTACTTTTAATGCAGTAGCAGCCTTTTCATATTCTGATTTGAGACTTTGACAATGACCGCACCATGGTGCATAAAATTCTACAATCCAAATGTGATCACTTTGAATAACTGAAGAATCAAAGTTACTTGGTTTCAAATCAATGACATCAGAGTTGGAAGAGTACAAAGAATGAGCACTGGTAATTAATATCAGTAATCCTAGAAAAAAGAAAGAAAAAAAATAACAAACATAAAAATAAAACCCTTTATTAATTAAAGATATACTAATATTTTTATAATGATGTTATAAAAAATTTTTAAATAACATAATACGCACAGTATGCCCATTTTCTCAATAAAATGTTAATATAAAATATTCGCGGTTTTTTAGCCGGTCTAAATTATTACCAAAAATATATTTGAAAGGAAAACAACTTACCTAATAATTCCCGCATCCTGTTTAATTTATTGTTGAAGTTCTTAAAGTTTACTGATCTTCAAGTTCTCTAATAAATATTTTTACAGATATCTCCATATAAAGTCAGAATATATTATTGTGCCGACGTTTCTGTATATTTAACTTGCTTGATAACCCAGCTACTAACAATTTTTCGTGGACTATTCTAATTGGTTCGCAGTTTCTGCTGAAGTAAATCTTTAACCTATAAAATGGCTTTCAGAACCGGAAGAGGAATGATCCATTACTTTTAAAATTAATAAATCCCTTATTTTACTCCTATATTCATACAATGTTATAATTAATATTAATAAGATGCTCCAGTTTCGTATTACATATATATAATTTAGTGTAATTAATTGTATTTTTCGATTTTTTCTTTTGAATTTAAAAGAAAACCGGAAGTCAAACATAATTTTTGCAATTTTGGCTTGATAATTATAAAATTAAAAATCATAGCTTCTCGATTTTAAAGTACAACAATTAATTTCATAAAAAAAAATGGTTTATTATATATATATATATGATAATTTATTTATAGAATATATCCACCTTAATGTCTTATAATTAAAATATCTTATATATTCAGTATGGTGTGTTTGTGTATTCAGAATATTACAAAATACACTGTATAGCTTAACTATTAAGCAGTTTACTAGATTTGTTTGCTTAAATTTTCATTTGATAAAAAAAGTTGAATTATGACGCTTCATCATATATGCTGAAAATTAAAGTTAGAAATAAAAAAGATTAAGATTCTTGCATATATAAATCACTTGAATTATTATTCATATTACAACTTACAGTTAAAATTCAGCCAATTCTTCAGGTTCTTCTATATTCAACAAATCAGTCTTTCCATTTAATTTTTTAAATATCGCATCCAAATCCACAGTCGAATACGCATTGCGTCTCAATTGTTTTTCAACACTTTCTTTTAGAGTATCATACGCTGATAACATTTCTCGAGAACATTGAGATAATAAATCTTTAACATTAAAAAGTAGTGGCTAGAAATTAAGAACTTTATGTATTAATCATTCTCTATACTCACGTTTATAATTTGACTGATTGGCATCAAATAAATGAAGATAATAATATATTTGATTGTAGAGTTTTGTTTCAGAAAACTGAAATAAAAAACACAGCGTGTTTATCGTTATTCTTTATATAAATCTTATAAAGAGAAGTAAGAAAAATTTAAACTTACTACTTTATGCATATTACTATCACCACATTCGATGCACAATGGATACTTTCCTAGGAAATCTAATGGTATATCTCTCGTCTTATAAGAACAAAGAGGATTCTCACACTCTAGCCAATATTCATAATACTCTGCTATAAAATTTCTTATGGCAAGCTGCAACTCATTTTGTATGACATAAGCGTATGTCCATGGTGGTACTTTACAATCAACATTTGGACAGGCAGCTAACGAGAATTGTTGTTTTCCAGGTGACTACAGATTACAAGACAAATATTAAGTTTGTTATTACATGATTAATAAGATTTAACTAAATTAGATCCTGAAACCTCGATAAAAAAATGCTCATATAAATGAACATTACATACTATTTCACAGACAACATCCGAAATTATAATTTCAGTTTGGCATGCATCATTTCTGCATTTAAATTTCAACGGTAAACAATATTTATATTTATCTTCATTAAGTAACAATGGCACTTCACTATCCTCTTGTGCGTGAATCAATCTTCTGGACTTATAAACATTTTCTAGACCTATTTTAAAAAGGAATTATTTAAGATAATTCATTTTATAAAAGCCATTTTTTAATACATTACCTAAATTTTTTGCTAAAAGTACATCATCGATACCATCGATAGGTTCACATATACGTAATACAATAGGAAAGATTTGACTCATTAAATAATAATTTATATCAATTTTCAGTGTATCGTTCTTTTTAAATTCATCGACATGATAAGCTCTTTCATTAGCTGTTTTATCTGTTCCATCCTGATACAAAATGTGCATTTTTTAATTCATTTATAAGCATATTTAATATACTCTAACAATTAAATTATGTGACAAGTAAACTTAATATACCTCGCATATTATGTAAGGAACGGTATCTCCAGCTTTCCACATTCTACCACCGTCTTTATTTAATCTCAATGCAACTATTACATGCGCCTGTCTTTTATCTGGATAATCAGTTGGATTTTTGGAAAGTTGCTTAGTAATAACTAACGAAGAAAGAGGCACGTCGCCTTCTTTTACAGATTTAGCAACAGTTTGAAGAATATGGAAAATTTGTTCTAAACGTGTTTCACTTGATTGATTGGAAAGCAACTGATCTAAAATTTTTCTAAAGAATAAAAAATTAGATATATATCCAGCACTTGACAGCAATTGTACCGTATTCAAATACAATTAATGAGACATTTAATTAAATAATTACAAACTTTCCAACTTCAGAAGCTAGTTGACACCAATCTCTCCTGACTATGTCCAAACCTTTGTGTTCTTGTACCAATTCTAATTGACCATTTGGTGTTTTGTTTACAGTGACTGCAGCATATTTTTTCTTTTGTAAAAGTAAAAGATATCTGAATACACCATCAATATCTAGTTCAACTTTTTTGTATAGCTTATTAACTTCCTGCTTAATCTATGAAGAAAATAATTATCTTGATAAACTTCAAAAGAGCACGCATAAAAATATATATAAATGTAATACCTTTTTCCCAACTGAAAATACTTCTTCATAATCTAGAATATTTGTATTAATCATAATCGAATCTGTGTCTCCATAAATAACTTCGTAATTTAATTTCTCCACTAAACTTTTGGTATTCTGCAATATTTCTCTACCTTTGGCTATATTTATAATAAGCTTTTACTAATATCTTTTTAAATTTTTTATATTTTCAAACAGTTTTATTTAATACTTACAAGTAATCAATGCAGCTAAACCTTTGGCATAAAATCTGCAATGTGTTGCTCCCAAACATCCATACATCGAATTAGCTGTTAATTTCAAAGCTAGTTGTCTAATGTTGTATTGCATTTTCAATTCAGGAGAGATATTTGGTGATTTCATAAGTTTTTTAATATCAACTCTACTTTCGACCAATTTTCGAATTTCTGTTGGTATTATACCAGGCTCCAAATTTAATTCAGGTATTAATAAATCCTACAAGGGTATAAGTGTAAAATATTAAAAAAAATTTTCAATATATATAATAGAATTCTTTTCAATAGTCTATTTAGTAACTTTACCGTAATATCAGCGTATGCTGCACCAGGTACTGTTGTAAAACACAAATTATATTCTTGTATTATGCTAGGATATAGCGAATTAAAATCCATTAATAAAATATATTTATCATAAAATCCCTTTTTTGGTTCTAAAACCAAACCACCGGCATATGCAGCTTTCTTTCTGCGAGGATTAGATTCTATAAAGTAAAATATAAGAAACCATGTACAAGACATATATATATATGTATGGACAAAGGAAAGTGCATTGCGTAATATATTCGTATCTGTATTACCTGGATTTTCTCCTTCCTTCTTTTTTCTATCAGTAATTTTATCGGGTGTTATATAATTCTTTATATGAAAAGCATGCAATAAAAGATACTCGTTACGCTCAGCTCTGCCCGCTGACAATGTTCTCGACAATGTATTACCCGCGATGCAAGTTATTTGTAATGCAAGAGGCATAACATTAAGTTCAAATAAAATCGATATAATATAGAGTGCTTCCGTTAATGTTAGTTTTATTAAATTTTCTATCTTTTCAACTGTTTCGTAATACTTTCCACATTCTCCTGGTTTAATCTCCTTGTACTCATTCTCTTTCTTCTTTAATACCTATTCATATTATACAAGTAAAATATCTTTTCCTTTTCTCTTCTGTGCATGCTACTAACATGACTAATATAAAACTTACAGCAATAGAGAGAGATTGTAGATCATAGCTTCTAACTTTCAAATTTAATTCTTTAGCAGAAACTTGAATATCACAGGTAGGTCGTCCAACAAGTATTTGATTTAAGTTTATTTTACCCTATAATAAAGTTATCGTGATTTCTGCATTTTATTAACATAAGTTGAGTAAAGTGTGCTAATAGATAAGTGTGCATACTTTAATTAAAGGTGGAGCACCTCGTTTCAATTTTCCGATTCTACTCCAATTTGGTACTTTTAAGGTGAACATTCTATGCATTAATACATCCAATTGAAATCCACAGTCATAACTGACCATTAAATCCGGATCTGCTTTTAATATGATATCAAGAAGTTTTTCAAGTAGCTCAAATTCAGTATCAAATTTTAATACTTTGGTATATAAAATCTTTGAGGCCATATCTTTTGCTTGTCTAGGCCATGGTGCGTCACGTGGATGAGTTATAACTAAAAAATATATATAAAACTTTTAGTAAAGATTTAATTAAAGATATTCAAGAATGAAAATACAAAAATATATATATATACGACAAAAATGTTGTTGAAATGGTGTTTTGGGTGGTTCCTTGTCTATATGATAATTATGGTGTAGTAAAATAGCTGCCATAACAATTTCATTTTGTTGATGTTTATTATTTAATGCGACACGCGTGTTTAGTGTGGCAACTACCAATGGAGGAATTGATAAATCCTGTGCTTCTGAATAAACAGAAATATCTTCCATTTTCGTAGAGCTTACCTACATAAAATTCAATTACTTTTGCTTTCCTGCGAATAGAAAACTTAACGCTATTACGATACCTTTACTTTGCACCAATTGGTTTGCATTCCAGTGGGTATAGCATTCTTCACATCCAACCAACAAGGTCCTTTTATTTTTCGCTCTATAAGGAATAATTCCAAGGCATTCACAGAAGTACCAAAAACTCGTTCTATCGCAGAACCAGTATATTCAGAACTCATAGCGGGATAATTCGCAGAATATCTGATTTCCAAATAATCCGATAGCTGTGGTACCCCTTCTTTTTCAAATGCATACTTCTTTGATACTTTGCTGGATCGGAATTCCTTTATACCATTTTTATTGGCAAACTCATTAAATTCTTTATAAACATCTTCCATTGTTGTTAATTTAGGCTCATCGTTATCATTCTTTGATTTAATTTTTATCTAAAACTTGTGAAATTAGTAAAACAAAACTTTATCTAATATGAAAGATAAAAAATAAAGGGTACATACATATAATCTTGGCAAAAGGTAAATTCTTCTAGGAATATTCTTTATTGTAAGACAGCAAGAGCAGTAAGTTTTGAGGGATTGTACATAAACTTTCCCAAATAAATGTACAATTCCTGGCTGTTTATATGGCTCTTCATATGCATCCCACCAGTAGAAACGAAAAATACTTTCATTATTTTTATTAACTATAAATGGAATAGATACATCAGAGTCAACGATAGATAATTCAATATCATTCATTTGCACCTCTAGCTCATTCTTCCATATTTCATTAAATGCTTTCGCATCATTTATGTCTTCCTTGAATTCATTGAATATTTTATCTGTCTTCTTTACAGTTCGCGGAGTGCTTTCTACAATTGTATTTTCAAAATCTTTCTCAGAAAGCTGTAAATTATATGTATATATATATATATACATAAAAATAAATAAACATATACAGACAGATACGTACGCAGAACAAAATGAAAATTTTTCTTACATCTTTAAAATCTTGATTGAAATCATTTATGTCTTCAATAACTTGACTATCATTTATAGTGCCTGTTGTATCTGGGATTGCAACCTGTATAATTTGTGATATAATCGGTGAGTCTTTTTCTGTAATTTGTTGATTATCACTTTTTATCATACTATTTTTTGGTGATTTCTTTACTGGTACATCGAACATTACTTCATCTTCAATATCACTAGAGTCAATTTTGACTTCATTGGAAATTTCTTCAATTTTTGACGATACTTTGCTTAAAGACTTAGGTATTCCTGATCCATGACTATCATTGAAATTAGTTGTATATAATTCACAAGAAAAAGTACTCATTACCATTATATACTTTTATTTCTATTAACTTACCTGTTGTGTTTACTTGAAACACAAAATTTATTTCTTACTGCTGGAGATATTACTTCCTTTTTACCTTCAGGCTTCTTCAATTCTGACATTAAATCGCCTAATATATCATCATCTTCTAGTTTATCATCATTCTTCTTTTTGGAAGACATGCTCATGAGCATATGCTGAATATTCCCTTTTTTCTTAAGATCATCTTTCTTTTTTTTCCTTGGTCCAGCTAATTTACTTTTTTGTGCAGACTGAATACTTTCATTATCTAAGTCATCATCAAAAATTTCTCTTCCATCCTCGATGTATCCACTTCCACCTAGAAATAATAATAAGAATAAACAAATATCTAATGTAAAAATCAAATAGATTAAACCAATTTACTGTAATACCATCATCGACTATCCAGTCATCGTTTTGCCTATCCAAAACCTTCTTGTTGTATTCTGTTTCACCTACTTCTTCATACACACTATCTAATTCTGAAACTTCATACTTGTTTTTAGTTCCTTTTAATTTCTTTAATCTTTCTAACGCTAATTGACGGCCAGATTTATCAATTTTTTGACGTTTGGATCTACCAGTAGGAGTATCTTATAAAAATAGAATAATAACAATTAATTACAAACTTCACCTCATTTTCATATGAAATAATATTTGCTTCTTATTCACACATGAGTAATAAAATACACAGTGTACTATTTTCATTAATATTTAATACTTAATCGTGGAATGGGAGAAAATAATTTACCTTGTATATCACTCATTTTCCTATAAATGTTTCAAGTAAAATAATAACAAATAATAATGATTCTATGTGTATACATGTATTCCCAAACAAAGAGATTTTTAAATCTCTACAGTACAAGTTATACACATGTGCTTTCAACACTTTATAATGTCATAATTACTTTATCACTTTTGGCGGGAAGTATGTGTATCTACAGATTTAATATATGTCATTGATAAAGTATTCTTGTAGAAGAGAGACTGCATTTCTTTCCGTTTACCAGTGACCTCTAATAATAACGAGAATTTACTAAGAAGCAGGGTAACGTCATAGCTCATGATTGACTCGTCGATAATATAGGAGACAAAGTACTCGAAATTCAAAAAACCTTAAAAGCCAAGTTGTATTGTCATCATCATCATCATTGTTCTTCTCATCTATAATTATTTAAAAATAATTACCGATTCCAATCTTTTGATATAGCATATATACAATATTGTTTTAGAATTTTCTCATAATTTAATTTTCAATATTTAATTTTATATTCATTACATATAATCACACATTATAAATACACATATGGTTTTCTAATAATGCTTAAAGGAACTTCATTATAATGAAATGCTAACCGAGACTCGATAGTCTACAGGTGATATTTGTTTGTTTTGTCGTGATAAAATCTTATTTTATTTTGTAATAAAAGATATCCTTCTTATATCAAGATGATAAGTAATAGGTAAAGAAATACTTAGTAGTCCCAAGCGTTCTCCAAAAAATTATATAAAAGTGTATAAGATAGCCCCTCCCTTCCCCTTCTCTTGAAGTATTATTTCCATTGCATTCACTATTTTCACAATACCGATTTCCCATCGACTTTATTTTACCCTAAAAGGAAGAAGTTTAATGTTAATACAGGCTCAGTACATTAAAATGATATTTGTTATATTTTACGTTGACTTTTGAAATCCAATTTAAAAAAAAAAAAAGAAAAAAAGAGAGAGAAAAACAACTGAAATACGCACTGCGCATGAACTGAACAGGTGCATCTGGAGGTTTAGTGGGGATTCTGCTATAAAAGGATGAACCTTGATCCACCGATAAAGAGACGGTTTATCGTTTTCGAGTATAATTAACAGTTTAACAACTCAAGAGCTTACTTAGTGAAATTTTAAAGGTAACGATAACAATATAGAAAACATTTGTTGATTACCCAATGTAGACAAAATAGATAAGTAGATACGTTAATGAAATTTTAATGATCTTGACTAATTGATATTTCTCCTGTTGTTTTCCATTAAGGCAAGACAAGACAATAAAGTGCACTGAACTTTCACGTGGTAGAAGCTTATCTTATTTACACAGCAATTTCGGGAGTATCCAGGGATCCATCTGAACACAATATCGATACCATTCTATAGTTCGTTTAACAGTATTAATAGTTCGACAAGTTTTGTACTAAGATCATTCGTTGTTTTCTACAATTTCTGAAGGCAGGCGCATAGTTGAGCGCGAAACCACGTTAGACTCGAAGGTCACTCTTCCAGTCCGTGTAAGAAAATTTCACTTTGATCGCTTTAATTGAATAATACCCAGGAAAAGAGAAACTTGTGCTCGTCGGTGTATCTTCTCGACACAAGTTTTATATCGGTTCATTTATAGTGATCCTGTTTTTTCACGCTCGAGTAAGAACGAAAATTAAGTCTTACAAGCGCACATTTAGAAAGCTTTCATGGTGATACGCTGTGTATCCTAGTCAGTAAGATACGCAAATTACTTATTCTTGAATACGCGTTTTAAGAATTTTCATTCTATCCAGAAACAGAGAGAGCATGTCTGTTAACATCCAAAGTGTCCTCATAAGTGATCCAGTAGACGAGTCTTGCAGCCAACTTCTATCTCGGCATGGCATTCAAGTGACCTTGAAATATAAATTATCCAAGGATCAATTGATCGCAGAACTTCAGGTAAGGGAGAATATCAAGATCAAAGGGGAAATGATGAATAAAAAGTGATGGGGCTCTCTCGTTCATCCCTTCAAGTTTTTTTTTTCTTTTCTGTATTTTATAGATTTAAAATACTATTCGTTTTCCGTCTTGTATAATATTACAGATAAATGTAAGAACGCGAAATGAGAAACGCGGCTAGCAACTGCGGTCATTATACTTTTTTACTTTTTATCGTCGCTATCCGCGGATTCTGTTACGTTCAACTCTATACCACTTGACGTAAATGCCGGTTAATTTTATAGGTCGTTGTACGCGCGTTTTCACCCTCCCTTCCCATCTAATCTCTCTCCATCACACTCCCCTTCACACACGTACAAAAAACAATTGTTATCTGTTGCGGCTTATCAAACAGAAAAATCATTCTCTTAAAAACAATGTCGAAATGGCTATACTCACTCATAGCTTTCTCATCTGAAGTCAATCGACATTTACTGATATTGATAAGTTCCGTTGAATTTAATTCTTTTCACAGAAACACGATGCCTTGATAGTTCGATCAGAAACCAAAGTAACTGCCGATGTTATAGCAGCAGTACCGAATCTGCGAGTTATCGGTCGTGCTGGTACTGGAGTGGACAACATCGATGTTCCAGCTGCCACGCGATCAGGAATCGTAGTATTAAAGTTAGTTAAAGTTTATACCCATGGATAAGAATCCTTAGCAGAAGGATAAACTTACCTATCGGTATTCTGGATACATTATAACTTAATCTTTCTAAGTACCGTGCACATTAATTTTTAGTACTCCAGGAGGAAATAGCATCAGTGCTTGCGAGTTAACTTGTGCTCTGATCTCAGCACTTGCTCGCAATGTAGTCCAGGCTGCACAATCATTGAAAGAAGGAAGATGGGACAGAAAATTATACTCTGGCTTTGAGGTTTATGGGAAAACCCTGGGTGTACTTGGATTTGGTAGGATTGGCCGTGAAGTCGCCACGAGAATGCAGTCTTATGGAATGAAGGTAGTGGCCTTTGACCCGATTCTCAAGGATGAAACAGCAGCAGAACTAAACGTGAAAAAACTTGATTTAGACGCTATTTGGCCAATTGCTGATTATATAACTGTACACACACCTCTGATTCCACAAACTAAAAGTAAACATACTTTGCCACTAGATTATGATAATTGCTCCATTAAAATGGGTCTTTTAGTGTATACTGAGTCCTTTGAAATTTTAATTGCAGATTTAATTAATGAGACAACACTTTTAAAGTGTAAACAAGGTGTAAAGATTATCAATGTAGCTCGTGGTGGTATTGTTGATGAAGCAGCGTTATTAAAATCCATCAAGGCTGGCCATTGTGGTGGAGCAGCTTTGGATGTATTTGTTGAAGAACCACCAAAAAACCTTACTACAATTGAGCTTATTCAACATCCCAAAGTTATTGCTACTCCACACTTGGGTAATTTTTTTTTTTTCTTCAAATAAAAGAGACATTAAGAAAGCAAAAGAATAAAGTGGAATAAAAAATATGTGTTCTTCAGGTGCTAGTACAGCAGAAGCACAAATACGAGTTGCAGAAGAAGTAGCTCAACAATTTCTGGCCTTATCTAATAAATCTACGGAATACACCGTTACCGGAATAGTAAATCCATTGGCTTAATGGAGAAACTCCTAAATCATTTCATTATCTTGTGCCACCAGTTTCTCTTTCTTTATATTTTATCAAATCCTTTACGTATTATAACTATAACACAGGCATGTAGTTTTACTATAAAGGACTAAGCAAAGGCTGTACGATATTGTGAAAGTTTAACAATTCTCTTTCTTAATACAAATCCATATAAATTTCTATAAAATTTTATGATATGCTTTTTAAATTAATAAATTCCCCCTTTCCCCAATGTCCTGTTTTTATTAAAAAAAGATATGTTTCTTCCTTCTTTTCTATGAAATTTTTCTCTATATACGGCTAATATTTTATTTATCTTCATTTCTTTTCATTAAACAATTCATAGGAGCTACTCTGCTACATCAAAATATGTATTTGGATCCTAAATTAATAAGACACATGCATACAGTTATATCAGAATAATGTGAAGAAGTTGAAAAGAATCGAGATTTTAATACGGTAAGCACTTACTTGTTTTTTGTATATATATATATATATATATACACACATACATATACATATAATCGTTTCGGTATAATTTGAGAAAGCGTTGATTTTCGAGGTTGCTGAAAATCAAGTATTCACTTTATTATTAAAGATCAATACAATATATAAATTTTTCTGTTATAAAATATTTTTTTTTCTTTTTCAATTTAAGACACACGCTTATATAAATATATGTAACCTAGATTTTTTGGTGGATTTTCGGACAAAGCAACCTGAAATCAAATTTAATGAAGTTTTTATTTTAAAAGAGAAAGTCTGTTTATAGTCTATATATATACACACACAAATATATACATACTTTGTCATCATTGTATATTACCCAACGTTCTTCCTTTAACAAATGACACACGTAATGCCCTACCATTGTCGATGTACCCATATGAGATATAAATCCAATTAATTTATAATCTAAATTAAAATAAATATTTAATTTTATGTAATTCAATCATCCAGAATTCATTCGAATTATAAATTAACTCACTACTGCCTCCATCTCTAAAAGAGTTGGTAGGTTGTTGCTCTTCATTTTCCACTGAAATAGAATCAAGTTCATTTATGTGAGTAAATAACCAATCCACCGCACGTTCTATTCTATTATCCGTTGCTTTAAGAGCCTTTATCGCTTGATCCCTGTCAAAACCTAATGATGTTACGTTTGAGATAGCTCTTTCATCAGGTATAAATCCTTTTTTTTCTAAAAATTATATAAAGAATATAAATGTATTATTAAAATAGTAGAATAGAATATCGATAATTATTTAAACATTCCATCAATTAAAACTAAAGGATGATCATTAAAGTATTTCTAAAATACCTGGCTTAACATCTAATCCTGGTGGCACAAAAGTGTCGCTTAAATTTGAATCCGCAATATGTTCCATTAACCAATTTGTAGCATCTTCCAAACTACGATTTTGAGTAAAGTAAAGTGCCCTTTTACAAGCTTCAGGAGCAAATCCCATATCAGTCAATCGACTAAAAATAGCTTCGTCGTAAACAATCTTCGAAGGCTCTTCATTTGTTTCGGGCAGCAACTCTTCGTCAGGCTGCAATCCTGAACCTTTTAACATACCCAAATCTAAAATGTCAGGCATTTCAACAGCTACATCCAACTTAATAGGAGTCCAATCCTCTTTAACGGTGAATTTTTTTAAATGTATTAGCAAATAGTCGGGGAAAGTAGCTAATCTGGTTTTTCTGTAAAATAAAAATTTATGTATATATTACAACATTTTTTATACATATTTATAATTTGAATAAACATGTATAAAAAGACAACAGACTTTTGTGCAATTGTTTTGCCATTTAAAGCAGAACTATAAAACTGTTCGACAGTTTCAGATCTTATGAATGTTTCTAGGCACGATGTTAAACTAATACGAGCCCTCACAGTATAATTTGAATCTAACTTTTGACCCTTTGCTTCTGCTTCTTTTTTAAGACTTTCATACGTGTCGACTTCTTCCTAAAATATATGAAAAATATATTACTAGTATATTATTCAATATTTACTAAAAACTTTGCATTTACCTTATTAATTGCTGTTTCCATGGGAATGGGAAGTGGTAGCAGATATTCTTGCCGATAAGTATATTTAACTTTGCCAGATTGACTGCATTGATACCGTTCTTCCACTTTGAATTTAAAACATTCAGTAGGATTTACTTGATGACGACTGTGACGCTATTAAAAAAATTTCTTTTAATAGTATTTTGAGATAAAACTGATATTTAAATTCACGTATTATCTCTACAAAGTCATCTAATATAGAATAAGAAGATACATATATACTAAGTCTAATTTAAAGTATACAATCTACTGGTTAATTAAACATGAATATTACTTCTATTATATTGATCAGATGAAGAAAAAATTCTTGTGCATCCTGTTGTCTATTTGATGCAAATTCTGATTGTTCACGCCCAATTAATGTTTTAAACATTCGTGGAGTAATTCCTTGCTTTAAATCCTCTTCCACTTTAGATTGTGGCTCAGATGAGTATTTACCAGAAAGTAATCCAAATCCTAATTTAGCCCTAAAAAGTCATTTGTATTGGGATATAATCGATTAAAAAATTATCTAAAATATCAATAAAATGTAAGTATAACTTACATTTGCACATTAAAATCATTAGCTGGATCAGTGTAATTTTGCTTAAATATTTCAGGTGCTTTATCTACAAATCTATAAGTTAAATTTCATTGTTATCGTGCATATATACACAATAAATTAAAAACATTTTAGATTAAATAAAACCTAACCTTTTTATAAAGTCTGGTATTATAAATAACATTTGCATCACACTGTTTAAGTAACATGAATTTCCGAGATTTGTCATTCCTGTGTATCCAGGCCCATATACTGGTATCAATTTACTGGCAGCTTCTTGAAGTGCAACCCATTCACCAAACTTTTGATTTAGATCTAATTCTAATTCAAGCATTGATTTTTCAGTCTTTTCCATATCAGCAATATTAATTCCCCAATGTGCCAAATGTTCATCCAAATATGGATCTTCAACCATATCATCCTCTTTATAGGAAAAGACATCAGCTTTCCTTTCTTTTGTAATAGTTCCTAATTTTACAGCAAGTGGATATCCAGTTTTATTATAATGTTCAACTGCATGTGCATTTCCACCTGTTCCATCATAGTATTTACGTCCACAAAGAATGCTACCATCAGTTAAATTTAGCCATAAATTTTGAGTTAAATCACATTCTTCACATTTCCATCCATAAGGAGGAATCTTTTTACCATTATCTAATTGCTTTAAATTTTGTGCCCATCTATAAATGTCAATTAATTATTTTCAACTAATAACATAGGAAATTATATTAAACAACATACTTTGAAATTACTCTAATTTCACCATCCCAAGTTCCTGATAATGCTTCCATTTCAGCAACCTTAGAAGCAGATTCTGCTTCTAATATAGCTCTGATTGAATTTTCTATCTGTAAATGCATATTTGTTAATGATGCTGCATTAATTTTAATATTAAAAATTATCTTTTATAATAAATAGTTACACTGCAAATACATACTTTCTCAGGCAAACCTTCATAGGGATAAGGAATTATTGTATTGTTAGATAAAATAAATATTTTATAAATTTCTTCATAAGTAAACTTTTGTTGATCAGGAGTGAATCCTCCTTCAGTCCCTATGGCTAATCGTGTAATTTTCTTTTCTGGACCATCTTTTTGTTGGTCAGGCAGTATCTAAAAGATATAAACTTAAGTATAAACAATAATTATATTTTTTATTTATTATAAACATACTTCTTTTTTTATCCGCTTTATATGTAAGAACACAGGATTTTGAGATGACTCATAATATGGAATTAGGTGATTTTCACCGAATCCCAAGAAGGATGTAAGACTACAATATAACCCAGTAGATGAATCCTGTCAAAAAGAAAGGTATCACTCTTTTTTTTTTGTATAAAAAAGAAAATTAAATTACATATATATATATATATATATATATATATACATACATGTATATAAGAAATAAAGGTTAATGGTCAAAAAGTTTGAATATAAACTAATAAAGTTAACCAATTTAACTAATTAATATTTCTCTCTAATAAAAATATTATTAATTTGAAAACTTACTGGTGTATCGAAAGAATAAACACATTCATCTTTGTATATCTTGTCATTTTTTCCAGGCACACGTACTGTGTGTATTACTTCTTCTAATCGTTGCATCGTTGAAGTAAGTGCTACAATAATCTTATACAAAGCTAGTAGAGAATTGAAATTATCATTTATATTCAACTTTCCACTAAATTTTAGACTGTTTAAGGAGATTTTATAAAATATCAATGCAGCTACCGGCAAGTATTGAACAAATTTGGGATCAGAGAGGGGGTATCGAGATGATATGCTGATTCTCAGAACCGGTGGATTTGAACCGGAAGTACATATTCAATATGCGCAATGGTAAATTTAAAATAACTTTTTACAAACACGATATCTCCTTTTATCATTTTATTGTAAAATAAGTCTATAAATCATTATTATTACATTTTTAATCTTGTAAGCTACCAATAAGAAAAATAATCTCACACACATATACATATATATATATGCAACAAACTTTAGAGACTTGTATACAATTAAAATAATATCGAAAGTGAACATTATATTATTTAATTTAATGCAATAAACTTATTAATAAGAATCTAGGAAAGATATAAAATTTATTATTAATGTAAAAGTAAAATAGCATCGATTAAATCCATTTTACAGAACTGTGCAAATCTCGAAATAAATTATTAATTTATAAATATGAGTTTTTATATAATCCAAAATAAAAGAAAGAAAACAATATATACTTCAAACATTACTGATACCAACCAATTCTTTAATTTTGTTAATTAAAAAATCATTGTAAAGTTTATAATCCATTGGTGTTATAGCAGTGACAGTTGTCTTTAACCTTGCTTCATCCTAAAATAAACAATTTTTCTTGTAACTACATTATTAGAAAAGATCGATCAAAATTAAATATATTATTAAGCAAAGAATTAAATTACATTGTATCGTTCCATTTTGATACGTAATTTGAAGATGTGACTTTTAAATGTAGCCTCGGCAAATTTTTCAAGAAATGCATCATTATCATTCTCTTGAAGCTCTCCCAATTCTTGAGCCGATATCCCTAATAACTTTTCTGCTTCTTCACTAAATGATGTAACCCACTGATGTCCTGTCCAATCGGTTAGATTAGCCTAAAATTTTTATTTAATCAATAGCTCTATTTCTATATTTAAATTTACTTCAAATAATTTTACATACAGTTGCAAGCAAACGATATTTATAGTTGGGATATTCTTTATCGCATTTCTCACATCTATACATATCATTAGACTGATCAATTAACTGAAATATATAAATATTATTAAAATTTACTTAGCTTAATTTTTGACGAGATAAAAATTAGTTTAATTAATCTTAATTTTACTTTTTATTCTTACTTTCTTTTTACAAACTTCAGTAGGGCATGATTTGTAAAGAGAATTCTCAACGCGAATCATATTAACAGTTGCTTTAACAATATAAAAATCTGCATTATCATGATAGCCTAGTTTTAGAGTCTTTGCTTCTTTAAACGTGTACCATTGTCCAGCTAATGCACCGGTACTACCACTCTTTGAGAGAGATTTTGCTTCTTCATTCTGACCAATGGTATTAAACCATCCACGTAATCTAAAATAAAAAGAAAAATTAAAAACATATCTTTGCACCATAAGAGTCTTTTTATACTTATGAGCTTCCGGTATGTCAGGATCAATCTGAAGAAGAGATGAGCTTATAGTAGATATATTCTTTCCTCCATTAAATTCTCCGATACGAGCTCCCTTAATGGCCACTACTGGATTATTTGAACCATCGAATTCTTCAGCCTGAGTTCCCCATAATGTAAGAGCTATCTGTAATAAATTGTGAATTTTTTATATTTACCTTTTTTTTACTTTCATAAAATTTATGAATAAAAATTCTTACCATGGTATTACTTTCATCGACTAGCTGAACTTCCCTCTTAAGTAATGTTTTACCGGTGCTTCTTACCGTTATAGGCTGCAGTTCACTATATGACTTCACAATCCCCAAAACATCTATTTATAAGCAACGTGTACTTGGATATAATTCTTATTAAATAATTGATTCAAAATAATAAAAACATTAATTAATAATATTAATTTTACCTATGATATCTTTAGCATTTTTAGTTTCAATTGCATTTATAGGTGAAAAGTCAAACTGAATTGTTGGAATATCATCAACTTCATTTTGACATAATACAATCTCTGACTCGCTAGTTAAAGTCATCTCATAATCATTTCTCAAATTTGAAAATTGCTTATTTGCTGCTTTCAAAGTACATTTTGAAATATAATAGACCTTTCCTATCTAAAAAAAGGATAATATCATAACTGAGACACAATATAAGCTATTTATTATTTTCCCAAAGCTATGTACCTCAATCATGTCATAAAATTTATCACATTGATCTCTAAATGCTGTACATCTTATTTCTCCACTTTCATCCAATAAATCCATAGAAAATAATTTTCCCTCGCCCTTTGAATTACTCCATGTTCTTACACCTGATTTATTGGTAACACGTGCTTTAATTACCCACCTATGAGTATTTATACCGTCAATAAAATTAAATACAAATCAATTATAAATCCTTGTATATACCTATTCTGATATGGACTTAAAGCAGCTATTGGTGTGGTAGCTACATCACCAGAAGTCGACTGATTTAAATTACTTCTCATTGTACTACTAGAAACTGAAAAATTATAATTAAAATATATATATACCAAATTTTTACTTTCATACCATACTCAATTCATAAACAATATTCTATAAATATTACTGTTTTGAGGTTGTTTCAAGTTTAGTTGAGCAGATCCATAACTTTCCTTGGCAATTCCATTTCCAGATCCACATTCGGATGAACCACTACTATCTACATTAGTAGGATTTCCTATTTTACCTCCAACTTCACTTCCAGGCACTTTTAATTCCAAATTTAATATTACCATGACACGTCTATATAATAAATGATACAAAAAAAGTAAGAAACAGAAAAATATCAACATTAAAATTATATTATTTAACAAACAACAATTTACTTTTGACTTCCACTATTATTTACCATACTTATAGCATATCTATTAATCTGACAAATTGAAAATTCTGTTAAAATGTTATCAGTAATTAAATTATTTAGCTGTGTAGCTAACATTGTGAATGAATTTATTCTTTTTCCATCTGATAAGAGTAGTCGAAAGCGTTCAGTACTGTTTGAACCGCCAAGTTTTTTATGGCCCTAAAACATAAGTAGAAAAACAAAAAAAGTTTAAGTTTCTTTACGAATTATAATTCAATTAAGGATTAAATTTTATATGATCTAAATATAAATTTATTTTTAAAACATATATAAATAAAAAAATTGCATCATTTGTTGTAATTTTTTACCAAAATTTGAAGTATTGGTTTTTCAACATCCACACCATTCATTATACGCTGAAAATAAATGAAACTTAGTAATACAAGAGTATATTGAACAATAAAAATTCATAAAACTGCAATAATTTATAAGCTTACATCTAAAGCTCCTTCCGTTAAAGAATACATTTTAAAGATATAGGAAAATAAATCCCAAATGGCTCAATTTTTATATCTTAATTGTTTTGTTAAAAATTGAGAAAGACAATGGCTGCTATCTTCAATCAAACGATAATTAAAGATGAATAGTTATAGCAGTTATACAGTTTCTTATAATATTGCATAGAAATGTATAATCAAGATTTACGCGCCAAGAATCATTTGTTCGATGGTTGAGCATATGGCTGGGATTTCCGGTAAGTTCTAAAATCAAATGTAAGTATTCTAATTTTTATTTAATTTTCTAATTTTTCTTCTTTCTTAAATTAAAATCATTATGTCATATAATTAGTAAATACTTAATATTAATAATTTATTTAAGGATTTCAATGCAACCCAAACACACACAGAAATTCCTTAAACGTATATATACGTTTTAAAAATATAAGATTCTTAGTTATTTTCGCTGAAGATATACCATAAATAATCTGGACAAAATTTAACCGTGGAAAACTCTATTATAAAAATCATGTGAAATATATTTTTTTAATCATTAATTTAGTTATACAATTATTAAATTTAATTCTTACAATGTAATATGAAGAACTAGTATATTGAAAAATTTAATTGACCATTTATTCATAAAGTATAAGTGAAATGTTAAATTTACCGATTGGGGTAATGATGAGTTTTCATGAACTTGTACTTCCGCTTTAAAAATAGGTGGGGGAAAGAGAATTATATAGATAAAACAAGAACGTTTCTTTACTTCCATGTCTGTCCTGTGGTACACGAAGAAAAGTATAAAGCGAGTTAAATTATAGATTAGATATTAAATTTTTCATTTACTAAAAGTAAAGTATATCAAGAAAATGAATGGAATAGTGAGAAACACGTTACGTTCATCAATTGTAAGAAGCTTTTTAACTTCAATTCCAAGCAATGTAACACACAAAAGTCAACTTACACGTTCATTGTGGAACATGTGCAGCCGGCATAGTAATGAAATAGCACCTACTACAATTGTAAAGAGTCATATTCATAGTAAATTTTGTGGTTGCTATAGAAATGTTCATACAAAAGGTAAAAATCTTTTCAATCAATACTGTATTAATAAAAGTATGTGATGGAATCACACATGTAACAAGATAAAAGTTGCTCCTTACCCTTATTTTTTAGCTGAAAAGGATTTAGTGGAATTTCTTGCTGAAGAAATTGTAGCTGAAAAAAAGGCCCAAAAACTTAAGACAATTCCTACTGAGCTTGATGGATTTAAAGTATCGCTTAATGGTGCTGAAGTAACTTTAACTAAAATTCAAGACAATGAGACGTGAGTTTCTATATTCAAGAAGTGTGAAAATTTAAACATTTGTTTTAATGTACAATTATCATTTTTATTTCAATAATAGGATAAAAATTTCATTTAATGTAAATCACACTGTTGATGCCGATGCTGAACCAGATATTGACGCCACTAGTGATAAAGCTGATATTGGAGAGATGAAAAGTAAACCAACATTTGAAGTTGATATTGTTCGTGGAAAGCAAACTCTTGGCTTTACGTGTTCCTTTAATAGTGTAGCTGGTGCATCTGGAGCAGATGATGGCTATAGTAAGACAAAGATAAATAATTTAAATTTTATTTATCCAAAGAGTTGAGTACAAAATGGTGATACTTAATCATTTTGATAATTAGCCTTTGGAAAAACAATACATTCCAATTGAGAAATGTGCCATTTTATAAAATTAATAAAATGGTCAAATTTGATTGTTATAGATATATTAGACATATGAGCTATTCTTTTTTTTTCTTTTCCTTTATTTACTCCTATCTTAAAAATTTAACTCTTGTTTTTTCCATAGATGATATTTTTGGTATTGATGAAATTACTTTGTATGAAGGAGATCATACAGAACATGTGTATGCTGTTGCAGGAGAAATTGTTGATGGAGTAAGTATTTAAAACAAAAACTATCAATTAAAGTATTAAATTACAAAATAATCAAAATATATTGTACTTACAATTTTACTTTTTAGTACTTGTATGATCTTTTGATGAATTACCTTGAAGAAAAAGGTATTTCTAATGAATTTGCAGAAAAACTTATTGAACTCAGTACAAATTACGAACACTCTGCATACATTAGTTTATTAGAAGGATTGTCCAAGTTTACATCCACGAAGTAGTTTTACTAAAATTAATCTTGTAACTTTATTTTATAGAGAAAATAATGTCACGTACTAAGTATCATCAATAAAAAAAAAGTATTGTATATTTAATTTACCTTTTATTACTAAAGATTTTATATTTACAAAAACCAAGCTTCAGATCAAAATGTAAATGAGAAATCTTAGAATCTAACATCATTAGATTCATCCGAGGAGTATGATGTCAAGGTGTTCTCCAAAACATCACGTTTTGAATCTATCGTGTCGCCATTTATAGGTGTTCCTAATTACTCGCATGAGATGACAGTTTTGAGAACATGCAGTTTACGAACGTACCGCGCTCGTTAAAATTGTAAGATTGTTCTGCCATCTAGAGTACATAAGTTCAAGAAGTACCAAAAAAGTGTGCAGCTATTGCAACAAATTTTAATATATATAAACTAAAAGAATATTATCAAGTTATTTTTAAAAGATAATGTACAACTTTAGTGAAATTTAATCTATATTTTATATATATATATATATATTCTAAATTTTATTTAAAATAAAATGACAGTGGATACACCTAATAACGAGCAAGTAATATTTGTAACTGGAGGTTATGATCATACTATAAAGATATGGCAAGCTCACACAGGAGTTTGTCAACGTACATTGCATCATCTTGATTCTGTATCCTTAAATATTGCCAAATATTGCATATGATAATAATTATAATAATTGTTTTATAAATAAATTTAAATATGTCTATTTGATATAAAATTTAAGATAAACTAAGTTTGAATCTTAGACTTTTTATATGATTATTATTTTTCTTCATAAAATTTTTGTAGCAAGTAAATGCATTGGATATTACTCCTGATAAATTTGTGATAGCCGCAGCTGGTTATCAACATATTCGAATGTATGATTTGGGAACAAGTAATCCAAATGCAGTTATCAATTATGAAGGTATCTTGAAAAATGTTACTGGATTAGGTTTTCAGGTGATTATTCAATGCTGCACAATTTATTGTATATACACATGTATACAATGTAAAAATGAATGTGATTTTAATCAGATTTTATTTTAAATCAGGAGGATGGAAAATGGATGTATACAGGTGGAGAAGATTGTTCAGCCAGAATTTGGGATTTAAGGTAAATTATAAATTTTATAATTATTATTGTATATAATATATACATGGTTGTTGCATAATGGGTCCTGCATTATAATCAATAGATCTAGTAGCTTCCAATGCCAAAGAATATTTCAAGTATCAGCACCAGTCAATTGTGTCTGTCTACACCCTAATCAAGCAGAATTGATAGTTGGTGATCAAAGTGGAATTATACATTTATGGGATTTACGTTCAGACCATAATGAACAATTGGTAATATGCGTGAAGTTATAATTTTTATTTAATTTCAACAACAAATGATTTTATTTCTCAAGATTCCTGAAACAGAAGCTTCTATCCAAAATATTGCGGTTGATCAAGATGGTACATATATGGCAGCTGTGAATAATAAAGGACATTGTTACATTTGGACATTAACAGGAGGTGTTGCTGAAGAACCAACAAGACTTAATCCACGACAAAAAATTGTGGCACACAAACGTTACGCTCTTAAGTGTAAATTTAGTCCTGATTCCACGTAAGAACAAACTATTAATTATTACAATTATACATATGTATATATAGAGTATTGCAAAATTGCTGCATTTCCTTTAACTATTTCTCTGTCTTTGTCTAACTAATGATACCTTCATTATTGAATATCTTGAAAATTAAGTTTTAAATTAAAAAGTGGTAAAGGACTTTTCAACACGGTTTATCTTCAGAAGTAACCCCCTTAAAGGAAGTGTGACAATTTTGTAACACCCTGTATATAATATTAACTTCAATAGCTGTTTTTCTATTCAGCCTACTTGTAACAACTTCAGCCGATCAAACAGCCAAAGTATGGAAAACAGCTGATTTTTCTGAAGTTCAGGTACTTCAACACGAAGCTAAACGTTGGGTGTGGGATGCTGCATTTAGTGCAGATTCACAGTATATATTTACAGGTATCTTGATACATTTTCCTACATTTCTGTTTTCCATTAGTATTTATAATGTATGTTTATGAAAGACTTTTTTTATATTTAGCTTCTTCAGATAATGTTGCGAGATTATGGAATGTATCTACTGGTACTGTTGAAAGAGAATATCAAGGCCATCAGAAAGCTGTAACTGCCTTAGCATTTCGTGATGAAGTCTTACCTCCTTCTTAAAAAACTTTATAAAAAATTCTTGTTTAAATTTTCATAAGTATTTCCTAAATTAATTACATATTGAACTGAAAATCCTTATTAAAATCAGCTACACATGTACATATGTATATAGAAGCATGTATATGCAAGAAGCCTAGTAACGTAAGTAACTTTAGCATTATAAAATTTTTTATTATTTTATGTAACATCATGTTCTTATACTATCTGCCATGTAAGTAAAGAAAAATATATACATAATATCTATATAAATTTTCTATTTTGCTCTATAATTTTTAAACATACATTATGAGCAGTATTCCGAAAATATAGTTAATTACATAAATTAGGAAGATATATTCTTAGTAATAATGTATCCAAATCAATTAATCATAGATGAATATTAAGATGTAAAACTGGAATAATAATTAATATAGACGATATTTAAAATTTGTATAATATAAAAAAATTTAATTATGATTTTTTCTTTCCACAATGTGAAAATTTTCATTTAAAAAAATGTTTATATAGATATTTATTATTTAATAATTAGCCTTTTTCTTAACTTCACAGCATTAATTATCATTTAATGTGTTTTGCCTATTTATTAATTAGTAAAATTTCTTAATGCATATGAAACTATTATATGCGATAAGTCGCAATTATTTATTACATTTACCAGTCTTAAAATAGATCTACATATGTTAAAATATTTATCACGAAATATAGCATATAATTACAATAGACTTTTACTCTTTAACACTTTAACAAATAGTAAATAAAGAAGAATACTTGAAAAAAATAAGTACAGCTATCTTTATATTACCCATGGGGAAATCACATAAAATAATTAAAAAAGTTTAATGCACGAGTGTATTTCATGTTTAGTCACTTTTTAAGAAGTGTTATAAAACATCATATTTCTCTCTCTCCATATATATGTATATAGTTCTAAAGGGAAGGTATCTTGTCAACTTCCCCCATTTCTGTAAAAGTTTCATCATCCATTGTATAACTTAACATGAATTTTAACGATACGTTTTCCTAAGAAATAAAAGAAGGTTATTTTTTAATGAGTTAAATTAAATTAAATAGAGAGAATATAAAAGGATTTATAATTATTACCTTATGAGGATTAGCGATTAACATAATTTGAGTAATCGCGGATGGAGGTAGAAAAGGATTATGAGCTGGCAAACTTGTACCAGAAGGTGGTTGAAGTCTACATTTACATTTCTAATGAACAAATAAGTGTATTCATTAATTTTATTCAATGAACGATTAGTTAATGGTGGCATTAACGCATAATACTTTCTTATCAATACTTACCTTAGGCACTACTGCCTGAAATAAATAATTGCTTAGTGGCTTTAAACTTTTACTCATTGTTGTGATCACAATCACAGATACATCAGGTCTTGGGCTATCTTTCGCAAAATGCAAAACAACTGAAATATCATTCTTTTCATCAATAACTGTCATTGGAGGTATAGTGCCTGAAAGTAATTTCCTTTGTATTATTGCCCAATTATCTTCAAAAAAAAAAATATATATATATTTCTATTACCAGGTTTTATATCTTGTAGATTGATATTAATGTCTGTTAATGGCTTAA
Source organism: Sclerodermus sp. 'alternatusi' (assembly GCA_037305995.1). NCBI lineage: Eukaryota > Metazoa > Arthropoda > Insecta > Hymenoptera > Bethylidae > Sclerodermus > Sclerodermus sp. 'alternatusi'. The sequence continues at coordinate 517,700 of CM074558.1, read as the reverse complement.
TTTCCAATTCTGTATTAGGAACATTTAAATCTTTATTTAACACTTTGTCTTTATTTTTGTTATTTTGAGCATCTTGATCTGTTTCAATATTTTTATCTACTTCGTTATCTGCTGATTTCATTGATATATCAAGCAAAGAATCATCGCCATTATATAATGGTACAAATGTGGAAGTAGGTTTTTCATTTTGACTTAATTTAAATTCTAATTTAGTCATAGGATTGGATTGTGTTAAAATATCAGTTGCTTGACTAATTGATGCTAAATTTATATTTTCCATTATAGTTTGACTCTTTGATGCAATATTTTTTAAAGGCAATTTACTAAAATATGTAGAAAAAAGACAAGTTCTTAATTATTTAAATTATCTAAGCATATAAAGTTATAATTTAGTAGCACACCTTAAATCCTCCAATCGTCCCCTTGTAACTGAATTCGAAAGGCTCTGTTTAAGAAGAGTCTCGCCCAATTCATTTAATTCCTCCAATGCTTTTGCTTTATTATCTAATTTGGTTTCTTTAATAATACCTTCACCTAATGCAGTATAACACATATTTCTCTTCTTGTATCTTTAACTTTATACAAATAATGTGTATTACTTACCTTTCTTATTTGTTGGCAAAACACTAATTGGCTGCATGATTGAAGTGTTTGGAAGCAAAATGTTTGTGTCAGAAGTGGATTCTGTAGGTTTTCCTAGAGTATTGAAGATATCTCCTAAAACTTCCAAATCTGATTGTGGAGTTTTTCCTGTGATATTACAAGCTTTATCTGAATTTATATTGAAAGTAGACTCAGGAGGAATATTATCTGAAGGTGAGGATAAATCTAACAGTGATGGTGTATTATTTGAATTTGATTTAAAATAATTCACAGGCTTTCCAAGAATTATAATAGATGTGTATTTGTCCATGGCTTGTCTTAATTCATCACTGGCATCTAAGATATCACCTGAAAAGTCACATTTTAGTAACTAAAGCATACTTCATTATTTATTGAATAAAACTTACCAAGCAAATTTTCCTCATTATCTTCAGTTTCATTTGCTAATCTTAATACAATAGACTTCAACCGTTCACACGATTGATATAATTCTTTCATTAATTCTAAATCTTCTGCTCGTGTTTCATTTTGATTATAAGAATCTAACATTTCAGATAATAATTTAGCATTATTGTGCACGGACTCAAGTTCTTTTATTCTTCTTGAATTTATTTGAACTCTTCTTTCATCCTAAAATTTATACAATTATTTTTATACCTCATTTGTAATCATTTTTATAATCATAATAATTGTATCATTTATAATGAAAATACTACAATCAAAACATACCTCTTTCACCATAGTTTTTATTAGTCTATTAGCAGCGTGTAAATCAGCAGGATTTTTACTATGAAGTAATTTCTGAAGAAGCTTTGATTTTTCTTCATCTTCAAATATCGTATTTTTTATTTTCGATGGATTTTTAAGAACGTCTTCTGCACTATCAATAACTGAAAGATCTTCCTAAGAAATAAGAAAGCTTTATTACTTTTTTAATAAGCACAAAAGTGTAATGTAAATTTAATATAAATAGATAAAAACTATACCTCAACAACTCCCTGTTTTTTAAGCATTTCATAAGCCTCCTTAATTTTTACTTCTTTTGGATATTCCTTAGTCCATGAATACAATAACTGTAAAACTTTTTGCCTAATAGTCTGAGAAGTTTTATTTCCAAAGTACTTTGGTGAGACAAGTCTTATCATTTCATTTAAAAAACGAAATTTTCCAATTTCTGCATGAAATGAAGGTCCACATCTCCTCATACAAGTATCTAATAGCTTATATATACAAAATATATTGGAGCAATATTAGAATTTTTGTAAGTATAAGAGAATGTTTTAACTTACAGAAAGTGCTTGAAGAGCTTCACACTCTGTTGATGATTGGATGTAAGTTGCTAATAATTTACTACCAATTTGTATCCCATCCAATTCTTTAGTAAGCATAACACAGAAGGCTTCAATAGCAGCTACATCGGGTTTTTGATTTTGAGGATTTGTGGCTCTTTCTAAAGAAATACATAAATTCATAAACAAAATCATCATAAGCAAAATAATTAAAGAACAGTGAAACAAAATACAAGTATGTAATTACTTTATGATAACTTATAAAACTTACGAATTAGAGCTTCAAGACTTGTTGTGACAACATCCATTTTTTAATCTTTTCTGAATTATATTGCTGTTTAAGATAAATAATGTACATTATCTTTAAGCCAAATTAACAGCATTTCTGATAACTATATAACTCCATTTACATTTCAAAACACTTAAAGAATACCAAAAAAAATTAATAACAATTAATTTTAATATTTAAAGGTTATAATAATAATGAATTTATAATTCTCTTCCAATTGTACTCATTCTAAAATGCATGTTATATTAAACAATATTAGATAATTCTTTTAGTAAAAAATTTAGATCTATAGTTTTCCAAAAACAGCTGTTCAATGTCTGAAACCATATCGATATTATCACTGACAAGACTAAATATCTTTAGCCTTACAGTTTACAGAAATTTAATGATAATTGTATGCATAATCAGGACTAAAGAGATAAGTATTTTTCAGACAGCAATTAGCAGCTAATTATTAAAGAGTCAACTATGACTAATGTATCAAATTTCATAATAATTAATACATTATTCATAAGTAATATCAATAAAATTGTCAATGCTCAAAATACGAAAAATTTTTCAAGATAATAAAAAACTTGAGGTGGCGTTTCAAGTATTTTACATTTATATTTTTTCTACTTACATTAAACACGAAGCACTAATGTGTGTCTTCTTAATAAACATTCTTAAGCATTCTCAAGTAACTTTAGTACCACACCACGATTATGATAAAAAGCTGAAGAATGTATACAATTATTTGACTGCTAGTAGATAAAGCCATGAAGTCTATTTCATTTAATTGGAAAAGAGAGTAAAGGGCAATACCTTCCGTGAATAATAAAAGTCAATAAATTTTCATACATTAAAAGATTGCCATATAAATTAGACTGACAAACCATTAAGTGTTATATCATGATATATTAAATATCATGACAGCTTTTTCACACATTTTGTAGAAGATTTTTGAAAACTAAAAATAGCTTTTCATTACATGAAAAAATTCTCAAATTAGAAGCTCATCTCTGTTCAGCGATGTCATAATAAGTTTTTCTTCCACTCTTCTATCTTTTCTTACTCCTTGCAATTGGTGGGGAATTTTCTTCAATCTAGGGAAGATTTCAGGTGCACCTGCTTTCCAGCAAATTAATTATATTTACGTTTTTTACTGATACGTTAAGATTCAACCAATTTCGCCGAATCTTTTAAAGCCCGTCCAAATTAATTAAAGCGCCGATATGTCAGGTCCATTAGTGATTTCTGCTACAGCTAAGCATACAGCTACGGTATTAAGAATCCTCTTTCGTTGTTTATTAATTCTTATTAAGCATCACATTTCGTTGATTATTTATAATTTATTTATTTTCTAATATTAAATTATACATTTATTGTAAAGAATAATTATGTCATCAAGTGGATAGACAATGTTTCTAGCCAACTTACTATTCTCTTATTATTGATATTTTATTTGATATTTATTATCATCATTATTATCATTATGATATTTATTACTATTGATTTTAAAAAATTTGATTTGTAACATTACTAATTTATATCACATTTCAGCTTATATTTTTCCATGGATTAGGTGACACAGGGTATGTTTCGAGATATCTGTAGTGATAGTTTTAATTAGATTTTAATATATATTGTATTTACTTCATAGAAATGGATGGGCTAGCTTGGCCTCTATCAGACCTCCACATGTGAAAATTATTTGTCCAACTGCGTATGTATATTTATTATATATAAGTCATTTTTTATGATTTTAATATTAAATTAAATTTATTTTAGCCCAACAATGCCTGTGACATTAAATGGAATGTATCGAATGCCTGCATGGTAAGATTGATGATTAACAATTTATTTATTACAAAGTACATGCATAAAACATTTCTTTCAGCTATTCTTAAAAGAATACTATTTATATTATAGGTTTGATTTACGTTCATTGGACCTTAGTGGTCCTGAAGATGAAGAGGGGATACAAAAGGCAACAGAAATGGTTCATGAATTGATTCAAGAAGAGACGGCAGCTGGAATACCAACCAAACGCATTGCTATTGGTGGTTTTAGCCAAGGTGGGGCTTTAGCAATATACAGTGCTCTTAGATTTCCAGAACCTCTGGCAGGTATCATAGCATTGTCTGCTTGGCTTCCTTTACATAGAAGCTTTCCAGATGCAAGTATCGATTAGCATTTTATAATTTTTATCTCTTATCGTCAGAGTAATAACAGTATCTTTAATATTATTTTATAATGTAGGCTGTAATAGGCAATAAATCTACACCATTACTGCAATGCCATGGTGATTGTGATACCCTTGTGCCATATAAAATTGGTCAGATGACCGCAACAGTGTTGAAACAACTTATGACGCAAACAGAATTTAAAACTTATAGACAAATGATGCATACTTCGTGTGAAGAGGTTTGTATTTAAGTAAATATTAAATTCAATTTATTGATAATGATTATTAATTTTGCAGGAAATGCGTGATATTAAGAAATTCCTTGAAAAGGTTTTGCCACCGTAATAAATCAATTATTAATATTCAAATTATTGCTTCAATTATCTTATTGTCATTATTAAATTAATTACTTATTGCTACATTACTTATAGCAATTCCAAAGATAAGCAATTAAAGCAGTAGTTAGAAATTCTTTAAATAAAAAATATACAAAAAAAAACACATTAAAATTATGCATTTATAGGAAAATTATTATTGTTCCTTCTCTGTTATATTTTAATTTTGATGTATTATTGATATATATATGTATATATATATAGTATCATCATATTAACTATAAAATAATTTACTTCATCTCAGTTACATTTGGAAATGCTATATTTAAATAATCACTTATCTTCCATTTAAAGTGTGTAATAATAATTACAATAGACTTCCTATTAGAAATAAGTTAATTTTGTTATTTCAATTAATATCTCTCTCTTCTCTCTTAATTAAATGGATTTTAAAGTAAGTTATTATTTAATATTATCAAGTAATAAATTTTAAATTCTTAAATTTTGTTGACATAACATTAGTAAACTTTAGTAGTTAAAGAGATTCTAATAGTTTCTATATTATAAAATGTTAACATTTAATTAAAAAGATTTAATTAAGTTCAATTAAGTATTAACACTTTTATCTAACTTTTAGATAACAATTAAATCTCTCAAACATTCCAGATTATGAAAAATCATATTAAACGGTCTAAGAGTAAAAGATTTATAGAGATTACAATGTAAGAAATAAAAAAATAGTTTAGCATAAAAGGTTTTGTTCTATTGTACAAAAAATTATTATAATGAAGAATGCATTTCTTTAAACACGTATAGAAAATGTACATACCCTCGTAAAAGATATTAAATGTCAGTAAAATATTTTAAGCATCATACTTAGGACGAACAAAATTGTAATTTATAGAAATTAATGTTCGAGAGAACAAAGAAATTGTTTTAAAGAAAAATATTATCTTGTATTTTTCATTATCTAATATTCTATTAAACTATTCTTTAATGTTTCAAGTTGTAATTATTTCTAACAAAAAATGAACGAAGAATTTAAGAATTACCAATTACATTTTTAAATACTTAAGAATATTAAGTATAAGGTTTTCTTCAATTTTAATTTAACTTTTTTAAGAATCTCTGAAGATTATAAGAAAAAAGTGACTCTGACCTACAAAGATCTCATTAATCTGTCAATATTTTTATAAATTATTAAAATCCTCTATAAAAGAAAAGTTTTATCATTAACATAATACTTTTATCAAACTATTAAGGTTATTTCTCAACATTTACTTTCTATATATTGCATAATTATAATGTTATGACTTACCTGTAAATCATGTTCACTTCTTCTCACCTATCTCTTTATGTCTTTATTCTTGCTCAACTCTTTAATAACAGTGGAATTAAGAATGAAAATAAAAGTAACTGACATGTTCACCCTACATTTAATCAATCATTTAACTTGTATAGAGAACAATATAGAATATAATTAAGCCAAGAGCTAAGAAAAATTAAAAAATTAATTAACAAGCAGGATGAAGGAAATTATTGTAATTCATGAATTAAAAATATTGTATGTTTAATAAAATTGTGTTGTACTGTTATATGATTACTTGTAATATATATTCAGTAAGATTTTTATTTTGCCTTTTTACTTTTAATTTTTCTCATATAAAATTCCAGCTCTTTGCCTTCCAAAATATATCCATCGGCTCTACCACATTGACCTGGTCTACTGGCTATGCAAGCTATAACATATTAAAATTTAATTGATTAAATAAATTATTTATACTATTAATTAATTGTAGCCTCTTTTGCTTTACCTAAAACACGTCCAGTCGCAAATTGCTCTTCCAAGGAAGGTTCTACTTTGGCAAATCGTTGTCTTGCTTTATACTTTGATTCAGCTTTCTTGGATCTGGTTTTGTTTAAGACTTCCTCTTCAGCTTCTGTCTATAAATTGAATTGTATACCTTAACATTATACTCATCTTGTCAATATCATATTCCAAGAATCAAAAAATGTAGAACTCACAAGTTTCGTGCTACGTTTACGACCCAGGGGAATAATGTAATTGCTTTCGTACCATTGTCTGAATGGAGTTGCGTCTATGGTTACAATGGCATTTTTCACAAGCGTCTTTGTTCTTACTAATTCATTATTGGATGCATTATACACAACATCAATAATACGAGTTTTTCTTGTAGCTGTTTCAGAACCCCATGAAAAATTGCCAGTATCCAATCTCAAAGCTCTGTACTTCTTGTTACCTCCACGAGTACGTACCTTATTACAAAATTACTTTTTAATAATATTTTTAAGCATTTATATAATAAAATATATCATTGATTTTTGTCTGTTCGCTGTGAGATAATAAGTCAGCATTGTACTCAGTATAGGTAAAGAATTCATTATGATAAAAATAAAGTTATATATTAAAAACTTGTATATAAAATTTACTGTATGAATACGCTGAGGTCCAAGTTTTGTATTAGCCGCTGGTCGTCCTAATTCAAATTTCCTCTTTTTGCGTAAAGGTTTTCTTTTGCCACCAGTAGCTCGACGCTTATGCCAATGATCCCTGGATATACCTATAATCACATAAAAAATTAAAAGAAAAAGAAAAGAAAAACAAAAAGATTGGCAAACATTTATTTTCAAATCATCAATCAAAACAATTAATATTAATCCATATAGTAACATATAGTATAAAGTAACAGTCCAGCCTTAAAAACTATTTTTTAGTAATAAATATGTTCAGTATTAACAAAAATTGAAATAAAATGAATATCTTAGACATGCCAAAATTTTTAATATGCAAACAAGTGACCTTTGTGATAACATACTAATGTGCTTCAGTATAACCTGATTTTATTAAATTAAATTAAATACAACCTTTCTAGCACTTAATCAATAATGTTATTTTGATAAAATTGATAAACAATTTGCAGATGCAATTAGATTAAAATATATTTATTAAAGAAAACCACTCACCCATGTTGCTCCTTGATCAAACAAATAAGGAATAAGACATTTCCAATATTTCTACCATGCCGCCAATACCACGGCAGTCAAACGATTCTGATTAGTCAATTTTAAAAATTAGTCCAGCTCAACCTATAGAATATTTTATGATGCGCATGTCTAATAAAAATACGTAATCTATAGTGGTATGTGCAACTATATAATTATGTATACATGATTTATCATTTTTTAATTAAGAACTAAATTATATTAAGACAAGAGATATTTTTATAATTATTAGATTTTTAATCTGAAAAATACACATATTTCATAGTAATTTTGAAATGGCAAATAATAATCGTTATATTTTGAGTTCGATATCTGATGGGATATTAAAAATCATATTGAACAGACCTGAAAAGAAAAATGCACTTAACCCAGAGGTATATTGAATTTATAATTGCGTAAAGATGCGTAATTTATCCTATGTAAAATAAGCATTATAAGATGTAATTTACAGATGTATAAAGAATTAACAAAAATAATTAATGACTCTGTTAAAAATAATGATGTGAGTGTATTAGTTATGACTGGAGCTGGAGATTTTTATAGTAGTGGTAATGATTTTACAGCAGTACCTGTTAATGTAAAAATAAATTCCTTAGAAGAAATTATTGTCTCAATAAAGTAAGTTATAGCCTATTAGTTCTTTGAAGAGTTATTTATTTTGATTTTTTATAAATAGTAAGTTGCCATTTAATTATTTATATAAATTCTTGTAGAAAGTTTATTGATAGTTTAATATTATATCCTAAATTATCAATCTGTGTTGTAAATGGACCAGCAATAGGAATCGCTGTAACAGTGCTTGCGCTCTTTGATATAGTATATGCATCAGAGAAGGTATATATTTATTAATGTTTACAGATAATTATAGCAATAAAAGAAAGTTAATGAAATGCTTCCTAAATGTTACAGGCTTATTTTAAAACGCCATTTACTTCACTTGGTCTTACAGCTGAAGGATGCTCTACATATACATTTCCAAGAATTATGGGTGCAAAAAAAGTATATTTTGGAATTAATAATCTCACTCAATATTGTGTATAAATGTTGATGAATTTTGTTTAGGCTTGCGAGGTACTATACTTGGGTCAAGTATTGACTGCCAAAGAGGGTAAAGAATATGGATTAGTTACTGATATTTATAAGCATGAATCTATCAATGACATATGGAAAAAAATTGATGAAATATGTACTTTACCTATAGAGGTATATTTTGTGAATATAAACATTAACAATTGAAATTCATTAAACTAATTTCATATATTTAAAATTATAGCCTATAATAAATACAAAGAGGTTAATGAAGAATTGGACTAAAGATTCTTTATTAGAAGCAAATAGACTGGAAATGGAAATGATATTAAACACACGTCTTACCAAAGAGAATATTGAGCGAAGAAAAAAAAATAGAAGTAAAATATAAATGAATAAAGATTTACAGATTCATATATCTTGTTTATTATTTCCTTATGTAGTAAAAATGTTAATTTGTTATTCACTTACTGTATTTTTAAATATAAATGATATATTTTGGGAAATCCCATGGAGCATAATATCCTATAATACAAATACTGTTTTTTTATAATAAATGTAAAAGAAAAAAAAAAAAAATTTTTTTAATAAACTTAATTTTGTATGCAAATACTTGTATGTTTACCTGTAATAACTTTAAAGAAAAGGGTGATTTATAGTGTTCCCAATGTAAAAGTTGATTTATTGTTAGATTTTGTCCAGTACTTTTTCTTATATTTTTATTGTCGAGTGAAATATTTAATTCTGCATTAGTTTCTAATCCATCACATGTGCATTTCATTAGGTCGTGTGTTAAAGAAGAAGTGTTTGTTGTTAATGTAAATAAATCCTAAAAGGATAATATTGGTTGGTATACATGTTTTGTTATGGTATGAAAAAAACAAACCTTTAGGTCAGAAAGAGAGAATTTCATTGATGATAAATATTTTGAATCTACTATAGCTTCACTCAAATTAGTTTTACTAATTTGCCTTTGATATATTTTTTCTTCTATTGTGCCTGTTGTTAATAATCTGTAAACAAATAGTTGTCAGGTATATATGTTTATTAAATCCTTTAATTAATACTACAATAAAAAACTTACCTATAAATGTAAACATCTCTTTTTTGTCCATCCCTCCATATTCTTGCCATAGCTTGTGCATCGGATGCAGGATTCCAATCTGAATCGAATAAAATAAGTCTAGATGCTCCAAATAAATTTAAGCCTACTCCACCTGCTTTTGCACTTAATAGGAAGACTCCTACAATTTTTTCATTTTAAATCTTAAGAAACATAAAAAATAAAATAAGATAAAAACTTACTATATTTTAAATCTTTCAAATTAAAGCGTTCGACAATTCTATTTCTCTCAGTAATTGGTGTACTACCGTCTAATCTAAGATATCCTAAATTTTCATCCCTGGATAATACTTCAAGTAGATCCAATGTTTTAGTGAAATAAGAAATTAAAACTAATTTCTCAGTAGTTTGTTTCAGATTTTTCATAAGTGTTTGTACAATCGTAATTTTTCCTTGATATTCAAGCTTTGATATATTTAAATTATCTTTATTTGCATAATTACTTAATAATTCGTTATGCTCCTTTTTAAAGAGACTAGGGTGATTGCATATTTTCTTAAGAGCCGTTATTAATGTTAAATGAGGAATATTTTGATCAGTAAGCACTTCCCTTTTAAACCACATGCCACTGACAAACTGATACAATTGTTTTTGTTCTTTTGATAATTCACAGAATATAACCATTTCATGTTTACTTGGTAAATATTTATTAATCGTTTCCTGTGTACGTCGTAAAATAAAAGATTTTGTACTATCATATAATTCTTTAGCTCTTTCTTTACCTAATTGTACAATTTCCTCATGTGCATTGGCAATTTGCGATGTTACAATAGGATCCTCGTACAGATTTTTATATTCACTGTATGTTCCCAAAATTCCTGGATTGACAAAGTTAACTAATGTGTAAAATTCATGTAAATCATTTTGTATCGGTGTACCTGACACGAGTATTCTTCGCGTACAGTTCATTTCAGTTAATAACTATAAAAAAGGTATTATACAATGCATACTTTCTTAGATGATTAATAAACAATATAATAATCATATTTACTTGTGCTGCTTTTATACTGCTATTCTTTAAACGATGACCCTCATCACATAATATTAAATCAAAAGTAAGTTTCTTAATTTCTTCATAATGTCTAATAAATAGTTCATAACTGATAATTAAAATATTATCTCTTTGCAATTTTCCAAAGTCTTTCGGTCTTTTTTTAACATCCGCGATATAAGGAAATATTCTATGCCTTCCTAGCCAGCGTATAAATTCTTTACCCCAAGAATTACACAAGCTACTTGGTGTTACAATAAGAACGCGTTTTAATACTGGTCTATTATAAGGTCCTTTTTTTAAAAGAGTCCATATTAATGTTATACACTGTAAAGTTTTGCCCAAACCCATTTCATCAGCAAGAATTGCCCCATAATAGTTAGAAACAGATATCCCCATAATACACCGATAAAGAAATATAATTCCAAGTCGTTGATGCTGCCTTAATACAAATGTTAAACAATAATCTACCGTTACTTTTATTTCTTTAATTTGTATATCATCCTTCTTCCATGTTGTGGCTTCATTTATATATGGCATTACCAGTGTTTCTGATTGTATTTTTACTCCTATTTTCATTTTTAAACATAAAAAACAATATTAAAAGAAATAAAAATATTAGGTCTTTCAAACATATTTATAATACAAATTATGTTTTATACAATAGATATTTAATTTTTAAGAAAATATAATAACTATAATATTGAATTTATGGATGTACATATTTTGATTTAAAACTGAATGACTTTAAAAAGAAGCACAACAATTTTCTTTTAAATACTATTTGCATAGAAAATGTTTGATTAAAGCAAACCTTGTTGTGAACTTGTAGTATCTTTTCTATAAATATCTACTGGTGATTCTGATGATAAGCCTTTGAATTTTTTAATAGGAGGTTCTTTGGCTGCATCATCAATGTTTTCATTTTTTATTACATGTCTATCAATTACTTCATCTATTATCTAAAAAAAAGGGATTTAATGCACATTTAAAGTAATATTGTAAACAATGCATTCAATAATATTATAAATAGAACACATACTAACTTCAATTTCTCTTGAACCCATTGATAATAAATAACCTTCTACAATTAATTCAGGTTGAATGCTAGTTTTTCCAATTATAGCACCTGATAAATCCTGCACATTCAAAAAATTACAAATAGTATTGTGGAGCATAGATAACTTACATTATTTTCATATTTGATCCATAATTATACTGGCCTTCAAAATAGCACTTTTACCAACAATCTCTAATACTCCATCATCACTGTACGTTTTATGTTTTCTTGTTGATTTCTTTCCAAAAATAACATTGTAAATACTAATGAAAACATATACTTCAAATTAATATTATTAATAAAATTAATAAGCCTCTCTTTATATCATATTAGCTTAAGCACAAATACTTGCAGTTTCTTATTTTCTTTGGGTTTATCAATCATTGAATTATTTTCCTCCTTAATCGTTAAAGGACATTCTATTTCTTCATTTTGTGTATCCATTACTTTTCCTTTCATGTCTTCCTCTTTCACATCTTTTTCAACACAGGGACATTTTTCTTCAGTTGTATTTAGTAGTATTTCATTCTTATTCTTTTGTTGAATTGATTGATTTAAAAAACTGATAATCTCTCTTGTACTTCTAACAGGTGTAAAATGATTCTGAGATGAGGAAAAATTACTATTATTTGTTTTGTGACTTTCATCTTTACTCAATGAAAACTTCAAATCTACAGGCTTTTTTCTATACATGTTTTTTTTTAAGAATACACTTAGAGCTTTATTTGTTTATTGATAGGTAGTGACAAATGTAATATCTTTTAATTATACAAGCATGATCTTTGGTTAGATCTCTACGCACTGACACTTCCCGCTGATTTCTGAAGAGTATGGAAGACTGTCAAAACTGAGAGAAGGCGCATGTGCAAATATTTTGAAGTGACCAATAACAATCTCTCCAGATGATTAATATGTCACGTGATGCCTTGACATTATCGAATGAAATCATCACTTTTCCACATTACTTGTATACGTATACAAGTATATATATATGTGTGTATTTATGTAGTTATTAATATGTGGTCCCTACAAAAGTATTATTATCAATATTTAATTTCTGTTTTTCCAATTATCCGAGAATATTGTTACATCAAATTTAATTAATTGTAGAAAACAGAATTTAATTTAATGTAAGTTTTATTTATGGTACGAAGGTATTTTAATTTCTACTTTAAATTACTCTCCGCCTATTTAAAAGTCAAATATTTCGAATGTGTGCTTATGCAATGAATTTAATAGTTTTATAACATTTAAATTACATTATTCTAAGTAATTGAAGCCATGAATAATTTAATAATATGTTTTGCATTATATTGTAATACATTTAAGTGATAGATAAATGATAAAGTAGTTTTTAAGTAAGTGATATATCATGTTTTACTCTCAATAATTCTTTTCTGTTTTATTATATTTACATAAATCACATACATACACACACACATGTATGCTTTATGCTTTATTGTTTTTAGATTATTGTTGTATACTCAAACATTATTTACTTTTTATATGAAAAATCAAGTTGCATAACAATGCGTATTTCTTCTTCGAATTTAAATGTTCCTTTATATTTTTCTTTTTTTAATTTATAATGTTTAATATATGAAGTATATTTATAGTGGTACATCGCTAATAAATGCTCATACTTTATTTCAGAAGTGTTATTTTAATCATGAACTCTGCAACAAAAAAACTTCCTTACTTTGTTCCTTTTTTTTCTCGTTTTCAACCTGCGGTTTACTTACATTATTCTGATAATGCTCAAGAAACGAATGTACTTAAAAATAAAGGGCCTGTTGAGGTTCTAAAACATAGATTGTCAGAAGGGCAAATTGTAATTGATAATCACCAAATGAAAGTAGCAGAAGTATTACAAAAAATTTATGAGGAAATAAATAATTATAGACCTCAACAATTTAATTTATTTAGTAAGTTATTTATTCAAAAGAAGAGAGAATCACCAAAGGGCCTCTATCTGTATGGAGCAGTAGGTGGAGGTAAAACCATGTTAATGGATCTTTTTTATGACTGTTGTCAGGTATCTGTATTTACTTTTAGTAATATAAAGAAAGTACTTAAAAACTTATATAATTTTAAACAATTTCAATTTAATAAACTTTTTTATTTACTTTAATATTTAAAAATTTTTCAGATTGAGAAAAAAAAAAGAGTTCATTTTAATTCATTTATGTTGGATGTACACAAAAAAATTCATGAATTAAAAAAATCATTAGTAATAGATCGTAGCAGTACTAAAGATGAACCTTTTGATCTAATCTTACCAGTAGCATCACTAATAACTGATGAAGCATGGTTACTTTGCTTTGATGAATTTCAGGTAAGGATTTAATACTTTTATAATTATAATAATGAGAGTTAATGTATTACAAATAAGTAATTTGTAGGTAACAGATATTGCTGATGCTATGATATTAAAACGATTATTTACTGAACTTTTTAATAATGGTGTAATTGTAATTGCCACTAGTAACAGAGCTCCGGATGATTTATATAAAAATGGTCTTCAAAGGGCTAATTTTGTACCATTCATTAAAATATTAAAAGACCACTGTAATGTATACAGTTTAGATTCTGGTGTCGATTACAGATTGAAAACTTGTCCTGGGAAGAATAAGTTCTATTTTGTGTATGTACTGATTGCATTAAATTAAAGTTAATAGCATATTCTATAAAATTGTAATATATGAATGTTTTAGCAAGGGTAAGGACGCAGAAAATAGTGTAAATAGAATTTTTAAATATTTAATTTCAATGGAAAATGATTCGGTACGTTCTCGTATAATACGCATACAAGGACGAAATGTTAAATTTTCAAGAGCATGCGGTGAAGTATTAGATTCAACCTTTCAAGAATTATGTGATAGAGTAACTAAATATTATTAATTAAATTAACCATAGAGATAGTACCTCGTATTCTTTTAAAGTTAAATATTCTTTGTTCTGTTTTTTAGCCATTAGGTGCCAGTGATTATTTAGCATTAAGCCAAGCTTTTCATACAATTATAATCAGAGATGTACCTCAATTTACCGAAGCATTAAAGTCTCCAGCTAAAAGATTCATAACACTTATCGATACATTATATGACAATAAGGTAGTTCAATATAAGAGTAATCTATATTTTCTTTAAGAAACTATAAAATAATAAGATTCTTTTAGGTAAGAATTGTGGTATCAGCTGCAGTACCCCATACTGAGCTTTACGCAGTCCCAGCAGAGGATGAATATACAGATGAAAAACGAATGCTGATGGATGACTTGAATATTGTACATGGTTCTGTATGTGTTGTTCATATTTAATTTTGTCAACACAGATATTTATGATAAAAAATATATATTAATATGGATTTAATTAATATTTAGGACGATCAAAAATCTAACTTATTTACTGGAGAGGAAGAAATATTTGCATTTGATCGTACTGTGTCCCGTCTTGCAGAAATGCAAACTTCACAATACTGGGAACAGTGGTCGAAACATAGATAATGATAAATTTTACTTAGTTTAAATTATAGGATCTTAATTTATAAATAAGATTTTGTGCACTTATTAAAAATTTGTCATATAAAAAGGCAGTACTTAAGCTACTTAAGTAACAAATAAACTGGTCACTTGACAATGCACTTGTACCAAATAATGTATATACATATTATGTATATTATAATGAATTATTAACAAATTATACAAATATGATTATTTATTAAAGTATAACTAAACTTCTAGTGATGCAATGATTGAACAAGATTAGAATAAGAAATAATAAAAAAATTTTCTAATATTAAGAGGTTGTAAACCCGACAGAATATCGTACTTTTCGGATTTCTTCGTTACAAATGAACGCATTTGAAAACTATTTGACATGGATAATCAGGAAAGAAAACATACATAAGAATACATTGTACAGAACGTGTTTCCTAAATATCGACAAAAAAATTAAAGTTTCTAGATCTTCATTAACAATATGAACATAAGGAATAAAAATAAGGAATTTAACTGACAAAAGGGCTCTGTACAAGAGTTCTATTTTTTTAAACAAACCATTATAGTCAAATTTCAATGATACAGTTGAGGATTCTCGGCTCGCGTATAGGTTTCGACGCTCTTGTTGAGGATTCTTGGCTCGCGTATAGGTTTCGACACTCTTGTTAAAGATTTTCGGCTCGCGTATAGGTTTCGACGCTCTTGTTGAGGATTCTTGGCTCGCGTATAGGTTTCGACGCTCTTGTTGAGGATTCTCGGCTCGCGTATAGATTTCGACACTCTTGTTAAGGATTTTCGGCTCGCGTATAGGTTTCGACGCTCTTGTTGAGGATTCTTGGCTCGCGTATAGGTTTCGACGCTCTTGTTGAGGATTCTCGGCTCGCGTATAGGTTTCGAAGCTCTTGTTGAGGATTCTCGGCTCGCGTATAGGTTTCGACGCTCTTGTTGAGGATTCTTGGCTCGCGTATAGGTTTCGACGCTCTTGTTGAGGATTCTCGGCTCGCGTATAGGTTTCGAAGCTCTTGTTAAGGTTTTTCAGCTCGCGTATAGGTTTCGAAGCTCTTGTTAAGGTTTTTCAGCTCGCGTATAGGTTTCGATGCTCTTGTTAAGGTTTTCGGCTCGCGTATAGATTTCGACACTCTTGTTAAGGATTTTCGGCTCGCGTATAGGTTTCGACGCTCTTGTTGAGGATTCTTGGCTCGCGTATAGGTTTCGACGCTCTTGTTGAGGATTCTTGGCTCGCGTATAGGTTTCGACGCTCTTGTTGAGGATTCTCGGCTCGCGTATAGGAATTGGCGGTCCATGTTTATATAGTCAAAGATTTGATCTATGTTTCAGCCACTGAATATGATGGCGCTGGGTGTTGGACTTAGCGAAGACACAAACCACGAGACGTACATTATCTGTTGGGTATACATCCCCTTGAGCGTCAACAATATAAGATGTACCAACTGTTGCTCGGTGATCAGTTTCCAAGAGTCGGTCATAGATGGCGGCTTTTTACCAACAATTGATAAAACAGTGACTTTAAGCTCTGGAAGTTATCCATTGAAAGAAGCGCAGCAATTTCGCAGAACCGTATACATCCATCGCAGAATTATATTATTAAAAAGATTAAAATACATTAAAGAATAGAAAAGAAAGGGAGAGGAGGGAGAGAAAGTTTCGAACATTTATTACTGTGTTGAAAGGATATTTAAGTTACAATTTATTTAATGCTTACTCTGATGTTTTTTAATAACTTTATAATTATAAGGTATATTTTTTTAATGTAGTGTACACAACATGCTTTTGTATATTCATTTCTATCAATATTTCAATAGAAAAATATATTCTGAATGTATTAAAGAAAAAGTGATAATGAAAAATATATTCCAAAATATCAACATAATAAATTTTTCATAAGTTATAAATATTTAAATGAATTATATCTCACTATTTTTATTGAATTTTAAAGTTTTTAGAACTTTTTGATTTACCTCGATGTAATTAGATTGCGCTACTACATTAGGATTCACAGAAACTTTATCTGCAAACTCTTGACCGGATAGATAAACATTTGTTTTTATAAATGTTGACTTATCATTAGACAATTGTTTCTTTGCAGATTCTTTATGTTGCGCGAGTAAATTCTTAATTTGAGAACATTTCGCATTAATGTCTTTATCTTTTAAATAAGTGTCTAATGTTTTAGAGCCAAAATTATTATAATTTTGTACATCTTTTGTCTCTCTTTTAATTTTATCTAAATCTCGTTTCTTTCTATCATGATTTTCTAAAATATCTCTATGGCCGATTTGTACAACTTCTTCTGGTGGTTTCAGCCTCTTTTTAATTGTAGTTTGATTTCCTAACTTTAAAGCAATTGGTATGGAATATTGATCTATTGTTTTATTCTTTTCTATCGTTGTATACTTGGTTGAATTATTATAATTATCTTTACTAAAATCATTAATATCTTTAACCTTAGGTTTTATAATTTGATTATTCTTTTTCAATTCTACTTCCTTATGATGTTTATTTAAATTATTTCCACTTAAAACACTTAAAATAGGGCCTTTCAAGTTATTGGATGAATTTACAGTATTTAAATCTGAGTTTTCGACGTTTACATTATTAAGCTTTGCTGTTTTGGAATAATTAAGATTTTTAAGTTTTAAATTTTTATTTTCTTCGTGTATTTGGATTTTATCTTCATTATCAAAATTTATTAATTCAATTATTTTTCTTGAAGCACTTATATTTTTATTAGCATCATCTTTAATCTTACTAATATTATCTTTATTTTCAAAAAATTCTTTGCCTTCTTGTGCAATTTCTTTACCATTGTTTGCATTAATATTAACAACCAATCCTTGAGAAATTGTAGTATCTACTTTTTCATGAAGTTTTAATTGAGTTTGTTTTTTATCTTTTACATTCTGCAATATTTTTTGTCTTTCTTCTAATTTCTGTTTCTGTTCAAATTTTTTCATATCTTTCAGTATCTCTTTTTGCTCTTCTATCATTTGTTTTTGTTCTAATTTATGCTTTTCCAAAGTTCTTCTCAACTCTTCGTGCCTTTGAGCAGCTAGAATACTGGCTATTTCTCCATCAGCAACTAATTCTGATTCTTCTTTTTTTATTGCATCTGAATTAATAAGGTTATCACCTTTATGTATATCTTCCAATTTTTCCTTTTGTTCTATTAATCTAATTTTATCTTCAGCGTTCAGCGTGACTGATTTTATGGGACTATCAATGTATTTAACTTTCTTAATATCATTTTTTATTAAATTTGTATCTATGGTTTTCATTTTTTCAGTAATTATTCTTATTTTAGAACCTATTGTAACATCAATATTTTGCAATGGCTTTTCTGTTATTTCTGCTTTTTCTGTTATTGCTATAAGTTCAATTGGAACAGGTGGTTCTTGTCTAATATCTTTTTCCTTTAATGGATCTTGATTTATTTTAATTGATGGCAAACTTATCTTCCTTTCAGCATTTGCAAGAACTACTTGATCAATAGGTATCTTAGGAATTGCATCAGATTCTTCTCTAATAACATCAAATTGTAAATGATTAGCTTGATTGGATGGTTTATTTGTTGTTGAGCCTCTAGCACTTGAAGATTCTTCTAAAGCATATAAGTTTGCATAAGTGCCAAGTACCATTATCCAAACACCGATAAACAAAATAGCCTATGCATACAAAAATAATTGCATTGTTATTAAATATGTAATATAATTATTTTTACTACCTTTTTTTTTTATTAATAGAGTCTTACTTGAGCTATTAGCCTTTCATTAGTATTTTTACTGCTTATGGATATAAAAAATGCTGCTGGAAATATTAAACATATTGTAACTCCAATAGTTGAGCCAACTATTCCAAGAACAAATTCAATGTTGGGTATCAGTATTCCTATTATTAGAGAAATACTAACTATCACAAATGTCAGGAACTTAAATCTTGTTTCCGGTATGTATGTTATGGTTGATTCATGAGTATAAATCTAAAATTGATATAATAAATGTAATATTATAAGTAACAATTTATGTCACATTTTGCTTGAACATATTAAGAATTTTATCTACCCTTCTAAATAAGAGAGAATTTAAACTTCCGCGACATGGAAAGATAACTAATGGAAAACTAAAAGCCACTGAAAGCACAAAACCTATTTTAATTACTTCGGACGATATATTTTCTTCAAAACTGATTAGTATATTCCCTGTAAGTGTTGAAAATCTTTAATAGAAAGGATAATATATACATCTTAACATTTAAAATAAAAGCAATTTATATACCAGTAAATGGTGTAGTACAAAATGCAATATATCCAAAGAAACCAACGCACAAATATACTACAGTACACATATTTATTGCTCCTCTAACAATTTTGTTCATTTTTTCTAAAGATGCATTGGGAATAGCTTCGTATATTTCAAATAGCTGAGTTTGACAAAATAAAGCCATGGAAAATATAGGTAAACACTGTAATATGCCAGAAGGCCTCCAATAATAGACATTATCATACCAGTCGCCTTTAAAAATATGTTGAGTAGATTCAGCAATAACCTATTCAGTAATAACAAATATATAGAGTAAAATGTATGCTTATATACTATGAATTTTATATAAAATAATTATATCATACCTTTAAAACTAAACACAGGTAAAATCCAATAGTAGCAGTACAGACCGTGGAAAGACTATCAATATTTCTAAGTAATCCTAAAGGTAGGACTATAAATATTCCAGTTGTTATCAATAAACTAGTTCTAATGCCTTCAGGAGTTTTATTTATCAATTTACCAATGATCTGTGGTCCTAAATCACCAACCACAACAAAAAATGCAATGCACGTCCCCAAAAGAAAGCCAATCATAAAAAGTTCGACTACAAATTTACCCATGTGGCCAAATGCATGAAATGCTAATAATTCAAAGTTTCGTCTTCTAGACATCACGGCTGACTTTATTAAAAAATGACAAGCAAGCCTTGATAAAATACTATTTAATAATAGTACCAATGTGGCTAAGATAATGCCACATTGCTTAAAACAAAATGGCATTGCAAGAACACTTACACCTATTATGCTATTTGCAAGTGTCATTACATGCGTTAAACTGGCTAACATTTTGTTATTTTTCTTATTGTTATATATAACAAGTGCATCTACATGAAATATTAATATTACAAAATTAAATTGAAATATTTTCTTCGTCTTGCCTTATGTAGGCGATTTCTGATGTGTAAATATTCATTTGAAAATTCCAATTTAAAATTTGATATTTTTAAAAGCATTAGTTCTGATCTTGCAAAGTGGCCTTTAATTTTGAAGTATGAGCTCTTTTGCATTTACTAATGATATGCCGTTTTTACTTTTTCATGTTATTTAATTATTTATTAGACTATGGGCATTGTATTTACTACCAATATTATTTTTATTTATATATGTATATATAGATAAAATTGAAGATTAGAGAATTAAGCAACTTTTAAGTACATTCACTTTTAATATTCAACATTAAATAAAAGAGAATTCGTGGCATCTGTCGTGCACCCACGAGTGAAGTTAGCTCGTGGAAAAGGCTAACTTCATATTTATTTTAGATCGAATTAATTTATAATCAATTTGTTAATTTATTTTCTGGTGAAAGGATTAAAGTATATCCCAAAACAAAATTTAAGTTTACCTAAATTATTTTGTTTTTATTATTACAAATTCTATAAACTTAGATAGTTCTATAGTTATGTTCAAAATGTAAATCAGCTGATAGAAGATAATAATCAATTATAATAGTAAAGTGGCTAAGCTTACAAAAAAATAGTAAGTACTATATAATAAAAAAGAATTATCTGCTTTATTAAAATATTTTACTATTTACAACAAATTAGATTTATAACAAAAAGTAATGCTTACAGCATAGATTATTTGTTAGTTGATTCTAAATCCCTTTAAAATGAATTTAATTAAATAATATTTATATTTTCATTTAAAATCATTAGAGCATATAAGAAATATAAAATTCAAACAATTTTTTAATGCTACTGGGCGACTAGTTTCTCTTGCGACGATCCTACCATGGTGAGGACTGAAATAAGTGGGGAGTGAAATAATGGCTGCGCATGCGCCAGACTAATCCATCCGTCAAGTCTGAGTAAAACTTATAAAATATTTATTATATATATATTGAATCAAAAAGATGTTACGAAATATTAATCAGCTGTTAAAAATAACTGTGAGTTTTTAATAAATTGATACTTATCTATAAAAATGAATAAAATATAACCTTTTTTTTTATTTTAGAGTCAAAGAAGTCGTATAATTACTCGACAAATAACATTTGTACCTATTGTCGTAGAACAAACAGGAAAAGGAGAACGCTCGTATGATATTTATTCACGCCTGTTAAAAGAAAGAATAATTTGTCTTATGGGTCCAGTATGTATTAACTTAAATTTATGATTTGACATGCTGTTGCTTATAAAGTATCTTATAAAGTAACACTCTAATGTTTTTAAATTATAGTTACTAATGTATATTGTTATTTCAATAGATTACAGATGATATCTCCTCGTTAGTAGTTGCTCAATTACTGTTTCTTCAATCAGAAAGTAGTAAAAAACCAATTCATATGTATATTAATTCACCGGGTGGAAGTGTAACATCAGGATTGGGAATATATGATACTATGCAATATGTTTTACCACCCATAGCAACATGGTGCGTTGGTCAAGCTTGTTCTATGGCTAGTTTATTGTTAGCTGCCGGATCACCAGGAATGAGGCATTCATTGCCAAATGCTAGAGTTATGATACATCAGCCATCAGGAGGAGTAACTGGTCAAGCTACCGATATACAAATCCAAGCTGCAGAAATACTTAAACTTAAACAATTAATAAATAACCTTTATGTTAAACACACTGGTGTAGATATAGACAAAATTGAAAAAAGTATGGAAAGGGATAAATTTATGACACCTCAGGAAGCTAAAGAATTTGGATTAATAGATAAAGTATTAGAACACCCATTACAAGAAAAAGATGAATCAAAAGCTGCAAGTACTGCAAGTGCCAAAGTTCAATGAGGTTGTAGGACTGAGATATGTATTTTTGTTATTATCTTATATTGTAAAATGTTTTTATTAATATTAAACATAATAATAACATATTTTAAAAACAATTGTTATATTCTATTCAACTGCATTTAAGCACATTAAAACTGTGCTTACTCTTAATTAAGATTATACCTAAAAGTGATAAATCAATGGTTTTTTATTAACAAGTAACAAAACCCTGTTTAAAATTTCTTAATTTTCTCCTAAGAAATGTTTACAATCTATTTCTTAATAGAATAATAGAGATAGATATAGATAGATAGATAGATAGAGAGAGAGAGAGAGAGGGAGATCACGTGTCTTAAATCACAAAATTAAATACTAAGAGTAAGCACAATCGGAGAACACTGCCATTAAGCATCTATTTGAACATAGAGAATATCACGTAAAATTATACTTTAAAGAAAGACAATAAAGAATAAAAATAATGGAAGACACTTGTATATCCAATTATATGTGAGAATATAAAAGCTAAAAAGAATTTAATATGCTTAGTGCGCAGTACATATATCATAAATCAAACACAATACCCAGAGTTAATGGCAATTAAGAGTATTTAGTAGAATTATTATGTATTATATAAATTTGTGAAATCTCTAATGGAAATCTATTATCACCAGAAGTAATGAGCGATATATATCTTTAAAGAGGACGGATTCTTTTCATAAATCTTTCAAGTATAAGTAATATAAAGATAGGAAAATAGGCGCTTATCTTAATTCATTTAATATATACTATTAACAAATTTCAATTTCTTGAAAATATTTAGAAACCAGTCTCACATAAAAAGGCATATTAAATTATTGAGGACAAACTTGAGCATGTGCAAGCATCAATATATCTTTTTTTTCTTTAGGAAATCTAAGCTCACGTCCTGCTAAACGCGCTGCTTCTAGTTCTCGCTCAGCTAAAGCTAATTCCATTGCTACAACTCCGCCGCCACTTTCATGCTCTCTGGCTACCCAATCTAGTGCCATTTGACTGCGCATATCATCATCTAAAGCTCGATGACTGTAATGTGCAACCACCTCTTGTCTACTACACTGTCTTTCTCTCATTGCTTTTAATGATCCATTCCAGTGAAGTAACTGAAAAACTGTCATAAGTTCTTGAAACTCCAGCATTGTTCTCCCACGATTGCATTCCAGCATAAAACGAAATGCACCTATCCCTGTATTTGGATCTTCTTTTTCATCTCCATTTCCCTGTAATAACTATAATATTAATATTTTGATGAGCAAAGAGAATTTATGTCTTCATTTTCATCTCAAATTGATAAATTACCTGTGTTTGACTACTTATGCCATTAGATGTAGAAGAAGGTTTCGCAAAACTTGCTCGTGCTTCAGCTATAGCTTTTTCAATGAAATCATCAGTAATTTTTCTTGAAGGATGCTCATTAAAAACAGAATTCATTAAGGCAATTTTTGCTGCCGAACGACGAGCTTCTGCCTTTGTAGAGCAATTTTGAAAGCTACCGAAGCACGATCCTCCAGGAAGTGTAACATAACAGACATATGGTGGACTAGCACCAGGAACAGATTCATAAATAACTAGTGCACCATTTCTTAATTCTGTTCCTCCACTCTGTTTCATTTGCCAAAATTCTTGTAATGCCTCAACGACATTAACTAACAGAAAAACAAAGGTAAATACTTGTGACTGACATGAGTAATTGACATAAATAAAAAAAAAACAAACAAACAAATAATCACAATTCATACCTCTTCCATAACCTTGTGTATGTTTAACAAAACTATTGACAATGGCATCAACTGCCTCTCTTAAAACTTGTTTGGCATGAGCATCTACCAATCCATTTGTAACTCCCATATTTTCAGGAACTCTAGACTTTGTTTTAACTGGCATCATGCCTTGCATCGATTTTCAAAAATTTGAGATCATTGACACTACACAAGGAAGAAAATTGTAATAAAAAATTCTAAAATACATTGGTAAAATATTACTTAAATAGCTGAAGTCCTTTTTAAGTCTTTAATAATTTATGCTTTTTAATTCTCACATAATATTTTTAAATTTAATTTTATATAGTAAAATTAGAATGCATTAATGAAAGATGGTGTGTAAAACTTGTCAAAATCTTCATGAAACTATGAAATGCAGTGTGTATAATAAAGAAATTAAATAGATCTATCAATAAAACAATTTGAGTAATGAAGAAAAGGTTGTTTAATTTGCATGTATTGCTGTTTTGTAAGTATACAAAATTTGCACGTACTTGGGGTCTTTAAGACAATGCTGGCGAATATCCTCTTTGTAAAGATTTTGTGTGCAACACTTGTAACGCTGAATTGTAAAATTTAAAGAACACTGTAGTGATACGGTACATATCAGAGGTAAATATAAATTCAGAAAAGGTTCTCCTATAGAGACCTCGATACCCAAGAATTCGTGTAAATTACTCTCCGATCAGTGCACCGAGGACTTACAGGATCAAATTGCAAGACACATATAACGCGTTTAATGACCTCGAACCACTGACGATTTCCAGAAAACCAGGAGCGTGTAGAGTAATCCTGGACCCTATATAGGTTATTTTTATTATTTAAACAAGTTAACTTTTTTAGGTATGTCGATAAGGATTACAATCATATGGAATACCTTTTTCTATTCATATAATTTAACAATTTCAAATATTGGTCAATATTTGTCAATCGCACAAGTATCAACTAGAGTAAACGCAATTACCTTAATAACGAAATGGTAGTGCAAAAGATTTTATTTTAATAGTATCATTAAAAATTTATAAAAGGAAGGAAATGAAAACTTTATAAAATTTAAGCTCATTAATACTCTATATATTTTAGAAATAAAGTAATAAATATATATCAATCAGGAACAAATAGATCCATCCCTGAAGAAACGCAGAGATTCGTCTGTTGTGTATCAAAATGTCGACAATCAGTAACAAATTTTACTGTATTCTATTATAATTTATTATTAGACTAAAAAAGATAATTGTTCTTTTATATTAAATGGTTCAAGCAATAATTATACTGTATTTTCTTCAATTCGGAGTTTTATATATTAGCCCCGAACACTAAATAATAAAAATTAATTTACAAAGAAACGTTTGAACGATTCATCTTATAAGTCAGATTACTTAAAATATTTTAACAATATTTCAGCAATACTTATATTTTAACAAGTTTAATTGAGAGAGAAAGAGACAATCGAATAATTAAACACTTTAAATATGGCTCCACAAAACGAGATGTCGATATAGAAATCGATTGTAAATTCAAGATATATCGTAGGGGACGTCACATTATTATTAAGAGGTAATAATATAAGAAGTATATTTTGAAATATAATTATAAAAATTGCCATGCAATGCATGGGTGTTTAAAAAAATATAGTAATTAATAGAATTAAATTTTAATTTAAGTGATAAAAAAAATGAATGAAAATTAGATTTTATACGGTGATATGGCCACTAAAGTGTTAACAGACATACATAATGATTTAAAACTTCTGATAAAATCAATCACTGGATTTCAAGTATGTTTTTATAATGGCCTTAAAAATTGTAACTTTATTAACTTTCATTTATTTACACCTTATAGGAAGATGAAGATGGATTTAGAATATGTGAACGCTATGTAGTATTGAATATTAAGCATCACAGATACCTTTCTGTGGATAGTCATGTAACTAAAGGACTTATTAATGATGTAGTTGAAAAATTTATAATCCATGGAAAATATGATGTAGCTAAAACATTTAGAAATCTTGTCTCTACCTTTTTAGAAAGTTTTGATTTTGCAAATCACCCACAATATGATTTGCAATGGTCTTTATTAACAGTGTTATTAGATTTATCTAATGAAACAAACAAAGCTAATTTAAATTGTTTAAAATTATCTAAAGAGGAGCTTGTTTTAAATTCAGCCTCAAGTACAAATGAAACTAATGCAGAAAAGTTTAATTGGGCACAATATCTAATAGATGGCCAAGAAAACTTTTTCTGTGATTTCCATAGTGATGATGAGAGTGTAAGTGCAATTAAAATTTTGTTTAGTTTTATATTCAAAATTATTATAAAAACATTTTATCTCAAAGGTATGGTCAATTAGTTCCGAAGAGATAAGTTGCGATGAAAGCAATAAGAATTTTACAACTTCAATGCAGCTTGTACAGAATGTAGAACAGGAATCTGCAATAAAACACGAAGAAGATATATTAGAGCAAATTTTACAATTTTATGAAGAAGAAGTAAAATCAAAAGCTTGGTTAACAAAGAATGTTCAAAATTCTTGGTGGAATGAATTGGAATGGCATAAATGCTCGATAAACAGTAAACTAATTGATGCTGATTTTTGCGAATTATGGTATAATATTTTTTACTTCAGTATTTGAGCAATGATAATAATGTCCTTAAATACAGAAGTATGCTAAGAGTAAATTGCATGACATATTTTTTATGTTAAATAGGCAAAAGTTTTTAAAAAACAAAAAATCAGTAAGTTTATCAACTAGTACTTTTAGTGAATATGGAATAAGCAGAGAATTATTATGGATGTTTCATGTTCAGACACAAATGCTAATATTTCAAGAAGAAGAAGAATCTTTCTTTTGCATTGCTTCAAATATATCCATTCCGAGCTTATCAACAGTAAGTATATTATACATAAAGTACTTGAATATATGTATACAGGGTATTACCGAATAAGTGAATATGTATATATACACAAATTATTTTTTAGATCGCATTCAATAGTTTCATACAACCATTTTGTGATTATTTCACAATGCTACATGATATCAATCAATTCAATACAAAGTTATATTTTAAGCAGAATAAAGCACAAGTTTTTCAGCAACCTCCATTTACATATGAAGCATATAATGCAGCCATAAAGAAACAATTATTTAAATTTAGGAATGATCTAATACAAATTGAAAAAGATCTAATACACCAAAGTGAGTAAAGTAAATATTTACAAATGTTTTATTATTTTACTATTGTTTTACTTTTTAGATAATAATAATACGTTTTTATCCTTATCATATCTTTTGAAGAAACATTTGAATTATATAAAAATGGTTCATGAAATTCATACTAAAGTAACTTGTGATTGGGAAATTTATCCTAATTGGAAATGCGCATCATTGTTATTATCAAACTTATACTTTGAAATGCAAAACTCGTATAATCGAGAAAAGAGTAATTTATGTGCTTATTTATATATGAATAGCTTTACTGTGTATTTAAATATAATTGATACATGGTTAACAGAAGGAAGACTAGAAGATTGGAGAAATGAGTTTATTATAACAAGGTAATGGTTTAAAGCTTATAAGAAGTTTTTATGTAACATGTTCTTTTAACTATACTGGAGTTAAATATCGTTTCAGAATTCCAGAAGAAGAAATAGAAAGTAATGGACAATCTAACAGATTTAAAGTGAGATACTTGGATAGTATTTGTTTATCAGATCCTATTATGCAGTGTTTGATTCATAGAGTACAAAATATGGGAAATAGTATTGAATTGCTTATGTCTCTAGATCGTATTTCTGATTTGTGGAAGAACACTATAATAAATGATAATGGTTACAATTTAATTAATTACTTAATTGAAATTGATTTCCTAAATTGACCTATATGATTATTACAATAAAATTTATTGTGTTTTAGATGCAAGCGTTTCTTTAAATAATGAATTTTATAGCAAATTAAAGAACGAAATATCGAAATATGACTTTAACAAATTAGAAGATGAAACGGATGCCATATTAAAAGATACAGAATATAAATCTACACGAAAGTGTGATGTAAATTTAGAAAAAAGTATTATAGAACAATTATTAACAGTGGATAATCCTTTCTTAACAAAAGCTTTAGAAGAATACATACCATCTGATTTATATAAAAATGATACTGTTGATGCACTTAATGTCATTACAGATACTTGCAAAATAGATGAAGAAGATAATTTATTTGATAGGTAAGTTGATATAAAAGCATACACAAACTTTCTCTCTCTCTCTCTATTAATTTTTTCTACAATTAAAGAAAATACAGAAAAGGCTCTTCTTCGCTTTCTTTTAGACTTGAAAAGATGTCACAATATACTTTACCTTTGAGGAAGTTATTTGAAAATGTTTTATCTAAAGTACTGGACTCCAGATATAACAGTGCTAGTAAAATAGTAAAAAATATACTAACTCAGGAATATAAACTTGAAACACAAATGAAATTAATGAGATCGGTTTATATGATGGAAGCAGGACATATTATGAACAAATTCAATCACTTACTTTTCTACGAAGTATACACATTTTAAGCTAGATTAAATTTAATTTCAATTCAATGTTTATATTACTATATTCTAAATAATTATTTTAGATAGAGACTAATCAGATGTGGAACAATTCCTATTTTCTATCATGTATACTTGAAGAAGTTCTTTCTCAACAATGGCCTGATTCAAGCTCTCGTTGGTCCATAAAAGTTCAAGAGGCTCATACATGTCAAGTTTTACAAGCTGTGAATATAATAAATTTACATTACTCCGTTGATTGGCCCATTAATTTAGTTTTAACTGCAGAAAGCCTAGAATTATACAATAATATTTTCCGATTTCAATTGAAGATTAAATGGGCTCTATGGACTTTAAATAATCTCAGATTCAATGGTAATTATTTATAAAAAATTATATACAAAAATACTTTAATTTATATTTTATTTTAAATACTAATATGTATTTACATAGATTTAGAAAAATCGAAATCAAAATATATGGGAGAAAAATATGAGTACTTTCATATTAGACGTTTGGAATGTTTGCGATTTTGGCTGCTGCATGCTATTGGATCAATACATACTTATTTATCAGGTCAAGTGTTACAGAATCTAGGTATTACTTTAGAAAAAGCTTTAATTGAAACAGATAGTCTAGATACAATCATATTAGGTATGGTCTGTTTTCATATACGATTAATTTGTAGTTAATTAATGTTTATAGTTTAACCAAATTTGTAATTTAAAATGGAATTATTCGCAGTTCATAATGAATATCTTACGCAAGTTCACAAGCATTGCTTATTAACTGAAGGATTTAAGGACTTAATGGCAACTATAAATAATGTAAGACAATGTAAAAATAAGAAAGTAATTAAATTTGTAAGACAATCATTTGTATAAAACTGTCTTCTCTTTTAGATTATAGAAATGTGTTCGCACGTTAAAGATCTGTGGTATCAAAAGAGGATACTACACTCGTCAACAGAATTAAATTTAATGGAGAGTAGTTATACTAAATGTCACACATACCTGGCATTAGCTTTACACAATGCTGTTCAACACAAAAATGCTGATTACCGTAAGTTATAATTAGTGTATTTATTAGATTTTATTAGTCTTATCGTAAAGTACTTTTTTAGTATTTATCTATTTGGTCAGTTAAATGTTACTATACAGTAAAAATATTAGTATACAATGTAATGCACAGTATTTTTAATTTATTTTATATTGTTTTGTTCCAGTGACTGGTTTAAGCTCAGCATTTAATTGCAGCATACCGTGTATTTAAAAATGACACAATGTTTTTTACTACATAAATTTAAGAACATACAAGCTGCGTAGAAACTCGGGCGATTTGTATTTTGCACAAATATATTTGGCTCAAAATTCGACCGAGTTTCTTAATTACAATTTATAATATTTAATATTGTAGTTACATAATTAACTGTAACAATTAGAGCCAAAAACTGTATAAGTTGTAAATTATTATTATTATAAATATGTAAATCCTACTTATTGTGATAATATTAATTTTATATAAAACTCTTATTATATATAAATGAGAGAGGGTGGGAGGGAGGGAGAGAGTGAGAGAGTGAGAGAGAGAGAGAGAGAGAGAGAGAGAGAGGGGAACTGTTCTCTCTTTCCTCATGTATTAAATTTTTCTTCTGTTCCAAAATAGAATCTTTATATATTTTTTGAGCTATTTAACAAATATATATAATTTCAAATAAATTTAAAATTTAATTTTTTAGATAAATTAACACCAAGGAAACAGATATTCATAGAAAATACTGAATTTGATTACATTGCGATTACAGATTTAATAACAGATTTAAGTAGAAATCTGTTATCTGAAATCGCGTATCAAAGTTTGCCACCTTCGGGAATTTCTATTCCAATACCAATAAAGCTTTCAAAAGAAAAATTACAAGGCATGAGGTAAAAATAATTCATTTTACAGTAACAATTTTACTGGATAATAGTTTACTATGAACTATAGAGTTTATTGTAATTATTTACAGTTTTTCTTCAGAAGCAATATCATTTGATGAAATATTATTGAATGAATATGATCAAACCTTTTCATATATACGTTGGTATCAATATGAAGAATATTCGTTTTTATGTAATACATCAATGAACATTCTTGATCATGAAATTAAGTTGCTCTTTGAAGAAATCAAAAGAAACAATTTATATGATAAAGAGGCAAATTCAGGTAAGTAGATTAGTATTAATAGACATGTTGTAATGAATAATATTGATTTAAATCTGAGAATATATTATATTTCATTTTTTAAATAAGTTTCAAAGTAAAGTTTTATCGGGTTTTTCATGTCCATTAATATTAAGTATTTAATAATTATAATATATATTCCTTTACTTTTAAAATCGTACAGTGAAAGTATTCCCAATTGAGAACTTCTCGTTCATTAAATGTATATCTATAATATTTAATTTTGAGCTAGAACAACTGTGCCATTTTGCCCAATAGCTCCACTTTGTGACACACTAGGAGCAGTTGATGTTTCGTTCACACTAACTGGAGATGTTGAATGATTATTGATATTTGCAGCTGCTAAAGCTTTATTACGTAATTCAAAAACTTGCTGTATAGCTTTTCGAAAACACAAGAAATTATAATCAATCACACCTATTAAAGATTAATACAAACATTGGTACTATAGCCTTAAAAATAAATTAGCTAATATAGAGAGAGGGTGGGGGGGGGAGAGAGAGAGAGAGAGAGAGAGAGAGAGAGAGAGAATTAAAATAATACAATTACCTTGCTTATCAAAATTATCCTCACGTAAAATACAAACCAGTGCAAGAAATTTATTGACTTCTCTTAAGTATAATATTGTTCCATTATTTAACTTAATTAAACTAGAACTTTGATTGTCAAATGCTGCTGCTTCTAAATCTTCCCTTAATCTTTGAAGTAAGAAATAGTTTAAATTGAATTTAATCTATGTGAAAACTCTGCTCTTAACTAAAATTCAATATTTATGAACAAGAGATTTTACCCATATATGCAGGAAACGTCGATGACAACATCTATCATATCACAACAAAGTTCATAACTTTGCATATCTACAGGAGAACTGTCTGTGGCAATATAAATTTTAGATACAACATCAAAAAGAAATGCTTTTTCAATAGCTGAATTCTGTAAATGATTATTAATTTTATATATAGACATACATATAGCGTGTAACAAATGCTATATTCCATAAATTTAAAGGATTTTAGAGGGTGTAATTTTAAGATGATTTTTTACCTACTATTTTTAACTTTCAAGGTATTGAATGGCTTCCTCTACAACCCCTTAAGCCTATGGAACATACAATTGTTACACTTTGTGTATTAAAATGTATTAAAATACATACAGAAATTAATATATTAAGCAGATTTTCTAGTGTTGGTAATTGTGGAATTAGTTTTTGAACAACTTTACTGAATGCTTCAAAAATGCTATGATCGTATATTGATGTTAAATGGAAACTTAAATGTATTTGATCACAACCTGAAAAAAATATATTTTTGGTAATAATTAGATATATTACGCTTAAAGCAAAATACATATAAATATATTAAATTTACCTGAATCTGCTAAGTCGTCATTTGCTCTTGTGTGTATATCCCTCTGAGTTTCCATTTTGCAATCATCTGATAATCCATCAACTTTATGTATAAATACTTCAAATTTAATTGCTTGATTTACTTTATAAGCTTTAGTTACTGTTAAATGTAGTTTATTTAAAGCTTCCATATAATCATCTTGCGCATCAATAACAAAAACTAATGCTCCACAACCACCAAATATCATGTCACTATCAAAAGTTGGATCAAAAAAATCAATTTGTCCAGGAAAATCCCAAATTTGAAATTGCACAAAACTAGAGTTGCTTATATCATCTTTAATAATTTTATTAGTACTTTCTAAAAATAATGTCTCATTTGGCGACATTTTGTGGAAAACTACTTTCTGTATGGATGATTTGCCACTCCTCAAAAAGATCAAACAATGGTAATTTTCATGTATATAGACATATAATAAAAACTTTATCATTTTTAATGTTATAATACCTCCTTAAGCCCATAAGTAGTATGCGTGGTTTTTGTTCGCCTGCTAATGGATCCGTTAGTCCTTCGGTTTCTCCATCAAATGGAACATATCCAAAATCTTTTGGAAATGAACCAACATCATATCCTGATTGATATTGATCATCATCATCCTACAAAAGTTTCCCCAGTAACAATTAAAATTTTTATATTTAATTTATAACATTTTTATATCCCCAATAAAATTACTTGTAAGA
Source organism: Sclerodermus sp. 'alternatusi' (assembly GCA_037305995.1). Classification (NCBI taxonomy): domain Eukaryota; kingdom Metazoa; phylum Arthropoda; class Insecta; order Hymenoptera; family Bethylidae; genus Sclerodermus; species Sclerodermus sp. 'alternatusi'. Next base: position 484,590 of record CM074558.1, on the reverse strand, counting down.
GGTTAAAATATACATACCATTATTTTAATTCAGTTATTTTGTTTTCAATATTTATTAATATTTAATACAAGAGAGTCAATATGCGATAATGACGTGGTAGTTAAATTGAATCAGTGTTCATTATCGTACAATTGAAGCATTTGTTTATAGTTATCTCCTCCTAGTGGGCCTGTCAGACTATCTCAATACTATTGTATAAATAATACGCAAAATGTATTGTAATAGAATATATTTCATTCAGTCACATTTCATAACGATAAATTCTGTCTTCTAAGAAGCATCAAAACTCATTTGAAATATACATAAAGAATAATACTTGAGTATCAATAAGTTTTTAAAAATCTCTTATTACATGGATTGAATTATTTCAACACAACATGCGTACACAAGCACAAGCACACACACACACACATATACATACTGATTTTCACGAGAGATTAACCAGGTCTAAGAAGAGTTTTCGGATGAGCTCGCGCATGTTCAATATAACTGGCTGTAGTTTCATCCCCACTTTTTATATTATTGTTAGCAGCGAGTTAAATGGTCCAGTAGATCTACCATAGACATATGAAATAAATAGATAGAGCAGAAAGTCTCACTTCAGATGAGAGGAGTGAAGTCTGTGAAGGAATAAGGATGAGATAAAATAGGTGCCCACTTTTCATTGGTCGAATCATATCTAGTGTTAAATTTAAATTAAAAATTTAACGAAGCCAACAACAGCTTCGTTTTCCAGTTCTGAAAGCGACTCTGAAAGTGGTTTTCCGATTTGAGCATCACCGGAAAAGCTATAGCGTCTATTAAATTTATAAGGATATTGGCAGGCCTCTCGACCGAGCCATCTTTCGGCCTTTCGTCCGAAGAAACAATTGTGCACATTATTATGCGTACATGTACAATAAATTAAATAAAATTCTTTTATTTACTCGTAATAGAGATTTAGTTTTATTAAATACAAAGAATCGTGTTATGATATGATAAAAATTTTTATTATAATTGTAATTAACTGTTTATTAATGTACTATTTATTACCTATAAAATCCATTAAATTATATTCATTTCTTATTAAAAATTCATTAGAAAAACATAGAAAAATAACTTGAAAGTTCTTTTTGAAAGTGTCACAAATATTTTTATGCTAGGTCTATTTAAATTTAGCACTAGGTATTGTTCGACCAATGAGATGTGGGCACCACAATTGTACCTCTTTTCTAAATGGCTTCCCTCTCTATATTCCTATATCCATGAGATATTCATAGATCGGCGGGGAAGTAATTGGTAAGGTGGGGGTAAGAGCCGGTAGGGGAAGCCTTACCTAGCTTTCTTTACATGCGCGAAAACGAAAACTGGTTAATCTCTCGTGGATCGCAGTGTGCTTGTACCATTTCCCAAAAACAACTCTGGATTGAGTAATTGTTAATAACAGGGGATAGAATAGTATAGAATATTATAGAGCAAGATTTAAAATAAAAATTATAATTTAAAATAATACTTCTAAAAACAAGTATTAAAAGATGGATTATAATTGTTAATATTTAAAAAAATTCTTCCTATTCTTTGCTAACCAGCACAATAGTTATTAAAATATGAATGATCCTGTAGTTACAAGTAAGCACATTTAATTATACTTATTTATTTATGTTTCCTCTTTCGCGTTGTATGTTTATACACTATATAAACTTAATACAGTGGAAGTAATTAAAATTTTGTAGTTTATTACTAGTAAGTGGTTTATTAATGTTAATAATGTTAATATTGCTTTAGGTTCAACTAATTCAAAAATTGCTCAAGGGAAAAAGTTAACAGGAATTCCTAGACACATAAGTGATTTAGCTGCAGATATTTATAACAATATACAACAATGGAACAATTTACATATACATGGGTTATCAATTTTGAAGAAAATATGCAATTTAAAAACAAATAAAAATTATTCTCAAGAATTACAGATGCAATGTGACAAGTTAGAAGGAATATGTAATTCAATGGTAATTAACATATATATATATATACAAATTAATACAATATAGTGAACACACTAATTTTTAATATACATTCATTAATAGGACCTCATTGTAAAGAATTTGGAACTATTAAATCAACAAATTAAAAGTAGTATTGCTTTGCATAAGACATCAAGTAAATTATTTAAAACTTGGTCTAGTTCCTTATTTAGTAAGTAAACTCTATGCTATTGACATTATTCAGTGTATGTCTGTTTAAGTATATTATTTATAGGAGAAACGGTGGAAAGAATATATATGGCATATTCTCAAGAAGTTAAAGTAAAGCATAAAGTTTTAGAAAATATAGCTCACTGCTCTACTGAATCTGCTGAAATGCTGTATCTTGCAACTTGGGTGCATGAACCATTTATATCGATAGATATCGCTGTGACTTTAGAATCATTACTTATTGAAACTGGCCATAGGTGACACGATTAAAAATAATTAAAAGTATTAAATACTTTAAATTATAGAAATTATGTAGAAATCATATAATTTAAGAATAAAAGAATAGCAAAGAAAAGTAAGGAAAAAGTAGGGTATTTTTATTTACATTTTTTCAGAAAATATTATGTATGAAACTATTAGAAAATTAAACAATATTGACTAATACTTGAATTTATGAATCATTATGATAGGTCATAATAGCTACATACCTGAGATTACAAAAAGCAATATATATAATAATAAGTAAACAGAGATAAATTACAAATATTACTGCAATTATGCTATACTATTATAAAAATCATTTACAATATCATTTAAAAAATCTGTATCAAACACAATCAGTTAGCATTTTGCTCTCAGACGTACAAATGAATTAGCAAACTTTTAATAATACACTTATTCATTTATATTACATTGTCATATGTTTATCTTTATGCGTATATACAAAGGTTTTTCTTACAAATATTGAAGGAAATATTGAATGGATGGAATCTTATTGATTTAACTTTATACTGACTTACTTTAAATCTTTAATAGATTTCTTTGTGAAAAACAATCGCTTTAATGAAATTATTTCTTGAAATTGTACATTTATATACACACATGCATATGTATACTTAAATAAATATTAATTTTACAGGCTATATCTTTGTGAAAATAATTAAAACAGTTAGATTTACAAAATACAGTTGCGTCAGTATAATATATAATTAATTTTCTAAGATTACTTATTGTATATACGTGTATGAAAAATTTATGTTATACTGATTCTCAAAAATAGAATATTTAATATTGTTTATCCACATATACAAGTATTATACTGAGGTATTTCAAAATAATCTGGCTGGTATAACAATTTTAATTATATAAAAGCATAATTAATTTTGTCGATAATGATTTAAGTCTTGGATTTTACAAAATATTAACATACCTGACACTATACATGCTAATAATGGCAAACTTAAATAATTGCACTTTTTTATGTTAGGTGTCCCTCTTTTTTAAATCGACCTTTGAATAAAAGTTGAATCATGAAAAATATATATTTTTAGAAGTATACAGAATTCATTTTACTTTTACATAATTTCTGCTAATCACACAGAATTTTATATTTCTCAATAACAGCTGCTTCTAATAAAGCAATGGTCGAATATAATTCAACTTGTATTATTTACAAGCATCATGACAAATAATATAAAAATATCATACGTCCCGAATAACTAAGTCCAATTTTACTACACAAAAAGTTTCTATTTTTTTTTTGTTTTGTTTTGTTTAAGAATATCTACATGTTTATATCTAAAAAAAAAAAGAAAAGAAAAGAAAAGAAAAAGAAAATTGAAACAATTACACTAATGTTACGTTGCTATATACTGTACATTAACATTTATTGTACTAGGAAGGAATCGTGAAGTGTTTTTCAAAAATCAACTTATAGTACTTTTTTTGAAGTCTTTAGTTACCATTTCAAAATCAGCTTGTGTATCTACACCAGGGTTTGTTTCCAAAACATTATTTGTTCTAATACTTTTCAATCTATCCGGCACTAAATCATCTACTAAATTTGATTGGTTAACCAGTTGCAATTGTTCCACTAATTTATCATCCATTAATAAGTTTTTATCAATGGTAGTACTTGAATTTAAAATATCTAAGTGTGTCATGTGATCATACTGCGTTATTTTGTTAATATCAAAATTTTCGGAATTTTCAAATATGCTATTATCACAACTAGTTGACATCATTGTGACTGAATCTTCTAAACCATTTGTTATTTTACAGATTGAGGTAGTTACTATTTTAGGCGTAGTGATACTTACAGACTGTTTTTGCATTTTAATAGTGTTTAAATCCTTATTAGTCATTGGTATCATTTCAGAAACCAATTTCTGAAATTCCTTTGTAAAATTTTGTGTTCCAGTTGTTATACTCTCCATTCCATTTTTAACTTTTGTAAAATTGTGCGAACCTTCATTTTGATAAGTCGAATTATTTTCTGACTCTAATTTAACAAAGCCTTGTTCCATTGGTTCTAATTTTATAAATGCTTGTTGTAAAGATTCCAATTTTGAATCGTAATTATTTTCCGTTTTAGAGAAACTTTGAGTACAAGCAGAATTTGAAGTACTTTCCAAGGGTTTGTAGTTTTCCTTAGTAGTCTCCAAGTTTTGAAAGTTACTCCGTTTTGATGAGCTAATATCTACCTTTTGAAATCCCGGATTATCAGAAATTTGACTCTGAATTTCTGGATTTGAAATCAACAATTTAGATACGCTATTAGTGGCTTTATTTGTTTGAATATTATTTACTAAGGTAGAATTTCTTCTCATTAAAGTTAACGCTGATAAAACTTCAGGGCAAGTTCTAGGATTATTCAGCGAGTCATTTCTTCTTTCGTTCATAAAATCAGACACACTTAAATCAGAACTCTCTGAAACTCCACTCGACATACGCTCTTCAATACTCTCCTTTGCATCTTCTAAACGGTTTATTTTTTGTATCTTAATAGGTGGTTCCTTATTAGTATAATCAGCTGAAATCTCTGGTTCCTCCACTTTCTTTAAAGCTTCATTATTAATCTTATAAACGCCAGGATTCAATCCTAACGCATCGCAAAGAAGTTCTTCACTTATTTCTATAAAATCATCGTGACACTCTTCCTCGTCGCCAGCTAAAGTTAACATTGCTCCAGTTTTTTCCCGCACTTTATTCATAAATTGTTTCAATTCGTTTAAAAAATTCTTAGCATTATTCTCAGATTTTACGACGAGCAAATCGAACAGTGATTGTGCATTAAGTACTGGTTGTGTAGCAATCTTAATTATTTCTAAATTTTCGCACACCGATATAGCTTCTTTTAATTTAATTTGCCTGCGTTCTGACTTTGCCTCGGGCGTAACGTAAGCCCATGGACCGCGTTTTTTACCTTTTCGTTTAAGGGGATCCTGACCGCTATTCTGCTTTAGTTCAGGTTCTGGAGTCGATGGTGGTAATTGTTCTGGACTACCATGATCAGGATGCATCTCAAAGTGCCTAGCCATTCGAGTTCTTCCCAAATATATTTTATTACACGTAGGACACCTAAAATGATCTGATATTTTTCGTTTAGGCACTTCCAATCCCGTTAGTAAGTTTTTGGATGATTCCTCATCGTCCAATTTGTCATTTGTATTATAATCACTGTAGCCACCATCAGAATCGTCTAAATCTGGCTGTGAGAAATCCAAATGGTGCAAGTGTTTGTAATCTCGTACCATGTGTCTGGGAGGTCTTGATAATCTTCCGGATCTCGTTCGTGCTACTACCTTTTTACGCTCATCCTATTCAAATGGAAAAAAAAAAAATTATACGAATAAAGGAGCTTGATTTATTTAAACGTAAACAAATATTGATTTAAAAATTAATCTACAAACGCTAACCTTATTATCCTCCTGCTCTTCGCCTGGAACTGGCGATGGTTTAGGTGAAAGCGGTGATTTTATCGCATTCTTTTTCGGCCTTCCTCGCTTACCACCACTTCGACTTTTCACTAAATTTCCTGAACTCCTTGTTCGTAAATCCAGTTCTTCGGGAAAAACAACTCTGCAAATAAAATAAGATATTATTAATTAAGAGAGAAAGATAAAAGTTTTACTTTACAATCTCTATTAATAATGATTTTATATTAAAAACTTAAGGCTGACCTATAAATAACTTTTTCATTTGAACTAGATGTTTCTTGATTACGTTGTTGTAAAGCATGTGCTATTTGTTTCAATTGAGATTGTGTTAGCCGTTGTATACTGTAATCATCATATAACAATACACATGTACTATAAATATATATATATATATATATTTATACATATATTATATATATATACATATATATATATTATAAACTCTCTAGCCAAAATTATAATTTTTATAGATACCTGTGATCTTCTGACGCAGGATTTTCATCCGATCCTAATGATTTTGTTATTCCTGTAACTTCCATAGTTACTCCTTGAGGTTTTATGATAGTAGCTAAAGTAGACCTTAATTTCTTTTGTACTTTATTAGATATGCCATTTGAAATAGCAGTATGTTTCTGCTGATTAATACCATTTTGTAATTTAATGGCATTTTCTGATGTATTGCTTAATTGAGAAATAGATTTTTGACTAAAATTTGGTAAATTATTTGTTATATTTCCAACTAGTTGAGAATTAATATTGATGCTTTGTTTATTTGGACTTTTGAAAGCAAGCTTAATTTGAGGTTTCAGAATCGACACAGATGATGTATTTTGAGTAGACTTTAAAACGGACGACGTGGTATTTGTATTTGCTGATTTTGCATCCTGTGTTTTTACATGAGAAGATCTAATAATAATTGACGGATTTATCTTGAGTGTACTCTTTCCCGTTGTTACGGTTTGTCCTTTCTTTCCAGTACCTGTAGATGACTTGAGAGTTTGCGAAGGAATTTGTATGGATTTTAAAAATTTTGTAGAAACTATAGATGTATTACTTGAATTTGTAATCATTTGGGAAGTTTTAGGTATAATATTTGATGTTTTAGATATGGGAGTCAAAAATTGTTGTACATTTCCCTTAAAGGAGGTCGGTTGCGATGTCTTAACTAACGAGGAAAGTCGAATCGGAGCTGATATTATATTTTGCGGTGTTCCCGATACACTGTTTAGAACAGTATTAGATATTTGTGCAGGGTTAATAGTTTGACTTGTAATTTGACAATTTCCAGCTAATATATGCGATGTATTAAGTAATTGCGTAGATAAACCATTAGCATTTATAAATTGTGTAGTAATAGGTGCTGCCTTTATTATTTGCGGTTGCAAGTTATTAACCATTGTACCTTTGGAAATTAAAATAGAGTTGGGATTTGAATTGTTATTAATCGAATGTATCGCATTGATAGGTCCAATGTTATTAGTTATCTTAGTTGAATTTTGTAATAATCTAATATTTTTAGTTGATTTCAATATAGTTTGGGTAGGTTTTACAATAATTTGCGAAGATGGTAATAAAATTGGTAACTTTTGTAGAATTTGTGCCTCAGGACTAGAAACGGTATCAAATTGGTGATTTCGAATTATACCATGCTCATTGGTAAATTGTATATCGTTACTAGTAGACGATTGAATTTGAATATCATTAGTGTTTATATTGTGCAGTCTCGATTGATTCAAGATTAATGTTTGAGCTTCTTGAATAGCATCATTGTTAGATGGTACATCTATTTTCTGAGTACAGTTGATCTGCTTCTGCAAATATTTGCCACTCAGATTCAAATTACTCTCAAAGTTTTGTTCCTGCATATCTACGCCATGAGGGATATCTTGAACGTGCCATTCTTCAAAATTGATTTCATCTGATTTTACTAATTCATTAATAACATTCTTTTGATTTTCTTTCGTTGGAAAGCTCAAATGCTCCAAGCTGATAGTATTCGATGGTGAAAGGGAGGCTTGATCGTGCACCATAGAATGGTTTTCTTCAATCAGATTGTCTTGTAAAATGCATCCATTGTTATCTTCTACTTGCTGAAACGTAACCTCTTCATTAGGGTTAACTTCAAAGGTTATTCCTAGTGCCATAGCTTGCTCTGGCGTTAAGTGAATCGTTTGGGAATCATTTTCGTCGCTTTGTAAAAAAGCCACAAATTCATTAGCCTGATCGTCGTCATCGACAACTTGTTGAAACGCTTGTTGCAAGAGATCAGAGCTACCAGAAGGTATTGATTCATTTGTAAACACTGTGCTACTCGAAATATTGGCCATTCTAAATTTTTTCCAATTTAAAACCTTTCTCAAAAAATATCACTATTATTGCAACAAAAACATTTTATACCTTTACGAAACAACCGTAGATATTAATATTTATACACAGACTAAATTTTTATGTAACTTGGAATAACATCGTACATAGCCACTCCATGCGTTATCGTTACGCATTAGAAACACAAAACACACAAGTCCCACGAAATTGTACTAAACCCTAAACTATACCTATATACCTACATTTTTACAATGCTACCAAATGCTGCAAATTGATCTGAATGTAGCAACGGTGAGACTACGATAGGAAATTCGGGACTGCCAATCTACAATAATACGAAAGTAAAAAAAAGGGCATAAGTAATATTGGTAGTACTGCTGTTCCGATGTTCTGTCGGTAAAGGCAGTTTCTGCGCGAACAGGATAAACTTTCGAACCGTTAAGAACGATCGTCATTTGTCTTTCCGATCGCAAGGTGCGAATACCTGAGAGTGACGTAATTGCACGGCATGATAATCGTAGCGGATGTTCTACTCCCTCTGCATTTGCGGTCCGATAAGAGGAGACGACTTCAGGCAACTTTTTCCGATCAAGAGCTTTATAAGTTTTGTAAGAAAGGCTATAATAGACCCGATAAGGACAGAACCCAGAGAGCCCGCACCAGTTAACCCGGGGAATCTCTTCTCACAGAGAGATATCATCAACGATGAAAATGGAGGTAAGTCTACTGCTGTTTTGACGTTGACTTTTGTGTCACTTTGTCTATGAAAAATTCGAACAATAACGCGACTTTGAGAATCTTTCTTACCAAATAGAAAGCACAACACGTTTCTTTTCAATTTTCTACTCTCTCTCTCTCTCTCTCTCTCTCTCTCCCCCCCTCTCCTCCATTTTCAATTCTTATCAAATTCGTCCCCCCCCTCCTCCCCCGCCATACACCTGTTACTCACATCGTTGTTGTGCATTGCAAAATCAATCCTATGGAGTGTTACATTAAAAAAAAACTTCAAGATCATGCATAAGGATCAAAATCGGATTTTTTTATTTTATGCACGAATGCATAATTTCTTCATCCTTTACCGAGATGAGAGAATATCACGTTTGAACATTTTTCATTCATTGTTTTTGCACTGTTGTAACATAGAGAGAATTACAAAAATTAAGCTTTTTCTTTCCTAGCGCATAGGGGGTCTTATCGGATGAATTTTTTATCAACTTTACATATTTACAATTTTATCTGTCATATAGTCGAGTATCATAAAATATAATGACACTTGTATTTATATTTATAAGATGTTCCTGTTCCTATCCAGAGGTGAGACCTAAAGTTTTCTGTAAAAATTTCTCATTCATCATTAAAAGTCTATTCTTTCGTTAATCACATCAAAAACTCGTGAATATTTTGTATGATTTAACGTGGAATTATATTATTCGTAGGGTCAAGGTTCTAAGGCTCTTCTACCCACTGCATTTGTACTTGTTGCACTTCTCTATTGTGTCTCTGAGTGTATGGACGTATCATATTATCGTTTTTTTTCATTTTCTCTCGAAAAACTGGTCGAGCCACTATTTAAATTAGTCGATACATTTTTCTTGGTATAGTATCAATGAACTGTACACGTTTCTTGTACTGCGTGAGTATCAATCAATGAAAGCCTTATCAGAATAACTTTTTGACTTAGTCCGTCACAACTTCATGCTCGCAACTGCATACTTCATCAACTGTTTAATTTGTGGCTTGTGATAGCCGTATGTGCAGGTGTTTTCGAGATCTTTACGCATATAGAGCTGAACAAAAGAAGAACACAGAAATAGCAGATCCAGGACATTTCTTTGGTCCATTGCATCATTCGATATTTATTTCCCGTGAACATAAATCATTGGAATCGTCAATAGAGAATTGGAATATTTGAGAACAAGTTCGATGTGATTTGCTGCAAATCTTAAAATTGCTGTTTACAGTGTTCTTAAGGGGAGATGTGTTGCATTATATTATCACAGGACGAATACCAATTGAGATTCTGAGATATCCCAAAGGGAACGACCTTCGTACAAGATCATGGATGTGAAGGGTGGAAAAAGAACTGGGAATTATACAAAGTACCCTTCCCCCCTTCTCTCCCCTCTCCTAAGGAAAGTAACGGAAAATTTTGGAATTCGGCCGATTCGCGTCGGCGATTCAGTCGAGCGGGTCCTTGGGGTGATCGAAGTTGGCAGAGGAAGACACACGACCTATTTTTTTTTAGAAAGGAAACAAGTAGGGATTACAGTTAAGTCTCTCAGTTTGATTCGTCAGACGATCAGCATTCTTGGCGGCCATCGGCCACTCGGTGGTGCAAGAATCGTTGCTTATCGGGAAGACGGTGTATTACGCGAATAGCGGCTTCATTTCTATAAAAATTGCAATAGTTCTCGAGTGTCCTTACCCTGAACTATACTACCCCAGTTGTGCGTGAATCATACAAAAAAGTAAGTTCAATGTGTAGGAATCATATACACAGAGAAAATTTCTTTGATGTGGCCTCAGCGACAAGATCAAACACACATTATTCTAGTTATTGTCGTCGCGAAAGCAGGGCCAGTAAATGATTGCAAAGCTGTTTCAGTTGCTTTTGAATTTGGAATTGTGTTCGCGATAAAATTTTTCGCTTTCGTCCTCGCCCGTAAGTTCGAGAAAGATTTCGCGCTTCTCCAAATTGCAAAGACTTTAAATTGCAGAGAACAAATACCTCGATATTTTAATGTATCGCAAACAATTGACCTGTGATTGTTCTGCTCCTAATATTAGATTTAACTGAATTCTAACTGAATCTAACTGAAGTATTCCAAATACTCGAACGACACTCGTGTGCATTTCAATAATGGTAAAGTCAGGTTAAATAATAGTCAGGTATACTCTTTTAGTCTCCATGGAACCTGACTTATTTCAAATTTTTTCTTCTCTTTACTTTTTTCTCTCCTCCTCCTCCTCCTCCTCCTCCTCCTCCTCTATCTCCTCCTTCTTTTGTCTAATCCCACATTTGTGCCCACAGGTAATTCTTATCAAATGGATTACTCACTATAGAGGGATGCCCTACAAATTTAATAGAATTAAATAAAAGTCCGCAGCTCCATATAGCCCAGTGTTTGTTCAATTTTTGTCGAGATACAAGCGACTATAGAAGATTGAAGGTAGATGTATGTTTTATGCGCGCGTGTTCGAATAATAAATTTATAATAACGATAAATTTGTAGTAGCAATGGATGATGTGGTTGTAACGCTGATCGCCTTTTGCCTCATATAGTGGGATTTTGTTCATAGGATTTATCATCAGATGTAACGCAAAGATGTAAGGGATTCGCGGCCGCAAACGTTGGACAAACTTTGCGGAATTCAGTTCCCGTTAGAGCTTGACACAAAGTAGCCTGGAATTTCTCTCTCTCATTTTGCGCGGATGCTTTTTCAATGATAGCAGCAGTCACCGGAGCAGGGTCAGGGACCCTGGCCGTTCCCGTGCAACCGGAAGTCCGATGTGGTTCCATTGGAACACACGCACAAGCTGTTCCCATGCTCGCAATCGAAATCAGCCTCGTTAAAGAAATATTCTCCGGGAAACGCGCGGAGGTAACGCCGACGAATAGGAAGAGTAGGCGGGCTCCGAGTCGAGTGTCAAAGATGTAAATTCCGGATAGGTTGATAGGTGGTTAGGAGATTTATAACGAGGTTACGAATTGGAGGAAAGAGGATCCAAGTAGAATTTGTTGTAAATTTTTACTTTTTTCTGTTGTAGAATTTGTGATTGTTAAATAAAATTAGATCGTTAAGGATAACGTGTAGGATTCACGTGATTCCGCTTTTGTTATCTTATCTAAATGTCGCGGGGCTTATCGAGTGCATTTTTACTTGGTTTTACGACGCGCTGCGACTACCGCTTTCGCAATGACTGCTCAAGATTACGTATCTTCCATAAACTAAGAAGCCCACGTGTTTTTTCTTTTTCTTCCTGTTAGAGAGAGTGACAGCGAAAGCGGCTAGAGTGGAGAAGAAGGAATACAATGAAGGAAGGGAAATAGAAAGGATGAGAGCGCGTGGATATGCGTCTCTCTTCAATAAGTCCATAGATTCCCATGGTACAATATTTTTCGTTGTAAGCCAACTAAGAATTCCTCAATTTCTCCTGATGCTCTGTCGCGAAATTGCGCCCTTTCAGCTCGGCCTTAATTATTGTTCCAAGAGGCTAGTGAAAAACAGACTTTGTCGTCCTGAGACCTATCGAGCTATGGGTCATCGAATAACAAACTCTCGATTTTCAGTGTTAATTGCACTAGAGGAATTGGCCATTAGAATAAGTTTCGAGTTTACATCACTGTGTCATTTATATTTTGTAATTTGTTCTTGTGGAAGCGCAGGCGGAGCATAGAGTAGAGCAGTTGAAGAGGGCGACGGACAGAATACAGAAGGAGATAGAGGAGGTCACGGAGAGGGAACACGAGTTACGGAACGTGGGTAGCATCAAAACCACATCGTACGAGACCGTGGATTCCAAGGTACGTACGCTCGTCACTCAACGCACTCATCATCATTGTCTCGTTCCTCAAGGTCAGTGCGTGACCACTCGAAAGAGCATAATTTCACGACTCTTGAGAAGTATTTCTCAAAGACAGTTGACTTGCTTAATGAGATAGTAAAGGGAGATTAAGATTCTTGTTAATTTTATGTGACTCCTTAAGGAATCGGAGAAAACAGTGCAAAAGCCAAAAAGAGCATAGGTAAAGGAGATTGTACGGATATTAGATTGAGTGGTAACGCGATAAGAGAATCCTTTGGGTCAGTGTGTTTGCGTTAATTATATTTCTCTTTCTTTATCTGGGAGTACCTTGAGAAGCGCTCCCCCTTTTCCACCGAAACTAACGTGTACGCGTGTAACTCTTTTCCTGTTTCTTCTTCTTTTTGTGATGGCCGAGTGTCTGTCGAGATTTTCCCTGTGGAGAAAATTCGGCTAATTGGAACGTAACTAATGAATCCTGGAAATCGCCGTAAAGCATGCAATAATAAAGTTCTCATTGACTTTCGAACTTTCTTGCGAAGAGGTAAAGAAACGTGGCATTGATGAAAATTGCTACGTTTTACTTGATTATGCGCACAGGCCTCTCTCACGAAGAAGATTTATTCGCGTAACTCTCAGGGATAATTTATCGCGAAAGATATTTCAACGCTACTACTCGCGACTACCGTTAATTATCCAAGGATCTCACGAACACATTTCATTGAATTGCTATTTTATAGAATACTTTATGAATTGACTTATAAAATTAACTAATAAATTAACACTAAAGCCATTAGAATTTATTATTCTCTGGTTTTTAATATTCAATCGGTAAGTGGAATAATGAACTGTTCGATAAATGGATGCGTTTTTAAATAACTCTAAACTGTCTTTTCTTTCTTTCTTCAGGTGCGACGTATGCCGCAAGCCTTAAATTCTGGGAAATTAAAAAGAACCACATCTACTCCGCAGATATTTGAGTCAGCGCCTCTAACACCGTTAACTACATTGACTTCGAGTTACAATCCAAAAATGACGAACGGTGTAATATCAACACGAGTAACTCCGACGCCTCTGCGATTTGCAACGTCTCCAAGTCAAAAGGGTTTGATGCATCGATTCCTAGCTACTCGTGGTAAAATTTGCAAGTCCAATGTGTCCAACGACAGCTTAAATCCCCCAATAACTCCTACTATCACACTGAATCCTCTGAGCATCAAAGCTCTTAATAAGAGCCTCGAAATGCAATTAGAACTCGACGATGAACCAAGAAAGCCCCCTGTTAGGAAAGGTTGGGTCCCGGTTGAAGAGAAGATTCAGAAAGAGTTGCACGAGATGAGAGAACGAGAAAACGAACTAAGGTATCTTTAATTAATAAGCTCCTCCTCTTAAACATTATCTAATAACAAACATTGTAACTTTAACAAACAAAACCCATAAAACAGTACAATCAATATTGTATATTTTTAAAGTAATAACGGGGGATTTTGCGATTTTGTTATTTTTAGATTAATGAGATCACAAATGTTAGCAAAATCCCAGCCAAACCTTTTAGATATCGGAAACGATAATGATTCTGATATTTATGACGGGACGAGTTCTATGAAGAGTGGAACATCGTCTAATACTTTAAACGAGGATGAAGTTGAGAAAGATGGCAAAGGAAAACATAAGGTAATTTATCACAAAGAACATAATGATTTAATAATTATACTTTTTTGCAAAAACTCAAAACCTCTATCAGCTTGTAGAGTTCGTATTATAAGAGAAAAAAAAATAAAAGCAAGAAAGGAAAACAACCCCAATTATCATCGTGTCTCCAATTATTTTCTAGCCAAATCCAAGACGTCGAAGTACATTAATTGCCCAATGGGAAAATTTAATAGCTGCAAGAAAAGAAAATAATGGAAATAGTAGCGAGAGTGAGATTAACTTTTAACACGATTGGCGATTCTTTGTGGACGCTTCTACTCGATATTTCCATTGTATTCTATCATAACGTACTTAGAGTACGAAGGATGAAAAAAAGACTTTATAGATTCCAAACATGTCCGGTGAATTTCAGTCGAGAATATCTTATTGCGATAAAACCCTGGCAAGTGTGTAAGTATATTTATAGCCTTTACTTTGGCTTTATTAAGTCTTACAGATATTACGATTCTCTAAAATTGGAATTTAGTAAAATTGTAATTCACAATACTTTAATACGTACGAATATCTATTCGAGAGTGAAAGACTTGGGCAGTTGTAAACTGCAATTTCAATTTAAATATATATATATATATATATATTTTTATTTTTGTTTCTTTTAATGATTATATGTACGTAAATATATTATATAAAAAATAACTTGCATAATTCTATATATATTTATATGAGAGATGCGTGGTTCATAATTAATAATTTTTATTTTTATAGTTTATAATTAAATAGATAGTTATTTGTAATTATGAAGCGTGTGTTAATCAAAGGCAAGTACAATTTTGTAAAATTTGAAGTCGAAAGCGTATGCGTGTTACGTGTTATAATTTATATATTTAAGATACTTGAAATTCTATTATAAATTTTCAAATATTCACGTTTAATAATGATATAATGTTATTGTTAAGCGTTCAATTTATTAATGCCATTTTAATAAACTTATTTATATATATATATATATAGGAAATATTTATATAAAATATATTACAAAAATAGCTAAATACATTTTTATATTCCCCGATTTATTTCAATCACATAAAAAATATCTTATACTTGAAAGTTTACACGAAAATTGCAGAAATATTATAAATTTAATTACATCCTTAAAATTGACAAGTTTCGCAAAATATAAATATTAGAATAAATAACCTTTTAGTCTTCGAGTATAGGTTCATTCAATTTATCTGGATCGTAAGGTATATTGCTTATATTTCCTGGCAGTAAAACTGGAACCGCCTTGATACGAAAATCATAAGGAAGAAAATCATGGCAAAAATTATAAAAGTCGTTTCTCGTACGGATAAGGCCTAATCGTGCCATTAGACTCATAAGAGCATCAAGGTCATTCTTATAATTATCATATTTCTTACGTCGAGTTATCAATGCTACGACTTCTGATAATTTCTGAATAAATTTTTCTGAGCGTATTCTCGTTTCTATCTTGTATCTTGGTTCCATACGTTTCCATAGGTAATGATACAAACGATCCGTAACCCATGGTTTCGGTCGAGAAAGCTTCGGTGCTTTATAGACTTTTCCATCAACTATATACGCCTTGTTGATTTCTCTCGCAACTTTTTCAACGGATAGCCTCCTTATCTGTTTTCTTGATTTCTTGAGCTTCATCTGTCTCTCCTTTAGCGCTGCATCTTTGTCCATACCTTCTGCTTCATTTTCAATAGCAGCCATTGCTGTTCTCTTAATATTGTCTACTTGTTCTTTTACCCTCTCTATTTTCCGACTAAGATACGAATTTTGTAATTCGTTTGGCTCGGAATGATTCGCTCTTTCCACGGATTTTAATCTTAAGGTGGTAAAAAAATCATTGATGCTCCTCTGGCTTGATGCAGAATCTACCTGTCCTTTCTTAAGAACTTTATTTTTCAGAAGAAATACGTTGCCATTATTCTTTTCTTTTTGTGTTTTCGACGAATCTTCAGTCTCCGAAATACGTCGAAGACTACGGCTAAGTTTAACCTTACTTGCATACACCAATTTATCCAATTTATCGGCAACTACTGATCGGTTGTTTTCCTCTGTGCCTCTCAGCTCCGAGATACCTGCAGAATGATCGACTTCACTTTGATTTTCAATGATATTTGCAATAGGCGTGTCTGTGGTGGTTATATCCTTTATGGATTCTGCAATCGTTTCAAAGTTACTTTTCATAGTACTGTTAGTCAAGCCTTTGTCAGAAGTGTCTTTCGGTGTAGAAGCATCAGTGCCTTCTTTCTCAGGATTTGCAAATTCTTTATTGGATTGACTTTTAGATACGTCTGTATTATGAAAATTTTTAGTAAATTTATTAGTACTGTTTTGACCCGGATAGTCGAGAGAATCAACGACATCGAGTTCTTTAATAGGAAGCTCTCCGTGAACAGACCTATTTGAGGATCTTCTCATGCTTCTTGTCGATCTTTCACTTCTATTGTTTCTTAATCTTGGCGTTGACGAAGCAATCTTGGACCTCTTTGAAAATCGAGCACTCGAAAGATTGCTCACTCTCTTCGGTGTATAATTTGTACTCTCTTTATCGTTGATTTCATCTTGAATCATTTCCTCCTCTTCCTTCTCATTCTCATCGTATAGATTTTCCCTCTCTTCACTTTCCTTCAGGAGTGAAGAAGAACGTTTGCTAGCAAACCCATATAACTCGTCGGGAGATTCTTCTATATTTTTAATATTTAATTGTGACGATGTATTTCTAAGCTGTTTCTTACTCGAAGCTAAATTCTTTGATTTACTTCCAGTTGAATTTACTTCATCAAGTTTTTTGCTTTTATTTAAACTCATATTATTATTATTATTCTTTTGAAGACTAATACTTTTGCCATTATCCGCGTTTTCAGACAAATTTTTATTGATATAATCACTTCTTCTAGTACTGCTGAATATCATATTAGGATCGATGTCAGTATCATTGAATAATGAAGGGATACTGTTATCTTCCTTATTTTCTTCGAAAATTTGGTTCCTGGAGATTCTTTTACTTGAACGTTTTATCTGCTTATTGTTACGTGCCTCTTCCTTCACAGCTTTTACTTTATTAGAAATTGCCTCATTTCTCTCGTCTGTCCTATTGATCTCAGTTTTTTCTAATCTACTTTTTTCATTAAAATCTATTGAAGGCTTTTTATTCTGATCTATCATTAGAGTTTTTCGATTACTCGTATCGCCCGTTTTAGTTTTATCATGGTAATTCAATTCTTCCAAGTTCACTTGATCCGAGGATTTATTATGCCGAATAGAATTTTCATTAACATAATTTTCCGATTTGGATTGTATACTCCTAAATTTGGATCCATCAATCTGTTTTCTTTTTACAATATTACTATCGTTATCGGTAGAAACGTTCAGTTTTAAACTATGACTTTCTTCGCGATTTTCCGAATTTAACACTATTATATTGTTGTTGTTACTCTTTGATAATTCATTGTTCTTCGATTGACGCACGAAAGTCTGTATGTTGTTTTTGCTTTTTGTCGAAGCGTTGTTGATATCGTCATTCTTCGATACACTTGAATAGAGTTTGGATAGATGAACATTAGAAATGTTAAGGTTTGAGGATGCATTCTGCTTCGATGTATTCATTAAACCTTTTTTTGGTCTCAATGAATTTATGTTCTCATTCTCTAGAGATTCCTTATTGGAGATATTTATGTTAGTATTTGATTTATTCCTAGAAAACATATTTGCATGCGATAAAGAGCTTCTAATTTCTGAGGTTTGTGAATTACCAGAGTCGTCATGTTTATCGATTTCTTTTCGCGATAGTTTATGATCTTCCGAATGAATACATTCTGTAGTTGTAGATTCCTTAACATTGGCTTGTTTTATATCACTGTGTTTGGAAATAGAGTTACTCTCATTGTTTAATATATTTTCAAATTCATTAATACTGTTCTGTTTATTAGCCTTTCTAGAGAGAATTTTTCTTGGTTTACGTATAAGATTTGTGTCGTTATTACTTAAATCTTCTGATACTTCTCTCATAGTGTCTTGCATTTTGTACCTTGCATCTGTACGAGAGATGTTCATTAAAGAAACGTTTGCTTGCTTTTCCATTTTAGTAGTTTCATGCTGAGATCCCGATGCATTGGAAGTATTTAATACCTCTAAAAAAACATTGCTCCTTTGGCTTCTTCTTGTATTTTTGCGTAATACAATCTTTTTTCTTTTTATTCTATTGTCACTCTCGGAATCTGACGAAGACAAATCTTTATCATCAACATCATTAGCTGTAAACAAATGACAAATTGTCAATGAAGTTAATCACCAAGATAGAACATCAATATTACTTGTTTTTGCGATGTTTGCTGCATTTTCAGATTGGGGTAACCCTTTGGAATCAGAAATTTCTAAAGCTTCCCACCATTCACGTTTTCTCTTAGATGAATTCAATTTGGAGTCAACTACATTTGAATTAGAATTTAAATAATCAGTTGTTTCATCTATGTAGCTAACATTACTCAAAGACTGCGAGATGGTTTCATTATCTATGTTCTTCCACCAAAAAGGATTTTCTAAAACAAATTTATACTTAATGGAGAATAATCGTTACTTTCTAATATGGTTATATTTATATTTTAATAGACGAAAAAGAGCCTGAACAAATATATGTACATATATATGTATATATATATATATGACATGATATAAATACCATCGTTAAAAATATCACTATCTGGATTAAGAATACCAGATCTTGTACTGTGTTTACTATAACGAGAAGAACGTCTGTTTATACTTTTTCTTTTAGCCATGATTATTACAGAAATATTACTTAAAGAAAAAGATAGTACTTTAAATTCATTTCTAAAAGATTTTTTAGGTTATAATCGTAAAAACACATAAACATTAAGACGCAGCGCTACTATCGCGATTTTATGAAGCCGATCGAAATGCCTCTTGTGATTGTTTATGTAATTGCATCAAGCTCAAAGGATAATGTTGGCAGGATTATCAGTGGCGGACGACGATAAATAGGTAAGACGCCATTCGGTTAGATGGCGATAATAACATTCTCTCTCACCACCTTTAATAACGCGAGAACATTTTATTATAACTAAAAATGCGCAAATAAAAATGTATTCAGAAACTTTATGCATTGTATGTTTGTATTTTTATTTTTCTTTCATTTACCATCATTATTATTTTTTTTATATATTAGTTTTCTTTTATATAAATAATGTAAAGTAATATAAATTTTTAAATTTATTTAGCAAACAAAAACATTCCAAAGGCCAATAAAAAATTAAGAAAACTAGCTTGTTAAAATTATATGAAATTAAAGTTAAGCACTGAATGAAATAAAGTAATCCAATCAGTTATCTACTAATACACTGTGTTTGGCTGATCCACACTGCGTTGCAGCCGAAATTTTGGAAAATCGCTTGAAACCAAGCCAATATAACATGTCTTCTTCCTATCGGACTTGAAAAGCGCGAAAAATATACACGAAATCGAATTTCTTTAGGCCCATTCTAAGGTCCGAAAATCCATAGGGAAACCAACCACGCTGTGACTTTTATCGTGGCCATTGATTATTGCATCTTATAATAATATATAATATAATTAATAAAATATAAGTTAAAACTTACTTAATAAGTGCCATTTGAATTTGTATTAATTATTTGATTTATATTAAAATAAGGCATGAAAGGAATATCTTTAAAATTGGTTATTTTCTTGGAAAAATTATAGTTTCCGAATATGACACTATCTATAACGACAACTTTTGGTACTAGGAATTGTATCAGGATCCCAGAAGACACGAAGAGGTGTTTGACTCGGAGGTGGCATAATTAGTATGTACTTTCCCCGGAAGATGGTGCCACACATCAATTCCAGGAATCGAGATCCGCCCATTAGTTCTAAGAATTGGAAGTGGGCCACGCCCGCAATATTGTGGCGGGTGGCGCCGTCTATAGAAGAAAAGCGGAACTAATAGTGCCACCCACGGATCGAATACCTCCTCGGATCTCCTGCTACCCTGCTACATTTCCTCATTCCAAAAGTGGCCAAATTAGATGGCGCCACTTTTAGGAACTAAAATTTTCTCAAGAAATATGCCACGTATTTAATGCTTTTACATCCGAAAACTGATTGCATTGTTAAATAAATGATTTGCAATAATTGTAACGATATTTATACAATTACCAATTATTATCCCCTCTATTAATTTATTTGTTTTTTCCTCTAAATAATCCAAATCTATGTTAATGCAACAAATTTATACATAACATTTAATTTGGATTAATAGATGGAATTAATTTCATGGTAACGTGTGACACTTTTATATTAAAAGCAATGTATAATTACAATTAATTACTTAATGGACATGAGGGAAATTTAGGGAAAAATGAATCATAATTATGTGCATAGCTAGAGTGCTTAGAGCGTATGGAAAGTCATTCCGATTTAACCAATACGCTCATTGAAAGCGCTTCAGTAGCGCTTAGATTTCCCTAGATTATACTAACCATAATAAATATTTCGATTGCTATTGCGTAGAGCTTCGAAATCGTTCCGTTCTGTTAATGAGTGCTTAAAGCGCTTCGAGCGCTTTCCCTAGATTGCATTTCCCTTGATTATACTAACCATAATAAATATTTTGATGCTGTTCAGAATTGTTAAAACGCTCGAAGCGCTTCAAGTACTGTTTAATAAAGCGGATAGATTTCAAAGCTCTACTCGACTCGGAACGCAATCAAAATATTTATTATGGTTAGTACAATCTAGGGAAATCTAAACTGAAGGGCTTTCAATGCACCCATTGGTTAAATCCGGACAACTTTAGCACGCGTTCTATGCACGTTTCGGAATACACTCTTTTAGAGTACATTTCCCTAGATTATACTAACCATAGTAAATATTTCGATTGCTATTGCGTAGAGCTTCGAAATCGTTCCGTTCTGTTAATGAGTGCTTGAAGCGCTTCGAGCGCTTTCCCTAGATTGCATTTCCCTTGATTATAGTAACCATAATTAATATTTTGACGCCGTTCAGAATCGCTAAAACGCTCGAAGCGCTTCAAGTACTGTTTAATAAAGCGGATAGATTTCAAAGCTCTACTCGACTCGGAACGCAATCAAAATATTTATTATGGTTAGTATAATCTAGGGAAATCTAAACTGAAGGGCTTTCAATGCACCCATTGGTTAAATCCGGACAACTTTAGCACGCGTTCTATGCACGTTTCGGAATACACTCTTTTAGAGTACATTTCCCTAGATTATACTAACCATAGTAAATATTTCGATTGCTATTGCGTAGAGCTTCGAAATCGTTCCGTTCTGTTAATGAGTGCTTGAAGCGCTTCGAGCGCTTTCCCTAGATTGCATTTCCCTTGATTATAGTAACCATAATTAATATTTTGACGCCGTTCAGAATCGCTAAAACGCTCGAAGCGCTTCAAGTACTGTTTAATAAAGCGGATAGATTTCAAAGCTCTACTCGACTCGGAACGCAATCAAAATATTTATTATGGTTAGTATAATCTAGGGAAATCTAAACTGAAGGGCTTTCAATGCACCCATTGGTTAAATCCGGACAACTTTAGCACGCGTTCTATGCACGTTTCGGAATACACTCTTTTAGAGTACATTTCCCTAGATTATACTAACCATAGTAAATATTTCGATTGCTATTGCGTAGAGCTTCGAAATCGTTCCGTTCTGTTAATGAGTGCTTGAAGCGCTTCGAGCGCTTTCCCTAGATTGCATTTCCCTTGATTATAGTAACCATAATTAATATTTTGACGCCGTTCAGAATCGCTAAAACGCTCGAAGCGCTTCAAGTACTGTTTAATAAAGCGGATAGATTTCAAAGCTCTACTCGACTCGGAACGCAATCAAAATATTTATTATGGTTAGTACAATCTAGGGAAATCTAAACTGAAGGGCTTTCAATGCGCCCATTGGTTAAATCCGGACAACTTTAGCACGCGTTCTATGCACGTTTCGGAATACACTCTTTTAGAGTACATTTCCCTAGATTATACTAACCATAGTAAATATTTCGATTGCTATTGCGTAGAGCTTCGAAATCGTTCCGTTCTGTTAATGAGTGCTTGAAGCGCTTCGAGCGCTTTCCCTAGATTATACTAACCATAATAAATATTTTGACGCCGTTCAGAATCGCTAAAACGCTCGAAGCGCTTCAAGTTGTATAAGTTCTATGAGTATAGCAAGGAGAGAACAGGTGAGCGCTCCCAAACGCATCAATTCTAGAGGCGACTCATGCTCCATCTGTTTACTGGAACCTGCCTTGGCATATGCACCGACTATAATTCTTACGTCCATAGATTATAAAACTCAGCAGAAAATCTTGTAATTTTGCTCAACTGTTCAATTTGTTGACTGCGCTCAATGTTTCGGTTTTGCGGATGTATGGTCAACAGGATTTCCTGTACGAGATTTAAAGTTGCCTTCATATCAACCCCATTATTGTTTACTATTCGTGTACTGGGAGGATCACTATTATTATCATAATTTTCTATAGCTTCCATAGAACGAAAATTATAAAGAACATAATGATTAATGCCATATATATCCATTAGGACTTACCAATGAGTTACGTAAAATAACGTTTGCGGGATAGATTGTCATGAAGAAAGGATGAAGCGAACGGAAAGTAACATGCGCAACATTTACGAAAATACATTGTCTTTAGAATACTTTTTCTCGTGGAAATTAATAGTTTTGGCGTAAATTGGTTATCTCAATACAAAAATGAAGTATATTTTTAAAACTTATACAAAATTATTGGCAAAGTATCCAGTATCAGTTCAAATAATTCAAACAGGTAATGTCATTAACTATTTTACAATCAAATTATTGTAAGGTCTATAGTTCTTTTAAGTATTGATATTATACAAATCCTACATAGGTGCTTTAATGGCTCTTGGAGATCATATTGCACAAAGAGCTATAAGTAAAAGACATTTTAAAGATCTTGATTGGGTACGAACAGCACATTTTGCTGGTATCGGTTGTCTTCTCACTGTAAGTACAACTAACTAGTTTCTTTTACACAATAAATTAACTCGGTACTTTTCAATAGGGACCTGCAACAGTAACGTGGTATAAAACATTAAATAAATATATTGGTTCTACAGGAGGATTAGTTGCATTTAAAAAAGTAGCTTGTGATCAAATAATTTTTGCTCCAATTTTCTTGATTGTTTTGTTATCAACTATTCATATATTACAAGGTAAAAATCTGATAAATCTGAAGAAAAAACTCAGGGAGGAGTATGGTGAAATATTATTAAATAATTACAAGGTAACTATTATAACTATTTCTGTTAATTATAAATAATGAAAAGTAATTCAATGGCTAGTAAAATTAATTATTAAATTCAAAAAAATTTTTATAGGTTTGGCCACTTGTACAGCTACTCAATTTTTATTTCGTTCCATTACATTATCAAACATTATTAGTACAATTTGTAGCTTTATTATGGAATATATATATTGCATATAGAACTAATATACTTTAATATACTAGAGGATAGCATTATTTAGAAATAAAATTTAATTTTTTATCTTTATAAAAATATCTTTCATAATTTATTCTATGTCGAATAATAAATTAAAATTGTTTAAATTATTTATATAACTTTAAAGGATTGTCAACCAAAGATATTAAAATGAAAATTTAGTAATGTTTTAGCATAAGAATTTACATGTAAAAAGAACATAAAATTTGTATCATAAATTAATATATTTAAGTCACTTAAATACAGTGCCTTTATTTTCTATTATATGTATATTTTATAAACAAACATACAGTATATCATTTTAGAACTTCTATAAGAGAGATTGTATTAATTGTGCTTAATAAAAATAAAAGACCATGCAAACACTACCAAACGTAGTATTTCAGTATTATATGCTAATCTATATAATATTATAAATGTAAAATTATTTAAATATAATAGAAATTTTGTGAATTATGCAAATAAATATTCTTTCAAATCATTTCTGATTAAGTAAAAATAAAATATTTATATGTACTATTTTTAAGCTTGTTTATTCTCTAATATTTTCCTAAAGAAACAAAAAATTACTTATCACTCTAACATAATCTTTTAATATTATAAAATGAACACATTCAATTCTACAAAATACATCTAATTTAAAGAAATTATTACTTTCTTTATAATATTTTAAGATCTATAATTTTTAAATTATTAATGTACATGAGAAAGAGAGAGATAAAGTTAAAGTTTTAAGAATTTAAATAACATTACAATCTAATGTGAAAGAATTTACTTAAGTTGATTATTAAAATAATTATGTATAAGGCACAATTGTAATTATCTATCATAGTAAGGATAATTCATTCTTTAGTATTATTTTATAATATTATACATATTATATTCTTATAACATAAATAACACATAATCAGATTTTATTAAATTAATTTAGACAAAAAGATACATATCTATTAAGTATGTATAATAATAAAAATAAGCTAAAGAACGGTGAGATTAATTAAAATAAAACCAATTAAAGAACTACCAGAATTACTTTTAACAATTTACAAAAGTAATTAACTACATTAATTTATTAATATTTGAAATTAATAATCTTTCAACAAATGTGTATTAAACAGTTAATTGTAACATTAATTTAGTTTTTATACTCTCTATTGCTCTACTTTTTTGTAAAATTTATAAATTATAAAATGTGTACAAAAGTGTTTATTGTTCTGTTAATATTATAATATTATTGCAACAGTAATTCATATCTTTACATCACCGTGTTCCTTTATCTATTATAATATAAGATCAAGGAAAAGTATTTTTAAAATACTAATAATAAACTTTCCACTAATTCTTAATAATTTAAGATTAAGTAATTTTTTACACAAATATATATAATAGAAATAACTATAAATATTATATACATTAATGGTATAATATGATTAAAAATAAATTAGTGAAAAGTTAAACTTTATTTAGTTGTTTCTTTATAACTTATATTTTAATTTCTTTCTGTCATTTTTTTGTATTTTATTTACATAATTTAATTATGGAATGTAAAAGGGTCCAAAAATATTTAATATAAACATAAGTACTGAATTTCAAATTAAGTATGACATGAAAGTTATATACTTAAAATATATAAGAGAAATGCATAATAGAAGTACTTTATTTGAATGTAGCGTTCTCTACTGACCTAAAACTAATACTGTTTTCAATGATCTAATGTTGGGCATTTCTCTGCTTTTGCAACAGCAACAGGTATTGTTTCTGTTGTTTTGGAAATTATACATGGCCCAAGTAATTCCGGACATGAAACATGATTCATTTGAATATCTTGTATTTTCTTCAACAAATCATAATTTATACGTTCAGTAATCACGGCGTCATTTCTATAAAAAATTTGATTATTATTAAGAAGGTATATATATATATATACGTACTTACATACGTACACATATATATGTACTTTAATTCTCTATATGTATTGATTCTTTAATATAAAGGATTTTACTTATATTCTGGATGAGAATGAACTTCTTTCCTAAGCCAAGCAGCGGTAGTTAACAATTCTCCAGAAGCTCGTCTTTGAATTAATTTCATATACCTTTGTATAGTACAATGAGTATCAGCATCAACATCCATACTCGCGAGATATGAATTTACCAATGGGATCAATCCAGGAAATACATTTTCCTATGTTATATATAAAAATAATTTTATCTATTACAATATATTAATTTCTTTCTTTTAAAATATAAATATATTCATAGTAAATGTATAATAAAATACCTTTCCATTAATAATTTCATTAATAGTAAATTCTGTGTATTCAGATTGATTATTCTTTGAATTTTTTCCATTAGACGCAACATCACGACGAAACCAGAACTTTTCTTCTTTAACAGCATTTCGCTTTTGAGCCTTGGCCATATTTTCATCAACTTTACTGATAGGTATAAGTAAATTCAACTTATAACTTAAAATAACTCTTGTCAAAAGTACTATAAAGCAAACTATTGCTGCATTTTCAAAATCTGTAAGTTGGACTTCACATGGTCGAAATTCAACACGCCAACCAATGGAAGAGTTCGGTGGTGGTGGTTTAAAACGCATTGTTTGCCAATTGGTTGATTGAATATTCTATATAATTTTATTTAATATAATAAATGTAATAATTAGTGTATGTATATGTTTTTATAAATTTAAATAAAAAAACTCAATTTACCTCAAAATGATCACTATCTTCCAAGTCATTTTGATTTATTTTTTCAGAAAATAAAGATACAGAATCTCTAATAAATAAATGTGCTATATGTTGAGCTAACAGTTTATCAATTCCATTATCCATCAATTGGTTATATATGTCATTGTCATATATTAAAGGAACATCATTATACTTATCGCCTTGTTCACTAAGGTAAGAATCAATTGAATCATATCTTGACTTATTAATTCTAAATTTATTTTCTTTAAGAGGCTTTAAGCCACGTTCTTCTTGTGTCCTACAATCAACTGAACATGATATGACATTCCAACGACAATCAACATCGCTAATATATCCTCTATAAAATGGACTAGCAGCAGTGAGAGCTAACTGTAAAATAATAAATAATATTTTATAAAATTTTATTATACTACAAATAGTAGTTTTTCTGCTAGTAAATTAATAATATACACACCATGATTGGACATAACGGTGTTAATTGATCATATAATGTTCTTGCTTCCTGTATATTACAAGCTTGAAAGGTAAGTTGCAAACAACAACATCCCATACCGAAACCCATAGCATCCATATATATATGATCATTCTTTGCTGCTTGTGTACTGGATCCATCATCTCCAAAATTAATTAAATCCTCTTTAAATGGATTTGGTACATTTTTATCCTTGTAAACTATAATAAAAAAGAAAGAATAATAATCTTAAAATTTATATAAGACCATAAACAATATAATATATATTTTTAATTTTACTTGGAATGTTTATTGCCACTTTTTCTCCTCTACGCTGCCTAATGTTTCTTGTTAAAGTCTTGAAACGAGGATGGCCTGAATATATAGCATCATCAGGAAAGAACAAGCTTCTAGATGCACCAAAATTTGGTGTTGGTTTTGTAGCAGGATCCGTAAAATCAGGTGCTCCCATTCTGTTAAACATTGTAAGATTTATATTTCCTACTAACTTTTATTTATTATATGTTTCATTCATTTTATGGTTACCTTGGAAAATTAGTAAGAGACATTAAAGTTTCTCCTGGCAAAAGTAATTTTGTTGCTTCTTGTCTTCGATTATGCATATTTGCTTCAACTACATTAAAATGTGCTAATAAGCCTCCATATGGAGCACCAGGTGTTCCTTCAATCATATAAGCACCATATTCTGGCCTCCACAAAGATTTTGCATTTCTATATACATATATATATATATATATATATATTATGGATAAATATATTAAAAATAAAATATACAACTAAAATTATAATATATAGAATTTTTTTTAATGGTAACTTACTGTGGATTTTTGCGTTCTTCTTCATTTAAAATGTTTAATATTTCTTTTGCTCTCAAACTTAACTTTGCTACTTTTTTGTCATCATCAAACTTAATCAACATATATTCTATCTGAAATGAGAAAAATATATAGAGCATGAATCATTTTTATATAGATATTGTATTTTACTTCATGATAAGGATTTATTCATGTTAGAATGTTAATATAATACAGCTTATTATATTAGTAGAAAGTAAAAGTCACGAATTAACAATTATTGTGCAATAGAGTTTATTGAAGTAACATAAATCTATGCAATTGTAAATGTATTTCACATATAAATCAATCAGTTTTTAAAGTATGTACAAAATAATGATAAAAATATTCCAAATTTTGCAATAATTTCTCAGAAAATAAAATAGGGAATGAAAACAGATAGTAACATTGATTTTTCTTTAAATTTATTCTTTATGTATTGGGAAACATTTTTTTTTATATTTGAAGTTTAAATCCAAAGTTTCATATACAGCATTGAATAAAGAATTGAATTGTACATTATTTTGTAAAGGCTGTATCCAAGATAAGGTGCCACAGCTAATAAGGTCATACACAAAATTAGACTATTTCTGAGAATTCAAGATGAAATATGATCCCATGAGAAAGTAATAAATGGCATGACATGCATAATGTATTAATGCTAGTACCTCATCACCCCATTTAAGCACATCGCCCTGTCTGTCCCGCAACCTCTTGTACAGGTTAATGAATTGTATAACTCCGTGTTTTCGTACATGATCAGCCAAGTCTTTCGTTTCTTCCCATGAAAGTGGACTTCCCTCTGTTAATAATCCCATTTTACAACTGAAAATCACGACGAACTTCAAAGTGATCACGAAAATTTCGCGCAAAAACGATTTTATCCGATTTGTGCCGACTAAAACCGAGGTGTACTGATATTTTATTCACTGACAAGCAGACGATCCTCAGCCACGCGAATGCTATTAAATGCTATCGACCCATTATACTGAAAATATCGTCATTCTAGTTCAGTATGAGCAAACAGTAAGACGACCCTGGAGTTTCACAATCACAGTGCACATGCTTGATCGTTCACGATGGTTCACGTGTCTTCATCAAATGAATACAAAACAGCTCCGAGCAGATATTTTATACTAACCACGGCGACTCCTATCGTTTTCATAGATGCACTACAAATATTGCAAGTTGTTCGCTGACAGGTGCTCTCATACCATTATTACATAGGATGACGAAGTAGGAAAAAGAATGATTGATAGTATTAACTTTGCTAATTTGATGATAGTTTTTTTTAGAACATCGTTAATTCTGTTGATAAGCTTGAACTTTCCATCATCCCTCCTATCATATTGTAAATCTTGCTAGTTCCATTTGATTTGAAAAATTTTAGGAACGCCAAGCATGCTTATTCAGATGATAGTTCATGATGACATCATATCACGTTTTAAAAATCATGTTTCCTTTCATGCCTACTTTTTAAATAATCACTATTCTTGGTATCAACCTTAGCAAATCATAAATAAACAAGCTAAAGTATCATTATAACGTCTCGCATCACTCTACTATTAGGAATTTCGACAAAAAGTCTTACATTGCGCAGAACTTAATGAATACGTACTTCACCGACAATTGCAGTTTGTCATCTAAGAATTTTCTTGACATACTTTTTTTTATTTACCTTGTCAGAAATTAACACACATCACGTTGCTCATTTCCATATTGTAAAAATCATTTCTATAACTATCTACTCTTATATATATATATATAACAAGAATTAGTTTCCTACTTTTATCCATATGAATGAAAAACGAATAAAGAGGTACACATATGTACACAATATTAGGGAGAAATTGCAATTTTGTATTTAATTTTGTACTTTATTATTCGGACGTCGGCAAAGACAATAGCAACAAATTCTATATCTGAAATCGGTGTTACAGCAATGCAGAGTCATGTTGTACAAAATGCAGAATATATAAAAATTCATGTAATTAGTCGAAAAGACCGAATCCCATGTCTTCATCTTCAGATTCAGATTCTTCTTTTTTCTTTTCTTCCTTCTTTTCTGCAGCAGGAGCTTCGGTAGCGGCAACTGGTGCTGTTGCAGCAGCGGCCACAACAAACTTGCTTGGATCCTATAAATTTATTTACATATAGCATTAAATTTAATCAATTTCCTTTTACTTGTGTAAGAACATTACTTTGCTAAAGTTACAACCAACATAACACTCTCTGCGAACACTTTTTATTCAGTAAATTATAAAGATGTAATAAATTAATTACCTTTAGGTACTCCTTAATAGTACCAGCCTGAGCAAATTCAACTTCAGTGACTGCAGCAATAGCCAACAAGTTTTTGAAACCATTGGCAATGCTGTGTGGAGCGCTAGCCACAGTAGGATATCCAATAGAAAGACATACTGAAGCTAAATTGGCAACCCCAGCCATGAATTTTTCACGTAAATCTTCAGGTTTAATATCCAAGATTTCTGGTGCAAAAGTTGTTCCTGAATCATATACTTGTTCTACCAAAAGCCCGTAAGAAAATGGAGAAATATTCAACATATTAAGTAACGTTGCTTCTGAAGCTCCTACTTTGTCACCAGGTTTTAAAATATGAACATCATTCTAAAATAATACGTGTCACGCTAAAATTTCATATTATTCTTTTTCAATGAAGAATAAATTAAAAAATAACTTACAATAATTTCAATAGTACCCTTAGAAATCTTAGTGGGTATACTTAAAGCTTGGAAGAAACTAGTTTTTTCAGGACCCAAACCAGTATTTTGAGCTGGAATGATGACACTCAGAGGAGCAATTGCTCCTGCCCTAGCTGGAGCTCTCACTTTATTTTCCAATAGTTTGTCTCTTACTTCAATCAGATCCCCTCTTGTGAAAACAAAACCTACATTGCCTTTGATGTGTGGCAATAACTTTTCTAATGCCGCATTTCTTTCAATATGACCCTTAATAGCTTTCCGCATCATAGTATTCTTTCCCATGAGTACAACTGCATTGCCTCGCAAGGACATACGAATTTGTTGCATTTGTTTTGAACCGACATTGTCAGCACCCACAATAAAGCACTTGGGAAAATCATCCAATAGTTGCTAAAAGTTTTAATTAATTTTATTAATTTGAATATACTTAGCAATAAAAATAAAAACAGGCTTATTGATAACAAATTAAATGCATACAACGAGTTTGGTGAAGTAATTTGACTTCCAAGTTGTTTTGTCCTCCCTACCCATCTTGAAGTGCGTGTAGGGATATCACGTAGAAATTTAAGGACTGAAAAGTAAAATCTTTATTTACTATAAATAATTAAGATAAATATATAAAATTATATGAAGTTACTTTAAAATCAGACAGCATCATTAATGCAATTTTTCATGCATATAACCCGATATACACATGGGTTCAAATTGTGTATTGCTTCGGATTATAAGACGCGTTATTTTGTCATCATTTTAAAAATTATACATTCAATCTAATTAAATTTAAAATAAAAATTTAAGCAATCTATATAAAACGAAAAATAAGAGACCTCGTGCTCGCTTAACCTAGACACATATTTAAGCAATGCTTTTGATAAATACTTATCCACTTAGCTATTTGTGATTATTTTTCTTTTAAGTTATCACATAATTAAACAAATAGTTTCAGAAAAAGACAAAAATTAATTGTTTAAATATTATATTTTAACTCTTAAACTTATAGCTCTTACCTCAACAACGGACCGGGTGCATGTGAAAGAGAAACGGAAAACTTTGAAAGTTTATCCTTCTTTATACAGTTTGAGTATGAATCACTTCCTGTGGCGGGAAATTTTAATTTAATGCAGTGTGTGCGTACATATTCCATCTTGTTCAATAAAGAATAAAGAAATTACTGATTTAAAATAAATGTTCATACTTATATGAAAAGTTATTAAATAATAATTAAGAAATTATTTAAAAATATATATACACACATAGATATAATTTGTTTTTTATAATAAGAGCAATATTAAATTTAAGCTGTCGCAATACCCCTAAGACTTTTCGGAGAAGATCGAGACGCCACTAGTGTAACTTTTATGAATTAACTTCTTCTAGTAATATTATGTCGGTAAGCATACTTATTAGTAAACACAACAGATCCACTGGTAAAAACTGCGAATCCAAAATGGTCAATGTCGCATCTAGGCCAGCTAATACAATATTTTACAATTCTTACAGCTAAGTCGCTCGCATTGTTCGCACGCTTTTTTTCGCTCGCATAGTTCGCTGTTTTTTCTCGCATGCTTTATTTCGCTCGCATCCCACGTTGGAAGGTCTTGAAGTTCTTTTGCAGAAAACCGACGTCGACCCTAGCAATTTCGTTGAAACGGGGCCACCTCTTGAAGGTATTGCTAGGATCTAGGCAAAAATGTCAGAGGCGCCTTATTGCATCTCCGATGCAATCGCATGACAACCTTAGGGGACCGGCTCCCCCTTGCGCACCCCGCGAAACGAGCCCAAAACACGAAAATAAAAAAAGAAAACCAAATAAAAAAGCAGCAAAAGAGAAGAAAAAGGGAAAAAGAAAAAACGGATAGAAGAAGGAAAACTTCATGAACTTATTGAGAATTTTTGGAATTAATCCCACGATGGAAGTTCTTGAAGTTCTTGAAGTTCTTGTAGATATCCTGAAAAAGAAACTTAAAAAATAAATCGCTCGCATAATTCGCTCGCTATATTCATACACATAATTCACTCGCATAATTCGCTCGCTATATTCGCACGCATAATTCGCTCACTTTATTCGCACGCAAAGATGAAGATTTCTAAGTACAATTCGTTAGTTTTTTCCCAGATGCTGCGGATCCAAAATGGTCAAAGTCTCATCTGGGCATGTACATTTCGGAAGTACTTAAAACTAAAAATTGACAATTACGCGGTTCCTATTTTGTCAATTGCATTAATCTTCATCGGGTTTTTGCCAGATACTGCGGACCAAAAATGGTCAATGTCGTATCTAGGCCAGCTAATACATAAATTTAACAATTTCGCAATTAAGTCGCTCGCTTTCCTGAGATTTAGGGACCACTTTCGAGTTAAAGAAAGTGAGGGTCGTGGTCGTGACGGAACTGCAAGAAGCCGGGGTGTGCAAGCCACCCCTGGCGGGACTGAACACAACCAAGCACCCCGGATCACGTAGTTGATAAATCAACTAAACGCGTGATTGGCTGCAATTCAGGAGGCCCCCCGTTGATGTGTCAAACCCAGAACCCCTTGTTGGACCGCCCCCGACCGAACGCCCTCGCAAATACTAAGATGGCTTCTAGGAAAGCTGAAGCCAAAAGGGGAAAAAAGATTCGGAAGTGGTCCCATTACATTCTCTGGGTTACAATTATTTTCGCTCGCTTTATTCGCACGCTATTTTCGCTCGCAATGATGAAGATTTCTAAGTATAATTCGTTAGTTTTTTCCCAGATGCTGCGGATCCAAAATGGTCAAAGTCGCATCTGGGCATGTACATTTCGGATGTACTTAAAACTAAAAATTGACAATTACGCGGTTCCTATTTTGTCAATTGCATTAATCTTCATCGGGTTTTTGCCAGATACTGCGGACCAAAATGGTCAATGTCGTATCTAGGCCAGCTAATACAAAATTTTACAATTCTTAAAACTAAATCGCTCGCAGTATTCGCTCGCATTGTTCGCACGCTTTTTATCGCTCGCATTGTACGCACGCTTTTTTTCGCTCGCATAGTTCGCACGCTTTATTTCGCTCGCATCCCACGTCGGAAGGTCTTGAAGTTCTTTGCAGAAAACCGACGTCGACCCTAGCAATTTCGTTGAAACGGGGCCACCTCTTGAAGGTATTGCTAGGATCTAGGCAAAAATGTCAGAGGCGCCTTATTGCATCTCCCATGCAATCGCATGACAACCTTAGGGGACCGGCTCCCCCTTGCGCACCCCGCGAAACGAACCCCAACACGAAAATAAAAAAAGAAAACCAAATAAAAAAGAAGCAAAAGAGAAGAAAAAAGAAAAGCAGAAAATAAGAAGAAGAACCTTGTAATACCTATTGAGATTTTTTGAATGAATCCCACGATGGAAGTTCTTGAAGTTCTTGTAGATATTCTGAAAAAAAACTTAAAAAATAAATCGCTCGTATAATTGACTCGCATTGATCGGACGCATAATTCGCTCGCATAATTCGCACGCAATGATGAAGATTTCTAAGTATATTTCGTTAGTTTTTTCCCAGATACTGCGGAACCATAATGGTCAATGTCGCATCTTGGGCATGTATGTTTCGGACATACTAAAACTAAAAATTGACAATTACGCGGTTCCTATTTTGTCAATTGCATTAATCTTCATCGGGTTTTTGCCAGATACTGCGGACCAAAAATGGTCAATGTCGTATCTAGGCCAGCTAATACATAAATTTAACAATTTCGCAATTAAGTCGCTCGCTTTCCTGAGATTTAGGGACCACTTTCGAGTTTAAGAAAGTGAGGGTCGTGGCCGTGACGGAACTGCAAGAAGCCAGGGTGTGCAAGCCACCCCTGGAAGGACTGAACACAACCAAGCACCCCGGATCACGTAGTTGATAAATCAACTAAACGCGTGATTGGCTACAATTCAGGACGCCCCCCGTTGATGTGTCAAACCCAGAACTCCTTGTTGGACCGCCCCCGACAGAACGCCCTCGCAAATACTAAGATGGCTTCTAGGAAAGCTGAAGCCAAAAGGGGAAAAAAGATTCGGAAGTGGTCCCATTACATTCTCTGGGTTACAATTATTTTCGCTCGCTTTATTCGCACGCTATTTTCGCTCGCAATGATGAAGATTTCTAAGTATAATTCGTTAGTTTTTTCCCAGATGCTGCGGATCCAAAATGGTCAAAGTCGCATCTGGGCATGTACATTTCGGATGTACTTAAAACTAAAAATTGACAATTACGCGGTTCCTATTTTGTCAATTGCATTAATCTTCATCGGGTTTTTGCCAGATACTGCGGACCAAAATGGTCAATGTCGTATCTAGGCCAGCTAATACAAAATTATACAATTCTTAAAACTAAATCGCTCGCAGTATTCGCTCGCATTGTTCGCACGCTTTTTTTCGCTCGCATTGTACGCACGCTTTTTTTCGCTCGCATAGTTCGTACGCTTTTTTTCGCTCGCATCCCACGTCGGAAGGTCTTGAAGTTCTTTGCAGAAAACCGACGTCGACCCTAGCAATTTCGTTGAAACGGGGCCACCTCTTGAAGGTATTGCTAGGATCTAGGCAAAAATGTCAGAGGCGCCTTATTGCATCTCCGATGCAATCGCATGACAACCTTAGGGGACCGGCTCCCCATTGCGCACCCCGCGAAACGAGCCCAAAACACGAAAATAAAAAAAGAAAACCAAATAAAAAAGCAGCAAAAGAGAAGAAAAAGGGAAAAAGAAAAAACGGATAGAAGAAGGAAAACTTCATGAACTTATTGAGAATTTTTGGAATTAATCCCACGATGGAAGTTCTTGAAGTTCTTGAAGTTCTTGTAGATATCCTGAAAAAGAAACTTAAAAAATAAATCGCTCGTATAATTCGCTCGCTATATTCATACACATAATTCACTCGCATAATTCGCTCGCTATATTCGCACGCATAATTCGCTCACTTTATTCGCACGCAAAGATGAAGATTTCTAAGTATAATTCGTTAGTTTTTTCCCAGATGCTGCGGATCCAAAATGGTCAAAGTCGCATCTGGGCATGTACATTTCGGAAGTACTTAAAACTAAAAATTGACAATTACGCGGTTCCTATTTTGTCAATTGCATTAATCTTCATCGGGTTTTTGCCAGATACTGCGGACCAAAATGGTCAATGTCGTATCTAGGCCAGCTAATACATAAATTTAACAATTTCGCAATTAAGTCGCTCGCTTTCCTGAGATTTAGGGACCACTTTCGAGTTGAAGAAAGTGAGGGTCGTGGCCGTGACGGAACTGCAAGAAGCCAGGGTGTGCAAGCCACCCCTGGAAGGACTGAACACAACCAAGCACCCCGGATCACGTAGTTGATAAATCAACTAAACGCGTGATTGGCTGCAATTCAGGAGGCCCCCCGTTGATGTGTCAAACCCAGAACCCCTTGTTGGACCGCCCCCGACCGAACGCCCTCGCAAATACTAAGATGGCTTCTAGGAAAGCTGAAGCCAAAAGGGGAAAAAGATTCGGAAGTGGTCCCATTACATTCTCTGGGTTACAATTATTTTCGCTCGCTTTATTCGCACGCTATTTTCGCTCGCAATGATGAAGAATATAGAGTATTTTTCGTTAGTTTTTTCCCAGATGCTGCGGATCCAAAATGGTCAAAGTCGCATCTGGGCATGTACATTTTCGATGTACTTAAAACTAAAAATTGACAATTACGCGGTTCCTATTTTGTCAATTGCATTATTCTTCATCGGTTTTTTGCCAGATACTGCGGACCAAAATGGTCAATGTCGTATCTAGGCCAGCTAATACAAAATTTTACAATTCTTAAAACTAAATCGCTCGCAGTATTCGCTCGCATTGTTCGCACGCTTTTTATCGCTCGCATAGTTCGCACGCTTTATTTCGCTCGCATCCCACGTCGGAAGGTCTTGAAGTTCTTTGCAGAAAACCGACGTCGACCCTAGCAATTTCGTTGAAACGGGGCCACCTCTTGAAGGTATTGCTAGGATCTAGGCAAAAATGTCAGAGGCGCCTTATTGCATCTCCGATGCAATCGCATGACAACCTTAGGGGACCGGCTCCCCCTTGCGCGCCCCACGAAACGAACCTAAATACTAATATGATGCAGAAAACCAAACGAAAAAGAAGATATGAAAAAAACCACAGAGAAAGAAGGATAGCAAAAGGAAACACGGAAAAGTAGAAGAAAAATTTGTAATATCTCATAATGACTTACTTGAATTAATCCCACGATGGAAGTTGTTCAGTTTCTTGTAGAAAGGCTGAAAGGAAAACTTAAAAACTAATTCGCTCGCATAATTCGCTGATATTATTCGCTCGCACATTAAAGGAAAGGAAAAGGAAAAGAAATAATTGCGTATATTTTATATTTTTTTTTAAACTAAGATCTCGCTGTTTTCGCTGGCTGCCTTTTGCACGTACAAAAATAAAAACAGGTTAAAATTTGGGATAATAGAAAATAGATTTATAATGCCCGGTAATAGGGTAATAGAAAATGATGGAATAATAGAGCAATAAAATTACAGAGAATAATGTATATAGTATAAAATAATGAAATTAATTTTATGTAATTGAATATAATATGAATTTATCTCTTTTTATATTCTTATATTATTATGCATTTACTTACATTCTGTATTTTTTCTACCTAGTTGTAATTATTGTAATAGCTTAACACGTTCGCGGACGCGAATGCTATAGCATTCATTTTCATAGTGATGTAAAATGACGTGAATGCTATAGCATTCAAATTTTAAAGCCAATTTTTATTCATTTAATTTTATACAACCTTAAGTTTTTATTTTTTTTTAAGTTGCTATAACATTCATTGTATATAACGGTTAAAATATGATATTTTGACTACTCTTATAATATTTGTCTAATCAGATTTCGGAGAGTACAAGCAGTTTCAAAAATAATTGCCTATATATTTTTGCAGCTCCCTGAAATTTTTAGCGTCCGCGAACGTGTTTAACTGGTATTCGGACTTATGTATC
Organism: Sclerodermus sp. 'alternatusi'; assembly: GCA_037305995.1. Classification (NCBI taxonomy): domain Eukaryota; kingdom Metazoa; phylum Arthropoda; class Insecta; order Hymenoptera; family Bethylidae; genus Sclerodermus; species Sclerodermus sp. 'alternatusi'. Next base: position 446,918 of record CM074558.1, on the reverse strand, counting down.
ATGTTTGTAAGTTTAAGGGCTTATACCCCGTGAAATAAATATACTAAATACTAAATAATATAATAGAATAGAATAATAAAAAATTTGAGCGACCAGCACTCCACTCACCACTTTGATGCACTTTGTTGTTGTACTTGGAGAGTCTGAGTCTTCCTTCAAGTGTATTAATATTAGCCAGCCAGTCATCCTTATCTGCTTTCTGTCCCATCTTTAGCTGTTCGATTCACCAGGAGATTCTCTGCTTCTGCTTCCTTCCTCACTCTTGTTCCTCTCGTATCATGGGTGGTTGGGTAATACTGTATTAATTAAAAATCACTTAAAACTCTTCATTAGGAATGGGTAGAGTTGTGGTGGAGATAGCGCGAAAAAGTCATCCAAATTTTTAATTTGGCATTTGGGAGTGGTAGTGGGTATGACGCAAAATTATTTTAAAGATGGCACTGAGGGTAAGGTGAGTGTAAAGTTCCAAAATTTTAAAAACTTTGAAAGTGACGTTGGTGGGTGGTGGTGGGGATGTATGAAGGTGAAATGACGTAGAGAAGAGGTTCGTTCAAGTCGGAGCGCAAAATCGTAATAAAAATTTAAAATTTTTACCTCTCCTTCTAACCGAATTTCTTCCATTTGAAAATGACGTAGAGCTTAGTGGTGGGGATGTATGAAGCTGAAGTGACGTAGAGAGGAGGTACGTCCAAGTCAGAGAGCAAAATCGTAATGAAAATTCAAAATCCTTACTTCTCCTTCTAACCGAGTTTCTCCCACTCCAAAGTGACGTAGAGGTTGGTGGTGGGGATGTATGAAGCTGAAATGACGTAGAGAAGAGATTCGTTCAAGTCGGAGCGCAAAATCGTAATGAAAATTCAAAATCTTTACCTCTCTTTCTAACCGAGTTTCTCCCACTCCAAAGTGACGTAGAGGTTGGTGGTGGGGATGGATGAAGCTAAAATGACGTAGAGAAGAGGTTCGTTCAAGTCAGAGCGCCAAATCGAAATGAATATTCAAAATCCTTACTTCTACTTCTAACCGAGTTTCTCCCACTCCAAAGTGACGTAGAGGTTGGTGGTGGGGATGTATGAAGCTAAAATGACGTAGAGAAGAGATTCGTTCAAGTCGGAGCGCAAAATCGTTATGAAAATTCAAAATCTTTACCTCTCTTTCTAACCGAGCTTCTCCCACTCCAAAGTGACGTAGAGGTTGGTGGTGGGGATGGACGAAGCTAAAATGACGTAGAGAAGAGATTCGTTCAAGTCGGAGCGCAAAATCGTAATGAAAATTCAAAATCTTTACCTCTCTTTCTAACCGAGTTTCTCCCACTCCAAAGTGACGTAGAGGTTGGTGGTGGGGATGGATGAAGCTAAAATGACGTAGAGAAGAGGTTCGTTCAAGTCAGAGCGCCAAATCGAAATGAATATTCAAAATCCTTACTTCTACTTCTAACCGAGTTTCTCCCACTCCAAAGTGACGTAGAGGTTGGTGGTGGGGATGTATGAAGCTGAAATGACGTAGAGAAGAGATTCGTTCAAGTCGGAGCGCAAAATCGTAATGAAAATTCAAAATCTTTACCTCTCTTTCTAACCGAGTTTCTCCCACTCCAAAGTGACGTAGAGGTTGGTGGTGGGGATGTATGAAGCTGAAATGACGTAGAGAAGAGATTCGTTCAAGTCGGAGCGCAAAATCGTAATGAAAATTCAAAATCTTTACCTCTCTTTCTAACCGAGTTTCTCCCACTCCAAAGTGACGTAGAGGTTGGTGGTGGGGATGGATGAAGCTAAAATGACGTAGAGAAGAGATTCGTTCAAGTCAGAGCGCCAAATCGAAATGAAAATTTAAAATCTTTACCTCTCTTTCTAACCGAGTTTCTCCCACTCCAAAGTGACGTAGAGGTTGGTGGTGGGGATGTAGGAAGCTGAAATGACGTAGAGAAGAGGTTCGTTCAAGTCAGAGCGCCAAATCGAAATGAAAATTCAAAATCTTTACCTCTCCTTCTAACCGAGTTTCTCCCACTCCAAAGTGACGTAGAGGTTGGTGGTGGGGATGGATGAAGCTAAAATGACGTAGAGAAGAGATTCGTTCAAGTCAGAGCGCCAAATCGAAATGAAAATTTAAAATCTTTACCTCTCCTTCTAACCGAGTTTCTCCCGCTTGAAAGTGACGTAAAGGTTGGTGGTGGGGATGGATGAAGCTAAAATGACGTAGAGAAGAGGTTCGTTCAAGTCAGAGCGCCAAATCGTAATGAAAATTCAAAATCCTTACTTTTCTTTCTAACCGAGTTTCTCCCACTCCTTTCCCCCTCACCCTTTCCCACTCCAAAAACTAAATTTTTAATGATTTTAACTAAATTTATCATTAACTCACCCGCTATCACCCACCACCCTCTCACCCTCCCGAACGTCCACCCCCCGCCCTTCCCCTCTTCTTATCATTACTCTAAAAATTTAGTTTTTAATAATATTAAATAAATTTAATATTAACTTATCAATTACCTCCTCCTCAGTATCCCCGTAAGAGTCTACATAATAGTCTATAGCAGACCCACAGTACCTCCATAATATTTTAAATGGTCGGTAAGAAAAAAGGATAATAGTGCCATCTTCACAAAAATGATTCAACTAATTCCTAGTGACTTTTAGTAGATTTTTGATCAAGTGATTATTTTAAAAGTTGTCTCTCTTGTTTGTAAAAATAACCAAATAGATATTTTTGAGTATATATATATATACATATATATATGTACCTTAACAATAGTATTATGTAATTTGTTTTAAATTTAAATTTACACAAATCTTAATGTGCAATGACATCTTCATAAGCACTGATAATGTTTTAACTTAATAAATATATATATATATATACTCACACACACATATATATATATATATATATATGTATGCTCTATAATTAAGAAGGTTACGTACAAAATTGAAAATAATGAACATTTAAAACAGTATTGTGCAATAAAACTTCTGTTGAAAGATGATTGACTCTAATTCAAAAATGAACATTTTCAATGTGTTAACAGGACTTAGTCCTAGCCATGAAAAAGCATTGAAACAGGGCATTTATAATGCAGTGGCACTTTTTTTATTATGCATAACATTAGCCACAGGTTACGGGCTTTATATAGTTTTAAATCCTTTTGTGAAACCTTTAATTTGGGCCCTGCTATGTGGTGCAGTGTTATTTCCATTTAAATATTCATTGGCCACAATTGTTCAGACATGGTTCATGAAAATTGAATTGTCACCTCTACCATTTATTCTTAATTTTACAATTTTACCTGTACAAATAACAGATAAATTTTCAGAGATTTTAGGTACTTTTATTTGGAATTATATTAATAAAATTTTAATATTCTTGTCAATGTTTTTTACGTTATTAATTCTATATAATTATACTCCAAATATATTGATATGTCTAATTTGGAGATTATTTTTCTTCTGTGATGTAACAGTAAACTTTTTTGTATCATTATGCAACATTTACATGGTAAACTTTAATTCTATTTCTTAAACAAGAAATAATCTATATTAATAAATTAATAATATCAATTATTTTTAGATCACTATCATTTTGGTGGGCTATTTGTCTTTAGTATATGTTTATTGGAATCCAAATAATTCTAATAAATTTTGTCAATCATCATTTGTTATATGGTTTATTATCAGTCTTTATATCTCAAATGTACTGGGCTATTATCCAGCATTAATTTTTGCAATATTACAAGCACTGTATATAATAGGTTTTATTTACGAAGTATTGTTGATTATGGATAATCAAAAATTGACCTTTGTAGAATCTATTCACTTTACTTTAACAAATAATGCAATATCTGTAATTCAAGAAGAATTTAATCCATCAGAAAATATTAATGAATTGAAAGATACAAACGATACTAATGATAAGTCTGAAATAGTGCCAACTCCAACTGTTAGTTCTCCATGTCTAAAAATGACCAGAAGATCTTTGACATTTGATTCAAGTACTCAATTGACATTTAAAGAACAGTATCTTTTAAGTAAATTAAGGAAAGAATTTTTGCTGGTAGATCATGAAAAAAATAAAGTTGACACAAATAAGTATATGTATGGAGCTTTTTATGCTTGTACCAGTATGGTTCTATGGAAACATAGATGGATTTTACATTTATTTGTGATACCAATATCTTATTATGTTATTAAAAAAGTTGGTTCTTATGTCAATTTTTGGAGAATTATTCAAGTACAATATGTATCTGTAATTGAATTATTGCATAACTGGTGTATACATAGGCAGCAAGCACTTTTACCTGCTAATATTAAAGGTTTATATAGAATTTGTATTCTATTAGATCAGAAAGTTACTTTAATTTTGAAAAGTTCAATTGATGCAGTGGCAACAACTGCTGTAATTTTAGTATTATTAATTATTACTATTTGTGCATCAATTTTTATAACAATACAAGTAAGATTTATAAATTAAACAATAGAATAATTTTACTTTATGCAAATTCTTTATACATTATTATGTAATTTTAGATTTATGCGGAAGGTATGCATGTTATTCGTATTACTGGAGATATGTTGAATACTTCCTTAATGAATAATCCTGATATTGACTGGGTTCCTGAACAATGGGAAGAATCTGTTAATAGCGTATTAGATAATGCATACACTTATGGAAGAAGTGCAATTTCTGATGGCGTAAAAATCAATTATTAAAATTGTGTTTAACTATTAATTGTTAATTAAGTAAATTAATTAATTAAATTAAATATATGTACACTTGATTTAGATTAAAAACCTTGTAAAAGACTTAGAACCAACAAAAGCAGATCATATGGAAAAGAAAGTATTGGAGTTATGGGACAGACTTTATCAAGCATGGATGATGTCTAATGAACCTTCAGATAAAATAGGGCCAACAGTTGATGCAACAGCTGTTTATTCCGTATGGGAAAGTTTTAAAGATAGTTATGGCAAAACACCTTTTCGTAAGTATAAGTTTGTTGTGAAAGAAATATTTATAATTTTATGTTTACATCACTCTTCTTATTTTAGAATTATTTAATATGACAAGTATCCAAAATTTTGCTAAAGAAAATATTGGAATTCTCATGTCAGTTTTGGACTCTGTGTGGAGTATCGTTAAAGGAAATATGTCAATAATACTGAATATCTTTACAGAATTATTTTATATTGTATTAATGAGTGGAACTGCAGTATTCAATTTTACTTTGTCAATGGTAAACTTTCTTTTACTATTAAAGAAATATTAGAAAATATCTTTAAAGCTATATTGATAATAAATTTAATAGGTAGTATTTTTTACTGCATTGTTTTATTTATTGAGTTCAAGCAGTAAAATATATAAACCAATTGAGATAATTACACAATTCAGTCCTATTGGTTGTCATAGGTAAATCAATTATTTAATACATCAAACACAAATTTATAAAAAGAAATATTATTAATATAGCATTGTTACATTTACAGGTTTGTAATGTCTTTACAAGAAGCTGTTATTGGTGTATTTACAGTAACATTTAAACTGGCATCTTTCTTTGGAATGTGGACATGGTTTATACATAATCTTTTTCAAGTAAAAATTGTTTATTTACCTTCAGCATTTGCCGCAATGCTAGGAGCAGTGCCGTTCCTTGATGCTTACTTTGCTTGCATTCCTGCTACTATAGAACTTTGGTTTACAAAAGGATCAATGTGTGCCATTTTATTTTTTCTATTCCACTTTCTTCCATGCAACATTGTTGTCACCGAGTTTTATAAAGAAATTAAAGGGTATTGTTTATACTACCTAAACAAACAATGATAAATCAATTATTAATTATAATTTTTTTTTTGTAGCGGAGGTCATCCTTATTTAACTGGCTTATCCATAGCAGGTGGAATTTTCTGTTTGGGTGTAGAAGGAGTTATATTTGGGCCACTATTACTCTGTTGTGTGATGGTTGTTATTAATTTAAGTCGTCGTTATTTGCATTCTTCCTCAGATGAGGTTGAATCAACATAGGCAAACATTATAAGACTTTATTAATTTAAAATTATTTTCATGACTTATCCATTCTAATTTCTTACTTTATACTTGATATTAGAATTATGTATTTAATAGTGAATCTCCATGTTTTCATTACATTTTAAATATTAAACAAAAACATTAATATAGCTATATGTGTATTGAAATATTGCTATCTTAAAAATCTAACCGCTGGCGGCTTTGCAATTAATTAATTCTAAAATGTATTTTAATTAAAATAAATATTAAAAGATTAAGCGTGTTGTATCTAATTACATATATAAATTAGTAATTAATTATTAAATGAAATTTATATTACATAGAAATAAAACAAAACTGCTGAATAATGAAATGCATTAAACTACTTTAAGGTATAGAAATATAAAAATGCCGTTAGTTTTTTTAAGGAATTTTAAATTAACACTGAAATGTGCGCTAATCTTTACCATACAATTTTCTTCTTCTTGTAAAACCTAAGATTTTAATAATAGAGAGTAATAAATAATAAGTTAATAAATATCGATAAAATTATTACACACCATTTGTTTTACAATAGAATAAATTTTCCAATAAAAATCCGTTAGATCCTGTATAATTCTTGAGAAAATGTTAGTTCCTGAAAGTGGCGCCATCTATATCGGCCACTTTTAGAATGAGGAAATGTATTAGGACAGCAGGAGATCTGAAGAGGTATTCAATTATTAGGTGAAAAAATCACTTACTCTTTATCTCAATAGATGGAGCCAGAAGTTAATTCTAGGAATGGTGCTCCGCCCATTGATTCTAAGAATTGAAATTAAGTCAAGCCCACAGTATTCCCGAACGGTGGCGCCATCTTTACGAGATAATTGAAACTAATAATGCCACCTCCGAATCGAATACCTCCTCAGACATACTGCGATCCTGATACATTTCCTGATACCAAAAGTGGCTGAAATAGATGGCGCCACTTTCGGAAACTAAAATTTTCTCAAGAATTATACAGGACTTAATGGATTTTTATTAGAAAACTTATTCTATTGCAAAACAAATGATTTGTAATCATTTACAAAGCACCAAATTTAAAACTTTTTAAATTTTAAGAATTGTCAACAACATTTTGAGTGTACCATAAAATATGTTTACCGACATAATGTTACTAGAAAATTTTATTAGAATAATCTATTTTTAGTAGAATTTAGAAAGTTATCTAAAAAATTGTTTAAATTGACAGAAAGTCAAGTATTGTTGTTTATCGATAGAACGATAAATAAATGTCACAAATATGGGTAAATAAAATAATACAAATTAATGCATGGATGTGATTTTATATTATTTATTTATACATATATATATACACATACATATATATGTATATGCGTACATATATATATATGTATACAGGGTGTAACAAAACAACCTCATTTCCTTAAAGAGGGTGATTCCTGACATTATTCTAAGAACTTTTTCCTTTTATCATTTTTTAATCTAAAGTTTAGTTTTTGAGATATTCAATAATAAAAGTACTATTAGAAAAAGACAGACAGATAGTTGAAGTGAAATAGAGAAATGATATCTCACTTCAACAATTAGAGCGTCTCTGTCTAATAAATAGCATCTTTATCATTGAATATTTTGAAAACTAAGCTTTAGATTAAAATATGGCAAAAGGAAGGAGTTCTTAAAATAGAGTCAGGAATCATCCCTTTAAGGAGGTGCGGTTGTTTTGTTACACCCTGTATATCCGTTGTTATGCTTATTCTACTGTAATAAGATGATACAACGGTAATCTACAAGTTTTAGTTTCATTTAGAAATAAGAATAAAATATAAGCCGTTATTTTTGAAAGTATAATTTAATAAGTTCATTTTTGTGAGAACAAAAATTATTAAAAAGTATTTTAGTATGACATAGTTATTTTCATTAAAAATACTCATTAGCTAATTTACTTTTTTTCAAATGAAGATATATCACTTTCAAAAATAGTGACTAATATGTATAAATTGTTTGGACTCTTTTTCTAATCTAATTATAAATTTTTCATTATACATATATATTTCTTTTTTGTGAAGGAAATACCAAATTTCGGGTAAAAGGGTCAAACGATATGACCGATAGCATTGGTTAATTAGAAAGATTATGAAATTTACAAACTGGATGCAAACTGCTCCTTTATTTCAGATTTTCTTACCACTACAGGCTTAATTTAACTAGTGTTGTTATTATTATTGTTATTTTTATTATTTCTATTATTATTATTGTTGTTGCTGTTGTTGTTGATTTTTTTGTTACTCTTATTCTTTTTATAATTATAATATTCTTATTAATATTATTACTGTTCACAAATGGTTTTAACTTGATCATTTTTAAGTACTAGATGGTTTGGCACTTAGATTTATGATTGCACTATGTTTAAATGGTATTTGTACCGAGAGAAAACGTAAACATATTATTGCTTTAAGAAGCAATAATATGGATTTTTTGATAGTTTGCACAATGTTCATCAACAAGTAATAAAATTTAAATAGGAGCAAGTAGCTTTCAATAAGTTGTAAGGAAATGGTAATTTATGTAAGTATAATGTGTGAATAGATAGTTTATAAATTTTTATAATATCAATTTTTAATATTTTAATAACTAGCATTTAATAGAAAAGTATAGAAAGAGCTGGATATAGATATATAGATATAAAATGAAGAGAGGGAAGGAAGGGAGGATAAAGAAAGAAAGAACAGGAGAGAGAGAGAGAGAGAGAGAGAGAGACTGTTTAACAATTTATAATTAATTTAAAGCAAGCACAATCAAAACCTGTAACTAATGCTTTGACAAATCGCTTTCAACTGGTAAAGCATTGCAAAACTAGGAAAAGACATAATGCAACGTATTTTAGGAAATGGCTTAAATGCAATCAAACATAGTAGCATTAAAACTTATAAGACTTTCTTAGCCTTTGGATAAAGATATAACGAGGAATAAAGTGTAATCGTGTCACGCTTTCTCTCGGATGTAGTGCAGGCACTACAGTGATTAACAGAAGTGTCGTTGTCACGTATATACGCTAGTTGAATAACGCATCTATTCTGCTGTATGTGATAGTTTTATGTTACAGTTCTCTAGAATTCATCTAAACAATACTTTCTTATCTTATCGGAATGGCTGTCTTTATACATTGCTCTACACAACACTTAGCTACATGCGTAAAAGGAAACATACCAATAATCTATTAAAATAAGCTAGCTTTTAATGTAAACAAGTAAAAGAAATATGATCCAGAAGATCTATTAAACAAAATCTATTTGAGGAAACAATGGAGTTTTCATCACGCATGTAGTTAATTGTTTCGTTAAAATAGAAAAATTTTGTTCTCTATTATAGAAAGAGATTGGGCACTTGAATAAATGGAGTAGGCTAATCGCCAATGGATTAGGCCAAATAAGAAAAGTCTTAAACAAGACCAAAATCGGTATGGACCGTGACATCACAGTTGTTTGGTTTCTCTGCTGCAGCCATATTGACTTCGACCAGAGTGTCCACACTGTTAATAGGGCATCCCTTAAGAATCTTTTGGGCCGCCAAGCTGGTAAACTGGAGATGCATGTCGCTCAAGCTTGGATAAGAGTAAAGATCTCCGCGACTAACGGTTTTCTCTAGATTCGGTTCTGAACCTTGGGGTGCATGTTGTTTGCACGTTTCCAAGTTTTCAATGTAGACGTTATTGAAGGACCCACCGAAACCGTCAAATGGCTTCGTTGGAGAAGGTGGATTAGAGGCAATGTTGTTCTTTGATCCAGGACGGAGAAGATTCTTATAGCTCAACGCATCCTTCGAAAGGGATAAACTAAGCTTACGTGAGTTGTTCATGGCATCGTTTGTATTTTTCGAGCTAGATAATGCGCTTACGGGGTGCTCATGAGCCAAGGAATTTTTTTCTACGTTATTCGCAGTGGTATCGATTAAGTGGACCTGACTATTGTTAAGTCGATTCGTTAATTTTAATTTGCTGGGAGTATCCTCTTCCAACTTGGGCTTGTTTTCCTTATCCGACTCACTCAATAGGATTGGTTTTTGATCTTTCATAGCGTATAAGGAAGATGGTCGTTCAAGCTTACAAGATTTGTTAAGTTTCTCATCATCTAACTTACTTTTAAAGAGATTCTCTTCCTCTAGCCTAGTCTTGAAAGCTTTTTCACTGATCAATTCTCGTTCTTGTTTTTCGTGGCAGCCAACACTCTCCTTATCACTCTTTGCTTTCACGGTTCCATTCTCGAAAGTGATTACCGACCTCATGGGCGAGTTGTTCTGATGTACGTAAATCTTTGTTCCCGGTGATCCAGAGATGGTAGTTGTACTGGTTGCATTAGAAGCCAAGGTCACGCTATTCTGGACGTTTCTCTGTTCATGTGTGGGGCTAGCAGGACTGAGATTCGTAGACACTTGAAGTGTAATTGAATTTTGGGCTTCTTGCAGAGGCGTCAAAGAACCCTGCTGAACGATTTTCAAAGGTGACGATTTAACTGGCAACGAAGCCGGTTTCATGGGAGACGATGAGAGCTTGCTACTGGAAATTGATTTTCCACTCGACAAAGTCGAGTGTCCGGAAGACGTCTTCTGCAGCATCTGTAGTAGACAAAAAGTTTCAACGATATTCGAATAAAGGAAACTACAAGGTACTTGCAGCAATACCTTCTTAATGATATAGAATCAACTTTGTTCCAGAAACACTCACTTTGTGCTGTGGTGATCCATTGATTGATTTTGTTCCGCTAACAGAGGAGTCATGACTGGGTCTTCTAGAGTTTGGCTGTCTTGTACTGGAACGGCCTATTACGGTGCTTTTAATGGGACTTGCATTAGTGGTCCTGACCGAGCCTGAACTTCCTCCACTTCTACTAGGTGAGGAATTACTAGAAATCTTTCCATTTTGTTGCTGACCACGACTCTGGTACGGCTCCTGATTCGCTGGGAGAACAGAGGCTCTAGACGTACATCTACTTAGGCTAGAACATTTAGACCTCGGTAGGGTAGAGCACGGCGATCTATGTCTTCGAGAGCTCCGCGGGGTCGAATTAGCCAATAGACTAGAGGAGTCACCGCTGGCTTGGCGTCGATGTCGTCTCGGCAAAGTTGCTGATCTTACCGAACTCGAATCATCCCAGACTTGGAAACTGGCCTGCGATTGATCCAAACCCTCCATCATCTGAAAGTAATTTCCTTCTTTTTTAACTGTATTATTGTTGATGATCTTAATTTTTAATTTGCTTTCTCTCTCTCTCTCTCTCTCATATATTGGAATTAGACTCAAAACAAGGGGACCAGTGATAGTTTACGTGAAGAATTACTCCACAAGACTTGGTAATTAGAAAAAAGCCAACGATAGAACTGTAGAAGTTATACTAACGGAGGGACTGGCAGGTCTGGTTTGTGTTGCCACGCTATGTAGATGAACAACGCGCGGGTTAAACCACTCCGTAGGTGGATACTGTGCACTAAACGTGCCCATCAGTGGTACGCCTTTTCTTCGTGTACTGCGTCGGAATAGTCTAGACAGTAATCCAATTTTCTCTGAAAAAATGCCAGAAAAGCCTTGAGAAAATAAAGTTGTCAATTGTTCTACTCTAATTTTTGTTTAATAAGAAAAGGACCGAGGAAGGGCTTGCCAGCTACGGGTGACTAGAAAGCTTTTATCTTCCGTCTTATCAAAGATTGTTCATATTTATAAGATATCTGTGTACAATAGATAAAAAGCTGTGCTCAGTAATGTGTGCTAAAAAATAAGCCGTATGATGTCAAAATGAACCAAGGAAAAAAGAAACTTTCGAATAAATATAATAAATAATAAATAAATGACATTTCTTGTTTGTTTGGTAGGATCAATAGAGCCGAAGAAGCGAAAATCACCCATCACCAAAGCCAACCCTCCCCCGATTAGACTCACTGGTTGGACTGTGCGGTGCACTATCAGTGCTGGCGTATTCTGCACTCGAGGAAGTGTCGCTCCTCTCTGGTCTTCGTGGTAAGGAACGCGAGCTACCACTTCTGTGTAGACGCCTGGCAGAGCCCCATAATCGGAGAGAGTGTCGCCTCTCCAGACGACCTGGCATAGATCGACATCGGGCAAACAAGACTTTATCATTCGGGTTTCCTGAAAATCAAAATTGCACCTGAAGTATGGGAAATCGTGAGAAATGCGAAGGGACGATGCATGCGCGAACACTGGATAAGGAGAGGTTTATATAAAACACACGCATACACGCACGTATGTACACATATTGGTCTCTCACACCGTGATCTCTTCGAGGTGCATAACGGTAGACAATGTCGTGACTAATAGTTAATATATCGCGGTTGCACTAAACGCTTTCCAGGCAACTCGCCAACCTCAGGCGTACTTTCCTATCTTCTAGGTGTTTGCGTGCCCGTCTTCTCTCCAGGAAATTTTTGATCTATGAAACAAGCAAAAACATTGGACGCTTCGAGCCCTTTCCATGCCATTACGCGTTAGAATACTTTTACATTTCTCTACATTCATTTTCTGGAGATTATAGATGGGAGCACAAATACTCGTGCAAAGTGTTTTTTGTAATCCGCCGCCAAACTTGTATCAGCTCATACGTTAAGAAACCCGTGATTCTCTCACGAGATTGCTAGGAAGTATCTCTTGATCCGATAAACCGGAAGTGAGCTTGAAAGTTCTGTTAACGGATGATGTCATTTATTTATGCCGAATGCTCGATTTATTTCTATAATGGTATTTACTTGGAAAGTTTTCTTCAATTTTATTATCATACCTCGCGATTGATTCTTGATGCCTGTAGCTAATGAACGAGATATGTAAGCTTTGCAGAGAACAACAACATGTGTGTAGTGATGAAAAATTGCAGTAGATTATTTTCCAGTCTCAGTTTCTTTGTTCTTATTATAAGAGTTAGAAAGGCTAGATATCTTTCGTCAAAGCTCGCTCGCTTGCTTGCGTGACTTTTTCCAGTTATGATATGTCCGAGAGTCTACGTTGGATGCGGATTCCTTTCTATTCGATCTATCAAGCTGTTACGCCCGTGGTATGATGGAATGTACAAACATCTTTCATACATCAATATCCAGGTATCTTGCTGTGAGAGCAACGCGAGAAAAAATAGGACTCCAAATAAAAGTACATTACTCCTTAAAACGATACTTTCAATAGGTTCCAACTTGTTGATCCTTTTAAAAATTCCTCTATCTGTAATACCGGACGGCTCAGAGGTATCTATAGATTATCTTTGCTTCTTGTTGAGTGCACTAAACTCAAAATCATTGTAATACTATCCATAATTGAATCTAACGCTTTATTAATAATTATCTTTTACAATTTCTTTCTCTTTTTTTCAGTGGGCTCATTATTGTTAAGTTGAATCAGGATGTGCATATTTTTTGAGAAACGTTAGATAGAGGCCAGGCAGATTCTTCGACAACGAAAAGTGACGTGGTTGCCAAGGCCGTCTACAACGTAAATACTCATGTCCAGTTCTGCGAGTTAAAAAGAGTCTAAGTAAGAAGAATTCATTTTCACTGGGCAGAGACGATCCGAATGAACACGTGTCGAACGAGTTTGCCCGGATTGACCGGTCTCTCACTTTGAGTTCTTTGATTTATGAGAGCTTCGTTTCCTATGCATCTCCTCCACGAAGAGTCTCGAGTACCAACCTGCCTCCATGGCAATACACATATTACAGATTATTGTACCTATTCCAATATTTCTCGTCTAATCCTCTTCGAGATGGTGTTTCGTAGTTTTAGCAGCTAATCCGAATCAAGCGGAAATATTGGGAAGTTAGAATTGCTCATTTATAATACTTGGATTTGCACCTCGTATACATCCTCGTAGCTACGTTTATCAGGGGAACTAACGCAAACTTATGGTTATTATAGGAGAGTTACTTGCTGCTCTATCTCAAGGTTATATATTATTCATAATGTCTAACCTCCGCAAATGACATCCGCGAGGTTCGTCTGGACGGCCTGATGAGTGACATCTCCATCTCTAAGGGTGAGCATCTCTCCGTGGACAAGAGCCATAGCCTCGTCATTGCTCATGAGCATACCACCTTGTCCTCTGTTGCCGTTCACTTCTCTGGAGCATCGTCGAGAGCCAACGGAATCGCGACGGAGCCTTTTCGCTTCCGGTGTCACCACGAAGTAGCCCTGCGAGGTGTGGTAAATCTTTCGCTCTTGCATGAGCTTCGCTAGGGCATCGTAGACGAGCTCGCGATTGGGTCGCTGCATAGCCGGGAAAGCATTCCTCAGGGCTGATCGTAAAGTGTCCAAGGTCGCCGCTTGCCTCTGCGAGGTCAACTCCAGGATCGCCCAGCACAAGGCTTCTGGTAGCGGAGTAAACTGGCCTTGCGCGATCGGAGCCACCAAGCAGTCCTCGATATCACCTGCAATAAGAGTGTAGGAATAAGTATAAGTCAATTCGTGATTAATTATCCAATTAAGAGCCGTGTTTTAAACCAGATCTTTCATCAGAGTCCATTGATGGAAAGTTATAAGCGATCGAGTTATAAAGCATCGGAGGATCCTTGCGAGTAATTTTTGCGTTCACTTGATATATCGATAAATGAAAGCTTACCACATGCATCGTGTGTATCCACCACATCAGATGGCAAGCTTTCATTGCTTCTGGCAATACCTTTTCTACATGAAAAGATTTTCATCACACACTGCCTTCTAAACTCATAATTGAAATGTTTCAGGAAATAGTGTCTGCATTTTCAATTGGCGTATACACCCACCTATCACTGGATGAATATGTCGTTTCGAGGATAATGCTACTTACGTAACAGGCTTATGGGAGAGAGGTCAGTGCCTGGTATCATCTCCTCTAGATCATGCAACGAGGAGGCGCACTCTTCCTTTACTTATATGCATACAGATACAAGAATCCGCAGCATAATGTGATGTATCGAGGCAGCACACGAATATCAAAATTGCAGAAAGTAAAATTAGCGTCAACGATAAGGAACCTATTGCAAGTACTTGTAATTATGGTATTACCAGCGTTCAGTGGTTTATCGCTTTAAGGAAGAGACCCAGCGTTTGTTATGGGAAACACGCAAGTACTGTCGACAAGATTCTTAAGCTCTTAAAGATCCCCGCCAGATACATATATCGATCAAGGTGGAACCACAACCGCCTTGTATCGACAACTTGAATCGCATGACATCCAAGAAGCAAAGCCTTTCTAACCTGATTCAGACGCTTCGGGTTTCCAGGCTTCTTAATGTGTGCGCGTGAGTGTGCCAATCCGATTTACAAAGTATTTCATTAACGAATACACGTTACCTATTCTATTTGCTCGCCGCCAGAGTTATCCTACGCGCTATCTAATGCACCTACACAAACTCCTATCGAGTTTCGAGCTCCCAACGTACAAAGCGCGCACCTTAAATCTCAGACACGTGCTTGTTGCTCGCTTTATCGCTCCTTCTCTCTTTATATCTCTTTACTGCGTCTCCCACTCCGCGTGAAATCTCTCGGCATCAACTACCACGTTTCCCGCAAGTGCAAAAATCCCAGCAAAAAGTTCTTTGACGAAGGCTTTCTTGCCACTTCATGGTGAAACGACGTGAAAACTTCTTTAGCTCCCGCAATTGAATTATTGCTGCTAAGTAGCCGACCGCCGCGTCATTAGCTTCTCGTTGACTTGGTTCGATTTGCTTGAGCATACGCGCTACAGACTAGCGAGACCAGCGGAGGATCTTACTCGCAGCTTCTTTGTGTAAGTTCTGCACGCGGAGAGACTCTCGAGACATTGAAGAACATAGGTGAATTAACGTGGATATTAGTTGTCACACGCTTCTATTGTTAAATTATGCCAAATTACGCACGATGAAAGTCGGAATTATATCCGACATGCTGTAAATTGATGTTGAAGGGGGAAAACGAGTTAAGTGGAGGAGGCGTATCATCTAATAAAGCCTGGCAGCCAAAGTCAGTTTTGCTTTCTCACGTCTGTCGTGAACGAGAGCTGGAGACAGCCTAAATTAATGGGGCAAAATACGATTCCTGGCCAATTTACCAATGGTGTAAAGCAGCACGCGCGACGCCATTTCACTTATGGTAGAGTTTCCCGCGATGCTCTATCGGTTCGCGTCACGTTTATTTCTATAGCTGTTTTTGTCCTCAGTAATTAACGTGTAAGTAGCGTAGGATCTCCATTTTCTCATCGGTACAAGACTCGCTTTAATGCAGGATGGTCCATTCGCTATACTAGCTCTACTAAATCAATTATTCAAAACAGTCACGTTGATAATTCTAGTAGAATTGATTAGAACCAAGAGTATTTCGAGGTGTAATGCAAACATCCCGAAAATCCGTAAAAATTGTACAATCTGAGCAAGGCGAACGTACACTCGTAGGAGGAGAAGCCGTTTCCGCGGCAACGAAATATCGATGCTGATCGGTATCGCAGTTTGCCGTCCAGGTTCCTCGCGCTCCCTTCGAGATTTATCTGCCCGATTTTGCGCCGTGATAAATTTGCCCGCGGCCCCTGGAATTCCGGTACCACCGATTCTCTCTTTACGGCCCACGATTGCCAACACTGCTGGCGGCCATTTTGGTTCTCGATAGGCCGATCGAGGATCACGATAGGCTGATGAAATAGTTTTTGGTTTTGATGTGTTAATGTTCTCTCTTCTTTTCTTTTTTACCTCTTTTTTCAGGCTAATTTTACAGGCAGCTGAGGAAACATGCGAAACAAGTAGCGTGTGCTTGAACAATTCTCACGCCATAAATCGTGATCTATAATAATTAATTAAGACATCCCCGAAGGCTGAGGATACCGCTTTCGTTGAGCACGAGCCACTCTGCCAGGAGAAAAAGCTATTTTGCCCAGAGACTAGACGGAGGAGACCCGTAATCTCCTCCTTCTCCTCGTCCTTCGGTATGTCTGGTAATTGCGTACCATGTAATCTTATTTTAGGATTTCTGCTTCTCCTTCACGAGAACCGCAGGTACATTGTCGTCGTGTGTACCCACTTTTAACAAGACTCCGCCATTTTACGTCCAAGCGGAAGCGGCATAAATCTTTAGCGGCTTTCCCGCCATTTTACGCTCTACACGAATTATCAGCATCGAAAAAATTCTCATGAAATGCCTGACCAATGAAACCTATAATATCCGCTACAGGTGGGTAGAAAGTAGCTTTTATTATCTCTTCTCTCTATGAGAATATGTGCATTTTACATAACGAGGGATCCAAAGGAGAATAAGAGAAGAAATGTAGAATCGACAAAACGTAGAATATAATCGATTCTATGCCAGACAAAAATCGAATGACACCCTTTAACAGATGAAATTGAACTTTTTGTCTTTTCAGTCACGTTTCCGGTGGGCCGCGACCCCGCGACTTCGTGCTCCTGTGCATCTGGTCCACGCCCACGAAAAGAGTATGGATTATTCTAAGCCCACAGCTTCTTGAAAGGCCTCGAAATTCCCGCGGTATCCTTCTGCGTATACGTGGTTTGAATACCTAATGCTATGGCTCTCAGGGAACACGATAAAAACCTCAGGAAACGAACAATTTTGCAAGAGGGTAGAGGTAACATAACTTTTCCAAAAATCTGCTGCAGGCTATCTCCAAGCTAAGAGGTGGCAGCGTTTATTTCCATGAAAATATTATTTTCTTCCATCGGATGAGTTTCTCAGTTCCAATTCAGATGTCTTTCCATGAAATGAATCTGTATTCCTTTTAGGGAACTGGAACGTGTGAGGTAGTCGATGAAAATGCGAAGAACACGAGGAATCTCATAGTACGTTTAAAAACGATGATTATTATTCGATTTACCACGGAAACTTCTGCACTACGAAGAGCGGGGAATAGCGGAAGAGATGAAAACAATATTGGGTTTTGCACATGAAATGAAGAAGCGAATGAGCTCCGTTCGTTTTCGACAGGTACGCCATTAGGAAGTTTATTTATTAAACTAGGCGACCTCGTGTGCACGCAATCAAAGTTAGAAACAAGCTAGAAATAAATTTTATGGTTTTACAGTAAGAAAAACATGATGGAGCAAAATTATTATCAAGGCAAGACAGATGGCACGTGGACTTTCTTTGTGAAGATCGTATCGCATGTCTGTTAACGATCTCATTTTCTGTTTCTGTATCCATTGGCACACTGTCGAGAGAGTCCCTCGTGGCGGTGGATGGTGGTTCTTTAATTTTCCTACCCTTTCCACGTTGCAACCCCTATCCTTGACTAAGCCAATGCATTTTAATCTCAACTACCTCACCCTCTAGAGCCCTACGCGCTATTGGAGGGTCGTTCATGTACAACACAGAATATTACGGCTATTCGTATCGATCTAGTTTTAACATTATTCGCCCACAGCTGTCCGAAAATCGCTTGATATTGATTGGTAGAGGTTGTGCACTATTCATCAATTATGTACGCATTGATGTTTCTTACTAGAAATTAAATTACCCTCAAAATGGGCATTGACTTTTGCGTACTAAGCACTCTTGCCAGATCAAAACGAGAAAAGAGATGTGCAGCGGACTTGGAATCGGAGGATCTTACCCGCTTTTAACGTAGGTGAGAAGTTGAAATTAAACGTTGGGCAAGAAAGGAAGCAATTTTACGAAGGGGGACAATTTGTTTTATATAACGAGGATGAGGATAGAGAGGCCAAGAGAGATCATTAGCGGCTCTTTGATCGACGCATCTGAGCATATATCAAAAAAGCCATAAAATCACGCGTCTGCCATATGCGCGACGTGGCAGCTACTACTACATGAAAGACGTGCTTCTTTCAAAAATTATGTTCTATTATATGTACCGATAGGGTACAACACACTCTTCACTGGCAATTCCTACTCCGCGACATGCAAATATAATCGAGAGAAAAAATAAATCTCAGCTCGCTATATATTTGAATCCAAGCAGCTGGTTTACACGTGAAAACCCATAAAATCGGCAAGAATATACAGTGTCGTTTCTCATGGCGGAATTGGCAGCTGCTCGCGGATAAACGGGTGAAATAAATTCCGAAGGAGTCTTCTTGTCCCTCTTGTAAGAGAGGAAGAAAGAGGTGGATGAAACAGAAGAGAAGGAGATTCGCGGTTTCTGTTAAAAAAATGAGTGGGCACAGATGGGGAAAGTGGCGAGAAGGAGCGACACTTGTCCGACTGTTCATGGGGAAAACCATAAAGACCCATCGGGTTTTGCGGTTTTGCGATCGGTAGCGAAATGTGATATTACGCAGCTTGTATCCCATTCGATTTGATCTAAGAATGCCTGCTGCCCACACGATTTAAGCTTTTACGATCATAGCAGAGAACAGCAAGCATTCTACCAATGGCACACGCTCATGGTGCGCTCACGTATCGTTCTCGAGCTCAAGTGCCGGAACGCTAAATGCCACTTCAGGATTACATCCTTCTCTTCTTGCTCTAGGTGCACATCTAGCAAGAAACAGATGCGTGAATCTGTTGATCATAACCGGCCACTGATGCTGCCGCTACTGTTGCTGCCACGATACTGACAAGCTGTCCAGGAGAGATGGCAAAAGCTGTCTTTCAAGATGCACCTTCTGTGTCTATCCAAAGCTGGCTGATACAAATATAAACATAAACTGCAACGTCGAATAACGAGGTACGGAATGCAATATGGCCCTCTTACCCCTTGGACTGTCTCTCGTCCAGTTACTCGATAGTTCGAGAAAGTAACCATCCATCGAGTAGCACTGATTCTATTCAATGGAAATTAACCATCCGATGCCGGACAGTTTATTATTTGTCTACTAGTTGTAGAAACTTGAGGTAGGAGCAAAAATTAGGAGCTACTTTAATCGATCAGTCCTAATAGACTCAGCGAGTAACAATGATTTCATGCTTGATTCAGGGTTAGTTGATCGTTTAGTCAACCCGTTAAGGACGCCTTTCTTGCCCAGGTTTATTGGATTGGGACGACAGCCTGGACGACCAAGAGATTTTTATCGATGATTCAGGTGCGTAACAAGTGTAACGACACAACTAGACGACCAAAGTAACCGATGGATCCAGTTGCTCGTTGATGTGTGACTGAGAGGTGCCAACAGGCTTATCCTTTTTTGTCCACGTTCCGCATTTATCTGATTCTTTAGACGCTCGCCAATCTTATTATCCGTTGCCAATTCGATCCACCAGATTCGATATCACTTTCTATCTGTTATTTCTTTGTATTTCTACCTTCCCTTCATCGGAGGCTTTTAGCTTTTCAGCCGATAGGGTAGTTTTTTTTGTGGAAAGCCTTTCCGGCCACCTTCCAACTAGATGCACATAAGATCTCGCGTTCCAGCTATGCATGTCGTGAATTCCTTCAAATAGAATAAATGATCCACGTAAGCTATACAACCGTGTTCAGTTCCTATAATTATTCCATGTGTCCATTAATTTCCATGTGTCTTAAAGTCACACGGCATGCTGGAATGCTTTTAAGGCGATCTGTTAACTAGTTTTTGTCACTTCACTTTGATACTGTGCCAAGAATCTGGCAGATGTTTTATAATAATGGTAAAAAGCCTGTCGCTCTAAATGGATATTCAGATAAAATAAAAGTTACATGTGTGTACTCTTTTATTAAAGGTTTATATTGCTTTATTGAATAGAGAAGAAAAGAAAGAATCAATATTCAATGATAAACTTTTGAGTTTATCGTAAAACGAATAATTATAATAAAGATATAGTTATAATTAACAATGCATGAAGTACACAGTTCAAATAAATATTATAATATTAATAATATTATAATGAGAGTATAGAATAGTTTTGTAAAATGTAATAAATGTAATTAAAGATAAAAAACTAATAAATAAAAAAAAAACGGTAAAAGATTCATTTAAAAATATCATAAATAAATAAATAACAGGAGAGAAAAAAATTAAAAAAGTAAAAACAAAACTAAAATTATATTTTTAATAATTAGCGTAAAATATTTTATTTATAGGATTTTTTATGTTTTTTGTTTGTGTGTGAGATTACTGTATGCACACGGTCATCTCTATCAACACATAAACAAACGCGAGGTTATGCACATACAAGCATACGCGCAAGTTGCTCACGTGACCGCTAGGCGGCTACACATTCGCAAGGGTAACGGACACAGATAACGCACAAACGTTTGCTCTCCAAGTTTTTTCGGATTTTGTTAGTATTTTTTCATCGTTTTTTTCCGAAAATATGTAAAAGGTAAAGCTTTTAAGAAGTATAATGCAGTCGCGTAGTAATTTTTATTAAAAATCGTAAAAATCTCGAGTTTTCTCGACTTTTCGTGATTCGCATTGTATCCGCCAAATACTTCATATTTTACATTTTGAATCGAATCCTTTTTTCATCGAATCTCTAACGCGAAAAACATTTAATAATTGCATTTCAGTAATTGATCTTAATAAAAATCTTTGGGTTTTTTTTTTGATTTTTCAGTATTTTTCGATCCTTGATTCGACTTGTTAGAACCGTTTGAATATTTCGTTTTTTATTCGCGTCATATTCAAGTGTTAACAAAATGGCCGCTCTACCACCCTCGCAAACGGACATGCATTTTTACGGCAAGGTGACCTTAGAGGTAAGTCTTTTTTCTAATTTATTTCAATAAATCAAGTGCATGTATATTATACGAAAGTATAAAGTAAAGATTATCTGCCGAAATATAATGAAGCTTCTATATATTTGTATGCGTTTGTATGTGCTTGTATGAACTTGTATGACCGATAGATGGCATACCAATTCGGCTTGGGTATTTGAAACGTAACGGACGCGAATTTTTGCTCTGCGCTTTTTCCTATTATTTCAGTATTTTTTAATTTTTTTTATCGAAAAATAAGAAAGCAGTGACGACATTGATAATTTTAATAAAGCAGTGGAAAAATTTTTCGTGAAATTCGCAAAAATAGTCGATTTATTCGAGTTATAGCCCGCGTTGCATATGAATAGTATGCAAATATTTTCCAAGATAGAGAAATAGAAATAATTAATTATTTTATCGAATCTTTGTTGTTAAAAACATAAACAATAGATACATTTCAGCCTTTTTTCAAAGGTTTTTATAATTTTTTATAATTTTAGTCAATATTTTCGAGTGTAAAAGTTATTTTATATGGTTTTTTTTTAACAGTTTTTTTGGGGTGGTTTCATAATGGCAACAAAATGGCGGTTCATCTATTTCTGAAAGTAGACATAAAATAGTGGAAAAATCAAATTGCAGCATTGGTGAGTCCATTTTCATTATGAGCTTATATCGTACAATATTTTTCTGTTTTCTCTCTAATTATAAAAATATATTTTATAAAAGATTTTTTTAACATTACTTTGGGGATTTCAGAATGATAATAAGATGATGGTTAATTCTTTACTTCCAAAAGTAAATATTAAATAATGGAGCAGAGATACAATAATAAAGCAATGAAAATAGCAGCACCGGTGAGTTCATTTTCATTATGAGCTTATATCATACAATTCTTTTCTGTGTTCCTTGCTAATTATAATTCATTAAATACAAAATATATCTACATAGTATTATTGAAAAAACAAGTAATATTGGTCTAATATAATAAATATTACATGTTCTTATTAATTAATATATTATTACTAAAATTAAATTATTTATATACAATTCTATCGCAACAATATTATTAAAAGAAAAGATAAGTTTTAATAAAAACCTACGATTACAAATTTATTTATTTATTTTTTATATTATAGAAACAAAATATATTTTATTTTATAAATCAATTAAACTCCAATATATTATCGTTAAGTAAATTTATATTTTATATATAATTAGTATTGAATTATTAAATTATAATTGCATTTTATTACAAACAACATTAAATTCTCAACTTATTATTATATTATATTGCAAGTAATATAAAATTATATTTTGTATTTAATTGTAGAATTAAGTAATTATTCTTATAAAGTATTTTCTTGATTTTCCTCTGAATGGAATACAATCCAATTACAAACATAGTATACTATTATAAATAATATAACTTTTTATACATTATTCAATTTGAAAGCATTGGTCAAAGATATCATCATATTTTATTACAATTTTAATTAAATTATTAAATTATCATTTCATTTTATGACGAAAGAGCAATATTATTATAAGATAAATTATCTTTTATATAGAATTATGTGGAATTATATTATATTATTAATATATTTATTGGATGAAATTATCTTATTATTATTATATTTTATTACAAATAAAATTATGTTACACAAATAAGTTATTTATATAAAGAATACGTATTAAAACATTGTTATAATGTGTTTGAACATTTTACAAGTTTAACACTTGATAAGAATATAACAACAAATAAAAATGTAATAAAATATGGAGTATAAGTAATGTTATAAGTGTATATTGAAAATAATGGTTTGATATAAGCTCAATCTTAATAACAGTAGTGCATGCTTGTAGTATTTTATTATGAATCTTATAAATTATATATCAATAATCGCCAAAGCTGAGGTGCGCTAAAGCGCATCAGCCCTCCCTGATCCCTCCCATACCAACCGCGATTCCAAATTTTAGTTTTTCATCAAATTTTTCACGTAAATTTTGAAATCAAATCTTTTGTAAAACTAATTTTATCAAACTGCAGTTCAAATTTTCGGTTTATCAGGAAAGCGATGACAATTTTTAAAAACAATTTTTACCTTTAAATTCTATTCTTATCATTCGCGATTCCGAATTTGTTTTTTAGGAGAATGTCAGAAAGTTTTAAGACGAATATTATAATTATTGTTTTATTCAATCTCTACAATTTTAAATAATTCCAAGTTTCGATTTTTCAGAAAAGTAAACCGTTTTGTAAACTTAATTTTATCAAACTGCAGTTTAAATTTTTGGTTTTTCAGGAAAGTAATGGCAATTTTTAGAAACATTCTTTACCATTAAATTCTATTCTTCTATTCTTATCATTCGCGATCCCGAATTTCAGTTTATTAGGAGAATTTCAGAAAGTTTTAAGACGAAACTTTTATAATTATTGTTTTATTGAATCTCCACTATTTTAAAAAATTCCAATTTTCGATTTTTCAGGAAAATAACGAAAAAGTTTAGATCGAAATTTTTAAAAACAAATCCCATATCGAACTAATTTACCCTAAGAACACTTAGCTTCTACCTTAAATATAGTAGTGTAGTGTGTGCATGCCTAAAATATTTTTTGTATGTATTTAATAAAATATCAATGATCGTCCAGTGGAGTGTGATAAAATCACACTGCTATTTATGTGTTGTAAAAAATAATTTTTATATGTATTCCCTTTAAGAGAGGAAACTGTACAAGATTCTTTTCTTATAAACCCCAATCTTTTAAAGTTTAATTTTTTGTGTATACGCGCGCATTATTGGTATTTGTGTACAGCTACGTATTGGCGCCTTCAGCAATTGTTTCGTTTTGATTCGATTACTTAGAAGTTTGGAATTCTTGCAAAGGCGCCGCGTCGCAAAACAATCGCGTGCATTATTGTAATTATGTGAAGATCGTCGTTGTTCTAACAACCTACGTCGATCCCACGACACCACCACCATATTCGTCTGAGACAAATCCATTAATGGGCCGTATATACCGAGATTTTATTACGTATAACTATGAACAATGATAAATTACTTACAGTACTTGACGAAAAATATTTATTTTTTTCTCTTTTACTGTCCCTGTATTTTATTTAATTTTTATTTAGCGCTCAGATATTATTCATTTATATCACAAGCTTTGCGATATTTTATTTAAGGAAAAATTTTTGTAATACGATATTTTTACTTAATTCTTGAGCTTAAGGGAGTCATATTATTTTAGATTGAAACTCCCGGATTTTTTACGAAGAATCCTTAGCATAAAATTCATTTAAAATCCAAATGAACTAGTATTTTTCTAGTTTTATAGATTAAATTTGCTTTTTCTCTTCTTCTATATAGAGCTATAGAAGGTAAATGCGGTCAAGGTTTTTCAGATTTACCGGGAGTTATGGGTGTCGGGAGGGTTTTCTCATCTGGCGAATCGTTCGATATATCCCGTGGGAGATACGCGTAACCACGCGAGGAGCGGCCACCCACGCGTGGCACTTAACAGCCTGGCGAGTTCCAGGATGAGGAGTGGGTAACGCGGCTTGATCAACAGGTGCATTACTCGGGAGAGTTTACAACTACCCTCATCTTGCTTCTCTTTCTCTCCCAGCCACCCTTCACCTTTGCGAGGGAGTCCCTATCGGCGTTAACTTACGGCCCGGCCAAGAGACTTTCGCGGGTTCCCAAGAATCCAGCTGCTTGTCCACGTGGAATGAAATACGGCACGCGCGGGTAATAGTCCAATGAATAGAGAACATCCCATCCCCCTTCTTCCTCCTTGGCCATGCTTCTCTACGTTTCCTGAGTTACGACCCATGGCCGATCACCGGGTTATCCTCTACCTCGGTCTCACTTTACCCAGCGAAAGCTTCCAGTCGCGAATTGAATTTATCGAACCCTCAGGATACTTGAGAAGTCTCTCTCGCCCCCTCTCTCTCTCTCTCTCTCTCTCTCTCTCTCTTTATTTATTTCCAAGGTTAAACGCGAATCTATCAGTTTCCATATAGGAAATTAATTTTCTTCTTTTAAAATTTGCTACTTGTTCCTAGTGCAACGAGAAAGGGATTCAATTTCAATTACAATGGAAAATGTGCAGGAAAACCGGAGAATTTTATCTCACGGTAGCGGAAACGGCAGAGCCTTATCCTTAGAGCGACGTACTGAAACATTCGGTTTTGTCCACGAAATTCCGCGTTCATCTGCGTGTTTCTTCGTTTATTTACGTGCCACTATTAATCAATGGCAATTTGCACATATACACACCGGAAATCGCGTAATGTCGGCTCACCGTTAATTACATCCGGAGGAGAGTTCCCCCTGGATTTCTAAGAGGAGAAGAAAAAAGCAAAAGTAGCGGGAAAACCGGAACATTTCTAGACAAATCTCAAAGACATTGAGATCAGACAGCGTTGAAACAGGATAAGAATCAGGGATTT
Organism: Sclerodermus sp. 'alternatusi'; assembly: GCA_037305995.1. Taxonomy (NCBI): domain Eukaryota; kingdom Metazoa; phylum Arthropoda; class Insecta; order Hymenoptera; family Bethylidae; genus Sclerodermus; species Sclerodermus sp. 'alternatusi'. The sequence continues at coordinate 420,896 of CM074558.1, read as the reverse complement.
TCGGGCACGCCTTCGCAATTTGTTAATTTTCGCGGCTTAGGGACTTAACGCGGTGCGTCGCGATGCGCACACACCTGCCATGCAGTGATCCTGGTGAGTTTCTTGCTATTATTAGCACTACCCGCGCGCATTTCTCTCTCCCTCTCTCGATAATTCTTCGAAAGGCTTTTGTTGTAAAGTCTCGCGAGCGACCTACGTACGTTGCGGCCGCGATTCGCGTTGCACCAACCGCGGAGAGTGGCATTCCCGCCCGGGTCGCCTACGCACGCGACTCTCGTTCAGAGTCGCCAATCGCCTCTGGAAACTTGACTCTCCGCCTTGAAAATGGAGAAAACTACGCGCGTTCCCTCGGCGGTAGTCGATCTCATGGAAATCATCATAATTGACTCCGTTTCCTAATTATTCCTCGCGTTTCGATAAAACTTTTCACGTTGACGAAACTACGACTAGTTGACGAAATGTAGTGGAGGGAGAGAAAGAGAGAGAAGAGGGTAGAAAGATAAAAGGAAGAAAGAAAAAGAGTGGATAGGTCGGTGGCAGACCGAGGACAACGTACATCATCCTTAGTTCTGGGGTCCATGAGTGGGTGCGTCGAAGGGAGATAAGAGAACGCGGCGAGGCGCGACCGAGATACGAAACAGTCCCCGAGAGAACGGTTTGACGCCACTTCCGGTGCGCGCTGAAACACGGAGAACACGGCGCGTGTGTCGTTATCGGCGCGATTCATCGTGTCGAGGACCTCTGGCCGGTTTTATGGGTCGGCCCATGGGAAATGGCAAAGACTACTCGCGTGGAATCACCTGGTAACAAGGTAACCTTTGGGCCCGTTGCTCCTTCCCTTGCCGTTCTCCCCTTATCCCACACTCGAGTACACAGTGTACGAGGAGCTGCCGCTGTTATATGCAAATTCAAGTCTCGATCGAACTTCGACCCCGGGCGAAATAGGCATCATCCCGAGTTTCCTCGGAGTTTCGTCGTCGTCGCCGTCGTCCATTTTGCACCATCGGGTCCTCCGCCTACCACATAACTTTAAAGGGTCCGCCTTGTTTTCCCATTGGAATAGTTAAGAGTTACCCGGTCACCGAGAGTCTCAAGCACCATCTCCACCACCCTCTCCCTTTACCCACTGTTTTTTCTTGCCCAAGGGGACTTACTCGCATTAATTAATTTTACCGACTCTCTCGCTGAATGGGAACACCTTGCGGTCTCGCGAGGCCTTACGACTCGTGGGACTCGGCGTCGAGGAGCAACTCCCCTTCGCGCTGCCGCTGCTGCTGCTTGTCTCTCGCGATATACCCGCCGACTCTTAAGAATACGTAGGATTTATGGGTCAGCGCACGCCGAATGCTTGTGTTACCTCGAGCCCCTCGGGAAAGTCCGGGAACGCTTGCATCCTGGAATGTCGGAGAACGCGCGATAGTAGTTCTCCCCGTTGTTGCTACGAGAGTTTATGACAAAAAGCTGGATATATCGTGGAATTGGAAATCGAAAGCGCGCTTTTGCTCTGATACTAAATTTCTATCGTGGGGAGGGAGGAGGGGCATCGAGCCCCTCGAGGAAGGTGTGGTTGTTGCCACCTTGGAACGGCCGCCGGCTTTCCCGCTTATCCGATTTATGTATTCCTGTTAGCGATCAATGGGGGCCCGTTTTGTTGGCCGCTATGCAAATAATCTCTTGCGCAAATCATGTAGCCGGTTACAAGCACAGTCTCTCCCCTTCTAACGACGCAATTCGCGCAAGATCGAATTTCGGGAAGTAAACCCCGGGAACGGAAGCACCGCTCGCCTAAATAGCAAGATCAACGTCATCGAGTACCTCTAAGAGGAAGGAAGGGAGGAGTCATTTCCTCCAGGGTTAATGTGTAGAAAGCCGGCGTTAAGAAGCCACCGTTGAGAAAGCCGTGATAAGTCGGGAATTAGATTCTAGGGAATTGGATCGAATAGTCGTCGCTCGCGAACAACCAAGGAGAATCGATGCCAAGTATATGCGCTCGGGCGACTTTCCAAAAGGACACTTGCCCTTTTCCAGCTGACGGCCGCCGGGGCCGGCTTCTTTGTATTTGCATTAGGCCCCAAGTGCCTGCTGGTGCTAACCTGGCCCAATGGAGATCCCGCCGTATCGCTACTCCCTGTAGCTACGTAACCTTTGAGCGACTGCGATCACGAGTGATGGAAGTCGTGATCCATCCTCTTGGTGAATTCCGTGATTAGATCCGGGTCGAGCCACCGTGCCTACCGCTCACCGAGGATGATGCTCGTGCTCCTAATGAATCCCGATTTAAGTTTTACAGAGAGAGCCACCATCGCGTTACCATCATCGAGATATTCGATGACAAATTTTGGTCAATTATCGGATTTACTCCTCCTCTTAATACTTTTCTCTACCATCCATCTCCGATTGCCATCATTCCTGCTAATAACGACGATTATCGATTCTAATTACCCGTGTTCGCTATTCTCTGGAAATTCCTAGCTTCGCTTATTACCATAGCGAAACGCTACGGACCGTGGCATATCCCGCCAAGATCGGAAACACGCGAACGTGTACTTGACCCTGCAAACTTGTGAGGAGGATCGTCGAGATAATTGAATCTAATAGCTACCACGACCTCGTAATGGGTCCGAAGAAAGTGAAAGAGGAATTACGAGTTCGCGGCGAAGAGTGACCACCAACCGTTTGCGCAACAACTAACAATTACATATTTGGCTATCCCATAATGGGCTTCTCGCGGGAGAGTTCAGGATTAATCGGTACCTGTCGAAAAAGGAACGTAATTCACGCTGGGACTTATCGGTGAACGATCGATCGCAAAAAATCTGGGCGTTCACTGGACTCTCTGGCTTGCGGGCCAAGGGGCAGCAGGGAGAACCGGATACGGAGGAGAAAGAAAACGGAGAAACGAAAATTTATGGCGAGGCTGAGCGTGGGCCAGCCTTAAGCTATCGAAGGGCCCCATTTTGCTTAGTAACTGCCCCGACTCTTGTTTCATTCATGCGCGCGCGCGCGCGATACGGATACCCTGGCCATTGATACGTTTACCCGAGAACGATCCAGTAACGTCTGCATCTACTTTCGTTGCCTTACTAATTCAAGAAGTAATCGAGAGAAACCAAGAGAAACCGTGAAAAACCTGAAGCGATCGAACAGACTACTGCCAACTATTAAGCTGATTGTTATTTGAATTTCATTCCCTCTTTTATGGCTTCCTGGAGAATTGGATGAACAATGATTCAAACGATAGTCGAATTTTTCTTACAAAACAAAGTAAACCACAGTGAGAGCACGAAAATCAAATGAATTCCGGTGGAAATCGATGTAAATCGAGTCGGTATGCAATAAATGATACATTCCCGAAAAGTCAAGAGTCGATCGTCGTGATGCCGATTTTCTTGATAATTGCATAAGAGCCCCGGGTGGTAGTTACGGCACCGTGGTGGCGATGGCGGCGGTAGACCGTTACTTCGGATTTATACACGGGCACAATAAAATCCCCGGGGCATCTCGCTTCTCGCGCGATCACGCAAACTCAGGTGAGACTCGTCACTCTTGTACCTTGCGTTGCTGACCACCGCGGTGGTCACCACCAGTCCAGATCTGCGAGTTTCTTACATTCGAGTGTCGCTAAAAAATCACCTTTATACTCAGAAATAATGATAGCGAGCACTCAACGAGAACCGGTACTGAATCACGCGAACCGTAATTATGAGAGATCGACGCCAAATTTACTTGGAATGCTTGTTTCCTTAACAAGGAACGCAAGCACGCGTATAAGATAATTAACAAATAAATTAATTAATCAAAAGGCAAATAGAATTCCATAAATCGTCCCTAGGGTTAATCTATAAATTTGAGCGCTTTCAATTGTACGCCACTCTAGCCCCCGTGCCTTCAGGCTGTTTCATTTGACTTCATAATTTGGCACGATATTCCTGTACTAGAGGAAGTACCAGTCGTGTCGTTTTGAGCTTTGATAAGGAAATGTTATGCATAACGTTGCATCGAATTGTATCGCTGCTGGCTGCCCCATTGAAACTGTCGCTATCAAGAGCTAGCAGGGTTAGGGAAGAGGGGAAAAAGAGGAGTGAGGAAGCCATCCAATTAAAATCGGTCGTGGATCGCGCTATTTTTCGTCCTCGCGAAAGAGGTCCGGACGGGGCCATGAGAATTGGCTCTTAGCCTGGATTCCGCCGGCCGTGACTGCGCGTCGGGTCTACCGGTACTACTACACATCTACTACTACTACTACTACTAGTACTACTACTACTACCACTCGAACCTTCCTCTGTTCCTGCTGCGTTCTCGAGAGTATAAGGGCGGAGCTTCTGGGTCCTCCGTGTGGGCCCGAAGTTACTCGTTATTCGTTGTCGACACAAGTGTCTTCGCCCGACCTTCCATAACTCTCTGATAGCCTGAAAGAGCCCCCACTGCTTCGGATAAAGTTAGCAAGCTCGCGAAAAACCCTAGATAAGTTCACTTGTTAGGACGGCAAGTCGATCGATCAAAAAGAAAAAAGAGATGAGATTAGCCCTTTTCGAAGGGGAGGAAAACGGCAGTCCTTAAGGCCCATAGCGTCATTGGTCACGACACGGTGCAAGGGGTCGAGAGAGTTTTTACATATCCACAATTCTTCACGGTATACGAGTGATGCAAGTGCGAATTAAAATGTCAGGCCCCAGGGCGTCTGTGTAGGACCGACGCGGAATAACGGACGCCGCCGGAGGCTCTCGGGCCCCGCCTAGGTCGGGGCATTCGAGTTATTTTCGATCGGTCGTCATTTATCAGTGTCCACGCGCGTGGCGAGAAATATCGCTAAATATCACTCGGCTGCTTTAACATCACGATATTCGCCCGATCACGATCGATCGAAATGATCAGCGAACGCTAATATTCCCCCATCCCTTCCGCCATAAGACCCGCTCGAGGGCCTTTTCGAGGGCCTTTTGAAATTTCTGGCAACAAAAGCATCGAGCGTCGTGATAAATGTCAGCAAGTGGATTTTTAGCGAGAATCGCAGCGGTCAACGCGAAAACTAGCCTACCTCCGAGATAAGGCCCCGGAAAGATACAACAGACTATTGGGAAATTGATCAACGGGCCGGTGATCGATAGGGCTTTAACTCGACGAACGAGTTTACGCGCTTCTATTGGTCAACCATTAGCCCCAACGATAAGTGGGCCCCCGTTCGGATCGAAGGAAGGCCGTTTGCGTTCGCGCTTGCAGAAGTTTATTGCTCCGTCGCTTATTGTTTCTTTCGCCGTTTCAGAACTTTCTTCCAGCCGTTGGGTCCAGGCCCCATTGCTGTTCTCACATAACACTTATTTTCCTCGGCAGTTTATGCGATTGCGTTTACCGCTTTCGGGGTCTAATGGCTTTCTAGTTATCGTGAGCATTCCCAGTGCCGGTGTAATGATCGTTATTAATCAAGATTTATGTACTTTGTACTGGCGCGACCGCCATTACAAGTGCGCGCGTACCGGCGTTTATCGGCGTGCACCAAAAGCACCGAGAGCTCTTCCTACACACTGCAGAGGCGCGAGGGGTCCGTTTCATTCAAGTCGACGAGGATAACGGCATTTACTCAGAATCCGATACCTTCGGCCGAAAATAGTCCCACATTCTCCCCCTATCTCTTTGCGTAGAACTTCAAACTTTGAATTTCCGCATTTCTTGCATTCTTTTTCGCCTCGAGAGCTCTTCGCCATTACTCGGGGACTCGCCGAGCATTATCAATGACAGATTATGGGTCTTCTAGTTATTTACAAGTGATTCTCATGGAAATAGTAGCCTGTAAATACCATATTACTTCCGGCATCGCACTGTCCGATCATCTCTTCCAGATAGAAACTACGAGGATTAGAGAGACCTGACCCAAGTAACGCGCGTTCGTTAAACGACCAGTGGCCAATTAGGACCATGACGAGAAAACCCGACGAGCCCCTTCTACTCTTCTCGGTTAGCGGCCTCTTTTATGCTCTGGCATCGGTTATGTTTAAATCAATTTGTTTGGGAATCTCTTGGAGTCTCGATGTCCAGCTTTTTCATCCCACCTACTCCCTTTATCCCGGATTTCTACCAGAAGGAACAAGCCCATTACTGGATCGCGAAGTGTCTTATCTGCGGAGATAAGGAGCTATCGCAGCAATTTAGACCTCTCTGGTTCCCACTGGAGTTAGAGAGGAACTTTGTCGGCCGATAATAGCAGCAAATTTTTCAGTCCCAGGGGCCTCCGTTAATGTAAGGCGTTAAGTCACTTGACGTGAGTTATGACATCGGCTAGTTTAGTTTACTTTTTGGTAAAGATCTCCTCATATATTATTGCTCAAAGTGATATCTCTCTCTTTCCTCCCTCAGGACCCTAGTTACGTAAGACGTCGACGACGACGACGACGACGGTCGTTCGACACGCGCAATGTTGGGGAATTCGTTACACGACGTCTTGCAATAATCAAGACACACGTGGGGAATTTCTGACTTCCCCCCTTTATCTCTCGCTCTCTCATTCTTTATTCTCCTCTATATGAGTTTCCCCTCAGTCCAAGAAACACGCGCGAATACTCGGTGAATTTATGCTCCGGTTATTGCCGTTACCGTATCAGGGATATCCCCGGCTATAACGACGAGGAATTGTGGGCGATATATTAATAGTCCAGTTTATGCGCGACTGTGTGAATTATTAACAGCGATACCTATTAAAAGAACGTTCCTCATTCATTTTTCCCATTATCTCTCCATCGACACGGCATACATTCTCCGTGTATCACTACCATCACCGACCAGCACACGAGGCAAGTGGCGCAAGATTTATGTCAGGACTGATGGATATATTGTCTTAGGGCGAATCACGAAATAGAAATTGCCAATGATTTATAAATATTCTCCCCCCGTGCCATCTCATGTCACTCGAAACTGCCCGTAATGATTTCTTCATCCGAATTTTTCGCGCGAATCTCGCACCCCTTTCTCCCTGGAATTTTCCCGGTTTTCCACCCTCTCGCTAGGAGTTTGTTAGCGTCAGGCTCCTTACGATTTTACTCGATACTCCTGTCGTTGCTCATACTTATTTTAATGGCGAGCGTTTTATTGGCTCTCGTTGAACCGTTAAACGGGAAAACGGTTTCGCGTTTCGGTAGAATTTGCCGTGGCGGAACGAATCGCGATAGCAGAAACGGATCATGGCGCCCATATGGACCGCGGCGGCGGCGGCGGCGGCGGTGCTACTCCCGAAGATGGCGAACAATGCTAGAAAGATACGACCTGTTTAATCCGAACTTACGCAGCCAGCCTCTCCTCCTTGAGGTAGGTCACTCGTTGACACGGAAGTGAAGCACGAGCCACGAGTACACGCGAGTCTCGCGAAGGTTCCCTATGTTCATCCGTGGGCCCGTCCGTGGGCCCGTTTGTCCATTCGAAGTATCGAGGCCAACGGAGCGCAGGTGAAATGTCACGGCACACCGCGAGCTATAGGAAATTAACGAAGCGGAGATTAGTCCGTCTCAGGCTCATAATTGAAACCCCCTGAATTTCTATCGCTGCAATTGATTGGAGCGCGTCGTTTACCGCCAAATGGCGGGGGGAAAGGCCAGCACGAATTTCGTGATACCACGATAAATTCTCTGGTCGTTAACCGGGAGGTTTTGCGCCGACCTCCGAAGCAAAGGCTCTCTCCGGGGGGACGGGAGGGGATCTGCTAGAGGGAACCAATGACACGCAAAGATAGCCGTAACCCTGCAAAGTGACCTTTCCCGCGGTTTTTACACTTTTTCCATCGTTCTGTCCATCGTCGCAAATTCTTCACCCTTAAGTTTACAATCGTGAAAGGTGAAGTGGTCTCGCGAGGAGAGTCTTCTGGATTTTCAGGCGATGGTACCAACGGAAACCGACGGCGAGCAGGAGAGGCCCAAGGCGATGACACGTGGCATCGATCACCGAGTACGCGCATCGTTGGCATGTCATGCTTTCTTGGCATTAGCCTACATATGCCGCTAATAGACTTTACGCTCGTAAGGCCCAACGGACCGTTTTTTCACCAGTCCCCTTGCCACGCCTTCTTCGCGGACTACCGGGCCCAGACTCCGAGAGTAATTACTCTTTCTATAATCTCTCTGTTTTTCTCTCATTGCGCGTTCAAAATTCCATCCCCCTCCCACTGAGTTACCGCTACTAGCAAAAGCGTCTAACCAACAGTTCCATTAACGGACCCCCCCGCCACAGACCGTGGCACAGTATCGGTGGCGGTGTTCCAAATTCTGCAAGGTCCAAGCCTCACGGAGAAACCGAGAAATACGATAAAGACGAGAGTGACAAATAGCGAAAAGGTGGGCCTGGCAGCCACTGGTTACGCTTCCCCGGACCGCGACGACCCTCTCCCGTTTAGCTTTTACAAACGCCCGCCTCATCAATAAGCCCCCCTGAGGTCGTGGAAATTATACAAGGTATCTCGACCTTGGCGCAACAGCGAGTTTCTCTCTCTCTCTCTCTCTCTCTCTCTCGCGTTCTCTCAACTTACTTCACTTGCTTTATCGCCGCCTTATTCCTCGTTCTTGTCTTCTTTACCTTCTAGTCGACCCCACAGTGGCTTCCTCTTTCATTTCGCGAGAGCCACCACTCCTCTCTCGGGATCTCTCACGCTTTCCGGGCCAGCAGAAACGTCCTCCGCCTCTTCCCTCCCCCTTCCCCTATTCTGCTTCTTCTTTCGCTTATGAGAATCACCTATACAATTTGCTGACTCGGCATTTTCAGCATTCTTTTCTTGGTCGATTCTCACGTGGTGCTACTACTGCTACTTTATGCTACCACCACTACAACCATATTATCATCATGTTCTTCCTTTGCTACACACTAGTTCCCCGAAGTGTTATGATTTTAATTCCCGGCAATTTCCGCCTCTTCTGTTTCAACCGACGAGGCAAGGGATCATCTTTCTCGGGGATGGCGGAAATGCTGCCCTGTTTCTTTGGTGGTGAACTGACACCCCCATAGAGGCATATAAAATAGAATCGTAGCGGCAGAGGAAGCTGGTCCACCAAACGATTTAAGAGCGATTTAAAGCCAATTGAAATTCCCCTGGGATAAACCGCGGCGCGTAGGTGGAACCGGTGAAATAACTCTACTGAATTCATGGTACGATCTACGGATCTCGCGGGGTTTTCTCGTCAGCTGTAGAGAAACTAATTCGCCGGAGAGCGCCGTTAGCCCACGCAGACCTCTAGAGATGGCGGACCGGAAACCAAGTCCCTCCCGGAGTGCGATTTAGGATTCCGCTTGAATCATTCATTATCCACGGTGTACTTGTAGGAAGAGGGATTGGACGGGGAAGAGCGAAAGACCTCGTAAAGACACGGTCCAGTTAGATGTTAGCGAAACTGACTATGTATCTATCTATGCTATTGCTAGAAGCGAATCCTTTGGAAAAATCTTTTCTCCCCTCACCTTGATAATTCCATAAGCGAGAATCACCCTCGGTAGAGAGATGCATCGAAGCTCTCTCCATATTTACTCGCCTCGGTGTTTGAGGAACGCGAGAAAAGTAAGAGTTGGCCGACGTTCGATTGATTTTGAAATAACAACTCGTTCTTTTTTTTACTCGCGGACATGTTCCTGCTATTCATTGAGAAGCGGCGGGCTCTCGAGTAGGGAAAAGTCTCCATCGGTTTCCCCGAGTTCCTCGAGCGTCTTTTGCCTTGGGAAAGATGGGAGCGGGGGATGGGAGACGGTAAATGGTTCTTGGTCGTCGGTACCACTCGATTTCAAGAGGACATCGTTTTAGCTAAAGGACGACATCGAAATCCACTTCGCTTTTCTGCTTCTCTCTCTCTCTCTCTCTCTCTCTCTCTCTCTCTTAGTAGGCTGGAGAGTCTAGTGACTTCTGGACAAACTCCGTGAGTCTCGGGACTCGACTATTCAAACACGGGCACCGTATTCGTGCCACGACCGTCGCAAGTTTCTATGCGTTCCCTCGCCCACCCCCACTTGTTTAATATACAATGAAATTAATCTTTCTACGTCGCTTTAACGCGTGAATTATGATCGGTCGCCTTCTCGGGAACAGACTCGGTACCGTCCATGGCCTTTGGCGAAATCCTTTCAAGTTCTTGAGCAACCGGCCACTCTTCTGTCCATTCGATCTCTGAACGTTGAAATTTATTCCCGAGAAAGTCTCTCTCCTTCCAACTTAGTCTCTTCAATTCAAGCGGAGAGTCCTGTACGGTTCCTCTCAATGAAACGGGGAAAATTTAGAAATGACGGAAGTGCTTTTCATCCGACGTTAAACTTAATTATTTTATCGTCATTACCAAAATTCGCGAAAGGAAGAGGTTTTGCGAACGTTACGAAAACCAAGCTGATATTCTCTCTCGTAAAAAGAACGAGAGAGGAAAGAGAGAGCGAGATAAAGGGGAAGATAGACGTAGAATGGTCCAGTTCCCATGGATATACTCGTACAGTAGTAACAGCAGCAACAACAGCAGCAGCGGTCGCGACGGCAATCTTTGCGTATGTGTATGTGTGTCGAACTGTACGTATTTCTGCGGGTATGCGTGTATATGGTTAGGCACGACCTGGTGGTACCGCGGAGATTTGTTATTCATAAGCTTTTGCCGTCGGTCGATTTAACCTCCTCCCCCTCCTTCTTCTCCACGCCAGGTTCTAGGATCGGCAAAACTGACCTACACCACCGCGAGCGACAGTCGACACGAATTCCCGCAAGTCTAACGCAATTAACGCGCGTGGCTCGCTCGAACTTTACTCCAGGAGGAAGTTGAATGGTTCCTCTCTCTTTCTCTCTTTCTTTCAAGGACACTCATTTGAGAAAATTCATACGACTAGGGGAAAATCCAGGGAAACGATAATGTCAACGACAAAGTTTCCCTCGGGGAGGAAAATCTGATTAATCGGTTACCTTGGCTCTTCCGTTTAAACCGAAACTTTTCGCCAAGCTTCACCGCAAGTGCACCTTGCACCTTGATCCACGGCTCTATCTTATCATTTGATACTCCATGTAATTATAAGACCCCGTAAACTGGTATTTATAACGTCCAATCGTTCAATAACCATTAATTAGCGCAGCGCAAAAAACCACTCTCTCTTCTCTCCTCTCTTCCCTTCTCCTTTCTCCTCTTTCTCTACGGTACTCTCTCGTTAACCGTACCCCGATATTCGATCCTAATGCAAGAAACACTCGCAACGAATTACTTGGAGTTATCCCAGAATCGAAGGATTAGTAGAACAAAGCGAAAATTTCTCGAGAGACTTGCACAGTCATCGAAGGGGATTTCAACACGTGTGTTTTTCTTGAAAAATGCGGAAATCTTTCAGATACTTTGGAAAGATGCTTTCGAATGATGCTTCCCTATAAAATGTCAGCGTACAGCAGCGAATGGTAGCAGAGTTATGGAAAATTGCGGAAACGACAGATTTCGATGCTCGATTCCTTTGGGATTTTTTTGCGGTTTGTCATTGCGCAGTTGTTGCCGTGTTGGTTTAGAGAGACGCGATAATGGGAACTTTCGCTTTCGCGGCAGAATACCACGCTTCTCCCGTTTCTCGCGCGTTCGCTCTTTAACACTATAATTTTCTTCTCATTTTCTTGGCGCGACGAGCATCTCTGCGCCAGATCGTCCGGCCGACATCTGGATCCGAGAACTTTTCGCCAACTCTCCAGGCAAAGCGAGGATTAGACCTCGAACTACCAATTCAGTTCTCACTCCCTGAAAACCCCCGCGAATAAAGTCTATCGAAGATCTCGAGACCCACTGGAGAATAATCACTCTTCCAAGAATAGCATATCCTTATCGATCTTTCTTTCTGAAATCTCCGAGTAACCGATAGCGTTCACTTTTTGATTTATCTTTTATTTTTTCCCATTTCTACTTAATCGTTTCGTTCCCGTCTCGCTTGATTCTCCGAATGAAATGTCGCCTTAAATGAAATGGTCGTCGTTCGCGGGTAGCCAGCCGGTTTCTCGCTAATCGGAGCGAACCGATTTTCGAAACGCGTCCGGGGCAGCTCGAGTTTCACGAGCAACTCGCGCCAGCCCTGATTGTGATTTATATTGCAACGCACGTAGGACTCGCGATATTTTGCTAGACGTGGAGGCGATTAAAAGGGCTAGAGTGAGAGAGAAAAGCCCAAATGATTAGGTTTACCATACAAAAGACTTTGTGGAAATTGGTTATATAGGGAGACTCTCCTCATTGATTATATGTATGTGTATATACGTATGATAAGCGGAGAACTCGAGTGAAATGAAAACGAATACCCCGTCATGTCACGAACGCGAGATCGGTTTGCTTGAGCCATAAACACTGCGTGGTACTGTAAAAATCTCAGCTCGCGCGATAAGGAACTTTCTCGGATAACGTTGACGGGGCCGTATCCCGCGACGGTACCTAGAGAGTGCAAATTCTAGGAGAGTCTTTCTTTCTCTTTCTCTTTCTCCTTCGCTTGGTCGCTGAGAGTTACTCGTGTAGTACCCGCGGAAAACTTCGCTCGTAAATATGTAAGGGAGCACAGCGACAATAGAACCGTCTCGCAATCGGTTGCTTCTACTGGGGAATTGCGCAATAGCCGTCGGCGAGGAATGCAGACAGCTCCGCGGAAATCCACGAGCGACGACGGCCTCTAGTCGATAAATCAGCATCTACAGCGGTAGGTAGTTGCCGTCGCATTCCTGGCATCCGATTGATTAAGTTCGCGGCTCGCGACAACCGCGACGCGTTTCTAGCGCACAATTCCGCGCCCCAGTGCGTTTCTACCCTTCCCGCGCGCTCCACGTCCATTTACCGTTCCACTTATCAATCCAAACAGATCGACAGAATCGGCGTTAAAGAGACAGAGCTCGACTCTAAATTTATCACATAGCCCGCTAATTCCCCACCTAGTCCGGGCCCATTTCTAAGTAGGAAGAAACAGGTGTCGCGATGGGTCTCCTCTCCGCCACTTCGACGCGAGGAAGAGCGCGGAAATCGTAAATTTTCTCGAGTACCCGCACGCGATGCATTAGTCGGCGCATTAAACGCCTGGAAAGGAGCCTCTTTATCAGGAGACCCAACCAAGAGAATCGAAGCGCGGTTTTGAAAGTGGCTTACGACTCTCTGGACTCCCGGACCTGGTTGGTCAGTCAGACTCTTTACAGCTTTGGAACGCTAGCCGATTTCGATTTCGATTTCTCGACAGTTCCCGCGGCTTCGACACTTGTGGCGGAATACACGAGGGATCCAAGAGACGCGGGCTAGAGTCGATACTCCAGAGAACGTTTTACGCGGTTGGTCCCACTTGACATTTTGATAGAAGAACCGATTTCTGGGAATTATCAAGGCATAACGGAATCTTAGGGAAACTGTACGGGATCTCCCACCATCGATTAGTTCAGAAAGCGTGTCAAACGCATGGAAAATCGCAATAGCGCCAATACATTGTAACGCAGCGGTCTCTCCCTCCGTCTCCTTCGCTATTACGCCCATACGTGGTACACAGCCCGCGGTAGTTCCTTTCCTGAAAGTATCGCGAATCGCTAAACGTCGAACTGCGTCAATATGCGCTTAACCGAGTCCCATTAACCGGAAGCGGGACGCGTATGCTTCTTTGAGTGACCAAGCGTGGCACTACCATTCTCTTGGTCGTCATCAGCCATACGTCATTTCTACTCCAACGATTTACACGATGCGACAGACTCATCGATCTCTGTTGCTTTAGCACAAAGTATCGTTATTTGCCTAAAATTGGATGTGATATCAAATTCGGACTGCGCAGCTGTTCGGGTTGTTGAACCCTAAGGGCAAACACCGGTCGTACTCGTGGATTAAGGGGGTCGTGGCAGAAGATCCGATCCGATCCGAAAAGAGCGTAACAACTACACGAGTATCAGGATCCCTCCTCTAAATCCGATCGACACTCGTTCCAATGCATTTTCGTTAATATTTGCAGGAACACGCGGTCGTGGGGGGTACGTCATGCCCATTCAATTACCAACTTCAAAGGGCTGGCCAATTTTGTTAATTTATTTGCATGGCAAGGAAGTGGGGGAAATCGTAGCTCGACGAGTCTTAGGTCGTTCGTTCCATCCACAGATAATCATAAGGTCAGCCTCTCACGCTTCGCAGGGCCGAGTTTCGCATCTCATGATTTTGCAATTCGCCTCGCGAGTGTACCGGCGCGTACGCACAATGCAACAATCTTTCCTAGCAGACGCGCGCGCTCGAAAAAATTGTCGTAAGGCCATGCCATAGAAATTCGGCTGGCGCACAAGGGTGGCATCGCGAATGGAAGGTACGTGCCGCGGATAACTTATCGAGCAATTCGACTCATACGCATTTCCGTCTTTCTCCGAACGGTACCAACTCGCTAATGGAATTGCGCAATCCTCGCCGTTATCCTCGATCGAAATCCGCGTACGCGTGTCGTACAATACGAAGCCGGGGGCAGGATTACGTGTCCGTCCCGGGGGGCCTGACGAACGGAGTAAAGCGTGAGACTAGGATCCTGCCGCTCTAATATAGGTCGATTGTCTACGGATGATCTACGGCCACCTTGTGTTCTCGCTTGGATTTCGCGACTCTCTTGCCTGGATTTATGACCGAGGGTAAAAGCCACAGGGTTTGTGCGCGTGTGCGTCGTCTCCTCGGCCCCGGGGAAAAACTGGGATTCGTGCCCCAAACTCCTGTCTCTCTTGGACGTTAATTTCGGGATGTGTTTGCTCGATCCTCGAACGTTATAGAAACTGGGACAATTTACTTCAGCCCCCTATTCTCTCGACACAACACGCGCACGGCCCATGAATCATAAAATCCACGACGTCCATCGCCGGATGAAGAACACGACCTAGTCGGAGGCGTCATAATTGCATTAGGTCGGATCTTTAGTTGTTTCCCGTGGTTGTTGTAGTTGTTGTTACTGCGGCAGGCCCAGTTACGGAAGATCGATCTTATTCTCACGCCCATACTGACCCGTCCGCACCGAGTGGTCCCCGTTGCGGGAGACAACGGCGAGAGCCTCGTAGGAGGCAGACGAGAAATCGAACGCAAACTCCCAGGAAGCTCCCACGCCCACGCGTTCACCCCTTTTCCTTGAACTTCCACCCGCGGATTCCTGACGCAGGGACATCGTATTCTGGAGAACGGGTGGTCTCCGCTTTGGAGTGCGCGCAAACACTCGACACCTCCCGGACAAACGCGTACGATGATAATTCGAGAATTTTTATGGGGAACTCTCGACGGATCTCGATCTCATGGCCAAGATAAAGCACGAAATCTCTAGAAGATCACGAATGAATCACACGAAGATATCGGTGGGCCTAACGGTGTACAACTTTGGCCTACTTCTGGCCTGGACCCATAGAAGCTCTCAGAAACCACATCAGAGAAATGTCGGCACTCGACTGTGGTGGGTGGGTTGTGTCTACGTGAAAATTTGTAGCTAGCAATCGTTACTGAACTTGTCGTTAAGTGGATAGCACCGTAAGATCCCACGCGTCGATTTTGCCATTCAATCGAGCCCCAGGCGACATTTAGATTCTTCGAAGATCCTATTCCAAGAGGAGAAGACTTGGATTTTTCAGAAGAATTCCGTTTTCCCGTAAACAATGGGGCTCCAAAACGCACGGCACAACGGAGTTTCCTCAACCCTGTCGGACCTTTCGCAATGGACACTCGTTGGATTACAATAAAACGCACGAGTATCGCGTCGTTCCGAGTGTATCGGCGTGCGTGTACCACACTCATACCGAAGCAAATTGCCAAGTTTGAGAATCCGGTAACGGGTAAGCGTTAATTAGTCGACGCGTAGGCGTATTTAACGACACGATCCTTCGCAGTGGGCAAGATCGCTATTTTTTCCACATTTGCGCAATACGTGAATTGACTTTTCTTCCAGCGATCTACTTAGCAGAAATAGCAATGGCCGTTTCAAACGTTTCGTACGCCCACGCGACTGTTCACGTTTGCTATCGGGGGTACGGGGGACAGACTTTTTATGTCGATTTCAATCGTTAGATTTTTCCTACGACAGAAAATGCTGAGCGATAGGAAAAAAGAGTGAGAAGGGAAAGTTCGGTAGACGAACGCGCTGCTTTTCCGAGCAGGGAAATCGGTCAAGACACATCGATCCCAATCGAGGGGCCGAAGGTTGTCTCGTGATGTAACAGATAATTGCGCCGCTAATAAATTAATCCTAAGCCACCCTCGGGCCTACCCACGGGAGATAGCGACAGCGGGGCCCAATCGTGTTGGAGTAGTCCGCGAGGAAATTGTCCATTTCCAGTGTTTCTCGGACAAAGACCGTTGGTGGCTTCCGCCACCGCCCTAAGATTCCTTTTCCTCCCACTCCACCTTAGGAAAACTGCCATTGAAGAGTTTCTTTCGTAGGACCCAATCTTTTATTTCCTCATGACGAGATACAACCAGCATATACGACACAGGACTAGATGGATGATTTGTCGCGAAGAATGCGAGATTCCGAATTTTCCCACCCCTCCGTACGTGAGGGGTCTTTAATTTCGAGCGTGCTTTGATTTCCCTGAGTAAATAATCTTGCTTGGTCGGCCGCAAGCACGACGTTTTGTGTTTGCTCAAATATTGACTTTGCACGCGCGCTTGCACTCGCATTCGCTTCTAGTATAAAAGGCCCATTATTATTGCGCGCACACGGCCCACCACGGACTCTCCGCTCAATAATAAATTACCGGCAGGCACTGTAACCCCCTTCTCTCCACTGGGCCCTCTCCCCTCCCGCCGTCCGGCCATAAAACGAAGGAACATTCTCGGTCCACAAGGCATCTGTGTTATTTCGGTGTCAATTTTCATTTTATGACTTGCATTTCAAGCGTGACCGATTCACTGTTTACCATTTCCATTCTGCCATTCTAGACGGCGGCATGCGTTATTACCGGATAAAGTCCCACGGGACTTACGGGGTGGGTGGGGGTCATTACCCACTCGTGCCCCTGAGGCAATACTCTTGGAAAAGATTTTCACTCGACAGATTTCCGCTGGAAGAACTTGATGGGAAAAGGGTCGAAAAGTTGGAATTGTAGAACCTTTCGGAGAGCAGGAAATTTTAACGGGAGTTTTTCCTTCTATCTTGCCCAGGTCTGCACGCTTTTCCAACTCTTAGCGCGATGCCACGGGGAGGGGGCAAATTAACGGCGGTGCGATGTCGCTGCTTTAATAGTCGCGGTAAATCGAGGTTTGCCGTGGCCGATTAGTTACAGCCGGACAGGATGCTTATTTATTGCGTGTATCGCTCTATGTAATGCCCCTTAGCAAAGCCCAGTCAACCAGCTAGCCAGACGTCGATTATTATCGTAACGTTTCCAGAGCTACCAAGCTCGCGGATCTTTATGCTCTTGTCAGGACAGGGAGAAGGGGAACGAACGCCTTAGCGGCCTCGTCGAGGCGAAATAAAGAGGTCGAGTGTTCGCGAGATCCCGCGTTGCTGCTGCTGCTGCTGCTGCTGCTGATATTGGACGACAGCGATTACGTGCCCAGCGTGAAAACCCGCCACCTGAACCAGTGTGGACCAAAAACTGACTTCCCTCGCTTCTTTTTCTACCCGCAACCACCGAAGAAGGAACTTTAGGAAAAATAAACGAGACCCCCGGTATGATGGATTCCCGCGAGATCGAGTTTAGTTACACAAGTCAATTAGCTTTCAAGGGAATTGTGATTTTTACGTGAATTGTATATTTCTTGGGAGAAGAAGAAAAAGACGCCGCCGTTGGCCGCGGCTCTGTTATTGCCGCTGTGCGAGCATAATCCTAACTTATTAAGTTTTAATGACTGTACCCCTAATTAGATAATAACTGACGCTAGCCTCAGAGTTTTTTAATCGATGATAAACGAAATTATCCTGAGAGAGGAGCAGCAGCACGCGGATCTCGAAGCTCTATCCGATTACGTCTCCTGACGCCACGCTCGGAAAGTACTTCTCGCGTTAAGGTTTTATTTGAAAAATACCCGTAAGCTTATAATTAGCTTCAATTTTCCTCATTACTCGAGGGTATCGTCGTTATTCTATCGTGGGGCAGCCGCTTATGAATTAACTAGTAATTCGGAAGAAAGGTGTGACGCCTCTATGCACCGCCATTCAATTAAGCTCCAAGCTGGATTCCTTTTATAAAGAAATGGCACAAATTACCTAGGTAGATTTATAGATTTTTAGAATAGGAATGCAAAAGGAAAGAGAAAATAATTGATTTGTTAGTCGACTTGTGAATTTAGCAGGAAATTTAGGGCTAACAAAGGGAGATTGCTACACCACTGCATGCGGGTTCCCGTGTGCATTAGCATAAGTCTGGAATGCGAGATACTCGCGCGTAGGCGTGTGCAGATAGGAGCGGGAGGGGTAAAGGAGGAAAAATTGTCGCTCTGGTAAGAGGGAACAGGAGCACCCGCGGGGAGGAGACCGAGTACGCGTACTCAGGAATCTCTGGCGACTGGGCCCAACCGGACGATAACCACCACCTCCACCACCGTCACTACCACTACTTCCATCTGTTATTTCCAACGGGCCACTGCTCCCGTCGTCTTGTGACGAGACGCGAACAGGTCGAATTCGCGTTTCACCACGCCTGATATACGGCGGGGCCTTAATTGCTTTTCGAAAGCTCGTCTAGCAATCATCGTGGTGTGTGTGGGCCTCTTTGCCTTTTCATCGCTGGCTTTTCACTGCCCCGAGCCGGTAATAACGCTGCCGATTCCATTCAATTATTAATTCCAACCGGAATGCAGGAGCATAAGGGAAAAAACACGAGATCCTTAAACCTGAGTACACTCGGTTACTCAGTCAGTATTTAGCCCAGACCTCTGATGGGGCCCTCCAAGCCCGGGACAAGTTCATTAAGTTTATAAGCCGTGTCGTCGGAGGTACGCGCGGTACTTAAAATTAATCGTAAATCGCACGGCGCGCCATTATAATTATTATTATGCGACGATTACACGCTCGAGAATCGCGCACGATCGGTATTTACGCTCGGCGTGCGCAAGTTGAGGGTGGGGAAGGGGAGACCCGGGTGAAAGCGACGTATCCTTTCACCGTTGAAAAATAGGCTTTGCTGGAAAATCGCGGAAGGTTTCGGCCAGAACGGGATGAGGTCGGCTAGGGAATCGGTCGGTTTATCTCGACGCGGCATTCCGCCGCGAGAGTAAATAACCACGCGCGCGCGCGAGCCAGTTCCTTCGGAATGTGACGGTTTACAGGCTGCCGGCCGCCATTACGGGCAAGATCGGTAAATCCAACCGGACGCGTGTACACGTGTGTGTTGCTGTATTGCGCGTGCAAGCTCCGAGGAGCTTTGCAGGCTAAGGAGTACGATAAGCGGGACCCGTAACCGCGTAAAGATAAGGTCCCGATAAGGCGATTTAAACACTCGTTCTCTCCGAGCTGAAAGGACCTCGGCGCGCCAAGCCTCGTTTGCATTTTCATCGGCTTCCCTTAACGATTACCGATAAGCCCACCTGTCGATTATTGCTACTTTTTTTTAAGAGCGCGCGTGTGCGCGACCATAACCGCGGGCGAGGACTTTTCGACGACGATCTTCTTGTCTTCGCGGGCCCCGTGTGGCACTGCCTTGTTCAAGTTTTTCCATTGGTGTCTTTACAAAAGATTACAGAGACAGGGAGAAACGCCACGTGCATATCACAGTCGGAACACAGGACTCAGGATCTAGCGAGGTACCTACCTGGGTAGCGGCGCCCCAGGACAGCTAGGGCACGCGACGTCGTCGTAGTACTGTTAGACCTCGGCTGTAACGCGGAAGTGAGGCTGCGCGCGCGCGAGTTCTCTCTCCGCTTTAAAGTTCATCCGCGCGGGGTAAAAATCCCACATGAATACACGACGGCTAGTTCGCCAGCAGAAAAGTCCTCAGATACCATCTTCAGTGAGTCAAAGTTCCTCGGGTTACGATGAATATAACATTTGGCGACCTGGCGCACTAGCTACTCTCGCTAGGAAACCGTCGCCGACTTCTCCCTCCCCTTTTTCCTCTTCCCACCCACTCTGTCTGCCTTGTAAATTACTCGGTTTAGCGGGAGTCTCGTCGATCCTTAACGATTTTCAACGAATTTCTCAGGCGAGAGAATCTCTTAGAGTATCAGAGTACATACCGAGGCACGTAATGGCGTGGTCAGCTGGCGGTCGCAATACGTTCCGGGCCCAGGCGGCCCTTAGTACTTCCAGGGCGCAGGCTGGACCCCCGACCATCAGGACACCTGGGGACACGTGACCTTTGTACCTGAGCTGGCGCGTCGCCTCCACTAGCGCCGAGTTCCACCAGCACTTGGAGTTCGCCTCCAAGAAGCTCTGTAACATTGCAAATAGACATTTTTTACTTTGGGTGATCGAAGAAAGGGCGTCGTCCACCCTCAGGAGAAGCAACCGACGAACGCGCGTTATATTTAGAACTCGCCGTTGGCACGTGGCAACTGGGAAGGGTCTCTGGCGAGAGGTCATGACCTCGCGGGGGTCGTCGACGCAAGGGGCGAGGGTGGCAAAAATTAAAAATGTCCCATCAGGTGCGGGCGGTTGATTATGCGGCTGCCTCTTGGTGCTTCGCACTGGTACCTGGACGCGCGCGCGCGCGTAAAGGACCTCCTCCCTAGGTCCAAGGCCGCTAAGCAAAGAGAGCGTCTTACCCGGAGATCTTAGGCAACTTGATAAACCTTCACTTATTTACATACGTGGACATGAATAATGAAAGACTCGCCGATCTTCGTGCGGTCGACCGAGCGGAATATCTCCGAGATCTGCCCGAACCGGACGAACCGCCGCCCCACGTTCCTCCCCGACTGCAATGTATCGGTGGTCCTCGTCGATAAACTTGCCGCGGCACTTCCACAGGAACCGGGGCAAGTCGCTTATCAAAAACCGGCTTTCTTCTGTAGTGCGTGGCTTCCGCTTTCTCCACGATCTCTTTAAGATTCTTCACGAGCAATCACCTAGCGGGAGCCCCAGAAGCTCCTCCTCATACCACCCGGAACGCATTCTTACAACCTTTTAGACAACCTTGAGATCCGTGCCGAGGTTTTTCGGTGCACCGGTTAGCGACGAGCTTTTGCTAGTCAGTATAAATATTTGGACGATTAGGGGGATTTTGGAGTAGTGCATTCACCGGCCGCCAGATGAATCTAAAGATAGCTCTGAATTATGGTCTCCGGAGGGCGAGTCGGTCGAATCATCTGGGCTCCATCTGCCAACGGACCATAGCGAGTCACACGACCGTCCCGTACTTCTCGAAAGAGGCATCGATTTTTCCCCCGCCCTGCTAATTCCCGTTTCAGCGAAATAAGGGGTAGGAAGAGGTGGCGGAGGTCGTGCAGTCCGGAGAAAAGGCAGTTGTTCCTTTTGTCGCATTGTCCTCCAGTCGCGCATTTTACAGATTGCCCGGGGACAGGGGAGATCACGAGGGTGCGTCGTGGTGCAGTTGTAGCGAGAATTATGGCGAGGGTGAAGGAGGCTAAACAACCCCATGGCAGTAAACACTTAGCGCGGGGGGAGTCCGCAGAGACTCACTGCGGTATTCGAACGCAAGAACAAACCATAAGATTCTATCGTCCCGGTATTCGATTCCCGTGGAATACAAGGTCAACGCTGCGTCGAGAACTGGAAGAGTCGTCTCCAGGGATACGGAAGTACTAGTGAAGTTTCTCAATGGAAGCAGCAGAATCCTTTATCCTTTCCCTTAGCCTCTCTTGTTTTCGCGTAGATGCGCGTTTCAAGGGTCCCCGGCGATAGTCGAGTCTACAACGATGACCAATAGGAAGGGGAGGAGGGTAGGAGAGGTTGCGGCTGACGTGGCTTTATTTCAATGACCGGCTCGATTTCCCGTGTGCAATATGCAACATGCCGGAGTTGCTCGGCCGTCCAGACGCAATCACGGCCCGTCGCCCTGGCGAATCTTGGCCCAGATCGATGACGGGCGCATTCCGCGAGCCGTCTCGACCCTTCCCTAAGTCCCCGGGGGTCCCTGGGTGCCCGGCGCCACTCCGTCGGCCGCTTTTCCGCCGGAGAGAAACCTCTGGATTACGTCAAACGTTATTGCGCCGATTACGGACACGACTGCGCAAGCCTCTCCTCTCAAAGGACTCCTTTCATCGGTGACCACCCCTTGTCCCTCCCCCACTTCGCCTCGTGAATCGCATCCACTGTAACGGACGAACGTCCTGCCTCTTGCCCGCCAATCATTCGCTGACCCCCCGCCCTCCCCTCTTTCTTCTTCTCTCGTTATCGTTACTTATATCGTAGATTGTACTACGATCGATTATAACATTAGAAGGCGGTCCCCGATTTCCAATTTCAATTGGAGAACCTACATGTGTCTTTCTCTTTTCTGCTGAAAGACTCGACGTGTTCCTTTTTTCTTTTCAAGAGATCGGCTGAGTCAGGTGGATCGTTATTTTTTGCTCACCCATAATAATCGTGGTTTTTCCGTTATGTGGACAGTCGCGATCTATGCGCGTGGGTCTTTTATGGAGAATCGCGAAGAATCGCGGCCACCGCGATCGCGATAGATTCCACGTTAATTGGCCAACATCGACTCTCGGGCGAATCTGGTGCAGATGCTCCTGCTACTTTCACCGCATCGTCCTCTAAAATCGAGTTTACCAAGGGAAGAACAGCGCCGGTTTCAATTAACACGAGTGCGCGTAGCCACCGCAACACTTCCGCTCGGACTAGAAGAGAAAGAAAGGGGAGAGTGGCGAGTGGAGGGAAATTTTTATATAATGAAATTTTATCTTTCCTTTCGAACAATCTCTCCGAAGCCCTTGATCGAGATCGGTAACGCTCACACGTGGTTTTCAGAATTTCGATTTTAAGGCTGAAGGAAAGGGAGGAGGAGATCGGCAAGAAATTGGAGCGAAACCCTCGGACGATATTATCCGGGGAACATCAGTGGGCAGTTGGTCGGTCAGTCGTTAGGTCGTTAGGTCGTTAGGTCGTTTGGTAGTCGGATACTTTCTCCTGGGAGAGAATCTTAGTAGTACCTGGACGCTGGGCGATGGGCACCGGGCATGGGACCATGCAATCTTATTTACACACGCGTGCTTTCCTTCGCGGAGTGAATTTCTTCTCGGACCTCGTGTTTCGGACCGCTCGTGAACACCCGTAATCACCGGGGAATGACTGGTGGTCGCGCGTGACCTCGAAACGCGAACTAGCGAAAGTATTTGACTGCTGGAGGTATCGCCGAAGCTTCCGAGGAACCTGAATGTTCCGAGAGTCCCGCGTGGCGTAGGTAGTGCGCGGGGGAAGAGAGTTCTCCCTCATTTATTACTGACATTAGGTCGATCCCGGGTGTCCGGCTCGTTCGTGCGATTGTCGCAATTTGCGCACGGGAGTAACTCGACGGTAACACGCGATGCGCGAGAACTCGCCGGATCTTTCGCCCCGAGTAACACGCGGGGGCGGGAGAGAACACGAGCAGCGACTTTTTTTTTCTTACTCCAGCGAGCTCTTTACGGCTTGGTAGGAACGCGAGAGACCAGAGACTCTTTTCTTTGCCGGGAACTCGAGCGGAGACCAGGGGAATCGTCCTCGACGTCTGGCAGAATCTCCCTCTCTGCCTCTTTCTCTTCGCGTCCCTCTCGATCGCACGCTTTTAGAAGTTTCCGTGAATGAGAGTTGAGCGCGAGAACTCTGGAGCGGCATCGTTAATGGGCCCCGCATCCTCAGTGCACGTAACATTCGTACTCGGCGATTTCCTCGCCGGCAATGAACTTGCTATAAAGTCTTAAGGGTACACGGTCGTTGGCTGACTGCTAATTATTATGCAATATGCTGGCCGTTCGTTCGTTCGTTCGTTCTTTCCTTTTTCTCTCTCTCTCTCTCTCTCTCTCTCTCTCTCTCTCTCTCTTTTCCCCTTCCCACTCTTCCTCCCTCGATCTTTCGTTCTGTTCATGCTCGTTCGCCAGCGTGCCTATCCTTTTAAAGACTCAACTGCACATGTATCGGTAGCCATTCGGTGAATTCAATGCCTCCGAGGAATGTTGTCCGTGCAAATATGCGCGAATGACGCGCCTCCGGATTGTCCGCGCCTCCACTAACCGCGGATATGATCATTCTAGCCAGTGGACAGCCGGAGACCTCGACCTGATATTCCTAAGGGTTTTCGAACTCTTAGAAAAATTACAGTCTTTATTTTTTTCTCGATAAAAAACTCTGTGGGAAGGGGAGTTTCTCTCTTCCTCCCTTTCTTCCTTCCTCTGATCGGCGCCTTTGGAACTTCTTGGCGCGGACCGAACCGTTCGATTACGTACAGTGCCACGCGTTTTGTTCGCATGAATCGGCGAATACCCCTCCTCCTATAACGACGTGTCATTTATTTACGCGGCTCAGAACTCCCCGTGACGAAAGGCTTCTTCCCTCGCACAATACTCTTAATTTACGAAACTTGGTCGAATCCGAAGAAGAGAGGGGTCCGGAGAAAAAAGTAATTGTTACATCGCTAACGGCATCGGCAACAACAACAGCAACAACAAAACGTCATGGGAGGTCCCAGGGATTTCTGCTGGTAGAGCCGAAAGATGGATGATTTCTGATTCCTCCTTCCCCCGGTCACGAGCCTTCGCTACCTTCCCCGACCGCGAGTCAGTTTTTCGCAACGTTTCGCTACGGAATAACGATCTTTTAATGTCCCGCTCTTCTCCGGGATAAGCATCCCACTTATTATCGCTCTCATTATTATCTAGTTGCCGACCTAATGATATAATAACGCGTGATATAATAATCCCCAGAGGCCCATTATTCTCGCGGAAATAAGTCTCTCGTCGCTTATGATAATCGTGCTCTGTGCTAATGTTGTTGCTTCGCTGGTCTTGGTAATCGTAAAAATCCTGCAATAATAATTACGATAAACGCGGTAATCCTCCCCCCGCCCCGTGCTGATGGGATTTCGAGGACTTTTAACCCGGGAAATGATTGGTTGAAAGCGAGATTACGGTTAGAAGGGATGAGAGCGGCTTACAGGAGTTATGGCGATGCGTGTGAAAGCTATGGCTCAAGTTTTGGGAACGCCATGGGATAAGACGCGCGCGCGCACACGTATCGCGTTGGGTGAACAGGTGAGCAGGTGAACTCACTTACGTAAATCGGGTTGGAAGAAATTTTCGAATTACCGAGGTGCATATGGGACTTTTTTCAATCTGCACTATTTTCCAAACTTTCTACATGATTATCATTCGTAAATTATCCCTGGATTAAGACTCTGCTGGCCAATTATTACGCAACGTCCCCGTCGACGCTTCTCGGTGTCGATAATTGGCAGGCCGATCCTTGAGCGTCACCTCGGAGAAGAAAGAGACAAAAGTAGAAGAAGCGAAGTTGGGGGCGATGGAAAAGACGACTCGAGCTCAGTCGCGCGACTAATCGTAACTAGCCGCGATTCTCCACTTGTAATCGCTGCGACGCGTTTCACGGTAAATAGGAAAAATGCCAAACGGGCACATCGGGTCCTCCCGCTTCCCTCGGGTAATGGGGTTGCGCGAGAAACGAGTCTGGATACGCTGGGAAAAAGAATGATAACCCGCATGAATAAGCAAGTCGATTATTATTCATGAGTCCCAGCGTGGAAGGGGCAAAAAATTAATATACACACCGAGAGCTCTGGGCCTTTTCCCCTCTGGAAACTCCGGTGCAAATTAATTAATTACTAGGCACGCGTTAACGACTTTCCGGATAAAACGCTAAGAACCAGGAGTCTGCAACGAACTGCGTCCCGCTGCTCCTCTCTCCTTTTCCCCTGCTAATAATCATCTCCATCCGTCAACGACGAGACAGAGGGAGAAGGAGAAGGACGAGGAGAAAGAAAAGAACTCCAGGGATTCTAGGGACACTTTATAATTTTTTTAATTCAGATAAAATTTTCAAGACTCGGTCATTTTCTCCTGCTCAACCCCTCAAAGTTTTTCGATCTTACGCAAAATCAAAATATTTTTCCATATGAAATGGAAACGCGGTCGGAGAAAAAGAGAATTTGCTCACGACACTTGGAAGGCTACCTTGCGAGTCATCTGAGTTTGTAGGTGTTCGGCTTCTGGCGGGATGGGGGTGCGGAGACTTTCAGGTGCATCTCGCGAGACGTTCACGTACGTGTGCGTGCGTGCGGCATCCGCGATATTAGCATATAAATTATGTTATCGTGATTTATGTTTGCTGTCCGCGAACCCACGCACGCACGCGTGTACGCGCTGGGGGCCTGTTATTTAAAATTCGAGTTTCAGGGCGTCTTGGACAAGCGTCACGTGACAGCCATCCGATAAATAGATCGCGATTCCATGGCTGTCAACTCCCGAAGATTGGACCTTACTCTCAAGCATTCCTGGCGTTCTGTACACTAGTCCTGAATTTGTCGAACCCTATCTAGCAGGAGGGAAGTCGGAGAATGCTCTCTCTCTCTCTCTCTCTCTCTCTCTCTCCTTCAGGAGAGGAAGGAAGGTGCAAATAGTGGAGTGGTTTTCACGCGAGAGAGCGCGTGATAAAACGCCGCGAGTTAACGTTCCACAAAGAGTAAGAGACGCGAGATTTTCTCGTCGGGCCCAATTTACGCGCAGGAGCGGCGGGGGCAAGAGAAGCCGATATACTTTTAATTAGCCAGCCAGAAGCGTCTGGAAGTCCTGGGCCAGTAAAATCCTCTCAACACGGTCTATGTCGTAGGATAGTGCGATTCTCGCGATATTCCCAAGGAGGCAGAGAGGAAGGGAAGGGGGTGAATTTACTGTACGGAGACGCAGAAACCGATTCCAGAGTGGAAAAAGTATAGCGGTAACGAGGCCTAGCAACGCCAACGGTTCTGGCCAGATCGTAAAGTTGAAACGCGAAGGGAACGAGGGTGCGCGCGGGGGTAACGGAAGAGGGTGGCGGAGTCGGTACAGCTCTCATAATCTTTTGCAATTAAATCGACAAACACATGAAGGAAGGTTGGAAGGAAGAAAAGAGAATAGGCAGTGGATCCCAATAAACGAGTTCTCGCGTTAACGAATGCTCGAACTTTTGCTCTCGTTACTCTTGACTAATTGCCTCGAACCCCTTCCCCCCTTTTGCCATCAAATTCCATCTCTTAATTTTCGTAAGGATTTTCGCCAAATCCTTGTGGAATGTCTGACGATTGATACATTCGTCATCTAGGTATCACGGCTGATTATCTTAAGGGACCCCATAAAGAACACCATGATCGATCAGAGTCCGCTTCCGGTTCTCCAATTCTGAGAGATTTTTAGTTGAACGCCGGTTTATTCAGCAACTCGATTTGTCCCACTGGGTCTTGGAGGAAATGACGGGTAGCGATAAGTTTATCAGTACACCGGGGCGATGGGATGGCTATTGTTTTGCCTATATAAGAAACTGATAAGGGGGTGGAGAGGGATATTATAAAATTGCAAAAGAGGAGAACTGGTAGTCGGTTTGCCCATTCCTGGACGTAACTTGTGGTGGGTGCATTAACGAGCGCTTGCCAGTAACAAAGCAAGCAGGGGTGCGGGAAGGGAGTGCGCCGATTGACTTACGCTCGGTTAACGAAGGTACCGACCGTGCGTGAACTGAAATTATCGGCGAGTCAATAACGACGCACGAGGAATCGTATTAGACGCCGCGCGGAAATAAATCTTGTTTCTTGCCGCAAGATTTACCCTTATGTCTTTACAAGCCTATAAATCTACTATTTTTACGAGAAACAACTCTTGTTTCAAACCCCTACCATTATTACGCGGGATCTTTAAAGATTCTTCAAGTACCCAACCTCGGCTGATCTGCCGCCACCGCTACTGCTGCCGCCGCCGCCGCCGCCGCCACCACCACCACCACCACCACCACCACCACCATCACCATCACCAACGCCGCGTTTGCTTTTTACTCCGTTATTTATAATATAATAATATTTCACCCTGTAATTTCCTTCGTGGAT
The DNA here is from genome assembly GCA_037305995.1 of Sclerodermus sp. 'alternatusi'. Taxonomy (NCBI): domain Eukaryota; kingdom Metazoa; phylum Arthropoda; class Insecta; order Hymenoptera; family Bethylidae; genus Sclerodermus; species Sclerodermus sp. 'alternatusi'. The sequence goes on along the minus strand of CM074558.1, from coordinate 393,010 downwards.
TTCATCGTAAATCAGCAGCTCGCGTTCATTTATCAATTTGCCCGCGAATCAACCGACCCTCCTCTCCTTTTATATTAACAAGATAACCGAAGTGGCAAAATTAACGGTGTGGACTTCTACGAATTTGGAAAACGAGAGAATATATCGAAGATGCTGTTGGTACTGTTGGTACTGCTGCTCGTACGCGTAAAAATCTCTACTTCTGCGTTTGTCTTTACTTTTACTTTCGAGCCAATGGAAAGTGAAACATTGCGTCCAGTCCCGGCTGGGTGACCATCAAAACTTATTTGCCCTTGCTAGACCGCAGCCGGAGTGTCTGTCTACACTCGGGTAGATTTTTCTTATCGGATATAGAGTGAGGAGACTCCTCCCCCGGAAGACCGCGTCGCCATCGGAGAAAGTGGAAGAAACTGGATTAACGCGCCGATGAAAACCATCGTCCCTTGCACTCGATCCCACTATCTTCACTCGTCGTTGTTCATTGCTCCTCAGTCGAGAGGAAAAGGAAGAGGAAGCACCGCGCGTATGCAGAGGATGTTGATTCGAAGATCCCTGGGGCCTCTTGGGTCAAAGGTTACTCGCTGGTAAGGGATACCGACGACTCCGCTCATAGCCGAGGGCCGTCCTGGTCTCTCCATAATCCAGCGGAACCGATTAAGTAAGTTCCTCGCTTTGTAGGAGGTCCCCTATCTTCACGCGTGTTTCACGGGGAATTGCGCGAGACGAGAGGGACCCGGAGAACGGAAATTCCGTCGACGCCGCCACCCTCTTTGCTTCACTGGATCCTTCGAAATCGTAATTCGTATTCGTGGCGTTGGTGAAAGAAGCTTCACTCTTGCGTAACCTTGATCGTAGGCAACTTCCAACGGGTACGCTCCCATTGACTTTCTTTTTTTCTTCTCTTCCATTTCCATAAGCGAATGCCACCGAAGTACTCTAGCTACCGTTGTACAATTTCCGGCTACCGAGGTCACTGAGTCATTATCATCATCATCATCATCATCATCATCATTCTCATTCTCATCCTCATCCTCATCCTCCTAGACGCTTTATGCTCGAGTGCCTTGAATCATTCTCGCTCTGGGTGCTACTTTCTTCCTTCCTCGTCTCCGTCCTCCGGTCTCCCTTTCCTTCCGTTGGTAACCACGAAGAAAGGCGGAGGCAACCCGATAGAATCGAAACGCCGGGACAAGGTGTCTTCCGACATCATTTCCCCACCTTCGGCGAGTCCAACCTTCTTACCTGTTTCTGCGCGAACACCTGAATATTCATACGAATTTGTCTCAACGTGATTCTTCGCATCTCTTTGACGACGTTGATCGTTGCGAAAGAACGCGAAGCACCCACCCTGACTGTTACGAAGCTGGAAACTCCACGTTTAATACGCGTAGAGCATCGTGTTGGCATTCGCACGCGCACCCGGTTCACAAATACCACCAATGGTACTCACATCGCACGCTATTAATTTTTCTCTCGCACGTGCAACAGCTCGAGTTCACGTTCCGCCGGTGCACCTGTAAACCCTTTGATTTATCGAAGCGTCTGAGAATAATCGTTAAGCGCAATCCATAGCCTCTCGCGAGAAATAGACGCGATTTACTCGCGGAAGAATGTAGTATTTCGCGGAATGCTATTTTGCCGATCTCTCTCATTTTCTCTCATTCTCTCGGGTGGTACCATAGGCTGTTTGGGTGTTACCGATATAGGCATATCCGATAATAAGCCCGTGCGTTGCAACGCGAAAATGAGTGGAATTTCTACGCGCGTCCAACCTGAGAATTTGACCGAGTTCGTGCAGTTTTCTGGAAACTCCCCTGGATGACTCGTGGGTTGTAAACGTCACATATATCCTTTTTGCATTATGATCTGATCCTCCGCGTGACGGATGCTTCTGCGATGATACCCTTCGCGTAATTAACAAACGATCTCAATTAATTTGCATTATAATTAACCACACACGCAACTCCAGAGATATCCATCTCCGAGCGTACCAGGTAATTATCAACGCGTCCCAAAGATCAGTTTACGATGGGTAAAAGAAAATGACTGCAAGTGGAAGCCACGAGTGCGACTTCTGCCACTCGGGACAATGCTCTTTGGGACCGTCGAAAGTCGATGGTATCTCGTCCTCGGCCTCGTCCTCGTCCTCGTCCTCGTCCTGGACCGTGGTAATTAACCCCGGGAGTCTTTGATTCGCGCATACTCCCACGACCAGGAATGCCGAGGTACTTGAAACGAAAACATCGCCAGTTTCTCCGCCAGGGCTTTGGCTGCTCTCACGATTAGGAGGGTTTTGTTCCAATTCCCCCGTGACCTTGAAATCAACGGGAGGAAGAGAGAAGCATTAAAGGGCGATTAGGATTTAGGATCGAGGTCGGAGAGTACAAGTAGCCTTTTATCAAAAGCGGAGCTGACCACCGTCGGATCGACTACTTTCCACTTGTGCTCGTTTCACCATTGTTGAATATCGAGCGATACGTTGAGTGGGTACTCGCCCACTCGGATTCCCATTCTCGTTGCAGGGAACCATAACGGAGGGTTCCTCAGGCCGTGGTCCTCGTCGTCTAGAGGGTGCCGATCCCGAGGGGAAAAGGCTTCCGCTGAATCGAGTGCCCTTCGCTCGAAAGACTCGCGTTCCAATTTAATTTCCTTTGTCGACCACTGTTTTCTGTCTTTCTCTCTCTCTCTCTCTCTCTCTCTCTCTCCCTCCCAACATCTCCTTACCCACCCCTCTCTTGATAATTTTATAGTACCGTTGTCCGGATGAAGAGACTCGCGAAACCAGCCAATAATCATTCCGGCGTGTAATTATGGATCTCTTGGTCCAGCGTTCCCTGTATCGGCGACCATCTGTGGTGGTCGACCCCTCTTCGATCGACTCTTACCGGTTTACCATGGGTTTTCCTCGGATATAAAGTGGCACCTTATCGAAAATGTTTGTCAAACCACTGGGGATCGGCTTCTCTAACGAAGCGTCGCTCGTTTTCCCGGTTCCTGCAAACCTGCTTGTTCCGGTGCAGAACGGATTTCTCGAGTTTGCCGATACCGATACCGATACCGACACCGACACCGACACCGACACCGACACCGATACCGATACCGATACTGATACCGATACCGATACCAGCACCGGTACCTTTCCAGCCACGTTCCTTCGCCGTTATTAATTTATCGCGCAAAGTCTTCATCGGGTTCATTATTGCGAATTTTTTAGTGCAATGGTTTAATCAATTACTTCTAGGAGTTGATGCTTTCTCCCTGCCCCATCCTCTGCCGCTACTGGTTTCACAACTCGGCTAATTAATCAGCCATTAAAAGTCGATTAGCGAATTTTTCTCATCGCCCAGACTGAAGAGGAGCTCGCTCTAAAACGGCACACTGTTATTTGCTCGTAGAAACTCGCGGAAACAGAGAGGGACCTGATTTCCCATCGGCTTAGTCGTTGCGCTTTATCTCCGGGGGGCTCCTGAATTGGGCCGCTCATCGATCAAGGACGTGCGATGGTGAAGGAAAAGTGGTAGACTTATCGGTGGTCCACTGACTCCTCTCGGTCTCCATTTACACCCGCGAAATTACCCGTAATTCATCGCGCCCTGACCAATCACCAAACGACTTGCTCTCTCGTTAAACGGCGCCGCTTGCTACCAGCCATAACCGAGGAACGAACAATGCGTATCGTTAGCTAAACGTTTCACCAACTTCCCTGAAGGAAAAGGGGTATCGGAACCGATTTTTCCTAGATCCGCGACAAGATCGTCTTCTGCGTTAGGGCCCAATTCACTTTGGCGGTCACAACTCGTAGAAAGGACCAAGCGGGAAAAAGTGCGAGTAAATGAAGAGGGAGTAGAGGAGTTAACAGCGTTGATCATTAAATTACCGATGTCATCGACGACCCCGGGAGAGAACTCGTGTCCCCTAAATCACAAGGCTGCCAGGGGTTTGGCGCGCGTAAAACTTTGAGAGGCGTCGCTACTGCCCCCTCCCCCACCTGCCCGGCGCTCTTGACCTTTTGTTTAAGAGACGCGATAATAAGAGACGCGGATGCGTGCGCGGGGGCACGTGAAATACGACGCTCCTTGACTTACCTGAAACAAATTGTAACCTTTCTCGTATATCCACATCTCATCGGCGGGATGTTCCTTGGGGCTGTCACGCTGGGCAGCGTTGAGGACCTGGGGTGGCGGGCCCCGGGTCAGCTGGATCGCTAGGGACCGCTGCAGCAGCAGAAGGCAACGGGAAGCCCCAGCGCCTCCCGACCCCGTTCCATCCTCCAGCATCGAGGCCATCGCGATCGCCTCCCGATCCTAACGATTTCTTACCCCCACTACCGTGCCTGCTATCATCACGCAACCTGAAACAAGAAACAAGAGATTTACATATGGAACCGATTCTCTCGTCTTTTTCATCTTCTTCTTCCTTCGTCCTTCTCTGTTTCCACATTACTATACGTGTGATCTACCATGCTACCAGTTCCCACTAGAGCGAGAACTCAAGTCTCTCTCTCTCTCTCCCTCACACTTTCACCGTTTCCGGTACTATCGGATATATTCACCAAGTATTCTACCAAGACTTTTCCTGATTTCTTCGAGACCGGAACTCGCCAAAGTTACTCTGATCTTCGCGAAGGTCTCCCTAAAGTTTTTCCAAGGTTTCCCGTGGTAGCTGGTTGAGAAGTAGCTGGTGTCACGTTCCCCTTTATTGTATCAACACTCACTCCGTGTTGGTCGTCTAATTGATTTATATCACCCTCGACATAGCCTCTCCTCCTTCTATCCTCGGGAGAATCTCCGGGCAAAGGTCGTTTCCACGAAGGGTCCGGATATAATGAGAGGATGAGAAACATCCCTGAGAGATATTGACCGGTACCAACTAAACTCCCTCGTCCTCCTCCCCCGCATCATCCTCATACGTGCCAAACCCATCGTATTGCCCGTTTCTTTGCTTTCTTCTTTCATCTCCCTCTTCACGCTTTATGGTTACTTTCTTCCATAGATCCTTAATTTAATTTCTTTATCGAGTTTCCCTTTCTCTCTCCTTCTTCCGCTTTCCGTTTCTACTCGAGTCTGACGGAAATTCTGAAATTCTCCATGGCTTTCTGCCACGTGTCCCAGTTAGGAAAAATGATCGAAAAATAATAGGAAAGCAATGAGGATAAGAAAAGGCTATTTTGAAGAATAATTAGCAACAACTGAGTGGACGTGTATCGTTTTTTAGGTTGCTTCTCGAAAGTTCCTTAGGAAGAAAGTGGTGGCACGCGGGGGTTTGCGATGAGGGGATCGTAGAAAGAAGAAACACTGAGGTACTTCCGGTGGAACAATGCCGTCATTTTTGCGTGGTGTGCAATTAAAGGATTGTTTATGACAATTTATCATCGCGATCTCAGGAACGTGATCCGCCCCCTTCGGCGGCTCCTCTCGACTAATAATAATCGTCGATCGAGACGACGACGGTCTTGTCGAGAAATCCTCCTAGGACACACTTTTTTCCTTCGTGAAACTTCCGTTTCCGGTTGCACCGAGAATACTCGTTCAACCATACTCGTGCGCGCGCGGGCACACACACACACACACACACACACGCGCGTATATGGCGTACTCCTCCGCAGTTTCGCAGTTTCCGGGAACTTCGAGTCTACGCGAAATTTCCCAGAGGAAAGTCAGCTGAGGAAAAATCGGTAAGCGGAACCGGGTCGCTCGAAGAATCAATCGTGATAATTAATGGTTTGCCATGAGAAAATTATGGAAAGAGTTGCTGGTACGGAGATCGAAACACCTAGCGATGCTCCAGAGCGAAATGGAGCCGTGGATATCTGAATTTTAGTCGATAGAAAGCAGAGAGTCACATCCATAGCACCCCTTGATAAATGAATGTCCTTGTCGAGAACGGCACATGACATTGAATTCATGAAAGCCAATTGATCGAATGTGGGAGAACTCGTGGATATCTCGGTGTATCTCTTTCGCCATTGCTCGAGTATCACTTTGGATAGTCGTAGAGGAGAGGAAGAAGGGAGTAGAACGATCTCGAATCAAACTGGTGAGGGCGGAACAATGCAACAACGATCCCACGTGGCGTAATTAAGAGTTTGCGATAATTTATCACTACGATCTAAGAGAACTCCCTCTTATATCTTTTCCTTTTTTACTGCAATGCGCTGTGTCTCGGGAGTCAAGACAATTATTTTAAACGGAGTACGGATAATGGTGGGTGGGTGTCTGGAAAAAAATATCAGCGAGGTGTCGGTTTTTGCAGATCGTTCGATCGGCTCGATTGACTCGATTGACTCGATTTCACCTTGTACCAGTTTTAAGAGAACGGAAGCTGCCCGAGAGCGGTTCTTGCTTCCTGTCGCGCGATGCACTGGCATCCCCCGTCCTAAAACTGCTCTGCTCTTCCAGTTTTCCTTGAGAATTTCCACTGAAAAGGAAATATAGATACTCTGTTGATGTGGGTCGTTAGAGATACATCTAATAACCAGCTGCCCCACCAACTGCTGGTTACGTAACTCTAACGCGTATCTTTCCGAGTGAACCGACTTTGTTTTTTCGCTAAAATCCGGAGATCCGCCTGACACGTGGTCCAAGTATTCTCGTGTGTGATACCTTTGCCCCTTTACCCTTTGCGAGTAACCGGAATCCCCAGATCAATCGAATTATCCAGCTGCTCTAGCGTCCATTAGTGTCCGTTCTCAGGGTATCCTGTCCGATGGTGATCGGCCCCGGGGATAAAAGCAGCGCACGACTCCTCGGCAGTTGACGGGTCTGAAAGCGGAAGTCGACGAGGAGCGGGACAAATTTCATCGCGATTAAAACTCGATTTAAAGTCTGTGCAGGAAAGTCTATTGGGCTCGAATTGTCAGCGCTCGACTTTATTATTCTCTCGTGTAATAAGAATAATAACAGTACTGCTAATAATAATGATCGGCATCATCATTATTATTATCATCTTCATCATCATCATCATCATCATCATCATCATCATCATCGCGGCCTGTTCTCTCTCCATCACGTGAATGGCCACCATTCTTACCAGAGGTGAATAAGGTTTTTAATCTCGATAAACGCGGGATCATGGGGTCGGCTCTCTTTTCACGGTTCTATTCTTCCGGGCGCGAACTATAATAGACGTGATTTGTCAATAAACGGACGACGATTGGTCCGCGCGTCGAATCTCCATTCGGGCCAATGTGACACGGATCGAAGATCTCCGCAGCCGAAAAGGCCTGAAAGGCCAAAAACGATTTTCCTCGAGTGATGTCATTGACCGATAGCCGAAATCTTCAATCTTCAAAGTCTTCTCCAGCGTTGCAGCTGGTGGTCTAAAATGGGTCTGATGGACAAACGAACGGATGGACGGACGGACGTAGTCACAATGTTCTCTGTTCCTGTCGGCGAAATCTTCTCGATCCTCTCTCGATCTCACCATGGGTGAGAATTGAAACGACTCTCGTTATACGTAAATGGTAAGGACCGTCCAGGGGACCCCATAAGATAAGCCAGTCGGCGACCGGCCAGTTCACCACGAGACGAGTGGGTGTCGTCGTGAAGTTCTCCACGATGAAAAAGTAGGTCGCATGGTTCACCTTCGGTCACGGAGAGCAACGCGTCTTGGGAAAGGCGCGAGCGATCGTTATCGGTGGATGGCGATCGATGGGGATCGACAGCCATAACCAACGACTCCCCGCCTGGTTCACGCAAATCGCTCGCACCTGTGCCCTTTCCCCAGCTTCTCGATAGTAATAACGTCACCATAATTCCATTCTAGTTTCACCAAGAACGATCGCTCGTGAAAGTACATTCGTCCTCTTTATTGCGCAACTCCTGTCCAATTCGCAATTCGTGGGTCCAGCCCATGCCGCGTGATATTTCACGAAAACCAAACGAAAGTATCATTCGGATAGCGTAATTGCGAGGAGTAAGTAGTTGGTGGTTTTCATCATTGGAGTTTAATCTCTCCGACGGGTGGGTCTGTGTCCCGCACCCGCCTACGGTACGTAGGAGCTCGTCTCTTCCTCTTGCAGCGATTACCTTCGTTGAAGTTAATTCGCCACGCAATCATCGTGGATCTATTTGTTTCTCGTAAAAGCCACTTACACCGACGGTTGAAGAGAAAGAGGGAAAGGGAAAGGAGAAAGAGGTAGGGAAACTAGAGGAGGAGATAGGGTCCGTCAAGAGCGGGGGTGGCTGGCTTCCTGATTTCGCTCGCTCTGGACCACTTGGTTACTTTGCCACTTCCTTCCCATTTCGCGGACCGCAAGTACCTACGTGCCCCAAAGACCCAGACAATTGTTCTACTCCCGTCGCGCCGTATCTCCTTATAAGCGGAACGCCGTTCCCTTTCTTAAACCGTACAAGGGCTGAACCACCGACATGCAGTACACAAACCCCTCCATTGTTTTACGATCAATCCTGCCGAAATTTAGCCGTCGGAGAAACGAGCGGTGACTTGCGCAATGACACGCCACGCGCAAAAGATGATTATTTTGGTCTTTGCTGGAACTCGCGAGAAGATGACCCTGTTCCTCAGCATCCAAAGAGAAGACGACGACGCTTTTCAGCTTTTAACTTTAACCCCATGCGACCTCCGAACCTCAACTTTTCTTCCTTTTTCTCATTCCTGTTCTCTTTCTCTCTCAACCTGACAACTTAATTGACGTGCCCTCGCAAACTCGTACTACACACGCACGTATCTTTCAGGATGATGGTGATGGGTGATTCCCCTGAAGGGGTACCACCGCCAAGACCCGAAATGCGAGAATTCGCGAGAACCTCGATTGGTCCTCGCTGCGTGAGAAATTTCTCCTTTCTCGCGATAAGAATAATAGCTTTATCTCTCGATGCGACACTGATGAAAGGGAAACGAGCGACTCGTTACTCGTGAATTTTGTGGAAAATTTGACAAAACAGGACATAAACAAGTCTTGGGAGCTAATTTAAAAAATTCGCGGGGAAACTACGCGGGCGTTCCGGGTTTCCTCGGAAAATCCGGAACAATCGGGCGTAACTAGCGTAAATTCGCAGCAATCACAGACCTCATTGGAAATGATCCACCGTTAGGCTATTTCTAGAGCGCATAACCGTACCCACTAGAATTAAGCAAACATTTCATACGGCTACCACAATATCCGGAAGCAAATCGGAGTCATGCATGATCCTCTAATTAGCAGATTGGCGTGCAACAATGTTAGCCGTTGGAAGAGCAATGAGTCCTGTTCCCGTTTAGTCTGCGCGGAGCAGAATCTTCCATGGAATTCCGTAACTTTTTAATTAACCAATTTCCCCCAACCCCTTATCTCGATACTCCGCGGACCCGCGCGTTCCTCCAATTTTCTTCTCCGCTGCTTGTCTTCTCGCTTTCTCATCCTCCTCCTCCCCATCGGTGTGATTATTTGGTCTTCTGCCATTAGAGGAACGTTTGCGCGACGTGTTTGATCGGCCCCGTTACCCATGTTCACGGGAATACTCGCCAAAGTGCTTTCTAGAGCGGTCGGTCCCCGTTGTCTTCGTCGCCGGCGAACTTCAAAGAGGTCTGTCTTGGGACCACCGTATGCATAATGCCGAGCGACCGACCAGCCAATCATGCGATGATGGCCGCGCTGCTTACACTGCGCGGAGAGATGCACAGGTCGGGGTTAACCATACTCTCTGGGTCACGCAGATACCTAAGACAGTTGCCATTCGGTTGAAACGGAAAGGGATGTCATCCAACGCGAAACCCGGAAGCTAAGAACTCCTCTCATCGGCCTTGCCTTTTGCCTCCTTCTCCCCCGTCTATAAACTCTTGAGAATTCTTTTCAATCCCAAGACATTTCACTCGAGATACCCCAGCAAAATAATTGGCCGGAGTCATCTAATGGGCCTTACGAAGATTGCTTTATCATTTTCTTGGAAGCTTTCAAGGAATGAATCATCGACTCTACAGATAAGTGGTTCTGATAGGATTCTTCGAGGTCGAGGAACCATCAGTCCGAGGATGCGAAAAGTGACGAGAGTACTCAAAGACTCCTGGCGGTATCCGAGGCACGGAGCTAAGTATATTCGCAAAAACAGATTGATACGTTCTCGAGGTAGAGCCAGAAGTAGAGAAGGTAGTGCCAAAGTAGGAGAAAAGATAAAGATGAGAGAGAAAGGACAAAGAAGTTCGTGAGATAAAATAGAGTATAAAAGTCGTGGAAGGAGAGTAGAGAAGGGCCAAGAGGAGCAGAGGAAAAGGAAGAAAGGAAGCTCGAGTAGAGGAGAAATCGCGATTGGCTCGTTGCAGGGTGCATCAGAGGAGGGCAGAGCAGAGACGTATAGTAAGTCCGCGTACATAATGGGTCAGGCAGCGTATTATTTTGCGTGCAGCGCGGATAAGCTTATGAATACATAGCGCCGCAAGGGTATATAACCCTCGGTGCTGGCCAGTCTGGACCACCCAGGACAACGACGCGCGTCCCTTTGCCAGCAGCTGACCATTCGTCCATTACGGCCATCGCTAAACTTGATGCCTCCATCATCTTTTCCTTTTTATTCTTACATTTTTTTTCTTTCTTCCCTCTATTTTCCTTGACTTTTCTTCACTCCCTCTCTCTCTTTCTCTCTCTCTTTTATTCGATCGCTCTTTCCCCCTCCTCGTTCTTTTATCGGCAACCATAAAAACCATGTGCTCCCCAGCGGGCGTCCATCGCCCTCTCCTCGGATCCATTCGCATTTTTTATTTTGATTCCAACGAATATACATCGATACTACTCTACACGCCGAGCAATACCAATGTCCTGTTGTCGTAACATATTGGGGAGACCGCGCTTTGTATTCCTCTCCCTGAAGCCGCATTTTTTCTATCCTCTCCTTGCCTGCGAGTGTAAATCAGTCTCCATTTAAAGGAGAAACGCATTTTTCAAATTTTGGAGGAGAATCCGGGGGACCATGCAGTTTTCGCGGTTTTTCGAGGCCACCGCTGAAATCCTGCTCCAGTGATCGTCGTGGTCAGTGAAAGGGAACGATATCGGGAAAAGCTTTCGAATCTGCAGAGCCGACAGGGATAAGCAATTATCTTGCGACAGCCTCCGCGAACGTTCGTATGAACGGAGGAAAGAGAGAGAGAGAGAGAGCGAGAAAGAACCGTCGTACGAGAACTGTCACTTTAATGGGCTTCCGGTTCTTGAAGATATCGGACCTCTCTCCTGCATCGCCATTGTTTTCGATAAAAGGAAAAACGGAATAAAGGAATAACTTGCTGGAGTGACCGCTATATTACCTCTGCACGCGAAAGAGTAAGAGAGAGAAATTGGGACGATTCCACGAATGAGAATTTTCCAATATTTTTCTTCTTCCAAAAATTTCCCCGTTCGCACGAGTCCTGATTCTCACATGTGGATGCTGCGGGCACGTTGCGAAGGAAAAGGCGAGGCACGACGATTTTCCCCGTGAACGCCATTATTATATTTTACACGCACGCACGCACACACAAACTGCCCCCGACTTTGCGATAGGTAGAAACGAGAGGAAAGCAGCAACCTCTATACGCACGTACAATGCATTTCTCCCATTATGGAATATTACGCCTGATTTTTGAGAGCGGCGAGAAACATGGCGCCGGCTGCTGGACTTTCCTCCGACCAGCGATCCGCTACGTTCTCTCCTCCCAGGCACCGACTGTGGACACGCGCACTCTTCTTCTACTCGAGCAAGAAACCATGAGGAAAATCGCCGTGTTCTCTTTCAATAAAATCACCACTTCCGGTTTTCCGGCTGCAGACAGCTCCCGACAATGCCACTGAGGCGCCGGGCAGGGACAGAAAGAAGAAGAGAGAGAAAAAGGCGCGCACGGACGTCAATGCGGATAACAACTAAGCATAAGAATGATTATGGTGGCATCCATGGGGATACGGTACGGAGGGATTGTGAGAGAAGTTGTAGCTGTGCGTAGTAGCGCCTAGGGGGACCGGCGATTACGGAGGTGCTGCACATGCTGCTCGGTTGGCAGGTAGCGGACCTAGTGTGCACGTGCACCACCGAGTAGGCGGCAGGGATGGGGGGGAGAGGTCATTCGTAATGACAAGCAACGGTAAAGCACACGCGGGGAAAGAGGGAGAAAGGGAGGGAGGGAGGGAGAGAGAGAGAGAGAACCCCTCTCTCCGTTTAAGGATGTCAATTGCCGCGCTCTGAACGAGAGAGACTCTCCGACCAACTTGGAAATCCTCCGTCTTCGGAGGATCTGGCCCGGGCCCCAAGCCTCGAGTCTCGAGCCTCGAGCTCCGGAACTCTGAACGCGTGATGATTCCTTTTCCGCGGCATTGATTTATTTGAGAAATGCTCAGGCGCCGCTTATAAGTAGGTCTCTTGGTGATCGTCCTCGTGGAAATCGGGTCCCACCGCTAACAATGCCAGGAACTCGCTTTTCAAGGCCTTTCTACATCCAGTATTTTCCATACTTCCAATCGAGCGACTTGAATTGGCAAAGACCTCCAATTTTCCTACCGTCCTACCATTATTCTATCTATTTATCTATAGATCATGCCAGTACTACCACCATCGCACCACCATAGCTCTCGCGACGCAGGGCTCTAGGAAAATTTCACCGTGCTACCTCTGTCCTCCTTCATTCCTCCCTCCCTCTCATCGACCGACTTGTTTCCCGAAGTAATTGGGAAAGAAACTGATTTTCGAGAGGAAAGCGAATCGGACTTCTGGCAAAAGCTGAAATATTCTTGTGTACCCAGTTCTATTAGCGCAAGTATGTGTGCGTTTATGCGCGAAACTGGGTCAGTCTCTCTTGTTCTTTGGAGAACACGAGTTGCCGAAGAGGAACACGAAGTGGGGGAGGGAAGGCCCATTATAATATTGTTTATGTTATTATCGTTATTATTGTTCCTGCTAATTATCGCGTGGTAAAAATAGAAGAAAAGTGTGAGGCAGGAGGGAGGGAGGGTGAGGGTCAGCAATACTAGTTCGGCTAGCCACCACGAAATTACCTCGGTCTGGAATAATTAACGGTAATGACGCCGCGACGGTACAAGCGTAACGACGCCAATTAAGTTCGAAACGATCCTCGCGTACACTCGCCACTCCTCACCCCTGCGGAACTCGATCATCTTCCTCCTCCACTCTCAACGGAGTCCGGGAAGCGGCTAGCAACTGTGAAATTTGCACGTTTCAACGATTCCATCTGTTCCTCCCCTTCTCCCCTGGGTCACGCCTTGATCCGTGTCAACGAACTTAATTAGCCGGATCGGGCAAATTAATTAATCACGGCGGTTCAATGATTTTGCGCTAATTACCTTCACGCCGAGTTCACCGCGTAGTAATGTACTTGTCCGCCATTAATCAGCGTTAGATACGCGGTAATTGTTATCCAGAAGGCCATAAATTTTCTGTAACCGTAGGAGAGAAAGTCAAATGCTCGGGGTGTAGGCTAACAGGAAAACAACTTATTAAGCCACGAGAGTAGGGTGGAGGAGCAAGGAGAGCGATAGGCTATCGACAAGTGCACCGACTGCATTTTTCCTGGCACTCGCGGTTCGCGAACCCTTTACTTCCGGTATACGGTTGATCCGTGCGCACCGTTCACCATCAGCTCTCCGTTGGTCAATGTCACCCACCCACGTTAATCGTCCGCGAAAACTTTCCTCGCGAAATTCGAAGGTACCCCCGAGATTCTCGCAACGCACGACTGCCACTGAACACTCGGAGATAGGTCTTCGGATTTTTAGACGAGCACAGGGCTCTCGGGGAAGAAGACGACGACGGGAATTAGCGGTACCATTGATCAGAGTTCGAGTGGCAAAAACCACCCACGATTTCACCGCGCGTATTAATTTCATTAAAGCGATCCTTGTAGTATTACGGTAGGAAGAGAGGGAGGAGCAGGAGTAAGAAGAAGAAGAAGAAGAAGAAGAAAAAATTGAAAAAATAGGAGAAGGGGAGGCTTTCTCCTTTATGCTCCCGGCTCGTTAAAAGAATTCGCGACGTGGAAAGATGCCGCACTGAAATTTATCATGCATGGGAGCCAAGGTCGATTCTTGCTGCCACGAGGCACGTGACTCGTCGAAGAAAGCGACGCGGAGTAGCCGATTCGCTCGCGCGACCAGCCTCATCATTCGCGAGGAGGTTTCATCGCGGAACTCCGCAGATTCACCGGAAGAAGGAAATTTTTATTGTTCAGCATCGAAAGGGTCACCGACTGTAATTGCCGAGTAATATCCTCGCGATCGTGAAACACGCGAAATCGATACCTTCAGCACCACTTGGGCCAAATGTTAATTGCGATCGCGTCGTCATCAGAGAATTTTCAATTTTCATTGATCCACCTGCGTTCGATCCCTTCCACTCCCCTATCTCTCCCGGTTTCATTAACCGATCCTCAGGCGTTTCATTATTACGATCTTCGTTTTAACGAGATCTCCCACTCCCAGTGGTGCTGATCAACGCTACCGCCGATCATCCAATCACAGCAGGAAGTTACGACCGCGCAATCTTCCATAGGAAATTCACGTAGCGATCGCGCACGCGACAATTAATCTACTCGATTATTTACGTGTCCCAGAAACGCCGGGACCGGGAACCTTTGCCCGACGAAAGGGACGTTGGAAGAGGAGGAAGAGATGCAAGAAATCGTGTAGCAATGCTGCGGTGGAGGGTGGCGGGGAGTCGCGTGGATCGCGGGGATCGTGATCTCCGGAGATCCCCACAAAGCGGAATCAGAGTCGGGGAAACACGCGTTCGCCGTCACGTACTTGCGTGTAATTGTGCGCCAATGTCATCGTAACACGCGATCGTTTTCTAGCCGTTTCCACGGCACAGCACCCCCTCTCCCCTAACGAGGAGTAACGAGTAACGAGTCAAAAGACGAAGAACCCGTGAAAAAGAGGCAGAGAGAGACGCGGAATGCGCTTCGCGATGTCCATCCATCGCTAATTGACCCACGTGGGTCATTACCGATCTCACCCCCCCCCCCCTCCCCCCAACACCCCCGCATTAGAAGAAACGCGCAGAGACCGGGGGTTTTCAGGCGTGATTTTCACTTTCCAACGATCTCCGGCGGCGTGATTGGAGAGACGGCGAGCAACCGCCAGTGGAAAGTGGAGTTTTTCTGGGGAACGGGAAGAAAGTCTCCGCAAGTGACTCGTGGGTGGAAAAGAATGTTGCGTGCGTCGGTAAATGGGAGCAGCCAGCGGCAGCCGATCATTAATATCGGCCGCAGAATACCTCGTTAAGTCCCAACCGCGATTAATGGGCTCACCACACCACTACACCACTACCACCATTTCCATCGCCATCGCGCCAGTACCACCAGAGTACCAACGATTCCACTGGAGAACTTATCGCTTCCGCTTTAGCGGCCATTTTTTTATATCGGTCCTCTCCCCCGTCTTCGGGAGCAGCGAACGATTCGGTTGCTGGCACTGCTGCAATTACTCGGGATCGTTAAACACCGTAAAAGCCAAAGGAGACGGCTCAATTATACTTTTTCAAGTCGAACTTGTGGCCGAGCCAGTCGATAATCGCCCATGAAAAATATCAGCTTCATCGAGAAACCCCTTACCTTCTCTCTGATCCTGAGCCCTTCTCCTTCTCTCGCGGACAGAGTCGATACCAAATAAATACGCGCGTAAAAATAATTTAAGAGCTGACAGGACTCTCTGTGGTTTATCGCGCGACCCACTCAACCCCGCGTTTCTCTTCAACCCTTTTAATTATTGCCCGGTCAAGAATATCATCGAACCGACAATGGAGCTCCTCAAAACTTTGCCCCATGAAATGGAGAAATTTTCCCTTCACGGGGGAAAGAGATCGACGACGTCGTATCTTCGTGGAAAATCGGGAAACTCGCGTTACCCCATGGTGTCAGGCTGAACGCGAGATAGTCGCCATCGCTGATATCAGTGATATCCCAGGAGAGACCGGCCATTGGTAGTCCCACTGGTAGTCCAATTACCGTTAGGTCAGAGAAACAGCAGCTGCAGCTGCATTTCTGCAGCTGCAACCGAGCGAATGATTTATCGCAAACCATGCACCATGGGGGAATTTATTGGAGCAGCGCCATTCTTTATTCCGCCCGGGCGTTTTGCATGTCATTAGCCCGCTCTTCTCCTCAGAGATAAAGAGAAGCCAATTAGAAGATCCATCGGCCATTATGATATGGAAAAAGCCGGGCAGCTCGCGTTGCGCAAATTGCAGTTTTACATTTACCGCTGCGTCCCGATGCGCGTGCCCATCGACCTTAACGGTTCCTGCTCCGCCCCGGGAGCCCTAATTGATTCCTCCATCATCCACCGCGCGCGCGTCATTGATAATTACCGAGCGTCCACCGTTTCTTAATTACCGCCCACTTAAACCATACACCCCCGCCGCAATGGCGTGATACATACGCGCACAGCTTTTGACGCTCCTTGCGTTTCTTCGTAAAGGGATTTCAAAGGCGATTCGTCCTCGAATATACTATACTCGGATATCAATTTTTCCGAGAAACCACTGGTCGATCATTTTATTACAAAGAATTAGCGACCCCTAAAACGAATAAAGTTTTTTAAAAACCGTAAGTGAATCTTGTGTATTTTGAACTAAGAGCAGAATGAGAGAGGAGAGGTGACACCCTGAAGATTTTGTTCCGGTCTTCCAGCGAAGGAAAGTCGCCGTACCGGTAAGTTGAATTTTCATTAAATGAACGAAGATTACAATTTAATTTGCGATTTCTCTGGCGCTTCTGCAATTTTTTCCCTCTTATTCTTCGTCCCAAAGAAATTGTCCACCTACGAGGGAAATCCTTTTCCTCTTTTTGTTATCCGTTGGAAAAAGAAACGAGCAGATCTCGCGTGCGGGGATCAAGACATACTCTGTGTTTCTAATTAAAATCAAAGTAATCGAATTACATTAGCACTGACGATTATTATACCGACCGGCTAGTTTTTCCAGTTTTCACCGCTGAGTCATTGGCCTATAGCACGCGTAAGCGATCCAGCACTACTGCTAGTGGCAATTGATCCTCGGAAGACCGGTACATAAATTCTTAGGGCAATTAACTCATCTTTGATATTTATCTCTCTCCAGAAAACCATGTTAACAACCCTATAATTCCTCGAGTCAGTAAAGTCTTTTGCATTTCCGGCGCAGTTTTTCCAATCCAACGTTAACGTTTTCCTAGTGAAACGTTGTCGATACTATTGAGGAATTTGCACTCCCGTGCCTTTACAAATTTTCAGAGTGTACGCCTCGGTGTGTTGTACGTTTGTACGTGCTCGTTGGTACAACGGTCGCTCAGTAAGCACAGGTAAACTCTGGCATTCGCCTAAAGTAGACGCGGCTTTATTGGCTTGTCGAGTTCACGGTGATTATTATGTACTAGTCGCGCACGGCATACCTCGCGTAGCGTCGTGTGGCGTGGCATGGCGAGTCGTGTCGTATAGCGTGTCGTATCGTGGTAAAAAGATGGCTCTCCGCGCTTTACGGCCTGAGCAGGGAACGCGACTTTTCCCCAGCTAGCGAGAATCCCTCGTTGTTTCTTACACTTGTACCCGGTTACCGTTCCGTTTTAATGTTTATGCAAATACGCGCTTGAGTACCGTCCGTAGGGATTACTCAGCGTTTACTCCCCCTGCCCCTGCTGCTGCTGCTGGTGGTGGAAGCGTAAGAAACCCCGACGTAACGCTTAAACGGCACACAAGAGAGTTTCTTGCCTTCCACGTCATCTCGTGGCTGCAATCGACCTCTCCCCGATTCCGACTCTGACTCCGATGACTCGGTTGTTTCACGCTCACGAAAAATCATCAGAAGTTGAGTAACTTGCTGCCGATATCTCACTCTCCCTACTTCTTGACCTCTTTCTTCCATGGAATAAATTAACTGGGGATTGTTTCGAGAGAACGTTTAATTTTCCGAGAGTTACGGATAGAAGAGGAGAGGGTAGGTGGTTCATTGATTTCGCGGAGAACCCAGGAGGTAGCTGTTTCCTTGTTGAATGAGAAGGGTGGCATCGACGAGGATTCATCGTACTGTGAGAATCGCGAAACGTCGTCGGCTCCGATCATCAGGCGACTCGGGGATAGGAAAGCACCGTAGGAAGAAGGTGCCAGAGGAGATTTTCACGTTAATACCGATACTTCACGCCTGTCGAGCGCGATTAAACGTCGTCCTCCACGGGAAATTCCTCGTGAGATTTCTAGCGGTAGACGATGCAAACGATTGGAGGACGTACGCGCGATGAACCCCGCTGCAACCTCCGAACACAAGCGGCCATCGGTCAACGAAAGCAACTCCTTCGGGTGGCAGCTAGCGGGACCCCCAGGACTCTCCTGAGAAAAGGAAAAGTTGTGGTGAAACCGTCCGCGCGCGCTCCGCTATAAAGCACTGCGTCGCGATTTCTCGTTAGGAAACTTCCAGTGGCCGTTTTGCCCCTGTCATCCAAGAAAAACACCTTGATTTCATGTAGAAACGGGATACTTTTCCAGACAGGCACTTTTACGTCTGCCCCTAATCGCGAGAGTGTTCTTTTCCTCCCCCTCCCACTACACGCTGAAAAATGGGGAAAATGTATGGGCGAATGATTTTCATCCGTGTACTGATTTTTTTTTTTTCTTTTATTTTTCAAGCGAGTGACGATTCTCCTTTTCTACTATCGCATAACCGAATGATTTTACCGTGAAAATATCCGAATGTTTTTCCCTCTCTCCTGTTTAATGCACCCTCGACAAAAGCACCGAACATTGCTTCAGAGTACAAAGTAAAGTAAAGTAAAAACAAAAGTCTCGTGAAAATTTCTATGAAAAATTGGTGAAAATTCCCTCTTGTTGTTTTCGTACGGTATAGTTCCTATTAGTAAACTCGTGGTGATTAAGTCAGATCTTTCCGGGACACTATGATAAAAGAGATTTTGCTGACGCTGAGAGCCACGTGAAAAAGTAATTGCTCAACTTGCACAATGGCTAGAGGAGAAAAGTAGCGGTGAAACTGTCCACTTCCGTTCCGGGCCGTCAGCAGCCAGCGATTTCTCGTCAGCGGAGGTTGAAGTCGCGACAAGGCGCCGCAACACGCCTGCCTCCCCCATAAGCCAGCGAGGGAAAATCTCTGTAGGCGTATCGCTTGTCATAGGCGAAAACACATCGATTCTGATAATTCGAGGTGGAAGTTGATGAACGCGCTCCGGAGATAAGCGACGAGTTTATCCTCCGGCGTCCCATGCCCGATGAAAACTCATGCAAAACGTACAACGTCCGCGCATAATGGGAAAGTTCGTTTTCTATGGCAGCAACCACTGCTGCTGCTGCTGCTGCTGCTGCTGCTGCTGGAAAAGCTGGTGAACCGCGCGCCAACCATTATCTCCGCTTAATCTCCGTTTAATCTTGATGTATTCATCGTTCACTCGCCGTACTTGAATAAATCTATCAAATTAGTCAATTAGCCGATCACCCAGACCTTCTATTATCGCTTAAACCCCCCGTATATTCTTTTGTTTCTCTTAGCTATAATCTCCCACATGAATTCTTTCCGCAAAAAACCTATTTTATTTTTTTCTTTTCCTTTTACGATAGATAACGTTAAGGATATCCCATAAGTCAGTAAAACGTTTTATCGCACCGATAGCCAAATGATTGCGTGGATCGTGTTACGTTCGTTAGCAAATACTTCCCTTCTTTTTGCAGTCTTGACGTTTTTCTTTCTTTCCTCCAGCCAATAATTTTCGGAATGTTCCGTAGATTGTAGCAAATTTTTGCAAATCAGGCAAATCAAATGAATTGTTATCTTATGTTTTTCAGTAGAATTTATTTTGCGAAAAATTCAGCAGCATCCATTTTATTATCACATTACAACCATAATAGATTATACGATACATTACAATAGAAGATCGATCGTTGCTCAAACTTCCCTTAAACTAAATTCATGCGTCGTTTATTAACCATCCAAGAAAATAAGACCCTCGTCTATAGAAATAAAAGAAGTTTCAAGGACGAGTTTAATTAGATGATTCGCCGCGAATAGAGGGACCTATCAGCAGCAGGGAGGAAAAGAGGAAGGATGGATTCCAGATATGACCCGAGGGAGGAACGGAGCGAGTCTCGAAAGGGGAGGAACCTCGAACGTTCCAGGAAGTTGCGGATGTCTGAAGGTAGAGGGAAAGGAGGGGAAATACACGTGGATGTTAAACGTAGCAGCAGCTGGAGGGCTCGGGTGTGGCTGTGGTCATCGTTGGTTGATGGCCGTGAGAAATTAAACTAAGGGGGCGGGCAGTGAAGTGAAGAAGAAAGTGGGGAGAGAGGAGCTGATTTTGGCTAATCCTCCTTCTCCTTGAACCGTCTTTGAATTTCCGGTCAAGGTATTAGGTTTTACTGGCGCAGATTCGTATTGTTTCTCGATAGATCGTATCCAGAAATATTTTTTCACCCTCTCCCGTTGCAAGCTTCTCCCAGCACCGTTGCTGACTCTTCTTTGAGTTCTCGTAATCGCGGAAGGCACCGGACTCAAAGTTCCCAACGCAAAGTCTCCGGCCGGAAGTGGTGTAAACCTGCAGTGGGAAAGGGCGATAAGGCCCATCGTGAATGCGCGCGCACAAGTTGTTCAAAGCTGCAACGGACGACAAAGCCCGTGCAACCGCGTAGATCTTTATCCATGGGATGTTGCTACCAGCGATTAAACGTTAAACGCTGGATTTCCATGTGAGTATTCCGCGGTCGCCGCTTCCTTAGAAACTGGAGATAGCGTCTGCAGGAGCGAGAGGCGCGAGTCGTAAGTGGCGGCGGGGTCATTCGTAACCGGGTGCTTGGGAAAGTGGCCGTAGGATCCAGGAAGTGGCCGATCTGATAGGATTCCCCGAAGAAATCCATCGATCGACCCGTCGGGGATCCCGTCCATCCGGGAATGCTAATGATTTTGTTAGATTTTCACGCGCGCCGCAATAAAAATACACCTGGGTCCCGATAGGATCTTCTGGAATTCCCTGAGAAGCGAAGCTGCCTGGGTCAACCTGGTGCGCCGGCGTCTAGGCCATAACTCGCAGCCCACGGCGATTATTACTCCCCCGCCTTTTATCGATCCGTTGGATCCCGCGAATCTTTCGCTCGTTGGAAACCTCTGGAGACTGCTGCTGAGAATTATTCAAGCATAGAGAAGCGGAGAGAGGGCGAGGAAGGGAGAACGGGAGGGTCTCCAGTCCAGTTCCTGGAATATCAGGGGGGAAAGAGTGCGAACCGGGAAGACACTCGCGGACGGAACGCACTCGGGATTTCTCGCAGGATCTGGTTAGAGGGTTCGGGTGTGGTCGATGCTAGGATAATGCTGTTGCTGCTGCTGCTGGTGGTGGTAGGAAGCGTCGGCGAAGACGTTGCGAAAGAAAAAAAAAAAAATAGGCCCTTCCTCCTTGGTGAGATCAATGCCCAAGGGTAACCAGCGTTTGCCTACCACTACAACTACCACTACCACTAACACTAACAACTATCACAAGGAGATGTTGTCGCTGTTTCCTTTCCCTTCCTATTCACCCTTTCCCTTCGATAGACACCACTTACCGCGTCTTCCTCTCTGTCACCCGGAGCTGCAACGTCGCACTCGTTCTCGTCCTCTCGACAACCCTGAGGCGCTCAACTCGAACGGGTTCCTGCAATTACAAAGTGAGACGATATTTAGCGGTGTGTTAGTAAGGAGCATTCATTATAATTCACACACGCGCGCGCGCGCGAGCGGTAGACCTCCGAATATTAATCAAAGTCCCAAAGCTCCGAAACACCCGAAGCCATCGAGGATCGCAGTTGGTATTGGGCTGGTGTTACTCGTCATCGATTGATCGATAAACTACCGAGTTATTCGACTTGAGAGGAATCATCGGTACTCTCTCGGGGGAGAGAGACCCAGGGTCATTGGACCGATCAAAAAAAGAAATGGGAACTCCCCGAGATAAAGTAATCGGCGCGAATGGCTTAGGGAGGAGGGGGCAAAAAGTCAACCGGTCACTAGATCGCGGATCAACAGACACCCCCGCAAAAAAGCATCTGGAAAAAGGGAATGAAAACGTGGCGGACGCTTCTCGCGCTTGAAACAGCTCATAATGGCATGGACAGGGAGGCAGGGGTAGAAGAGGGGGAGAGCTCGTTACACAGTTTCTTTGGGCGTTTGCGCTAAGTGTCTCGGTGATGGTACATAATTGAATGGCGCGTCTATTCAGGGGCAAAGATCGGATCATCAACGGGGCCAGGACTAGACCGGGAACGCTTTTTGCTGGGGCGTCGCTTACGCTACTTTACTAGCCGATCCGAGAGACCGCCACCGGGAATTACCGTTGAAGTGATACTTAGGGCCCGTACCTATTGGAATTTATACGGAGATCCGGGCTAGTTTTTAGACGCTAGTTTGCTTTGTGAAACGGACAGCTTGGACGGGAACCGATCGTTTATACGCTAATTGGCGCCGATTTCCCGCGTAAATAGCTTTACGATCTAATATAGCACCTCGGCTAATTTATCTCGTGCTAAAGGCGCTTAATACGCCTCTTACTCTCCGCGCGCGTACATGTAAATAACGATTTCGCTCTGCTACGGTCCCGCGAGCGATCGAGGTACCTGGCTCGGCTCCGCTAGAGATCGGTATGGAGGAGGAGAAGTCTTGGAAACCAACCGATGTTGAGGTGGTGGTGGTGGTGGCGGTAGTGAGACTTTGAGCACCACAGTGGCGATCCTTAGGAGAATCCAAGTCGAAGGGAAGAGGGAACGGCGGGGTCACTCTCCATTCGATCGAGGGCCGATCGGCGATTACGCGCAGACGATCGAGATGCGCCGAGAGGGCCCGGTTGCTTCGCGCAGCGATAATTCCATTTGGATCTTGATTTAAGGCCTCGCGATCCGCGACGGGCCTTGATTACAGACCCCGGCCGCTGCAGAACCGAGACGAAACGCGATAACGAACCGATCTCGATGGATATCCACGCGAATATACGCAATCTCTCGCAAGGAGCTGCACGCGTTTCCGGTACCAGGCCGCTTCGTTTATTCGGTGTTCCCTGCTCATTTTTCTCGAGGATGTCCCTTCCGACTTCTCACGGGAACAAGTCCCAAAATCGCCCGATCGTTTCCCTGAACGGTCAGAGGTTAAGCGCGATAACGAACCGATTACTTAACGCGCGAGGAAATCGATGCATGTGTGCAACGGAATTCCGTTGGTCTTCGTTAATACTTTCGTGTCGCTTTTGCGCAAGGCGAGCATTTGCCAATAGTTTGCGCGCGCGCGCGCGTGTTAGTGCGTGGACAATTGCGACACCGCGCACGTAACTCCGAAGGTAAATTGGTAATGGCGATGGTGCGTTGCGTGCGTTCGATCTCTCCGACAGATACCGATCGGAATAGTGCGAAACTTTACGCCTCGTCCGATCTCTGAGCGATCGAGCGATTTCGAGAAACCGGAAGTGTCGAAAGGACTTTTGCGGAATCGTTCGTCAAGCTGAAACGAGCGCGCGTCTACCTAAATGGATAACGATCGGCAGGCATAAATCGGCTTCAACTGGAAAAGACCCAAGAATTTTCCGTCGTTAATTTCACATGTAAATTCCGTATCACCGATTAAAAGCACAGGCAGTGCGAGAGGAGACCGACGGAAGAAAGTTCGCCGCTTCTTGGGTTTCAGCACAGACTTCAGGAACAACGTTCTCGTCGCCATATACGATCTCACGGGAGGGTGGGAGAGTCAAGGAAAAGAAGTCAAGGAAGGGAGAGAGAGAGAGAGAGATAGAGGGGTCGGGTGAAAGAGAGTTCTCCGTGTAGCAATGTTTGAAGAAGAGGGGCATGGGGAGGGAAAGAGAAGACTCATCAGCCGTCAGGCCTCAGAGCCGACTTTGTCCGACATTGGCTGCATTGTTCTCCGCAATGTCGCGGCAGGGTCAGAGATTGGCTGCGTGCGCAAGCCTCAGTACCTTTTCTCGGCACTTTCTATCCGGTCTCTTAGCGGACACGCGACCGACGGACCACCGACCACCGGTCGTCGCGTCTCGCCAGAAAAATACGCGCTGAACCGTCGGGGTTCCTATTTTTCCCCTCGGCGAGACGGCCCTTCCGGTTCCCAGTCCCACAACCACCCCATGGCCAACTCGAATGACCTTGAACGGATCACGGCAACACGGGACGATGCCCTTCGACTAACGGGATCACTGGGACCAGTGACAGCAGCGTGCACTTTTCCACCACCTCCTGCCCCAACTACCGAAGCTGAACTTTGACCCGTCTCGGGTTTCCCTGGTTCATCGCCAACTCGTTTACCTTCGGTTTGTCGTGAACCCTTTTTTTCTCGCCATTGCCCCATAAAGCATTCTTATCGCGGTCTCCATTAATATTCCGCGCAGACTTGGATTGTCCCTGACAGAGCAGTGGTAGTAGTAGTAATAGTGATACGGTTTGTTTGCCAAGCACGGTTCCAACGACCACGGGAGGAAGATACGGGAGAGTCGGAGAGGTCCGCATTGCGACTTGGATCAAGACGCTCGCGCGTATCTCACGTACGATCGTCGATTTACCTCCCCCTTTTATTCTTCTCCTTCCATCGTGTGGCCTGACCGCGAGTGAATTTGTAATTTTGCAATTACAACAGCCGGCCTCAGAAATAATTAGCCGACGATCGGATCGTTTGCACGTGTTTATTTCTTTGAGATACGCGAACCCGCGTGACCCCGCAATTGCGCAAGTCTAATAATTAAGTACGTCTGGATAAACGAGTGACGAATGTGGATGGACACACGCAAAACTAAAAAAAAAAGAGAGAGAGAAAAAACAAAACTAGTAGAGTTTCGCGAGAAGGAAGTGACCCCGCGCGATACGGACCAAGAAAATTATACTACGATAATGTCCCCTTTACCACCATTTACATAGACACTAAGAAGAAACAGTGGCTGGTAATTAATCGACCCCCGGTATTGCGAGTACCTGGCCCCGAAAACGGACAGGTTGCGTTGCGCCGGTCGTTATGCAAAGCACCGGGTGACCATAAAAGGCTTTACCGATCTTTTCAATGAACAGATTTCTCGGTGGCGATCTTCCTCTTCGGGAAATTACAGCGAGAGCGCTCCTCGCCAAACTAATGATAGCCCCAGACACTCGGAAAAGCATTTTACAGCCCCGTCTAGGGATAACATAATTATACAGATTACTCGCTGGGATTACCCACTTTATTAGCCGTACTCCGTGCCGGATGAATAATCGCTTGGACGTAATTGCGGAATAAAAGTGTTACTCTCGGACCACAGAGTTCTCTTCCAGAACGGAGGGCGACCGGGACCTGTCGCTAGTGGACCAGCAGCAGAATCGACGATCCCTCTTCTTCGCGTCCGTGAAATTACTCCCACACTCTTTCAAATAAAAGAAAATTTATTCTGTCAGATCGAACCTCGAGACCTCGGCATCTTCAGCGTCTGCGAAACTCTTGGCCACTGGGCCTGACACCTGTGCCCATGGCTACTTTCACATTTGCGGTAACTCGTGATAATAAAGTTTTGCGCGGCAGTCACCGTTGCTTTCAATTAGCATCAAGTTTCCTCCAGAGATCATGGGATTCCACCGGTGGACACCCCGGAAATGTTGAGGCAAGGGCGAGACAGAGGGGCGTACAGCTGTACAACCAACCAGTTCTCCTTGAAGGTGCTCTCGGAACCTTCGAGATTCAAGGTTTTACCCTAAGGTCGATCATCTCCGGATCTTCTGTTATACGAGAACGCGTTGTCGCCCTTATCCTAATTTAACTCATTGTGACTTAGGAGGACTCGACGTTGGCGGGCTCTCACTGAAGGAAATACCCGCAGCATTTGCACAAGCCTGTTTTCAGTAGTAAAACCGCGCATTTTCCCTCCGCTAAGACTCGATCTGGAATATCCAACTTGACCTCCTTCCGTAACAATTTGTTCCTGAAAAATTTGACTTAATAGAGCCAAGGGACAGTGATTCGCATTCAAATTACTCAGAATTCCCGTGAATCTTATGGAACTCGATCGAACGCAGCGAAGAATCCTGCGAAACTTGTTAAAATCGTTCGTACGTAGAATCTGGAATAAGACTCTTGGAAGCAGACGGGGGAAGAACGAGAGCAATCGCCGTAGCTCTCTCCCCTAAATCGATGAGAAGGAAACGACGATTTCCTCTCACATCCCTCCCCTATGCCTCTGGCCGAGAAAGGGCCCGCTATAATCCGCGAGAATCCACATGGGCGTTTTAATAACCGAGTTGTAAGCCGCGCACGCCGAACATTTCGCACACACACATGAGATACTCTCTCTCTCTCTCTCTCCCTCCCTCTTATTCATTCACTCGCATTCCCCCCTTGGCGAGAAAAAGGCAATCGCGATATCTCGCATGGAAATCCAAGGGGCCCGTGGCCCTCGATACCGCTCGGAGGTTCGATGGATCGGCAAATCGCCAGATCATACGGTTTCACAGCGAGAGACGTCGCTGCTGATTGATTCGATCTCGTGAATCTTGGGGATTCGACTCCATGTAGGAACAGCCGACCCAATTAGGTGCACGCTGGTTGCAATAATAATTACCGGGGCCCGCCCAGTCTCTCTCCTCGTTATCGTTCACCGAAAGCGCGTCGATCGATCGGCCGATCGAGATCGAAGGTAAGGGGTACCCTCCCGTTCTTGAAGTCGATCGAAAGTAATAACGTGGCTCCCTCACCCTCTCTTTCGTTCTTCTGCATCTCATCGGAAGAAACGCTCGGACGATCCCAGATAAGTCGCTAACTCCTCTCTCCCTCTTCTTCTTCTTCTTCTTCTTCTTCTTCTGCTTCTTCTTTTGGTACCTACCTACCACCTACCCTCTCTTTCACCCTCGGGTAACGAGTTATAAAATGTAATTTGCATACGACCGAGATTCGAGCGTTGGGACCTTACTCACCCACCCCTTCTCTTCTCTTCTCTCTTTGATTTCGTATCTCCCACCAATCCCTCTCTTAACCCTCGGGATTCTGGCCTTCTTTGCGTTTTTTCCCGATCATATTGGTTTCTACGTCAGGCCTGGAAATTTTCTTTTTGGTCCATGCTTGACAAAGATCGCGCAGAGAGAAAATGCGTCCGAGATTGAATTAACACGGAAATGTCATTAACTATGCAGTTTTATCGAACTCGGTGACTGCGGCCCCACCGAGGGAAACTACGCGGGAATCATCACACGCGCTCTTTTCTTTTCACGATCCGGAGTTTCCAGTTTCACGTTGTGTCGCATACCACGTTGATCGATGATCAGCTGCCCTGTCGAGCATCAGTTAATTATCGCGGGAATACTTATCTATTAACTTCTAATCCTTGGATAATGATTTTATCTTCATTCCTCGAGCGCCCGGACTACGCGGGATTAATTAAATCGATTGATCATTATAATTTAAGCGTGCGCGCGATATCTGCCTCTGCCACCGCCACCGCTTGTTGCCAACCGTTCAATAAATCGTCGATCCCGTCGAACGAGAAAAGAGACACCTTCTCTCCTCGCTGGACCCTGGCTACTATAACTTTTCCGAGAAACTCGCAGGATTCCTGCGCAATCTGAGCCGATTGCGAGCGCGATAGATAACCACGCCGAAGATAACGTTACTGATACAATCAAATGATAATAATAAGAATAATAATATTAATTATCATAATGATGACGAGGATGATACAGGTGATAAGAATCAGAAAGGTCGAACAGGAAACGAAGGAAGATAATTGGCGAATAGACGCGTCGATGAGATTAGGGTAGGGAGGGAAACGTGACGATAAGAAAAAGGCGGAGAAGGAAAGCACCGCAGATTTTCCCGGAAGTCGCGAACAAAGTCCCCGAAGACCAAAGTCTCTCGAGTGTGGAGTCGATCGTCGGCTGCTGCAGGCAGCTCTAAGTAATGCGGGGTCATGACCCTGGCTTTAATCGGCGATTTATCGCAAAGACCGCGAGAGGATAAGAGCTTCTTCTTCTTCTTCTTCTGCTTCTTCTTTTTCTAATTCCTCCGCTACTCTCCCCCACGATTCTCTTTCCCGCGACCTCCACGAGCATGGAGAGGACCACGCGTGATCAGTAGGGAATTAATTTTGTCCTCCGAGTGTCGTGACGTCCTCCGAAGCTTCCGGTATTCCACGGCAGAACCGGCTCCAACCCCTCTCTCTCCCTCCTTTTCTAGCTGATTCTCGCATCCCGTTTTCCTTCTAACGCGGAAATGAATTTGGTCGAGAGGGCAACCGATCCTGCTGCTTGTACCGTTTAATGCCCATTAAATCCCTCGGCCGCGAATGGAAATGCCAAAGTCCCGCTGAACTTTGATTCCCCGATGAAAGCCAATTGCTTTTCAATAACTTCAGGTCTCTGGATAGATCGAGGTGGGGGAGAGGGGAGATCTTTCTTACTCTCGCAGGATGAGAAGCGTTCTCCTAAATTAAAGTAGAGTGAATACATTAGAGCGGATGGGAATCGACTGAACCGAGTCGAAGACCGGATTGAAGTGGGACAGTTGTCAAATTTACGAAACTAGCAACGCGGATGTCTTTCAGAAATGCTCAGGCTGCTTTGATGATCGCTTCCGTAGTTGTTAGGACCAAACGCTCCTGAAAGTTTCGCTCGTTGCCGCACTTCCGCTTGCGCATCGATCGAGTTTGCGATTGGCCAATCGCTTTCGCATTTCCAGTGAAATCAGGCGCGGGACCCTCTCGGCGTGCCCTATCGCGGAAAGCGCGTCGGTCCCACGGTGATGGCGTCTACCGGTGACCCGGTTCTACCTCGCGCTTCTTTATTCTCTCTCACCGACTCGTATCGCAAACTTTGTTCAATTTAGCCGGCAAAATCCTGGCAAGAAGAGTCTCGAGTGTCTCTCTCTGGTCGTTAAAAAATCTTTTCAATCCTAGCGGATTCCACTTTTAAAATGTACCGCGCAAGAGTTTAGTTCACTGCAATGAGATAAGAAGAAGGCAGAGCAGAGAAAACGAGTAAAGAAATACATTCCTCGTCGTCATATGAAATTTCGCAAAAAGGAGGAAACGCTTTAGCCACGCGCACATGCACGCGCGCGCGAGCATAAACTTTCTTAGAGAATCGCGCAAGGTTATTTTAGAGCGAAGTCTAGTCCAGGCAGAAGTAAATTTCGCGACTTTACGAGAATCCCGCTCGGGGACTGTGAAACAACGCGGAAACGAAAATCACATGGCACATCCACCCACCCACCCACCCACCCACCGTCAACCAGTCAGTTGAGTCGAGCAACCCAGCAGGGGCAGCGCACGCGTCTCGAGGAAAAAGTCAGAACGACGCAAAGGCGATGAACTTGTTCTAGCTGGAAGTTGTTCCCGGCGATGATGATGATGATGATGCTGGTGCCAGAGGTGGTGGTGGTGGTGGTGGTGGTTGCGCTTTCTCATAATTACGTCCCGCGGCGAGGTAGACCTGGCGAGGTCGCCAGTTTCCAGCGACGAAGGATCGACGGCACCTCGCGCGATTCTTTTATGGACTTCTCGCCATTCTTCTCGTTGGATTATTTATTGCCGCCTGATCGCGCCCCGTAATGAGATCGCAGCGGCGTTCCGAATGACTTTTGAATATGCAATTACATACACTGCAACGGGGGCTCCGGCCATCGTGACCTTCGGCGACTCGCGCCAATCACGGATTCTTTTTGCTACCGCGTCTATTAACTGCCGCTCGCTCGCCGCTTGCGCAATTCCCCCGGCAACGGTGATTTCACCGGAAAAAAGTACAGTCCGCGTTTTATGGATAATAACTCGTCAAGGTGGAAGGTCGAGTCTCACGCGAGTCTCTCCGTGCGATCGCGCGCCATTTTTCACTCGATCGCCGATTGTCCAGGGGATCGCCAAGCAGAACCTCCGTGAATCAGCGAGAATCGCAGTCGCTACGAACCAGAAACATTTTCCACAACTGTACCATCATCGCGAAACTTACAGTCGGTGTTATTTTCATTATCGCCGCGCGCGACTCTCTTCAGATTCGCGAGCCAAGCGATACCGTTGCTGCCTGAGGAACTCTCGATCCCACAGGCGCTCGACGAAATTCGAAAGTTTCCTCCAATCCTCCAATGTGGCCGGAGAAGAAGGTTGCCTGTGGTTGCTTGACGTTAATCAAGATAACGTTGTTGGATAACGTCCGATATCCTTTCCCGGCCAATGGGAATGCGAATTTTTACAGATTCCTTCCGACGATAACGCATTGGAAATTATTCGGTGGTGGTTATGCCGAGGCATCGATGGCATTTCATTCGATCGCGAAAAACTTGGCGGCGAAAGGTCAGTGATATCCTCCTCCACTGCAGCGCAATAAAATGGACCAACCAGCAAACCTGTTCTCAAAGTCGCGATTTTTCGACTTTAGCTTTTTCCACCCCTCCGACGACCCTGAGAGACCCCTTTCCTGCTGGAGAACCACAGGAGGAGGACGGTTTTCGCTGCACCTTATTCCGCGAGCAAACGAAATTTAAGCTGGCCGTGATAACGGCGCGAGAACGAGTCTCTCTGGGAAAGAATCGCCCTTAGGCCAGAAGATCCGTGTATGAAAATAACGGCACAGCCAACAGCACACACGGACGGAAGTCTCTCTTAATCACGCTTACATGCACATGCGCGCGGCAAACGTTACCCCATAGAATGTACCGCGGGCGTTCGAAAATAAATTCCGTCTCGCGTTAACGTTAACATAAACATTAAGCAATAAACATCCAGTATTTAATTAGGGAGTCGCGGTGTATCCGTTTATCGCAATTGCGATTCATTACAAGTTGTAATATTCGTTGTTTCTCATGACCCAGGTCACCAGAGATGGTACCTGCGCGCTTCCTCCTAATGATAGGCAAGTTTATCTCGGTCGTGCTCCAAACTCTTTTTCACGAGAACAAAAGTCATCTCTTGACTTTTCTTCCCGTACTTTCATTCGGATTTCCAAATTCTCTCTGATTTAGAGACTTAGCGCAGGGCTCTCGAGTAGAGTGCGCGATCCTCGGTGTCTCTGATAAGTCGTGATAGATACTCGTGTGACCTGTGATCCCAAACTATTTTGAACGACTTCCTCTCGTCGTTGCGTAACCGGAAGACGATCAGATTTCGACGGTTCCTCACCAATTTTAGTCTTACCGCATAGACTTTACATTTTATCAATGGCCGCGCGATGTAGCTGCATTTACGCGACGAGCTATATCGCGGCTTATCTCCCGGGGATAACGCGAATGCTCGCAGTGGCGACTCGTGAAGGAATTTGCATTCTATTAGCGCGAGCAAAACTCCATCTCCTCCACCTCTCCAATTGGATTCGTCATCCGTGGCGACTGCGAGGAGCACGAAGAAAATGACGCTGCGAAAAGAGCGGTCCACGCGTTGATTCTCTCTCCTTCCATTCCTCTTTTTCGCGTAATTTTCAGTCTTTTCTTCTTTCGCCATGTCGTCATCGGAACGCACGAATGAATTAGTTAACGGCAGCCATTACCGATAACCTACTATCGGTCCGTTCGTCGAGAAAACCCTCGCCCTCCAAACCCCTGCCACAATCGAACGTTTACTTCTTTTTGGCCCTCTTTCTTTCTTTATCTTATCGGTTGGCGTTTTCCATTGGCGGCGTATTGCGCGCTAAAAATAGTACTTACACCCACCCTTCGTATCCGCAAGTAACCCAATTCCGATAGCTTCTTTGTTCCGGCGAACGGCAAGTACCGGCATCCATCCAAGGTATTGGATTATGGCCAGATATGAAATATCAGTCATCTAAGCCTTTTCGCGCACCGAAGTACCTTCGGGGCTTGTCAGCGGCAGCTCCTTCGAGGTTGCCACCGGGCATACTGCCAAATTCAAAGAGTCGGGAGGATCGACCACGCTTCGCTCACACTCAACGAAGTTGACCCCTTAAACGGACGCGAAGCTTTAGAAGGATCGGCTAGACGCGGATGAGGGTTGGACAAGAATTTCGGGGGTGTCGTGTCCTCTCCATTCCCCTCCCTCGTCAGTTCCGAGCGAAAAACCGCTGAAATTCGAGATGACGCTGACAACGGCACGTGTGTCCGAGACTCGGACGAGAGTAACGGCACGAAACTCCACTGGATATGCATTGCGCGCCTGTGCGTGTGTCTGTGCGTCGTGTCGCATCGCGTCGCGTCGTGTGAGAACGGACCTTCTGGTATCGGCGAACGCACATCTCGGGGTCCCGGCTGACCGTTAGGGGGCTTCAAGGATATCTCGTGTCACCCGCAAGCGACTCTTCCTTTAAAACCACCGATCTTCTCTCACCAAGATTCGTCGCGGGAGGAAAATTTTGGATTTATCGATCGCGACACCGATCTGCCCAAGGGGATTACGCGTGCCCCTCTGGCCGTTTTCTATGGAGAGCCCCGTGTGTGCGGATGATGTTAGGTGCACGCGTGTTTGAATCCACTCGAAGCGAACAGCTTGCAGCGCAGTAAGCAAACATCGCTCATCGTTTGCTCAGCTGGAAGATTTAGCTATGCAGCGCGGAACAATGAAGGTCGATAACCCATCCTCTCCCTCCCGCTAGCTCGGATTCTACTACTGTGTCTACGAGGAAGAAAGTGGTGCTGTTGGTGATATTCTCGATCTCGAAATCGCCCGAAGAAACACCACCGTGCATCAACCTGAGTGGAACAATTCGGAAACTTTAGGTCCCATTAGTTTCCGCTATATCGTGGAAAACGGAAATTAGACATCTACTCCCTCTCCTATTGCGCGACAAGCGCAAGTCGAGAAATAGTTAGTCATGGTGGTTATAGAGTAATGGTCGAACAACAACTTCTGCCATACAAACCGTGGAGACACTCCACGGGAAACGGGAAAAACACACGCCTCGATAGCTTCATTCATATTTATGGGAGACAATAATGATCTCTTCGCGGCGTCTTCCTTGGAGACTCGGTGGGCCACTCCTGGCGCAGCGGAAGTCGTTGAAAAACATTCCGTATCTTCCGGAGAGAATTCATTTGCCGATTAAATAACTGTTGCAGTAATTATTAACTGCCGAATGGCGATGAGTAGAAATTCCGCAACAGAGAGCTGAGGGAAATTTGGCAAAGGTCCGCGTACCCCGTGGGACTTTCTTTCTATTTTTTAAGGTTTGACCTCGACCAATCCTTCTGGGTAAACCGCAATGGAGAAAATCTTATCTCTTCGCTCGCGAGTCCAATACTGTGTCGTAATAAAACTCTCTCGTGGTCTAAAACAAGCACTCTGGAAGTAGATCCCATCAGTAGGAAATCTTTAGCAATCATTCCTTATTAGTACTTTGACCTTTTCTCTTTCCCTGGCCAGTACCAAATTTATTCGTCAAAGAATGTACATCCCAAAGCAGAGGCTCCATGGATCCCCAGAGATAGTAGGCTAGGAGACAGACCTCATAAAGCCGTAGTAGTTCCTCTTTATTTGAGCCTTCCTCTCCTACTTTGCATCTCTATGCCTGTGCAAATAATAGAATCGGAGGAACGGGGGCCGAAGGGAGCTTTTCCTTTTCCTTTTCAAGCACCATCATCAGCGTGTTGCGTTCGTTTCTAAACGTCATGAACCTCCGAGTAGTAACAGCGGTAGCAACGGCAGTAGCGATATAATATAGTAGCGGTACTACTACAATTGTACCACCACTACGATCGTCAATCGTAATCGCCCCATCGTCGATAGTTTGACGCTACCAGACATTTATCTCCGTAAGAAGAACACGAATTTCATTGAGGAAAGCACGATGAACCTTCGAGGAGAGCGGGTACGGTTTTCTCAAATCCGGGCGCCACGTGTACGCGCGCGAGAAGATAAAAAGGTGAACCTTAACCTCCGGATGGCCCGGGCATTTTTGCTGGCGTCGAGGAACGCGCGGCGATAGAGGGAAGGGGCGAGAGAGGGCACGTTTGCTTTATCCGAAATGTCATCTGGGGCCAGACAAACTCTCCCGGGGTTAAACTTGTGCGGAAACGAATCCGCGCAATTACGTCGCGGGGCAAGTCCGTTAATCTCCAGCTTCCGGGGGCATAAGCGAGAGTGACCCTCCACTTCCCTCTCCTCCACCTTTGGTGGATCAGGCACACGTTGCCAGAAAGCGGAGCGTTGCCTGGCACGTGTGCCAGGAACTCGCAGTTATGGATTCTGCACGAAGAAGACACGAAATTTGAGAACCCTCGAAACTTTTGCCAAGTCCGCGCCACCCTCGATCTCTCGCTCGTTGTCATTGTCCCGGGGACGAGACGAGCGATTCCAAAACGTGTTCAAGGAAATTCGCTAAGACCCGTTGGTGGTCTTCCTGCTCAGCTCTGTGTTTTATCGCGAGAACCGAACAACCCTTCTACCCCACCCTTTTTTCGTTGCCAACTTGAAGTTGAAGAGAGCCCTCGATATTCGCTGCGTCTTCGAGATTCCGATACCGCCAAGAACGCGAATTCTATTTCAGAAGAAGAGGAAGAAGGACACCGAGTGAAGAGGATGACCGAGCTCATTGCGACCCGGATGTCTTCGGAACTGTTACGTTTTCTTTTTTACATCGAACCCCCCCAATTTCCAATCTTTCGGTTTCTCGTTCGTTAATCGCGCTCCAATACCCGGGAAGTTTCCCCGGGTAAATTAATTCGAGTCTAGCGGACACGAGGTACAGCGAAAACGTCACTCTTTCGTCGTGGAACTTGGGAGGGGAAGGGAAGGGAAGGGAAGGGAAGGGAACTCACTCTTGCTTTCCATCGCGCAAACCGGATTTCGAAACTGGGTCTGGATGGAGTCTAGCGGCGCATCGTCGAGTCTACGGACGGGGAACGGAACGGGGATAATGTAATTGCACACCGCACGGGATCCCGTGTTAATGACAACGTGCCACGGCATTTAGGTGTTGCTGGAGAGATGGCAACGGTGATACTGGCGGGGATTGGGGAACTTTGGCAACAGTGAATCACACGAGAATTTCCATCATCCACTGCGAGAGCCACGGAGATTTTTCTTAGAGAAAGAGAGTGGCTGTGAGTGAAGGACTTACGGGATTTCCCTTGGTAAAGTCTCCCAGTCCCGTAAAGAAGATTGTTTTTTTTTTCGGTTTCTTCGTCTTTTACCTTGCATGCTTGGAAAATGGGGACGATCGAACTCTCCGCTGGCAAGGTGACTCGCGGTCGCTCCAGATCCAGCCAATCGCGAATAATTAGCGGTTTCTCGCGGATTCCATCTTCTCTGGAAATTTTTATCGAATGAGCTCGCGCCACAGAGATTCGAATAATCGAGTGGAAAGGAAAAAGGGTTAAAGAGAGAGAGAGAGAGGAGGGAAAGAAAGACGGAATCGTTTGATAGATTCTCAAGCCACTAAAGCGAAGATCCCACGTTAATAATGACAAGTCGCGAAGGTTTTGGACGCAAACGCGCGAAAAAATACGATGACGGGTTTTAGAGATAGAGGAATAGGGGGACGGAGGAGGGAGGGGGAGAGATTTCTCGAATGTGACAACGAGCGGTTTGATGAATTTTTCCAAATCCATTCGCGCAAGAGACAGCGCAAGAACCAAACGTGTTCCCCATACCCATTGAGAGAAGATCGCTCTTGACAGCTCCGCTTTACAGGAAGTAATAAAGGGGAAGGGTATAAATTTCGTGGAATTGCCTGTAAATTTCTTTAGCGCAAGAGCCCCCGCTGTTCTCTTACCCTCTCTCCATTATTATTCGCTAGTTCCTCTCTTCGCACTCGTTAGCACTTGCACTTTTCGTCTGGAAGTGGGAGAGAGGGAGAAAAGGGGAGAAGATTCCCGGTTATCCCGATAGCTTCGCTGGAACACGCGTCTCAGTCCGGAAAAAGAGGCGAAAGGCGACTGTGACCCCTTTTCCATGACTCTCGCGCTACCGGTGGAAACGTAACGGGGCCAGTGAGTACCTCCCCCTATTTCGTCGCCTCGGGCCCATCGGAAACCGCCCCCCGCGTATCTAGAATACCCATAAATCCAAAAGGACCACGTGACCGGGACGTATCGACTGGAACTGGAACTCTCGTAAATCGAATCGCTTATCGGGGGAAATATGAAGTTTATGGGAGACACCTATGTGGTCGCTATGGTTTTCCGCGAGTTGACCGAACGCGCGAGGAAGATCCGGGGTGAGAGGCGGATAGGACGACGAGCACGCTCTTCCCCGGACGGCGAGCGCAACTCCGCGATAAGCTTATTGGGCCCAGGGAGCTTTCACCGGTCCCCTATATTAACTAGCTTTTCAGGGCTTCCCAGGTCCGGCGGGAATCGGCAGGGGAAACTGCGTAATTATACGGGACGCCCCATAAATCTTGAAGCGAGTACGCGCTCTCGATAAAAAATAGAATAGACGTAAATCAAGGAAAATTGCGCGTAAATATCCAGCACGTAGGAGCGTCGCGTGTTCGGACCAACGAGATTCTCTCGTTGTTACTGTTGCCGTTGTTGCTGCCTCTACACTTGGTTCCCTAGAAAGTCTCCGGAGAATGGGGGGGTGAAAAGGAGAACGGAGCACAGAGCACGATGGGGACAAGGAGTGGAAGAAGTTTGTTCGCCATGGAAAAGTCGAAAGACACAAAAGTATCAGCCTCGGGGGGCCCCTGGTGTTTTTCCTACAAAAACACGATCCTGGAAGCCCTGGTGTGGTGTGGTGGAAGGTGATTACGTCGGAGGAGATTACGGTGGACGCCGTGAGAAAATGTTTGATGTATAGCGAGCCATGAAATTTATGCAAATCCCGCGGACGTAGACAAAGTTGCGCGTTTCTCCGGTTCTGAAGGGGGTAAAAGGATAAAGCCGTTCGCGATAAAGCTCCGAGCAACGATTTCGAGGATCTCGACTTTAGTT
The DNA here is from genome assembly GCA_037305995.1 of Sclerodermus sp. 'alternatusi'. Taxonomy (NCBI): domain Eukaryota; kingdom Metazoa; phylum Arthropoda; class Insecta; order Hymenoptera; family Bethylidae; genus Sclerodermus; species Sclerodermus sp. 'alternatusi'. The sequence continues at coordinate 356,291 of CM074558.1, read as the reverse complement.
TCCTTGTAATGCGTCGTCGCCCCTTTCAGCCCCACCCCCGTCCTGAGAACAGATCGCTCCTTCGCTCTCTCTCTCTCCTTCCCTCTTTCTCTCCCTTCAGGTGACGGCGACCCTACGCCTCTCGCTACTTCCAAGTAAACGCCGGTTTTCCGGCTCTAATGTCCGTGCAATTTCAGCAAACACTGCGAGACACGATTGTCCTGAACTTCCATTATCGAGAAATATTATAAAGCCAAGCACCTAGTGCCAAAAGCGATATTCTCCTGTTGTACGTTGGGAGAGGCAGGAAATTACGATGAAACCTATCATGACTGTAATATATTGCGCTATTTGTACCTGGTCCGTTTCCTATAATCTATTTAACGCGTGCGTGCGTTCCCTGGCGGAAAACCGAGACTACGAACTTTTCCTACACCTCCATCTCCGTCTCCCTCTAGACTTTGGACTAGATTTCCTGGAAAAAATAGGCACGCGGAGAAATCGTGGCTCGCCTTCCTTAAGAGATCCTACGATCGCGTTCGAAGGGACAATAGGCTTTTTCGTCAAAAGGGATTTTCTCGTCAAAGGACGTATCCTCGAAGAGATCGCAGGAAAGCAGAAAGATAGTGGAGCGGGGACGGATCTTCTGATTTGAACCGTGGCAAGATCGGCAGGTGTGCAATCGCGAAAACCACCTCGTTCCACTCAAGTCCCCGATTCCGCAATAGAAATTTCGCAGCAGTTTCCCCGACTTTAAACGAGTCGCTCGCGGGTGAGCGTATGTGTGTCTTTAAATTTTAATGAAATACGTGATCCATCTCGCTCATCAGAGAAGTTTCTTGCGACGCGTGCTGCCCGTGGATCCTTTTAATTGAAACTTTCAAACTAAGGAATCACGTTCCGCGCTCCGATCTTCATTTTCCAGCCATGCTCGATTCCCATTCGTTCAATATGGACCGATACTTTTATTCTCATCTCCCTTTTCTCCACAAAATATCTCCGACGGCATCCCAGCCAGCGCTGCTCCCCCCTTTCCTATCCTGAATTTTTAACGTGGCCCAACTAAAAATCACGGCCTTCGTTTCGTTCTACATCACTCGCAAGGAACGGATATGCGCGACAGTGTGCGTGTACACGTGCGTGAATGGACCAGGGGTATAGTGTAACGCAACGTAACTTATCCGACGCAACGTAACACAAAACACGCCGCTACTATTTCACCTACACACGGGGTCCCGATAAAATTTCAGCCGCGCATTCAAGCCGCTAGGACAATTCGTTTAAATATCTCTGGCAGGGGGGGAGGAGGGAGAATCCACATCGCGAGTTCCAAATTGCGAAAACTGTACGTTGACCTGAATTTCGGCCGAAAACTCTTAGCGACGCCTTGCTGGTAATTATCGAGTAGTCGGGGAGAGAAAGAGAAGAGCAGCAGAGGAGGCAACTACCGGGAGACCGGTCTCTCGTTAATTGGGACAATGCGAAGGAGTTTCCCTTCTGCCAATCGCGGACGAGTATCATTAATAAGGTGAATCGAGAACGAATCCACGGGTGTCCTTACTTTTCCAGCCAACGGCCTTCCGCCGTGGTAATTACGTCTAATCGCTTTAGAAAATTCGCAACTCGATTACTCGTCTTTCTCCCTCTTATTTGTCTCTCAATCTCTGGTTCGTGACAGTGGGATCAAGAGAGAGAGAGAGAGAGAGAGAGAGAGAAAAACTACTTCCCTCCTACACCTCGAGGGTGGAATTGGGGCTGGGACTGAAACTGAGGCACTTCGCGCAAAAACCTCGCGTACCCCTTCATCTTTCTCTACGTTCGGTTTTCGGCTTGCCTCGGAGGCTGTCATTTTCCTTTCGTTGACCGCTACTTCCGGTGTACGCGCACAAGACGGCGGGAAGACAAGAAAAAGGACGGACAGTTCGGATTGAACATCCGCCTGCTCTTCCACTCGCTAGTAGAAACTCGTCGGAGATGAACGAAAGGATCTCGTTCGTGCCATGCCAATCACAGCCACCCGGAGAGTTGAATGAGCAAGAGGAGAGTTCTTCTTCCTCTTTGGTGGCGTTCTGGTTTCTTCGCCGCGGCTTCCTTCGCCGTACTTGGCCAATAATGTCTCCTACCGGTTGTCCGCCGTCGGCCTTCTGCTCCCTGCCCCTGCGTCTCCCGTTTCTCGTTTCTCGTCTCTCGTCTCTCGTCTCTCGTCTCTCGTCTCTCGTCTCTCGTCTCTCGTCTCTCGTCTCTCGGCAATCTTGTTTTTCTCGCAGAACCGAGCGTAGGAGAAATTACGACGCGCGTTTATTTGAAAAGCCGCCGATGACGATGGGCATCTCGAGGAGGTGGGTGGAGGTGGAGAAGGCAGAGGAGAGGAAGATCCTTTGCCCATTAGCCTCGTTCTATCGCCGAAGAGAATTCTCTCTCTCTCTTTCTCTCTACCTTTATCTTCTTCTCCTTCTTCTTCTTCTTCTTCTTCTTCCTCTTACGGCAGCACTCAAAATCAAACTACTTAACAAGATCCATCCTACGCTTAATCAAGCAATGCATCTTCCATTTCTTTCGAGGCTTCCGCGATTATTTCCACTAATTAGTCCATTAACGGAGATATCGCGTACTAACAGCTTAATTGGAGGGAAGAACGGAAAGACTAGGCAAACACCTAGATGAATGCTACGGAATTCCGCTGGGAGAAACGGGAAGAAATATTTAGAGTGCGTTCCGAATATCGGTCACCGTTTTTCTCGCGTTTTATCATCGAGTTCAAGCGGCCTGTTAAGTCATCAAAAGAAAATGGCCGATTCAGCAGGTGGAGGAAGCGCGAAACTCGCTTAATGAGAACCCCACCACCACCAGTCAACTCAACTCTACTGAGAACCGCATGAATTTTTTCCTTATTCAACGCTGAGATACAGGGAGGGCCATTACCCTTGCAGCCTTTCCTTTCTAAAAGTGATATCTTCTCCTTCGCTACCACCACCAATCTCTACTAGTTGTTTTTCCTTTTTCTTCTTCCTCTTCCTCTTCCTCTTACCCTTCTCATCCCCCTAGAAAAGTCGTCAGCGCAAATGAACTTGTACCAATTTCACTTAGTTTCCACGTGAAGAGAAAAAAGGAGGAAGTGTTCATAACTCTCGCATCCGACAAGATTTATTGCGCGAGTGACCTGTGCGCGTAATTACGCAAAGATCGAAACGCCAATAAAATTACAGATTGAAAACATAGCGCAAGTTGCAACGGCTAGTGGAGAACTTGAACGAAGGCTCAATCAGAGGAACTTTGCACTTGTCTCTCGTTTAAGAGACAAAAATTGCACTACGCGTCGCATAAAAGAAAATGAGAAATCTCTATTTATCTCTCTCTCTCTCTCTCTACACCTTCGCTTTAATTATCGACGTTACACGCAAACCGCCCCTAGCTTGCAAGGACTTTCGCAAAATCCTCGAAGCTTCCTAATTTCTTTCCTCCAATATTCGGAAACTCAGAGTACGGGAATCTACCGCTTGGAAATGGTAATTCAACGTTATTCCTCGATGTCGAGGTCGAAGGCGGAGGAGGAGGACGACAACGACGACGACGACGACGACGACGAAGAAGAAGAAGAAGAAGAAGAAGAGCAGAGTGCGCGGCGCGATTCATGACTCGCGTAAGAAAGGGGGCAAAAGGCAGTGACCTTTTGCTCGAACGACTTTCAGCTGGCAGCTTCAGGGGCTCCAACGCTGCGGACCAACAATGCTCGCCATGCGAGGGTACTTGGACACGCTGAAATTGCTGATTAACCGAGCAACGAGTTTTCCTACTCCGTTTCGTCTCGGCCGGAACCCCGAGCGGCTTCAGGAGTTCCGCCGTCGCCATCGTCGCCGCTAACCACGTAATCGGGAAATTTATGCGCTTTGTCCAGTCCACATGAATTATTCAAGAAAAACATTGATTTCACGCAGAGCGCTCGTATTGCATCCTGCTCCTCGCTCTCCATGAATTTATACGAATCGCCTCCATCACACTCCGGCAGAAACTCCTCTCACGAGAAAATTAGGGAAAGCCGTAACCCGCTCGCCCAGTGACGTCGGAACGACGGAAGAAATGAAACCGCTACTCTCGGTGGTACCGTCGAGGGTGTGGTGTGAAGGATTAGCCGCGAGCACCGGAAGTAGCGGGAAGTGCGCGGAACTCGGTCGGCAGGTGAGATTAGCGCTAGAGATTGACGCTCGATACGCCGATGATTGAAAAAGATCGACCTTCGTTCACATAATTTCTTACGATAGGTCTGACGTAACGACCATGCTTGAAAGGGGAGGGGATCCTGGTTCCTGTGATAGAGTCCGTAGCAATTCCGCGGCTTCGTCGGCAAGGTTGACCATGTTTTCCGCCAGACAGCCTTTTTTTATTTCACCCTCTCTCTCTCTCTCTCTCTCTCTTTCTGAAAAAGGTGAAGAAGGAGGAGGAGGAATAACGATCGCCGTTGGAAACGGCTGATTATCGCACTGTACCACGCGCCATGGAAACGTCCATTCTCAGCTCGCCTTTATTCAGCGTAAAAATTCGACATAAAATTTTTACAAACGATTTTACGATTTTTCTTCCTCAGCCTCGGGCTGAGGCTTGAAAATACCTCGCGGACTTCCTGGGAGGTTTCGGTAATTTCACTCCCTCGGGATTCCACGGGGAATCTGTTTTGGTCCATTCAAAAATAGGCATTCCCTGTCTTGAATGAGAATGGGGGATGTCTTCCGGGAGTTTCGGTAGTAATCGGACAAGAAGGTCGAGTTTTTCGAAAGTCCTCGAAAGGCTCGTGGAAGATCGCGAGCTCGCGTTAATTCGAGCCGGGATCGACCTTGAGAGACACGCGAGCTCCACTAAAACTCGAGAAAGTCCAGAGGCGCGCGCTTCGTCACTCTCTTGACTCACGTCGGAGAGGAAATCTACGCGTTTTTGCCAACACGCCGCGCAGAACACCTGATTTCAGGTCACGTGTCGAGTTGTGTGATTGGCCGTCAACGTCGTTTCCGCCGTTAATACGCCGTCAACCCTTTCCGCGACACTCGCTTATTCCTATGGAAACTTTGGCGGATCCCTTGGTTGATTCATTTTTTCAACCTCCCGAGAACCCACGTCTTTCTTACATAAATTCACTCAGCCGGGCGCGTTGCTCAAAATTTATAAGAACGCTCTCTGTTCTTGCCAAACGAATTGAACGACGGGCAGGGGAACAATGAGGAACCGAAAAAAGCGACGGGGCCAGTTCGCGCGGGATTTCAGTCGAGTTTCGCCAGCGTTTCTGGAATTTGTATTCCATTCGAGCAGTGTTCTTACCATCACCATCACCATCACCAGCGACAGTAGCTACGGGGGTTAACCTTGGCGGACTTGATTTTCACGGAGCCGAATTGAATCGCAAAGAAGAGGGAGAGATCGAGAAACGCGCGTGCCCCTTCTCTCTCTTCCTCTACATTTATCCATCCATCCGAGCCTGCTATGATAAATAAGCCCTGGCTGATTCAACGGACGTTTTAACGAGCCTCCCAACATCCAACGATCCACCTAATTTTCCGCGAGATCTGGAACTCTGCCGCGAGAGGGGGTGGGCTTCAAGGTCGCCGCGAGTCCCGCGATCCGTCGTCCGCAAGATAATGAGAAGATGAGGGATCGCCTTGGCGGCGGTAATTTGCCCTCTCAACATACAGACGCGCGCGATTGGGAAGATTGATCGTTCGGGATAAAATGGGGGATAGGGAGCAGGAAGGGTGGTGGCGCATGGGCAACGAGCATAAGCGTATGGACGAACCCGCAAGGCACGAGAATTCGCATGCAGAAGAAGAGAGAAAGGGAGAAAGAGAATCGTAGAACTGAAAACCAGTCTACGTTGCATCGCGTCGCGTCGCGTCGCGTCGCGTTCGTCGTCGCCGCGTCGTCGTCCTGAAGTCTGACCGCTCTTGACCCTAGCGGGGCGGCTGGAATTTATCGTTGAAGGACTCGCCGCTAACACGCAACGTGCCTCACGGGATCCTTCAAAGTCTCGGGTGCCGCGTGTACTTCCCCCAATTGCCCACATGGGTCCCTCTCGCGATGAAGCAGCATTCTCGTGGAAGTCGCACTCCAGGAGAAACGATAAAAACCTCCGTCCAAGAAACATTTTCGCAACTCTCGGCGCACCCGGAAAATGTGAGCGGCGATCAATCGTCGCCTTGACCCTCTACGCGCCGGATTCCCCCCACTTTCTTCTCCAGTCTACCGGGGTAACGTCCGTGACCCCTGACCCTGACTACGGAGAATCAGGAGGATCGAAACTTCGGGGGTGAAAGGAATTTGTGGTGGTGGAAGCGCGCGCGGTATAGCTATCATCGAGGGATGGAGACCCCTCGGGAACTTACTTACCCTTCGGAGCAGCCACGCCGGTATCCAAACTCTCGGTTGGTCCTGCCCTTTTTAAGGATCGCGTTAACCTGCTCGATTTCCGGGAGAGAACCACTGCACAGGGCCGCACCGCTGATAAACCTTGCCAAATTTCCGAGAGAACCACTGACGGTAGGAATGGGGGAGGGGCACTCCGAGCTGGATAGAGGAAAAGGGAGAGGGAGAGGAGGAGAGAAAGAGGCCGAGGAACGAGTTTTCACTTTTACGGAGGGCCACGCACAGGGCTCTCCTCTCCCGCGGGATAAGGTGCACGCGTTGTGCGATACGCCGGCCGGAACATACGAGCACTGACCGAACAGACTCCAGGAAACGAGTCCAAAAAAACTCGGGACCGGTTCCTCCCCCGGACCTTCCTTCGATTCCGATCCAGCCCGAAACACTCGAAACAATTAAGGACAATCTTCACTGCGAACCGCTGCCGTCCAAAACCCTTCGTCCACTGCCACCATAGGACCGCGATCCTTGGACGAGCAAAGGTTTGGAAGGTAAAGGGAGAAAGAGAGAGTGAGAGATTTTGCAAAATTTGAAACTTTACACAGGGGAAAATGATTTCACGTGGAAATGAAGGGAAGCGTTAAAGGGACAATCGTGAATTTCTGGTCACGTGGAAAGGAGAGCAGCAACGAGCGCCTCCTCTCTTTTCTCTCTTCCAGCGAACTTTTATAATGCACCCACCCCGCTCGTTCCTCTCTCTCTCTCTTGCTATTTATTCCCGCGACTTGAATATCCTCGTAACGAGTCGGTTACCGGCCACAGCTCTGGATGTTTTCTTTATTCTCGCCGAGTAATATTTCACCGTAGCAGGTCCAGGTAACAGGTTCCGCGCTCAGGAATAAGCAACGGGGGGAGGACTCTTCTCTCGGTGTTTTTCCACCAATCACAGTGGAGGAATCTTCGAAGAAAAGTTTGTCGGGCTGGTCCACCTACCCAAAAGTATTTTCTCACTCTAGAAAAGTTAATGTGAACAGAGCCGACGCAGACGTTGCCGATGGCAATGCCATTACTCTGTTCCCGGAGAATCACCAGGAGTTTCCGGTGGTACTTGCGAACGGGCGTTTCCTCGGGGAAAATTTGCTGCTCGTCGATACACTGTCTTGGGAAAACTATAGAGAAAATCTATAGGTAGAAATTGTAGATGGAAAAGGAGCAGCAAATTCGAGCATGTTGACGCGTCCGGACAAATTGATAACGACAGGTGCAACGGATGCAGCTGGCCCGGTTGCCGGCTTCGTACTGAGGGGCGCCAGGACGCCGGCGGCGCGACGATGCTATGATGAGAAACTGGCTGGCCGAGGCCAATGGCGACGGTACTGGAAACTCCGTGCGAACGTTCCAACCGCGTTTCACAGACCGGCTGCTCGGCTTTGCCTGCGCCCGTGTTTCTCTGTCTACGGCGGAGGGGATTCCCAAGGGTGGGGATCTCGATATCTCCCCACCAGCAGGACGCCGCACAGAAACTCCACTGCTATCCCGATCGGGGCACTCTCGCAACTCGATACTCCACGACGACGAGGACTGCGAGGACTGCGAGGATGACGATGACGATGACGACGATATCACTTTGCACACTTCGTGAGACCGTTCCCGATGCACGCTGGGCGGGTTCCTCGCGTTCCGGTAGGTCGCTGCCGCCACAGAACCGGACTCGGAGAACTCCTGGGCTCGATGGAAAAAATTTAATCGTTCCTGTTCCTCGATAAAAATCGAACGCTTCGCAAAAATCGTCCGGTGATACCGTAAAATCTCAGCCAGCCAGCCCAGGATCTTTCACAGCCACAGCTTCTCCTTTTTTCTCCTTTTTTCTCCCCTTTTCACCCGTGCCCCACAGAGAGAGAGATGTCTGTATTATTACTCATTTTACGCTAGGAACCGCGATCAATCTCGTTTAATTCTCATCTTTTTTCCCTTCACCCCGAACCTTTCGGATCTGTCTGACGTCAACGCAGACTGTTGTGCGTCGATGGATAGTTTAACGCAGGAACGATCCGAGGAAAATTCTGACGCGCGGGTGGTGGTGGGTCTGTGAGAAACGAAAAGCTCGTGAAAAGTAGGGGAAAGGGAGGAAAATCAATATTGGCTCGAAGACGTCGGCGGGGTCGACGCGCGACGACGATACTGGTGTGACAGCGATGGTGGTAGTGACGTTCGTTAATGCGCGATTAGCCCCGGAGATTTTCGTGGGCCTAAAGGATTCGAAGACCTCGGGGAAGGGGGGATATTCCAGCAGGTTGCGTCGGTGTCCGTGTCCGTGTCGGTGGACTTAGCCGGGGGGACCGGACAGGTTCCTCTCGTTCCGGTAGGCTGCTGGTGTCTCGAGAACCGGACTGACTACGGAGAAAGAGAGACGACTCGCTTCGCAGAAAAATGTAATAGTTCCTGTTCTCCCTGCTAAAAATCCTCGGGGCTGCTGGTTTATGCATATTCCTCAAGTGTAGCAACCTTCTTTCGTAAATCACTAGCGAGCAAGGTTCTTGCGCTCCGTGGCAAATGGAAATCGGGCAAATGGAAAGGGGGTTGGTGGGGAGGAGATCGTGCGTGGGTGAGAGAACGCAGAGACGCAGGGTCGTCTGCGTTAGATTTTGGCGCCGTGTGGCGAACGATAATCCTGCGCTGCTTCTTCGTGGTCTCCTTATTCGATGGGTGCCCCCGACGGGTTCCTTCCTCGCATTCCACCAGTTCCTCCCCTCCGACCCTCATCCAGTTCCCCAAGAAACCGCGAGGGCCGAGTCCCTTGGCGCACGCGCGGAGGATTCCACGTCCCAAAAAGAAGCGCCGGTGCCACCAAGAATGCAGTTATGCTAAAAATATCGTTCCACCCCCACCTCACCCTGGACTCTCGCGAGTCCCATCGGATTCAGCTGGCTGGCTACGCGTTTCTCGTAGAGACCGATGACGATTCAATAACGCTCGCCTTTCCACGCGCTTTTCGTTTCGAAAGAAAATGATTTATCAAGGCGAAGGGAGAGGGACAGATGACGCGGTAAACAGAATGATTTATCGCGACTGATTTACTGCACTTGTCCTGGAAGGCGCTGCTGCTCGAGGTTTCTAGAGTTACTGGATGAATTCATTTGGCGATCTCTGTCACGGAGGGGGTGGCGCGGCGACGCGCGGGGTGATGCGCTGTTTCAGGTATCGCATCGTCTTCTCGACTAGTTTCTCCGAGAGAGCTTATTTGTCCGCTGTTTACGGATATACTGTTTCATATCATAGAATTACTGCTGTGAATGCAGGGAAACGCGAGAAACGATCTCACCAATATCTTATAACGAGCGTCGAGTCATCTTCTTTCCAGCAGACCACAATTTATCCGGTAGAAATGCCGCGCGCGTATTTCTACTCCGACGTTCTTTCCCTACCTCCCTCCCTCCCTCCCTCCTTCCTTCCTTCCTTCCTTCCTTCCTTCCAACGCGTCGAACGATAATAATAAATTTCGCATATCCCAACGCGTCGATTAAAATCCCTGACGAGCGATTTACTACTCGCGAATTTTGGGAGGAAGATAAAAAGGGAGTAGGAGGGAGGAGTAACGGTAGAACCCGTGATAAGTGCGTTTACTCGAGCTGCTGAATCACGCCAGTTGATTTTTATGGAGATACGGAGGTTGTCGGAGAGAACGAGAAGGGAAAAACGAAAAAGAGAAGAGAGACAGAGAGAGAGAGAGAGAGAGAGAGAGAGAGAGTGAGAATTCGAGAAGAGAAGAAGAAACGTTTGGGCGACAGCTGTTTTATCCCCTGGTGAAGAAGAAAAGAGAACCAACCGTTCGACCGTAAGGCTATAGTAGCTGCGTCCCCCGTTAACTCCAACGCTTGTGTGGGTGGATTGTCGCGAATGCGGGGAGTGATCGTAACGGGGAACTAGGACCCTTCTCATCGTCGAGGGGTAGCGGCTGCTGATCACCGTCGAATCAAAGCTCCACTGAAATTCTCGCTCGCGACGACCCTGCTAAAACGTCTCCCCATCTGGATCATGGGGGGATGGGGTTCGCTGGAAAAAAAACTAAAGGGGCAAAATCGATAGTCGGAGACCCCATCGTTGGTTATCGATCGAGGAGGAGACCGTCCTCTGATCCTCCAGGGTAGTATCCTCGACGCGGTGGGTGTTTTCCTATCCAGAGAGAAAAATTTCTGAAAAAATAAAGATTCCTCCTTGGAATCTCTTCTCGTCCACCGTCCACTCCGGTAGTAATAATATGCATAACTTGCGAAGGTACATTCTAAAGCCACGCCACACCACCTACCTCCCTTATGTATTCGCACAACGGGTTCTTGGATTATCCGAACGAATCGCAGAGAGTTAAAGAGTTAGTTAGAGAATGGACGCGCTTATGAAAATGTGCACTGGTAGATGGTAAATTTACAGGTGTCCATTATTCATTGAATTTCCAGTGGTTGCTCAATTGCGCTCGACCGTCCAAGTTCGTCGGCCGGTCTGGAAAAGCAAGTTTCTTAAAAAGGTAGCAGAGGCGCGCGCGAGACGCGAGACGCACGCGGAGTGGAGCGGGGTGGCGACGGCGGCGCGTGAAACGTAGCAAACGGTGGACGCAACCGGGATAATTAGTTTTGCTATTTTTAGCGATCCTCTACCTACCTACCTACCTACCGATCAACCTCTACCAGCATCTACCTACCCTCGTCGTCCCGTGGCGATTTCACATCGCGATATCTAAGGACGTCGCAATTGGAGCCAATAGCGCGCCGAGTTAGTCGCCAGCGCCATTGGCCGCCACACATTTCATCCTGAGTTATGGTTATTCGCGTCCTTAGAAATTTATCGACGCTCGCCGCATGAATTAATTGCGAGGAAGTGGCGCGCAATTAACTCGGCCGATTTCGTACTTTGCCGCATTCCAGGGGGAGTGCGGCACTCTTACGCGCCACGACAACCCCTCGAGAAGCGAATGAACGGAGGCGACACTCGGTTTTCCTGCCTCGTCCTCGTCGAGAGAAAACTCTCGAAAATTTCCCATTAAAATCCGCGCTGGTCACGAGATTCGCGCGACTGAAAATTGAGCTCGCAAAGTCACTGAGAATCATAGCGGGTTACAAAGTTTCACACTCTGTAACAGAGATATCGTTTTATTAGTCGGTGCGCGCAGACGTTAATTATCCGGGATGTCCGCTCGATGTGTGTTTGTGTGCGCGCGTGCGTGCGTTCACCATTACCGCGGAACGGATTATGCTTCTCGTTGAACCTCGCGAGTCCCAACGACATACGTAGCTCGACAAGAAACTGTCGCCAACACTTTGCTACACTAAAAGGTCACTTGCATTTTCCTTTCCCCCCCCCCCCTTTGTCGATCCATCGATCGAACGATTGATCGATCAGCGGTTGACTCTCCTAGATTTTCCGGGATTGGCGAGCGGGAGATACTGGAAGATCGAGCGTAGGTGGTAGCCGAACGACGGGTACAAACGAATGGACCTGCGAGTAGACGAGCGAGTAGACGAGCAAACGAGCAAGCGAGCGAACGACGAACGAACGAACGAACGACTTTCCTTGAAATCGTCGAGACGTTTTACGTGCCGTCGCCTGACATTTACAGTGAAATCTTGAGCAGTGGCCGAGGCTGATTACCATTCGCTTCAATGATGTCTCGAGGATCTACGGTACCGCGCTCTGGAACCTGTTTCTCGCGTTCCTGCTTCACCCTTGCACGCGGACTTGCCGCGCGCACTTGCTCTCCCCGTGTTGTCGTCCCCCAGTTTCATTTCACCGCCCCGCTCCGCCCCGTCCCGCCCCATCCCGTCCCGTCCCACCCAACCCACAGGAACGCGCGTGGAAATTGGCAGGCAATCGTGACTCGCGCGATCAAAACTTGTCCCCCTCCTCCTACACGCGCGCACACACATCCTCGCATACCACCTCTCCTTTTTATCTTGCCCTACATTTATAATCGGCCGCGAAAATCCTGCGTGGAATCCACGCGAACGGTTCGCGCGACGTTTTATCCGATGTCACGGCTGTCTCGAGCGGTTAAATTGAAATTTAAGCCACTCGCCTGTTAAATAAACTCGTTTGGCGCTAACTGGCGCGGGGAGAGACTACGCGGGTAACGAGATGTTTGGAATTGCCGCGCGCGGAGGGTCAAGGAGGGAGGGGAAAGAGAGAGGAGACAAGAGTGGAAAGAGATGGGAAGGAAAGGAAGGATAGGGAAAGAAAAGAAGGAAGAAAAAGGGTTCGATACTCGAGCGTTTTCCAGAGTGGTCGCACTAGCAAAAAGTCGAAGAGAAGCAGAAGAAACTTGTCTGGTACTCGCGCGTACACGGATTCCCCGAGGAAGATGGCGCGCGAACGTTTCCTCGCGAACTTTCAATCGTCTTTTTTTTAGCATCTTGCTCGTTGCGCGATTTCCTCTACGATGATTTATTATCCGAAAGCATTTTCGCAGTTCCCTTGATCGTTGATTAATACGTCAAGTTCGACAAGCGTATTCGTATTAGCCGCGCGCTCAAATAGGTACAGATTACCGCTTGTTCCGCTGAACCGGAAGTAACTCCGGCAACAGGAAATACCAGGTGGTCTCGAGAGATTTCCGAAGATTTCTCGATGCGCTTCGATAGGACGGGAAGGGGGGGGGAGAGCGACAGAGAAAGGAGGGTGGAGGACTCGCTCGCTCCCATCCGATATCCCATAAAGGGAAACGCAAACTCCTGCTGATTTTCATGGGAATTTGAAGGAATTTTTGACTTTTGCTCGATCACAACCGACTCACACTCCTCGCGTTAACTAAGGATCTTTCTTCCCATACATCAACCGCTACCATCGTTATTACTAGGCGCTGCGGTACGCGCTAGGTAGGTGGAAATGCTCGGGCGAGTAGAGAGGATAAAGACCTTTTGCACGGGGAATCATCCGCTCGCGCGATATTTACGAAAGTCGACGGAGAGGCCTTGACCGGCCGCTTTGTTAACCAGCAAGCTGCAAGTGTCAAAGGTCACTCCTCTTACGGAAGTAAGCGGGAACTTTTGCGACCTTTTCCACGCAAACCGCGCCGATTCACGAGGCTGACGAGTTTAGCAACGCTGCCTTCCCATTGGCCGGCGTGGCCAGCGATAACACCCGTTTACCCGCTCCACGACGAGATATCATCGAGGACATCGGATTGTCGCGACACACCGGTCCCGGGACGATGCGTGTTCCTGGCGTTTCGGGCCCGTCGCGACGCTATCGCGTTAACACGACGATATTTCCCCATGACCAAGCTCCCGGGACTCGCACGTGCCACGTGATTTTTACTTTTACACGTCTCAGCTGCGGCCCATTTACGAAAGCAGCTGAATCAATATGCTCGCTCCAGAAACGCGAACTCCCGAGCCATCCTCGAGGAAAAACACCTCACCTGGTGTTTTCCGGACGCTCGGGAAAATCCCTTCGCCACCGTCGTCGCGCCTATCAACTATCGTCTAGTGACAAATATTTACGCTGCATCCAATTACTCCAGTTTCACTGCAGACCTCTCTATCCCTCTCCCTCGCTTAACAAACTCGCACGCACGCACACATTTTCTCCCCTAGAGCACAGATATCGCGTAAAAGGGGTGGAAAGGCTTGACCGAAATTTGGACCTCCACAGGTTCAATTTTTATAATTTCCCATTTTGTTTTTCTCTTGTGTTTTCGCATCTCCTCGAGGATTCTTCCCGAAGATATTTTGCTTCTTTTTCTCTGTTTCTCTTTTGTTCTTCTTGTTTCCCGCCCCGCCTTCCCGCGCGCCCAATCCTCTCGTTCTCTCCCAGCACCGTCGACCGGGGCTTTTCTCCGGTATTTTTTCGCAATTTTCAAGCGAGATTCCAAAATGAGCGGAACGCGCTCCGCTACGCTCATTGGCCGAGCTGGAAGTCGTGCTGGACGCCGAGCTTTATAGGGACACGACAAGTTCGTAACGAGGTTGTTGCACAGTTGCCTTATTTACCTGACGATTCTCTCGAAACGGTGAGACTCGCCAGGAAATTTGCATAAGTGCCGCGGCAAGAATGGAGCGCTCATGCACGTACGTGCCCCGTGCCAGGAACATCCGCGAGATCCGCGACGATCTTAATCTCAAAGTTAAAACGCGCCGTCGTTTCCCTCCCCGGGGAAAATCCCTCCTACCCTTCCACGGAACTCGGAGAAAAAACATCAGGAAATCAGTAGCCGTTCCTGCAAGAAATTTTACCCATATACTTCCGGGTCTTCCTCTTTCTTCGACGGCCACCGAGATACGTACGCGTTTTTTTTTTTTTTTCTCTCTCCTCTTGTCGCCGTTCGCGTTAAGACGAGGAACGAGAGAGAAATTACGCTGGCCTGCCGGGGTTAGTGTCACGACCAATAATCGGGATGACGAATCTGCGCAATATGTAAAAGGAACAGAGTTCACGCTCCCCTGTCTCTTGGGTGTACTTTCCTCGGAAAAGACTAATTAGTCTCGAGTAAATTAACTTCTTCACCTCTACTATCCACAGACCCCTCTTACATTTGTTGCTACATGAAAGTCCCCAGGTTTCCATTGGATAGCCATTGGTCCCTTGCGTTAATGCTACTCCTGCGGAGGGTGAAGAGGAGGTGGTGGAAGAAACTTCTCCGTGGAGAAAAATCAAATTTGCCACTTCGTTGACGTCAATATCACCCCCACCACCACCACCATAATCGCTCATACCTGCAGCTTTCTACGTAATTTGCCGCTACTCTGCTAATTACGACAGAATCCGCTATATCTTTGCTCCGATAGATTTCAATTCTACGTTGATTTATTCCGAAGGTCAACTGGAGGAACAGACCGCTTGAATGAAACTTACTCGGCGAGAGTTTCTGGCGCGATATGGTGTAGGGTAGCGAGGAGACGCGATAATGATCGCGGAACTCGCGGAAGAACTTTGGAAAATGATGAAAAATCATGTCATTGATGAGAATTTTCGCGATTCGGAAGGAAGGCGAGGGTTTTTTGCAAGTTTCTCCTTCCCCTTATTAATTAATCCTGGAGTAGTCGCACTCGAGCTCTCCCAGGGTTATCCGCGAGATAGCGTCTAATCGGAAAAAGCTGGTCGGGGCTTATGCAGTTTTGATAAATGAAGCTAATGCGTCTTATGATATATGCGCTCGTTACGCCGAATGCAGTTTGCAAGGCGTGTCGTTGCACATATAGCTCCTCGTTGTCTTTATAGGCCAGTCACCTTGGGAAGGCAGTCCAGATCTGGATAAACTGATAGTCCCAAGAACGACATGCATTATATCGCGTTGGAGTCCGCCTTGAGAAATCGTCGAAACGTTCTCACAGAGAGTAGCTGGTATCTTTAGTCGAAGCCGGGACCGGGACTCGAGGCGGGTGATGAGTGACGGGGGGAAGATGCCAGGAAACGGCGGCTTATTAGCATAGGACGAGCGCTGCTCGGCCATGTTTCTGGAAAATAACAGTGAAACCAATCTCGCGCGTTTGCAGGCCGTATGCTTTCACCGATTTTTCTTCCCTCGCAAAAAATCCACGAGTCGCGGAAGTCGAGGACATCGCGGTGGCCGGAAACCACGAAGACAACAAACATACCCCCTCGACAGCAACGGTCCAGGGTTGCTCCAAAAAGAGACTTGTTGCTTTCCATTGCTCTCGTTTTGTTTAATCCGTCGTTCACCATTCCTCGGCAATTCTATGCTAGCGAGTTTCCGACCAGAACCTGATTTATCATCCACTCGAGTGGAAGGTTGTTCTTCTTAATTAGGTGGGATTTCTTTCAAGAATAATTACAACTGTTTTCTTGTAAAAAGGTGATAGCGACGAGGAGAAGAAGCAGAAAATTTCCGCCCGATTACCATTGGCATGTGCCGATGAAATTGCAATTATTGACGATAAGTCGCGATTTGAACAACGCGAGATTATTTGTAACGGTGGAGAGAGAGAGAGAGAGAGCAAGCAACAGGTTGTTCCTCGGACACTGTCGTTGACGGATGTACGCACGCACTTCTCTATGAGAGAAGTGCAAAAGGAGGGGAACTTGGAAGCGCATACGGTAAATGGCACCGAGAGTCTTCTCCTCCCGTTACGCGTCCGTTTCTTCATACGCCATCGTCACACAGGGTACCGCGAACCTTGAACCTAGTTCCAGGCTTCCGGTAAAAATGTTGGAAATTACCACCGGAAGAGAAGGCAGAGAGTCTCTGGTCTCTTTGATGTGAGGACGACGGAACGACGGTTCCCACTGAGACGCGTTTAGACGGCAAGGTTTAGTACAAAAAGAAGGAGGAGTGGAGCCGCGCACGTGAAAAATCGACGGAAAATCGTCGTCGCACGTTTTTGTCCGACAGAACCATTTTCATTTTCATTTTCATTTTCGTCCTAGAATTGTGCTTCTCCAGTGATCCATGGAGAATCCATGGGGCCCTGCCGACTCGGGTGGACCCGATAATTCCCACTCCCCGCGCTCGCTTACGTAAAACGAACCACTATTGTTCCGCGTAGAAGCACTCGGTGAAAAGTTGCGGTAAAGGTCTCTGGTAAAAATTGGTTAAAACGCATGCGTCGCTGCGTAAACCGCAATAATTCTCCTCCGGCGTTGGGTCTCTGCTTAACCATCTAACAGCTTAACTTGGGGGAGGGTGGGAGAACTTTTCCACGCGGAACGACTTAATAATACGTAAGAGACAATCCCACTTATGTAAAGGGGAAAAACATTCCACTGGCGAGAGGCGATTTTCAGGCGTTCTCAGTGCAGGGCCACCGAAGGGGAAAAATGGAAAAATTCGCAAAGTTTTACGCACCGGTGCGTTCGGCCAAGTCGCTGGATCAATAGAGACGTCAGGATTTTTCCAGAGGCCGATTGGACGGAAAGCTTTTCTAGCAATTCCCCTAGCAAGAGCTCTTGCTCTTGCTCTTGCTCTTGCTCCTGCTCTTGCTCCTGCTCTTGCTCCTGCTCCTGCTCCTGCTCCTGCTCTTGCTCCTTCCTCCTTCCTTCCTTGCCTTGTCGCCCCCTCGTCGCAGTCCTTCAGCCGGCGGCTGATAATAATGAGAATGAGCAAAACTCGATGCTTATCTTGGTCTTGTTTCCTACGTAACTCTGAACAAGCCTCCCTCCCCCCCTCTCTCTCTCCCTCTCTCTTACTTTACGTCGCCTAAGTTAACTTTCTCTCACCCCCGACTAGCTGGGAGCATGCTCCGTTGGTTTTCGGCAGGTGTCGGAGAAATTACGCGTGACGCTCCTGCCGATCCTGGTGGTCGAAATTTCTCACTGGAAAATTAACCGAAAGATTTTACCGGGTTTAGCAGCGTGCATCCCGCGACAATAGAAATTACGAAACCAAAGCATTTTCCAGATGATCCAACGCCAACGAACGCAGCACCGAGGTGGAAAATGATGTGCTTCCGGTTAAATCGGTCTAGCGTAGGCAACGAGCGATCATTCGATCGGATTCGCTGCATCGAGCTTCCCCTCTCCTCCAGCCAATTAAACCGCCGGCCAGTTCCGCTCGCTACAAATTATCCAAATGTTCTCCACTCGCTCGCCACGTTTATTCCAACGAAATTCGTTCATTTAATCGATTTGTAATTGCTTGTAAACGTCCATCTTAATTACGGCTATTTATATCATAGGAACGCGCGCTCCAGTCTTTCCACGACTTCTCTACTCCCTCCACCCACCCCCTTAATGCAGAGTTGTTAGAAATTGGTGAAACTGGTTTATGGAGCAAGCGAGCGAGCGTTCGCGCGACGAAAAGGAGCAAACGAACTCTCGAAGGAGACCAGGAGAAGCGTGCGAGAAGCGAGAAATCTATCGCGGCTGCTTCCTACACACGTGGATTAAACGATGCGTGTCGCTGGATTTATGGGGTATGAATATGTAGAGTCCCCTCGACGATTTACATGTAATACGTATTGACAGAAAAATTGCTATGCACTGCAATAGCCGGCGGTGGTTCGCGGCAAGCAATTATTAAAACTCTTGAAAATGGAACGAACGACTCGCCGCCGTTGTTGCCATCATCCTCCCCATCGTTCCCTACGTCGTCTCGTTCATTCGCCGCTGCTCCTCCTCCGCTATTTTCATATTTCCCATTCCTGCTTTCAATTTCAAACGCAATTTCCATTTTACGCCCTTCTTAATGAAGCGACGCTTTCTGACCACCCTAACCCTCAACCCCTGAGAACCTCGTGGGTTCAATATTTTCCCATCCCTCCCTTAGTCACCTGTTTCGTTTGCTTCGCGGCTGTTTTCGGTGGAGCGACACCCACTTCGACCGACTAATTATGCGAATGAAAAGACTCGTCATCGTTGGGCTGATTATTCACGTGCTGTCCCAGTTTCTATCCAAAGTATCTAGTAGCGATTAGTTGTTAAAAACCCATCGAATATCTTTATGGTTCCTCCTTACGAACGAGGGATAGGGTAGGGGCGATGGTCAAACGGAGAAAAGGAGAAAGAGAGAGAGAGAGAGAGAGAGAGAGTAGTTGCGTGTGAACCAACAGAGATTCGTTCATTCACCTTGTCCCGTTCTTCGTCGTGGCCGTACCGGTTTACGATCCAGTGGACGAAATTTCCACCAGTGGTTACGCGCGTTACCTAACTCGTTAGGTAAACAATTAGCATAAAGCGTTACTTCTCTCCGAGGAAAGCTGGGCGGATTCTCATCCATGATGATGATGATAGATCATTCGCTATCGGTAAAAGAGGCCAGCCAGACATTTCGCAGCCGCTTCGTTCGGGAAGAAATGTTGGCTCAAGCGCACTTGTGCCGATCGGTTCATTAGCATAAACGTCGCAGCCGGTTTTAAAGTTCGGTAACGTCTGGGATTGATGGCTCGGTTTTACGCGCGCCGCGTAAAAATTTGCATAAACATTCTTGCCGGTTTTCGTCGAGTGCTAAAGAGAGAACTTGGCAGGGGGAAGGTGGTGTCGGGTCGCTATGGCGAGTTGGACGATCGCGTAATACGCAACGGCGCTGGTCATTCTCGGTATTCTTCCCCCTGCGATGGAAATGGCACAACCACCACTACCATCGCCATCACCACCACCACTTTCAGCAATGGTAGTAGCAACGGGCAGCGGCTACTCTTTTGGAGCATCGGTGAAAGTGACAGGAGAGACACCTTTGGCGAAATCTTTATCAATTCCTTCTCTTCCTCTCCCCCTTCGAATCAACCTTGAACAAATTCCGCGCATCCTTACACGCTGCAATGACTCGGACTCTCGGAGCAAATGAAAGTCTGCGGACCGACCGTTAATTATTAGAAAGCCATTGAATTTTCCTAGCGAACAGCCGCGAAACCATTTCTGGTTCCACTGTTGCTGGTGTCGTGGTCCCAGGAAGAAATACCATTTCGGTATTTCCTGGTGGATGTTTTCGGGAAGTCACAGAGGCGGCAGACACGCACGGATGGATTTGGTTGCGTTTCCTCCTCCTCTTTGAAAGAACCGCGACAGGACACACACGTGGGTGGCGAATACAAGAGGAACATCGTCGGGACATCTGCGGTGGGTCTGGTGTTGTGTGCATTGGGCCAGAACGAGTAATCCGTCTTCCGCGGTTGGCTTTACTACCTAACAGGACTTGTTATTCCTCCACACGGCGTAATTACCTTTCAGGTACCCGAGCGCCCCGCGCGTCCGGCCTCGTGCCACGCGTTTATTTGTCGACGCGTGGTCGCTGCCGCTGGTTAATTCGCACACTCGTCCTCCGGGGACAGCGTTTAGCAGCTGCCGGCCTGCCCGCAAATAACAGCGATCGCAAATTATCAATCTCGACACTCACGGGACGAGGAAAGGGGCATCCGTCCGACCGAGAAAGTCCCTTATCGAAATTGATGGCCGTCGTCAGTGGTTGTCCGAGTCGTGAGAGAACAACGAGGACAGGGGAATTTTCATTTCATCATCGGGGATTTCTTCTTCGGGGAATTCCTGGGGTAAAGGTCCAGAGGGTGGTGGTGAACGCGCGCGCGGTAGACCCGCGGGATCTCCCGGGGACGAGAAATCGCTCGATGAAAATCGAGAGTAATATTTATCCACGTCCGGGAACTAATGAATTCCAACAGTTACAAATGAAGCGCAACGAGTGCGCATTCGAGAAACCCGCGCCAAAGAGATCGCAGGGAATTCTCCGGCTTTCGAAGCTGCCGATTTTTCGTGGACTACCACCAACGTCCGTGAAAAAATTGAGAAACGATTAATCGTCGTCGGCCAGCGTGAAAAGAGTTTCCACTGGCACCGGTGTACTGCCGCCAGTCTCACAGTACACCCGGAAAGTTTCGCCATGTATCCAACAACACCTTCATTTTTTAGTTTCTTCGTTTGTCCGCCCGTCCGTCCTTTCCTTTTGCCACTTTCTAAAATGCTCGGATTATATTCGACCAGCGCCGATGTAGCTATCTCCGAGTGCTGCTGTCAGCGCGGGGACAGCCGACGCAAAACCTCTCCTCCTGGTTGAATCCGCTGGTTGAATATCGAGAAACGGAGAGCGGCGGGCCGCGTTAATTAAGATACCAGTTCATCCATATTGACAGGAAACCACCTGGCTTCCTAGCTCTCTTTCTTTGATCGTCACTGAAAGCTCACGTGACTCGATTTCTATCGAAACGCTATTGAAACGCTGCTGGAAGCAATTGCTCGTCACGCTATTTTCGGCTTGCGTCCAGAAGGAGGCAGAGGAAAAGATGGGAAAGTCTCTCGCAGAGAAACACGTCGAGTTTTTAATGATAAGAATGGAGGAGGAGAAGGAGGAATAGATTTCCTGTATTTTTTTTCACCGTGGAGGAATGCGACGAATCCTCTGGTTTATTCGCCGATGAGCGAATCGCCACGGAACGGAAAAGCGAGAAAGAGGATCCTTAGAAGAGAAGAGAAGAGAAGAGAAATGAAGAGAAATGCGCGTCGAGCTCTTCGAGAGCCCTTTGACGATGTGATTTGTGTCGGGTCCGGAGTCAATGAAGGACCATCCCCGCTGGATATGCCGGATAATGCGACTATAGGCCGGTAAAAGTCTCGCTGGACGTACATCTCACCACTCCCCACACCACCCCGGAGTCACCGCCGGTGTTTCCTGTGAGTCAAGGCTCCCCTCTCGCATTCTACCTCCGATCGTTCCTCCCTCGCCTTATTACGCGAATCGTCCACTGTGAAGAGATCATCGCACCTCGAAAATTTCTCAGGAAGCGTCCTTCGCCAGCGAGAGTCCCCCGGCAGACGAGTACACCACGAAAAGGAACCGGAAGGATCTCGACCGACCGCTTCCTCGATTCTCAGGAGAGGAAAGGAGATGGGCAGTGGCTTGGTGAAACGATGGTAAAACGGAGGAGGGAAGGTCAGGAGGAAAAATGGAAGGTCCCACGATCGCTGAAACCGCGATGACTATGCCAATATGACGGGACGACGAGTAAGCGGCCGTACGACTATTATTTATGTATAGCGTAATTAAAAAAAAGTGTGGGTACCGTTGGGAACGTTGAAACGGCCGTTGCAAGCCGAAAACGCCAGCGGCGCCGTCGGCTTCTCTCGCGCGTACTTTCCATCGGCGCAAAATGGATCTTTGTTATGCTCGCCCGTAAACCTCCTGGGGGAGGGAGGGAGAGGACGACCCTCCTCTCCATTTCGTTACTTCCCGTTTCTGACGCGTGAACTCTCGGGTCCCGAAACCCAAGACCAAGGTTTTGACCCCCGGCCCATGGACGACGACGAGGAAGAGGAGGAAGAGGAGAGGGACGTCGGCAAAGACAACGACGACAACGACAACGACAACGACAACTACGTTACACGCCGCGGGCCCAACTCGTTTTACCGAGAAAATAATAAATAAACGAGGTGAAAGCCCTACACATACACGACCCGTTGTCCCGCGGTACGATCATTTCGGTCCGACGTGCTGCCATTTCCCAGGAACCCCTGCTCCCACTTCCAACCCCCTTCCTTGCTCCCTTTCTCTTGCATTATTCAAGACTGTTTTTTTTTTTTTTTCGTGAAAACTAGACAATCTTCTCCGGAAACCACGAAAGGAAATTCACCATTTTGGCTAGAAGGGAATTTCGCGCTAGCCGCGCGCGACTCTTCCGTCTTCCGGTTCCGGTTACGGTTTTGCAACACTCGTGAAAGTCGTCGCTAAATTTTTTCGGCCCTTCGTCAGACACTCCAGGTGGTTCGCAGTGCTAACATAACGCCAGTGCTCTCTAGTGAATTTCCCTCTGGTCGAGAATGATGGAAATGACGATTCTTTTGCAGTATCGCAGTATCGCGGTGTATGCGCGACTTTGCACTTTCGGTTTTACATCCCCTAGGGGAAACATCGTCCCGTCTCTCGTCCAGGAACTTGCCGCAACGGCTGGCTGGTTCCAGTCAGCCACGGGGCCACTCTGGCGTAATCCTCGAACGAATTATGGTCTTTCGCATAAAGCTATCGCTGGTACCGCGGAAATTGGCGATATGCTCCAGTCCTCCAGTTCTCTTCGTACCGATACCCACCCCTCCTCTTTATCGCCATTATAATTGCATAAAGCACGCTATTGGCTTCAACTATTCCTTCCCGACTAAATAAATATATGTCCGTAGCAATTAGGGCTCGTCTCTCAAGTTCCTTGAAACGGTACCAGGTAGACGTCGTGTACTCCCCCGACACTCCTACAACTATATTTATTCTTCGCGCTCCTGCCCCCGGCAAAGTTTCCCATTAGCCATTTAAGTTGAATTTATCACGAGGAATTAATCACCGGTTCGGCGTGCCATTAATTCCCCGTTAAGTCCCGCTTAATTTACAGTCGGTTTCATCTTTTCATCGTGGCCATTCATTTTTCTATCTTTCGGCAAGTTTTTTCCACGGGAGGATCACGGCCGCGAGAGTTCCGAAGAAGTTACGTTCGTGTATATGCAAATAAATAAGGGGGAACCGTGGAAGGGGGCCCTATCGCGTCCCGGACCCAGTCGTAAATCTTCGCGCAAGCCAATAATATCGTTTTTCGCGAGAATGAAAAATTCACGATTCCTCGACAAGTTCCCAGCATGGGCCTTGAGATCCGTCTTTACGATGGTGCTGGTACTGTGGTGTTGATGAGAAGGAGATCTCGTATTCCGGGGAGGGAGAGGAGGGTCCTTTGCTTCGTCGTTTTCACGACGGACCAAATGCCAAATTCGAGCGGAAAAGCTGCAGAATTAACGGGGCCCGGATATTTTCTTCCCGCGCTGATTATTCTCGATATCATCGAACAGACGATATTGACGGAAGGAGATGATGATAGTGGTGGTGGTGGTGGAACTTCCTACTCCCCGTGGGAAGAGACAGAGGTGTCGAATAATAAGGAAAGGCAAAGATTTAACTGGAATTTCGCCCGGGGCTTTGTCTCGCGAGATTCCTCGGATGATGTTTGCTCAAAGCGGAGAACTAGAAAACCGGAAATCTCGGAAGAGACGAAGGGGGAAGGAAAGAGGAGGCGATGAAGATTCGTGGTAAACGTGGTGGTGGTGGAGGAAGTCAAACGGCAGAAGAAGAAGGTTATCCTCGTGCGCGTGTTCTACTAGAAGCGAGCAGCGAGCTGCGAGAGGCGAAGGGGCCCCTCAGGGCCCGGCTCGTTTAATCGAGAAAATAATAAACGAGGGGAAAGTTCGGACGAGTTATCCCCTGCACGATTATGCCGTCGCGCGACTCCCACGTTATCCGAAGATTCCCCCAGCCGTAATTTACAGCCGTTTGACATTATCCGCGGCCCCACAGGCGTGACCTGCCTCTTATGCTATCGTTCTCTTCCCTTCTCTTCTCTCCTCACCTTCGCTGCCATCGCATGGAACCAGCACTCATACCCCTAAAACACAACTCCTCGCTTAGAGGGACAAAGATCTCTCCCTCGTCCAAGCTCTGACGTCTTCCTCATTTTTGACATCGAGATGACATTTTCGGCATGAACCAGAAAATTTTATAAGGCCCAATCGCCTTTTTTACTCTTACCTTTGATTCGACAAGTCAGCTGGAAAAGGGTTCCGATAAGGGTTGCGAATCATTTGTACACGCAATTCCAATTCCAAAGGTGATTCTTCCGGAAGATCTGTCCATCAGAAGGTCCGATTATCTCCTGTTTTTTGCGATAAACCATATTTGCTTGGATCAAATAAGAGGGGGAGAGACACGCGCGGTGAACGCGGTTTTGACAATGGGATGGTAATTGCGCCAGGGTTAAATATGAGGATCGTTCGTGTAGAGCCTTCCTGCGAGACGTGGATAATTGCCCTCCCCTCTCTACTGCAAATTAAAAGGTCAGTGGAATTATAGACACGCTTCGATAAATATGCAAATGCCGGAGAGAAGAACCGTTGGTGCATCCGTGTACAGCTGCTGCTAGTAGCTCCAGTTGTTCCACCTTATCTGTCCATCTGGGCCGTAGACGCAATTTACAAGAATTGCCTTAAAACCGAGTAAATCGAACAAAGACTCCACGAACGGGAATGGAGGGGGAAGATCGAAACCGAGAAAGACAAAATCCACAAGAGAAAGGTGAAACGTCCGACAAAGAAAAAAACGGGAAGGGGCAAGAGGAGGAAGTGGATCTTGGACGAAGTAGACCATACGCTAATTTTCCTGATGAACCCCTCCCCATCCTTGAGAGCAGGGTCTACTCTCGCGCAGGCTAATTATGTTTACGCGTGGTTTTTATAGCTGAGGAGAAGCTGGTGGTCTCCTCTTGGTATATTCCGCGGTCATTGGCACGGAATTCGGGTCAGAAAGTAAATATGGCACAGGGCCCGCTACTTTTTTCACGGGAACCTGTTGATCCTCGTTTACCCGCGACGAATCACCCCATAAAGATCCTCCGCGAACTCCCCTATTGGTACTATCGATCCTACTGCAGGTACAATCACCCCCGCAATTTCCTTAGGTTTCGCAAAACTTGGAGAGAGGTCGGAATATCTCTCCCTACGCGTGGACATGCTCCTCACTCGATAGGATCCTGATCGAGGTAAAGAAGAACACAGGATCGACCATTCGAATTTAACTGGCGTGCGTGGCGAAGGAAAGGAGGAGCAGGAGGAGGAGGAGGACAGGGAAAGGGAGAAGCTCCGGTGACCCAAAAAATTCCTTCGGAAGTCCGCGTACGCAGTGATCGCACGACGGTGTGTGGTAATTAGTGTTTTTTCTCTCTCTCTCTCTCTCTCTCTCTCTCTTACGATGAACGAACGAAGAATAGAGAAGATTAGTCCATTATCGGCGGCGCCTAACAATTCGCCGCTACTTTCACTTGGACCAAGACACCACGCGTCCCGATGGATCCGGATTTGCTCCAGTTTTTATGAATGGTCGGTCTACGAAATAACGAGGGGGCAAGAGCGAGGAAAATCGCCACTGGCCAATCCACGACGATAAGTCCTCGCGGTCTCTTTTATCTCAACAAAATGAACCACCACCCTCCTCTCTCCCTCTTCCCATCGGTGTATTGTTCGTTTTAATTGCTAATCTTATTGGTTAATTTCACTCGCTTCGTCGAAACGAGTCGCTCGCTTTTAGTGCCGACACCTGGACACTTGCGCCATTTGCAGTTTATTGTAACGAACGACGCTCGCGTGTAATAGGATACGCGCGCACGTGCGAATATTGGCGGATCGAGAGAGCGACTCCGCGAAAGCGTCAATTTTTCCAAATCCTCCGGGCACCGCTCGAGGGACTTCCGGTTCTCCGCCTGGTCGGGAAATTCTCTCGGAGGACGGGCGTTCGTTGAACGCGCAACCGACTCACCGCGGTGGCAACGGCCTACGCGTTTAACGCGCGAGGACCGTCACCGCGTCTCCCTCCGGTCCTTCCTGCATTTATTCACCGGATTGCGTAATCGGCGAAGAAAGAAACTCGAAGCGACATTGCGTGACGCTCGAACCGCGCGAGGAGAGTCGCTAATAAGAAACGGTTGAGGGACCGCGGGGTCCGGGGCTGGAGAGATGAGAGGGAGCTCGAGTACATCGCTCCCAGGACACTCATCCTGAGCTCGCAAGACCCGTTTCCGGTATCGGAATCGTCGGACCGGAAGTCTCTGATCAGCCTCCGTTTCTTGGAATGTCACTCGAATCGTTCCACGGACTGTCCCGCGCTTTGATGTGCCAGAGAATCTAAGGTACATATGTATCGAAGCTTAAATTCAACTTTTGAAAGTTGCGCCGACGTTGAGGGGCTATTGCGAGACAGCTGGCTTAAGATAGAACAGCAATCGGGGGATAGCGCGGTGAGCAACCAACTTGTAATAAGGGAAGTGGTGCACGCTACGCTGCGTACGTGGAGCTTCCGGTCCCTCTTGGTTTCCCACACAAACAGAAGGTAAGAGAAAGAGAGAGAGAGAGAGAGAGAGAGAGAGAGAGGAATCGCCAGGCGAACACGCGTATAGACCCGGCTAATTAGTTCGACCCGCTGGATCTGACTAGCAGACTCAAGGTCGCTCAAGCCGGACGCCTTGGACGACGTCTTCCCGCTCTATTCCGTCAGGTCCAGCGAAAGCGCAGCTAATTCGACACTGGACGACGCCACCCGAGTGATTCGACTGACATCTTCTCCTCCCCTCTTCCTCTTCTACTCGTCTTGCGTTTTCTGGAAAGGAACATCTGCCCGCTCGTAAATCTTTGCCCCCTCTTGCTCCCCCCCGTCTTCTTTGGAGAACCTTTTCATCTTCACCGAGGATGCTGGACACTCGTGCAGGTCCAAATTCCCCGAAACCTCCATCCTCCTTCTCTCTGCCCATTTAATTTAAGCGAATCTTCGTCCTCTCGACAGATTCACTTTGGGAAATCAAGCCGAACGGCGTCTCTTTCCTTCGGGCCCGGAAACGTCCTTCTCTTTCTCTTTTGGTAAAAGCGTAGCAAAGCGGATCTCTCGCCTGTCGCGGATGGACGAGGTGACCTTTCGCCAGGAAATCGAGGTTAGGTTCATCGTAAAACTTGGATTTAACTCTGGAATTCTATAAGGAGAGACCATAGAATAGGTGAGCAGAAAAGCCCGAGCAAAGAGGGCGTCGTCGCGCGTCTGTGGGAATTTTGCGAATTTTGCGGGAAAATTTTGAAGATGACGGCAACGCCCGGAGAACAATGGGGCAGAGACTTTTTCTGGTCTGAAATCGCTCGCGGAAATACGATTGTCACCGGCAACCTTGACATTGGGACTCTTCCCTCGTGGTCTTTTGCTCTTCTTGCGCTTGCCGTTCTGCTTTTCCCTCTTCATCTTCTTCTTCTTCTTCTTCTTCTTTGTCCGCCTCCTTCTTTTTCGTTCTCGGCTTCCATTCATTTAGCCGGCGTTTTCTCGAGCGTTACGAACGCGCGCGTTTACTCGCAACGCGGACGCATCCTGTTAAACCGCGCGTAGATCCCAGCCGCCCTGGCGCCCGTCGCTGCCGCCACCGACGATGCCGCCGCCATGGCCAGCCATTGTCCTCGGGAAATGACGCGCGCTTGAAATCACGCACCGCGGAAACCCCATGCTCCTCTTCCCCTCTTCCCCTTATCCTTGCCGCGAAAGATCTCTCTGTCCTCCCGACGAACTTTCCCACAAGGAAGCCGATCCCTGCTTGACCTTGATTTTCTTCGCGAACGTCGATGCGAATACTGCAGGAAGTGGAATCTCTTTCGGGGAGGCTGCCGAGGCGGTGTGGCTTCAACTTTGAGCTTTCCTGAGAAAAAGTTAAGGGTGGAACCGCGCGTTATTGTTAGCAGATCATCGCCGGAGAGTGGATTGCTGCTGCCCGCTGATGTCCGCTGGCCCAGAGCTCCGGCTGCCCCGGAACGGAAGAGGAAGGCATCCAGACGCACGGGGGGCTTGGATACCGCGCGACAAAGTCACTTTACGAGTTGGCCTTTACGATGTCTCTCGCTTTTTATGACGAACCGCAAACGCGCTCGTCCTGCCGTTTCGGAGGCTTCTGGGAACGCACCGGTGGCCACCATCGCTACCCGACGCGTCCACCGACTCCCGGACTCCCGATCTTTATCGTCGATACCTTCTCTCCGCTTCTACTATCCAGTTCCATCGAAACCAAAGACCCATCAATACGCCTTATCAGCAGAGTTTCGCTTCTCCACCGAAGAAAAAGCACTAGTTTAGTTTTCACTAGTCGTCCTGGGAGGAGAACCGCGATATTTTCAATAAAATAAAGATACCGCGCGCGCACGGTGCCTCGAAGTCTACGCCATAAGCGGAATGATGCACGCGCTATAAACTCGCGAATTATCCTCCGGTTTCCCAATTCCAATGCAATAAACATGTCCGTTGCCGTTGGCACTCCCTTTGGCAGGAACATCGCCAAAAGTAGGAGAGCGCGACGAGGGTATTAGCATTTTACGGGCTTTTCCCGTGTACTCTTCCGAGCCTCCGCGCCAAATTAAATCGCGATTAAACAATGGGAGGAGAAGAGGAGGAGCAGGGAGCGATCGCTATAACGACCAGAAGAGAAAACTTACTCCGGACTAGCTAGGATCAGAGCAATCGACGTTCTCGGGGGACTCTCCATTTAAAGTTCTTTAACTTTGCTGGAAACTGCGTAGAAAGGTGGCCGCACCCTATTTTCTATATTGTTTCGCGAGAGAACAGGTGTAGCTGGCGGGGGGCGGTGTGGGTGTGTCGCGCCGTGTTCCCACGTGATGGTGAACTTTGGTGTCCCGTTCTAACGGGGCGGCAGCACGAGGAACCGTTTGACTTTCTTGGTCAGAGGCCCGGGGAAAAACGATGAAACCCAAGATTTCAACCAGTTTGTTTGGGTTGGCGAACGTGTGGGGAGGGGAGGGGGGGGGCGTCGTTTTGAATAACGAGACGATACCGCGAGGTACCGTGAGGTCCACGCCATCGCCGACGAAACGATGCACGCCCGATAAATCCCACTAATGCCAGCGATTAATCTCGGACGAGTCCAAGCGGCCTTCCGGAATGGATACCGCTGTCACGACTGGCCCCCTTTCTTTCGCTCCGAAATCTCAGTCTACTCGAATTCTCCTGAGCGGCGGATAGAAATTCCCAAAGTTCCCGAGAAAAATTCGCAAGAACTTTTTCTACGCCTGCGAGGACCCTTCCTTGGGCTTTTGGATTAAACACCGGTATCCCATACTCCCATTCCTATATGCTCGTCTTCCTCTCTAGGAGTAAAAACTCGCCGAGCGACACAGACAAATGTGGGTAATCTTTGAGACCGGAAATTCCTGAACCGTGTGGTACCGCGCTTGCCGGGGAGGCAGAAAAGAAGAGAGGAAGAAAGTGAGAGAGGGAAGAAAAAGGCAAATACCGCAATCCTGACAGCGCCGCGTATAGTTATGAAAATGAGGAGTATTATAGGTCCCCGATACGCTCGACTGACCGGAAGAGGAAACTATTAATTAATCCGTGTTTGGGTCTCTTTTTATTTTCGAGAGCAGGCACTTTTGCGCCAAGCAAACGGGGAAGGTTCAAGCGGAACTTTGGATAGAGAGGAGTCGAGGGACTCGTCAGGATCTCGTCTGGGTCCCGTTCCTGTTGTCTTGTACCAGTAACCGAATTACAGGAACCCGTTAACTGTAATAAGCCGATTTTTGCCCGCGGGATACGCCGGGATTCAGGGTGCACGAGGTTGCACGAGTGGAATGTGGGAAATTACGGCTCTCTCGCGAGATCTACCGCAATAATCTCTAGGTAGCCAATTAAAAATTAGTTGGACGCCTTGTCGTGGATCGGCGACTCCCGCGAGAGTAGCAGCTACCACTCCTCCCTCCCTCTTGCCCTTCCACGTACGTGCTTCCCCCTCGGTGAAGCGTTGAAATTGACGCCCGTTACTATCGCGTGGCAATTTTCATTTTGGGTCCCTCAGGATTCTCCGTGTTCCGGATTGATTCGTTGAAAGACGAGGAACGTCGCGACGCCGCGACGAGCGCGAGAGAAGCTAATCGGTTTTAGCGCACGGTGAAAGGGGAGAAGAAGCGTTCGCCTTTGAGAAAATCCAAGCGTGCAGCGAGCCAGAGCCTTTTATTTCCTCGGGAATTTACTGCTAACTAAGAGAGACCAGCGGCCAACCAAGCGAACGACCAACAAACCACCAACGACACCCGCGTTCGCGCGCGCGCGCGCACTCCATTATCGCAAAATCTCCGCGTAAGACGACGCCAATTAACGCGTGTGTCTCGTACTCTCCTCCCCACGTGGAATTTTCCTTCTCGCCAATGTACTCTGTTTTGTCGGAGTTTTCAGCGCAGGAATAATCCCCTGGCGGCGGTACTCGTTAGTCATTTCTTACGCGCCCTCGTTTAACGACCAAAACTAAACCCCTGCTAACTAACTTGCGAGAAAAATTTACGCATTGACAAGCTCCTTTTAAAGTTGCCGAAGCTGGATTAACCAGCTTCGGCAACTTTACGGGTTATTCAATGCGTCGTTCAAATCCATTTTATGTAAGCGAAACGATGAACGCCTGATAAACGTGATAAATGTAAAGAACGCAAGCGGTTGTTCATCAAATCGGACAGACCGCGGATAGAGAAAACAACTTTGTTAGAAAATTCTTACACCCTGTATAATTACTTTCACCGGAACGTCGCGCAAACCTCCCGGTCGTGTTCCCGCGGCGGCTAAATCAAATCCGCCCGTGTAGCCTGTCAGTCCGTGGCGTGTCGATGATGCGGAGATTTCCAGCAGTGCACAAGCAGCGCCGTTACACGGAAGGAACACACTCCCCCGATCTGCCGGTTTCATCTAAGAAACCGAAATCGTTCCGGCGTTTATTCTGCCGCGCGTCGATAAGTCTGGCCGATAACCCTAATTGCCTGGCTTGATGATTGGACGGAGAGACGACTCTCCCGTTCAACGAGCGCGGTCGCCTCTAGTTGATTCGCGTTAAACGTTCACCCCCTCCCTCTCCCTCTCCTGCCTGCCAACCCTCTAGAATTTTTAGGAGCAAAGAGCGATTCTTCGACTCCAAGCACCCAGCGAACCCGGAAGATCGGATTCCCAGTGGAAAAATCGACGAAAAGTCATCCAATTGCGCTGAGGAGAGGATAGGGTGAGATTCGTCCAGTTGAGAGTACTACGGGGAGAGACTCGGAGCACAGCGATTTGTGCTCCGTAATCTCGCGAGGTCCATTAGGCAATCAACGGCCGTTGCAACGGTTAATCGCGCGCCTTCGGTAGTTCATATAAATTAATTAGAGCTCCGTGTAATTAGCAGTTAAGATTTTTACTACGCATACGCCAAGTGTGAAAAACGTGACATTTTCTCGCTGGAGCAGGCGGAGCCGCTTCGGCTGCCTCTCGCTAATAGAAAAATGCGTTAATCCTCTCCCCCTCCCCCTCCACCCCCTGAGTTGGTTTTGATCCTCGTGTGGGGAACACGCTCTTGGCGCTCCTTATCATTTATTATACGCTCCGAGAGTCTCGGACCCTCTCGGAGAATGAGAGGCTTGTAACGATAAATTATTGACAGTAATAATCATCGGATGAAATCTTGAGGAGAAACCAGCAGCCACGCTTGGCTGTCCACCGAGATAAACAGGGAACCGAGCGCGTAACGCCGTAAGGAGAGCGAAGGAGCAAAAAGTTTTCCAAAAAACAGCCATTTGCCAACTTACCATTTGCCGTACGCAAATACTCTGCTGCGCGTGTGTGCGGGACTCGTACCATTTCACTTATCGCTGCTTGTGTGCGCATTTATCTCCTCCTCCGGAGGAACGATCCTCTGTAGCGATAGGAATTGGCGATTCCATTTTTTACGATTCGATCCTCGATACAGCATCGAGCTCTTTTATCTCCAGGGTTTTTTTTATCCTTTGGAAGATTTTGTGGGAAATTGCGCGCGACATTGCGGTGGAAACTCGAAATTTCTCGGTTTTCGCATGATCGTCGAGTGATTCGCGGTGCATGAGAAACGCTACTATCGGGCTATGACCAGGGTAACCTCTAGTCCCTATTAACAAAGGGAACGTCGACCTGGACATCGGACACCGGTGAAAGTCTCTTGCCTCCTCGTGAAAATCCTGCTCTGCGGCAACTCCACGGGGAAAGGTGCGCGCGGCGCTACCTCATGATATTTCGCGATCATCTCCATCGCACTGCCAAAAGTCATTTTCTTGGGGGTTTTCCACGTCATTCGCTGTGTTTTAGAGCTTGAGATTTTCTCGGATACCGGAAAACCTCTCGTTCTTCCCTCTCGCGGATGAACGACTTCCACGAAAACGTTGAGAGGCGTTTTCTCGTCGAGGGCCTTGCGTCCTCCCTGCCCACCTCACGGCCGGAATACTGTCACGTTTATTAATAGATTGATGCGCTTCACGTTTCTGCGGAGGCACACTTGTTGCATCTCGCGGGATATGGCAGGGGATGACTATTGTGCCGGGCGTCGGAACTACCTTCACCTATTTTGGTCCCACCTACGCTCTATCCCACACCGACGTTCGTGCGAACCGGCAATCGTCTTGCTTCCTCGCGGCGTATCAGCGACTGCTGTGCGGTGCTGCTGCGCGCGTGCAACTGCACTTTTCATCCTCGATTCATTGCGCGATTCAGTAATTACGATGGGGTGGGATGAATCGATTCCGATATAGAGGGAAAAATCCGATTGCCCTCGAAAATCATCTCAGTTGGCACATTCCTGGTTTTAATGTCCTTCTGGCGTTTCTTTCCGGTTTTCCACGGAAAAATGGAGGGGGAAAGCACACGGAGCCTTGTATCGGGGTCACACGTCGGTTCAGCCCGGAGAGAATAGAGACTCCGGCGACAATAAGTGTTCCACGGAGGAAAAACAAGAGTGATTTATGGATTTAACAGAATGCAAACACACGCGTCTGGAATAAGTGGTGGATTTAACGGTGATAAATACTTGTCCCGTCTTAATAACGTGCCATAGTGCGCGCGAGCGCCTAATGCACCCGGTCTCGAAATAAGTCTATGGGGTAACAATCGATGGTATTATCCAGTAATGTCCGGGTTTATCTGCCGACGCGAGAGAGGCTCTCGCACGTGTCCCGGGAAAGTCCCGCGTTTCTTTCGCAGGCCGACCGCAGGATCGGTCTGGTCAAATCGAGCAGACGAAATGGTACGAGGAACAGCTGGCTTGCCAGAGTCCCGCTCGGTTGACTATTGTTGTCTCGCTTTATCTCGCCATTTCCCCGGGGCAAACTATAGAAACACGATGGCGGCGCGAATCCCGAGTATCCTCTTCGAGGGAGAGAACTTCCTCTTTCGAGACGCTTGATTCCCTGAAATTTCTCGGTCTTTGTCGACTCGTCGTTGCGTTCTCCAAAATGGCCAAAGGCGACCGCGTGAACTTTGATCCAGCCCGAGTTCCCGTGGCGTTTTCGCGGGGATGCTTGGTCGTCGACTTACGCAACGGCCAACGGAGAGTCGCATTGCGAAAATGACACCGGCGTTTAAAGAGACGGAAGAAAAAAGAAAGAAAAGAAGCGTATCGTGACGTCTCTGTGACTCAAAGGAGAGGGGAGCGACGGGGGCAAGGTCGCTCGGCGTCGGATTCTTCGGAGGAGCGAGATGACGCAATCGCGATAGAAAATACACCGGAGGAGCCGCTTACAATCGCGCGCTCGCTCTCTTATTGTTTCCGATTCCTCCCCGCTGCGACTGCACTCGAGTACGTCCTTCAGGGGAGAGGAAACCGATAAAACTTGGGTAACTCGATGGAATTTCATCACTCGCAGAGGGTCACGTCGGGAATTCCGTAGGAAATAAATAATTTTTTAGCGTTCCATCGCGTTGGGTTTTATTTGCGGAAGCAGCAGAGAATAGAGGAGGAGAGTCGTTTGAAAATTTGGAATAAAATTCGCCGTTGCGTCGTTACCATTCGGCGTGGAAATTTTTCGACTGGCACTTCCTGGACGCGCTACCCTACGTCATAGCACGCGATTTCCTTTTCCGTCCGATCGCTGCATTTTGATACAAGTAAATCGTCGGCTTGGCGCAAGTTCGTTGCACCTCAACGTTGAGGCCAGTCCACCGCTCCAAAGGCAGCGGGGCGGCGAAGGCTCGAAAAGAGCGCGATTCTCTCGCTCTAATAATATAAAAGAAGCGCAGCAGGACGATTATTGCGAAGGGGGGCAGAGAAAACCAGGAGGAATCGTAGCCATTGAAAATCCGTCGGATCTCCTTCTCCACTATCAAGCGGAAGTTTTCAAGAAAATTATCGACGGACAGAAGAGACGCGCGATTTCTCTCGAAGGGGGAAAAGATGAGCGTAAGAAAAGAGGGAAAAAAGGGAATCCCACAGGGATCCGTGAACGCTCGATACGCGGGTGTGCGCGCGCGGGTCGGCGATCGGTAACCGGCGCGAAATCTCATAAAAAAAAAGTCACGGACCACACGCCGGAGCTCCGAGAAAGTATTTTTAAAACTCGTCCAGGCACAGCAGCCCCCGGTACTGACAGAACAGAAGAGAGCACCACCACCTTCCTGTGGGCCATATCCTGGGCGCGCAGGATTCCAACGGCATCCTCGGCAAATTCGCAGGGTCCAACCAGAGTGTGCGCGTGTGTGCGTTAACCTGCCGCTCCTCCTCGCCCGGTTGCGCGATCGTTGCGCGATCTTTTACGGTTTGCGAAATTCGTGGGTGGCCACCCGAGCACGGCAAATTGCCCGTCATTTTCCCCTTACCGCTGATTTATTCTCTTCCGAGCGCCCGGCGGGACGTTCCAGAATTTCGGCATTCGCCGCCCGAATACAAATGGCTCAGCCGTTGTCGAGAAACGTTGGAATGGTCGCACAGAATTCGTCGTACCATCGACTTTTCTCATTCTCATCACGCGTACGGGGTAACCCGGTGTCGCGATGGAGCAACTTTAGCCCCGCGCAAGAAAGAAAGGAAGAAAAGGAGCAGCGAATAAACATCGAGTCTCTGTCACATTTCCTAATTGCACGAGTCTCTCTCTCTCTCTCTCTCTCTCTCGTTAGCGTGTAGCGAAAAGTAAAAAGAAATCATTTCCTCTTGAATTCGGAAGCGCGTTTTACAATTTAGCATGGATTCAATTTGACTGTGATGAACTTTTCGGTGTGCAGGCCTTAGGCCATTTTTGGAGAGGTATCTCTCTCTCTCTCTCTCTCTCTCTCTCTCTCTCTCCCCTCCCCGATAATGGCGCGCGTATTTGAAGGAAATTTGCCGAAGCGACCGGATAAGGCTTTGCGCCTCGCGCCTTTAAAAATCCCGGCATAAAATTGATGCGCTGGGCATGCAGGGAGCTTTCATCGGAGGTAGCGATCTTCTCGCGAGTCACTCCACAAAGCGTAAAGCCGCGGAGCTCGTAAACCGATTTTTACGACTCGTCGTAAATACGTGCACGCACTGACGTGCATTCTTAAGGTTACCTAAGGACCGCGCGAGTTCCTTTTCCTTTTATCGACATATAGCTGTGGCCGCAGTTCGCTTTCGTAAGGCAAAATTACCCCTGAACGGCAGCAAGCAGGATCGGTAACTTCTCCAACAAATCTTGGTGTCGTCTTCTCTCGAAAAAATGGCCGCGCCAAAACTTTCGAACACAAACCGAGCGACCTTCTTGCAAAATTCAACTTAGGCCCATCCATCACAGCGCGCGCCTCTCAGCAAAAACTGCATAAACGTAGCGCCCCTGCCAATACCGACTCCTTCCTCCGCCCAATCGCTTGCTTAAACTCTTGGAGAAGCCTTCCTTATGAACCACCATTATCACCAATACCATACTCTGCTCACCACCACCACCACCACCACCACCACCACCACCGCTACCACCGGCAACATCTTTGCCATCGAATCTTATCGTTGAAGAGCGCTATCTCTCTCGTAGTCGACGGCAGAATCTTTCCATTGTCATGTTTCATCGAAACTGATCAGCTTCCTGAAAGTAGAATGCGTCGCAAATGGAAATAAAGCGGGGGAGGGAGAAGACTATCGCTACTTTCGTTGAGGTTCCGCGAAACAATGAGATCTGAAAAAGAAACTCGTGGAAAAATGTTGGGAGCGATCAGGTTAGCCGATTCACAAAGCTACTTCGGCAAACAGCAGTTTTCAAGATGGACGATTGCGGCCGATCCCGAGGCGATCTATTGTCCAGCGCTGTCGAAGTTGTGCATTAAACGTTTGCCCCGATCGATTTGTCCGGATTGCGGAGGCAGCGGGCGGAGTAGCGCGGTTGGTTGTTGGCTGGTCTTTCCACGGTGAGTGTGGCCCTGAGGAAAATTCCGCGAAGGACCTTCCGGTTTCGCGGATCTTCCTCCACGTCGGTCTCGCCAAGATCGATGTGAGAAATTTTCCCCCTTGGAATATACCGTCTTCTCTGACGCGTTTCCTCCTCTTCTCCACGCCTCTCTCCTCCCACGTTTCCCTTTTCCTCGGAGTTCTGGAACAGCTGTTCAATGAAGGAGATGAGAGGACTGCTCCTCCTCTCGCAAGGGGAGACCACGCGACGTGTCGGATGGATCGATCGAATCCCATGCATCTCTCAGTGCGCGATCAAATTTACAACACGCTCGCATTTGAATGTTAAGCATTTTTCAAATAAAACTCAAGAGCAATACGTGTCGCGCTACCTCTCCGAGTTTTTCCCTCAGAATTTTTACCGCGAACTTCTTTTTTCCACGCAGGAATTCACGAGGAATTCGTCAAAGTCGAGCAGCGGCCTTGAATAGCTGGTCAGTTACAGAATCGGCAAAGAATTCTGCATGGCGCACAACGGGTTTTGCGTGGATGTAAAGAAATTAGGCTAAATCCTTATACGGCTCGAAATCGGCAGCGTTCATTTCGCTTTTCTTCGACTGGCGAGTCCACGTGCGCTAGTAATCGATGGCTCCCGCGGAGCGTTCGCGTAAAATCCCAACAAGTGGGACAAGGCTCGTCGAGCGCGCGAGTTCCTCGACAAGTTAAAAAGATCGCGAAACGAATCTCGGCGGACCACACGGAATATTAATTATCGTCAAAGAACTTAATTACAGACATTTGCCGCGCGACGCTAGTTGCAAAACGCGTAAAACTCCATAAAAACACTGCCAAAATCTTTTCAGCTATAAAATGCGTGTAAAATCATTTTGCACGTGTACGCGTGTGCGTGTCACCCGTCTCCTCTCCAATTAATTTAGTCGAATCTCGTTTTATTCGAAATCCTGCGGGGTTTAAATACCGATGATGACGACGACGACGACGACGACGACGATGATCCCTCTTGCAAATTGGATTCCTCTCTCGGGGCCAATTGCGTAATGTCTGAAATTTGCCCAAGCACCTGGACCTCGAATAATAAGTTTTCATTAATTGCAGTTTGGGGAGGCTTGTCCGATTGAACTTGCAAAAAAGAAATGAAAAAAAAAAAAAAAAAAAAAACAATTAGTGCACAGTGGTAGAGCGAAGGATTGGAACGTGTCCTCGTATGACTAACACACGCGCGCCAGTAGATATAAAGGCATTGCAATGCGTAGCGTTTCACTTTCATGGGCCCCCGTGCGCTTAATTCACGCGTGCACGCGCGTGGGCCGTGGGCACGACGAGTCCGTAATCGCGCAGTGGCTGTTAACGTATGCGCGATTACGTTACATGCAAGAAACAGGATGAGCCGAGAACTCGAGGAATCTCGTGCGGATTCCAGCAAGGACGTATGGAGACGAGAATTTCGTTCGGACCGTTTCTCCCTGGGTTCTTGAAATTGCTAAGTCACGTGTCTTAGGCGAGTTCACGTATCGTCATCATCACCACCATCGTCGTTATTGGCGAACGTACATATCGTTCACCACGACCCAGAAAAGAGTTCAGGGGACTTTCTTAAGACGCAAAGTAAGAGAACTTGGTTGCTCGGTGTATAATCGTTTTACGTTTAATATTGAATAAGACTGACACAATTGCGGTTTAACGAATATTTCGAATTTCCGCTTTCCCGCGGATTATAATGATACTTGGTTTCCACGGGACATCGACTTACCGGCGCCGATATCTCCACTTTTTATGGAGAACGAATAATAAAAGAGAGAGAGAGAGAGAGAGAGAGGGGGGGGGGAGGGATCATAAGTTTCTCGAGGAATTTTCGCGATTTTGCCGCACTTCCCCTCGTGCTTCTTCTTCAGCAGCGGCTGAACACTCGAGAGAAGGAGGGAACGTCGTGGGTGACGTAACCGCAGGTGTTCATCAAACGTAATAACCCGGTCCCTCGACCACAAAAATAAATGAAACTTGTTTCGCGACGGTTACCGCCCTACCGTAGGCCACTGATTCAGCCGGCTGAATAGAAGCGCGCGTGGGCAGCTGTAGAATGCGTTTCTTTTGCACGACATACTCGCGCCAAAAGACACGAATAATGTTTCTCCGCTGTGTGGCAGCAACCTCGTAGCTTGGAGCCTGAAACAGATATTAACTTGGAGAGCCGCCACTGAAATACCTTCATCCGAGAGATCCATTATTAAGACAGTGGTTAATTTCAGCATTCTCTCAGATGCTGCAGCGATGAATCGTGAAAGTCACAACCGTGGGGAAGCGTTCGGTTCATTAGGGGGCTCTCAAGTAGGTTACACGCCCATATATTTTTTTTCAATTCTCGCTTCAAGTGTTTCGGACGACAAAATTATTATTCAAGAAGCATTAGGAGATTTTTAGGAATCATTTTCTTTCCACGAAGGATTCCACTTGGAAATTGCAACTTTGAAATTGATAGCTTCCTTTACCTTTAAGGCAATTTTCCTTGCCCGACGGATCACCGGGTAGCCGAGCACTTGGGGTGGTCGAGGGGTCCCTGCGAAGATTAATCGACCTCCAGTTATCGGGAGAGCACGCGGAGTACGAGCGCCTCTTGCCGCTTCGTCTATTAACAGGAGACTCGAGCTCTCCAGGATATCGCAGCTTAGCACTCGCCGAAGATGCCCCCACTCGCCTAGAAGGTGCTAATTGCTTTATTGCTTGCCGCGAGAACATCTCCAAAAGAGATCTTCCGCGTATCTTCCGCGCGAATTACATTATCGTCTATTTCTATGAATTACCAAGGTCGTCTTGGCCAGACCGTAGGGAAGGCCAATGTTCTTCGAAGAGGGATAAAACTTTGCAAGGAATACGCAAGGCAATGAGCAAAGAAGAAGAACCGGAGGGACGAAGAGATGATCGGATCATAGAAAAGCGAGGAAGAGGGGTGAGGTGAGAGGGGAGAATAGAAGCGGAATCGCTTCCGGTTCCCCAGGAGCACGGCGGACGCGCTTAGCTTTTCCATCGTAGGAAAAGGAGATAGAGCCGAGGAAGAGCGTAGCGTGGTGGATCTCCTCTCGATGTTTGTTTGTTCTTAAGTTGTTCGCGTACGAGCGTGGGAACGCAAGTTCGCTCGGACGCCAAAGATCAGCCGGGAACTCGAGGCAGAGGAAAAAGGCTCAGCGCGCGCGTGTCCATTCGCCTTCTGCTTTCGATAGAAATCGTCCTGGATCCACCTCTCACCCGACACAGGAGAGATGCATTCACCCTTCGCGAGATGACCGCGGCGCCGATTCTAGCGAGATATTCTCGGAAATGCAGTAAGAGAGGATGGAAAATGGGAGGAAAAACATTCTAGTCGAAGGCGATGACCTAAAATCCATACATTTTAGAGTGAGAGAGATCTTCTCCAGCTACTCTCTCTCTCTCTCTCTCTCTCTCTCTCTCTCTCTCTCTCACTCCAATTTCTTTCTACGGGAGAAACAAGTGGAAAATTGTCACTGCGATTTAAAGTAAAAAAAAAAGTGATAAAGATCTTTTTGATTCTGATAACTCCAAAAGAGTAACCTTCCCCTTAGAAAATGAGTTTATTTCGTAGCATTCTACATATACGTAAATAGGAATCCCAATTATTAATTATATATGTATATAAAAAAATTATTATTTTAATCTTCATAGAAGTTGCATAATGCAGCACCATCTTCGAATGAATCGCTCAAACTCTATGCGTTCAAAGTTAAGTCGATCTCTTGCCACATGTCGGTATCGAGGTGCTCTGTAATAAAAATCATCAGAATCGTAGCATCATACAGATACAAATTTCTGGAGATAACGTAGCGTTTTTGGAAATTTCTCAGGCTTTCTTCGAGGGATAATAACAATGGAGTTTTATAAAATACGAAATTTTAGTTTATAATACCAAACTCCCTTCCAATAGACGAAAGAAAAATATGTCAGTTTTATCAAACATAGAACAGTCTCGCTAAAACTTAGAACTTTTAGTTAATTATACGAAATCTGTTTTATATCTTTCTCTTATCAAGATCATTCGCAAATATACAACTAGATTCCCCTGGTAAAATGGACCATGTAAGAAAATTCGACTAAGACAACATTTGGATTTCGAGTCATTGTAGAATATTTTTTTTGAAAATACCTTATCGTATGTCTGTATGAAGCAATCTCTCAAAATTATCTTTTAAGCAAAATCTCTCGAAATTAAGGAAAACACTAAAGGATTTCAGAATGCAGCCTCCTCATTGACAAAGAGGTGTCACTACTTTGTAGTTTTATTCCTGTGATATCCCACAGTCGCGTAACCATGGAGAACTTAATTGACATGATTCCTAATGTATTCTCCTCCTATTCATGCACGTTCTTTAATAATAATGGTTTAGCGTGCTAACTTTGCTGATAAGAAAGACTTTATTATGAATGGTTTGTGTTAATTTCTACTAAAAGCTGAGTGTAGGTAACATCTATATTACTGCTGCACCACCCGCGCATACATAAGACACACACTCGCATACATAATGATTTTTCTTTTCGTTAGCTACTGTTAACATCACTTAACGCTATTATTGTCCATTCTAGAAGCACACAAGGCTTGATATCTAAATAATCCATTATTGATTATAATAGGAAAAAATCTGCTTTGCGTTACTGGAATGTCTTTTAATAAAACTATCCTTAGCTACACCCTACGATAAAGCTTGTATGTGCACTATGAGTGCATGCGTGTCTGTGTCTATTGACTTTAC
This sequence comes from Sclerodermus sp. 'alternatusi', assembly GCA_037305995.1. NCBI lineage: Eukaryota > Metazoa > Arthropoda > Insecta > Hymenoptera > Bethylidae > Sclerodermus > Sclerodermus sp. 'alternatusi'. The sequence continues at coordinate 315,103 of CM074558.1, read as the reverse complement.
AGATAGAAAGAGCAAGAGATACACATACGCTCTTATGCACACGAATAATATTGCACTATTGAATTTCCTTGACTGGGTTTCTGAAATATTGAAATTTAATATTAATGTGAAATTTTTCACCGTGAGAAATCCATCTTTAAATATTGCCTATTTAATTTGATCTTTTGAAGTCATTGATTGAAATGACTTTTACATCTGTCCGTGGGTGACTGCTTTGATGGTTTTCCTCACGTAAATTCTTGTAATGGAACTCTGCATAGATATTGAAATACAATGGCGTCGCGTCGTAAATTGAACACAACAATAGCAGGAAAGCGTTCTTCGACTTCCATAGAGACCAAATTGCGAGTTGACGAGGCTACGGTTCACCTTAAGAACGGAAATTGCAATAAGGCGATCTCCCTTTACAACCAAGTAAGTTTCGTGTACTCTAGGTTCACGTTTCCGTTCTACCTCCTCAACTTTATATTTTACATTAATAAAACATATATTCTCTTTTCACGTAAACATGAAAATATTTAACAAACGTTATCTCAAAAATGATTCACGTTCGTGCTCAAAATCACTTTCATCATCCTCTTATTACGCATATAAAATTAGAGATTCTCTCTCTCTCTCTCTCTCTCTCTCTCTCTTTCTATCTCTCTTGCGATTTATATCAATGACACAAATGGGAGTGCCTCGTCAGTTGGATGATTATTTGTTGAACTTTAAAAAAACCATCGGTAATACTCGATATGCTAGCGGATGTCTCGTGACACGCAGAATTCCATGATACTCCATTGGACAACACGCAACCCATGGCCTTTATATTCACGTTGCTGATGAATCGACCGTCGATTTATTTTCGCCTAAAACAATTTTACAGAAACTTGGAGTAATTTGCAACAGTCCCCTATTAGCGATCTATTAATAAAATTCTAGACAACACGCTGTAACAATGAAATGAATATAAATGAACGTCGAACGGTTCTTCACAGAGGAAAAAGTTTTATTCAAGTTTTCCAGAGAAATACGAGAACGCGATAATTGCGATATTTGGAAAAATCTCCCCCTCCTCTCTATCAGGACCATTTAACAATAAGAGTGGAGGGAAATGTTGCTTTTTGGTAGAATTTTACCTGTTTGTTCGAATTTGTAGTTTGCCGGGCAAGCGTTCCCCGATCCATAATTAAATGAAACCGGTGAAATATCGTGAAATATTTCAGCGTCCCGACGATATATCGCGGTGGCGATAAACGACCAGCGTATAAGCCACGCGCTGGATTTTCCGCGTGGAGAAACTATCGAGTTGCACACGTCCACTGTTGTTGCATTATGTACTTGGTGCAGTTTTGACCTGGTTGCATCGAGGGGAGCGCCGAGGTTTCCCGCTGATCCCGATGGTCCCGCAGGTGTCGTGGAAGGAAATCGTCGCGTCGATTATGATTTCCGTGGACACAGATGCAAAACAGTCTCTTCCGATGCAAGCGGAGAAGGACTCGGCAGGAAAAACCGGAAGGAAGACGTACGAGTGATTTTCTGACGTCGTTCGGACGTGGGTACTCGCAAGTTGGTTCGCACTCTCTCAGAACGTGCTGAATATGACGCATTGTTGACTGTTACCCGGGTAACAGCTCACCTGCGAAGGTGTCGATAAGTACACACCCGCTCCTTGCTCCTTGGCACCACCTCATTCGGAGCTCTCCTTGCGAGTCGAAAACTTTCTACTCTGAAATCTACGTAAACCATTTCCGGTTATCGAGGTTATCGAGTAACCTCCTTCCTCCCCAATCATAAGTTGCTGGTTGGAACCCCTCATTAAGCTAATTCGACGTTGGGACACTTTGCGTGATAACCATCACCACCACCGCCAACAACAGCAGAAGCAACAGTGGTTTATCTATTCGTGAAACAAATAGCAGAGATATTTTGTGGAAAAGTTGAAATTATAGTTCATTCTCGAGCGAGTCATAAATTCTTCCTTCGCTATAACTTCCAACTTTTATTCTCGACAAAGAGAGAGAGAGAGAGAGAGAGAGAGAGAGAGAGAGAGGGGGAAGGAGGGAGGGAGGGAGGGAGGGAGAGAAACTCTTCAAGGCTGTGCGTCGATCGGAGCAAACGAAAAGCACCAGAAATGGATATCGAGAATTGCAATTTTATTGAGTAGTAGTGCAAGAAGGAAGAGGAGGAGGAGGAGGAGGAAAGGAAAAAGAACAAAATAATTGGAGCAACTCGGAAGAAATTTTAATTGACACGGAGATATGTCGGAACAAGTGGTTACCGAAGTCACGGAGAGTCCTAGTGGACCATCGTCGAGCGCGGTAGACCTCCAGGTGAAGGATATTTTGAATCCAACGATGCACGAGCACGACCTATTGCAGAGTTACGTGCGCATTGGCGTGGAAAGCAGTGGGGACACGAAGCAAGTTGAAAATCCCATCGAGCAGGCGTCCATCTTGAATCGAGCGAGCGCCGCGGGTGCCGAATCCAACTCAAAGGAGAGAAACGAGAGGAAATCCAGAAGGGACACGCCAGAGATCAAGAATAAAACTAACGCTACTAACGATGGTAAAGGGGGTGGTGGCGGTACTGGCGAAAAGAAGAAGCAAAGGAACGAAAAGGGAAAAAAGTCGAGGGATACTCTGAACTCCGAGATTAAGTTGCAAAAGTCAAAGAAGAGCTGACGGCGCCGGAACAACGCGGTCCATCGTCAGGAGGAGGTTTACACGGACAAGGATCGCGCCGCAGCGGTGAACATGGGGAGCAAGGACATCAAGCAATCGCTGAAAATGAAACGCAAGCAGGACCGTAGCAGATGCCTCCAAATTCCCGAGGAAACTGAGCCATCCGCCATTTTGGAGCTAGGCATTCGCGAGATGAGATTCGGTGACGTGAATGTCGCCATCAACTGCATCAATAAGGTGGTGAAGGAAAGAACATACAAAAAGGAAAAATAGAAAATTAGAATTAGAAATATTGAAAACCCCTAATCGACAACCCTTACTGCGCGGCCCATGATCATTTTCTTTGATAGAGGCGCTAGAGTTTCTTATCGCCTTCTTTTTAACTCTTTAGGGAGGGAGCGGGAGAGAGAGAGAGAGAGAGAGAGTAATCGGAAGACAGGAACACACGGGGATAAACCCGATATTTTCTTATGTTTTCAAGGCACTGGATCTGAGCCCGGACGACACGAACGCATTGATCGCGCGGAGTAGGTGCTACCTGTTATTAGGCGAGCCGCAGAAAGCCCTGCAGGACGCCGAGGCAGCGCTCGAGGGCAAATTAAAAGACTCGGGCACCGCCAGGGCGACGTATTACAAAGCGGAGGCCCTCTATCACCTTGGCGACTACGAGATGAGCCTCGTCTTCTACTACCGTGGCATGAGGATACGCCCCGAGTTTGGTCAATTTCGCCTCGGAATTCAGAAGGCGAAAGACGCCATAGAAAATATATTGCGCAAAAAATGATCCTCTTATCGATTCTTGTACCTCGCCACAATTAAACTACCGCTTTCCTCTGCCCATTTAGTCAGTTTTATCATAAGGTTCCGATATGTGACCATTGTAAAAGTAATCAATAAACACATAGCGCTCGTAATAAATAAATGTGAAATCGTTTGAGCGAGCAAGCATCAGTTTGCGCGAATGCACGGAAGGACACTGTACAGTAATAAAGGTAATAATTGCAGTATAAAGCAATTTCTCTTATATAATATAGTGGGTTGCGCGTAAGGGATTTACTGGAACAAGGATAAAGACGGGGGAGAGGATGCGAGAAGGGAGTCTTAAGCGAGTCCATCGGTTGCTGATAAATTTTCTAATGATTTTAAAAGGGTTTACCGTTCTAGCTTGCTTGCGTTCGGACTACGAAGGGGTTGGAAGGGGTGGAAAGGGAGCAGACCCCAATAGATTTCCAGTGTCACGTTGGATAGTGCACGTGGGTAGAACGGGTCCACGCCCATAATAGCGTTGGCCTATGCTTCATCCCATTACCGAGCAAACTTTCGGTACCTATACTAATCGCATTTCAGAGTTTTGTCGTGGCTTGGAAATTAGCGGGGCTCCAGCTCCATTATTACGTTACGCGGTACCCAGCGCAGTTGTTATAGCACTGTCTTACAAAAGGGGGAGAGAAAGAGAGAGAAGAGGGAGGAGGGAGAAATAATGTAGGGGAATGAGAGGAAGAGAAAATGTGGCGAGCAACTACATCAATCCCATAAACAAAATGATGTCAGGAGGATTTTGTCACGCTCCCATTACGCCAAACGCTATCTCTCTCTCTCTCTCTCTCTCTCTCGTTCTCAGCCTTCCGCCATTATGGATTATCGATAAATCGCCCGTCATCGATGTAACTGGCGATTTTCAGGGAAAGCGTCTCTCCTGCGTTGGTCCAATATGAAAATTTCACGAAAAGTAGAACGAGAAGCAGCAAAGACCAACGATAGAGGAGAATAGACCTCGAGGGTGGTGGAATTGGAGGGGGAATAGGAGCCAAGGCCTCGGCTTAAATCCACGAGACTGTCCCTCGAGGTGGAAGTTTAGCGAGATGTTCAGGGGATTTCGTGAACGAGATGTTTCCCGTTATCCTCCAGTGAAGTGGAAAGCTATGGGTGAATTTGGGGGTGGCGGCGGAGTAGGGTGGGGATGGGGTGATGGTTGAAGGGTTGCTAGAGAGAACGGCCGGCGTGGATGCGCATTGGACAGGAGTTCGGTTCTCGCATCATCACTTTGCCGGCGCTCTCGGATGTTCTTGTCAGTATGTGCTCGCGCGTTCCACGCGGGAACACCTGTTAGCGTTTCTACCTCCAGGAACGAATTTGCCGCGTGGAGGAACTTCCACCGGAACTTCAAATGAGCTCGCGCGCCGTGGGAGTGAACAACGCGACGAAGCTGCCCGAGTTCTCCGCTGGCCCAGCCGAAACTTGAAGTTTCGGGTTCAAGGTCGCGCTGGCAGAGACGGAACTTTGTTCGAGGCTCGGAGGAAAGAGAGAGAGAGAAAACGGTAAAAGTGTCGGGAGAAAGGAAGAAGCAAGGGGGAAAGGGGAGGCTGGGCCATCCCGTCTTCCTGTTTGCGACCACGTGCCTCGTGTTCGACGATCACGCGTAAGAAACTACTTTTTTCCCGCCGGAACTATCCTGGACCTTCTCCGCGACAAGGTCTGCTTCCTCCTCCTCCTTTCGCCTCTCCCAGTAATTTGGAGTTTGCATGTCAAACGAGACCCACCTTCGCACGGAGCAACCCCGATAAGCCTATTATTTTATAACTTACACCCACTTTCCGAGACAATACGCTCTGTGGGGACTTTTAGAAATTTCTACCGAAAGGTCACGGTGTACCGTCCAGCAAAATTTATGACGCGAAACTATCTGCCCCTCGTGCGTATTTTTCTTGTACATCGTGCGTGGGGGGTTGTTGGCTCCCCTTAATTTTTAAATAGGCCCTCTCCTCCCATTCTGCCTCTCGTCTGATAAAGATTATCTGGCTCGGAGCGCTTATTCTTAGATGGAAAAAAACTTTGGTGACTCAACGTTGCGCGTATTTCGCAACTGGCAGATTTTTTGATAACGCTCGCTATGAATTATTAGACAACTCTCGTATTTACCCCATGAAACTTTTTTCCCCGAGTGCGAGAAAAGGCGCGGGCGGAGATAATTTTTAAAAGCTCGGTGGAGGGAAGAGGCTTTCAGCCGCCCTCCCCTCTGTGTTTTATGTCGATCGAATGAATTAATTAGGGGCAAAGTGCTGCTCTCGCTAAATTCATTCGCGCTGGTTAGGCGCGAAAAGTCCCGCTGGGAAACTGGTGGAAAACGCGCGAGGTTGCATCGAGTAAACATCGCCTGTTGCATATCGCCAAGCGCCTACTGAAGTCACGTCCACACCGAAATCAATAACCATTCGGGGTCGCGCTTTAGGCGTTCGTTAAATTCATTAATTCACGCCACTCGATTTTTCGATTTTTCACTGCTTCATTGCTTCATCCAATTATCACTCTAAAAACTTACCTTAATTATTCGATTAAACATTCCGCGCTCGCCTCTGCCCCTGTCACCGGTCCACTTTTTCCCCCATACACGCGTGATCTGATTTTCTGCAATAATTCATCGACAAAAATGTCAGGAGAGGCCAGAGAGAATAAAGATTATTCCCCGGGGAATAAATCCAGTCATTTGAAAACAAGAGAAGGTATAGGAAGAGGAGGAGGAGGAGGAGGAGGAGGAGGACAAGAGCCACAAGCTGTTTGTTCGGATTTTCTCGTGTATTTTGATTGCCTGGCTCATCTTCCTCCAAGCTGATACTTAGCGAATTTTTCCTTCTCCTCCCTTTACCCGATATTATAGGCGAAGTACTTCCGGTTCTGCGAGAGTTTACGAGGAGGAACGAAAGTTCCGAGCATCGCCAAATCACCAACAAACGCCATATACGAGAGAGGGCGATAGGAGCATGGGGGAGGGGAGTATGGTGCAAAGTTCTCCGAAATTTTATTAGCAGTTTCGCGAGGTCTTATCGCTTTATCGCGCAAGAATACACGTCGTGCTCTAAATTTGGACTTGGCCCATAAATTTGTCAATTTCAGTGAGAATTTCGCTCGCGCGAACTTGCCAACTATTCTCTGACGCTCTGGTAGAAACGGAGAAACTTCGTTTCTCGGAGAAAAGATAAGCCCTAAGAGCCACTCGTGTAAGTTCCGGACTTCGGGACGCGTGACCCAAAGTGATGAGGAGGAGGGACCGAAAGTGGTGAAAATTTCATGCGTGACCTTCGTTAAGACGTCAGATCTTTCCCGCCAACCGATGAGAACCCATCTCTGGAATCGAGGTAGAGAAAAAAAGGGAAAAAGAATAGCACGTAGCCAAACCACTTCCATTTATCTCTAGCAGCTATCCGAGCTCTCCTCAAACGGAAGTGACGCGCGAAAAAGAAGAGAACTCGAAGAATAAATTTGAGGTATGGATTTGGCAGATGAATCTTGCGTGGCTCGGAATTTTTCGCATCAAAATTAGCGTTCGCGGTATAAATAGCAGTTTTTCCGAAAGAATGCTCACACGATCGATAATTATCCGAGGAAATTGTTTCGGTCGACGGGAGGCTTTCCTTTCAAGCCCCGCTGATTTTTATATCCTGAGGTCGAACCTGAGGAGAGGGGCCTTTTCCACTGAATTCGCGTAATCGAACGCGGTGCTCCACCGCAAACTCCGCCTCTCCTTTGCCAGCCAAATATTTATCGCGCGTCCACTCATGAAATTCGCCACTGTAAAGTCGGCATCGCCTTTTTCAGCATTTCGAAAAAACCAAAATTATAGGTTCCCATTGCATTTCCAATCTTGGGTGTTACGCGAGAGGTGCCTATCGGGCTGGTGTTTTTTAATTCCGTTCAGGAAAGAGGGGCTAAAGAACTAGGACTTTACGTGAAAAAGAGGTTGCAGAGGGAGAGACAGCGAGAAGGAAAAGAGTAGGCTCATGCGCTGGATTGTATTTAAGCGGATACGCAAATACTAAGATCGCAGCTGCTGCATTATTTGTAGCCATTGCAATTGAGATGGTTTTGTGCCACCGGCTCCTATCCCGTGGACGTAGCTTTGTGGTCGGTCTGAATCGACAGAAGAGAGAGCAGCCTCTTCTATGAGATAATACGCCTGACAGTTTGCTACTCGCATTCAGGCCCCGAATCGTCGAATTTAGGAAGGGGTCAGAGATTAAGAGAAGGAGAGAGAGAGGTGAGTCCGAGGATCCGCGACAATGCTCACCGTACAGAACGAGTGAGTACTTTTCGCTTATATCTATTCTATTCGTTACGGTTTCGGTGTCTTCGCGCATAAAAACACAGCTGCGATTTTGCGACTTTGCGACTTTGCAATTTTCTCATTTTCATAATCAACCGCTTTGTCGCTTTACCATTTCGCTATTTGCCTTGTATATTTTCAACTTCGATCCAAATCAAAATTATCATCATTGCCATCACCACCACCACCATCCTCGTACCCTCATCCTTCTCTTTTCTGACTCGAGGAGGTGTCCCTGGCTACGCCAGAAGTCGGAGAACATGCATGTCTTTGGCACTAGGCTGATTGTTCGGTTGGCACTGCCCCCGCCCCCGCTGCTTGCAGTATCCAACAATAACGGTTAATGGGCTTCCTTGAGATTCCTCTGTGTCGCACACACTCGCAGGCGCGCGCAAACCCATACATACCTACCTACGCGCTATCGGATGCTGATGATCAAAATGGCGAGTGCCACTTGCTTCGCTTTAGTTTAGTTGGCAAGTGGCGGGCAAGCCTGTTCGTCTTCCGGTTCGTATGTCTAACGTTTGTTCCTTAACAGCTGATATTTTCGGTGTCGAGTCTCGCCGCTTTTTCTCGTGGAAGTTGGTGGTGGTGGTGGTTCATTTAAGTCTACGACCCCACGAGCGTAGAACTCAAAGAACACTCGTTTCCCAAGAAGATTCTTAAAAAGAGATGCGACTCGATTGGAAAATGTGAGTAATCTCGTGTCCCATTGAAAGAGGAACCGCTGGAATCATTAAAGACTTTAGGTTTTAGCAGGAAACGTTATAAATTGGTGATAATGGTAATGGTAGCTGAAAACTCACTTGTCTTTCCATTTTAAGGCACGAAAGATGTATCTTAACATTTTTTTCGCTCGCGTCGACGAATTCGACGGAAGCTTGACATTTTTTGTACAGCCGTTTCTTTAAGCCATTCGTCTCTTCACTTATCCAATCACCCGCTCAGCCTTTAATAATGCGCGAGGAAATTCTAATAGATAAAAGGATTGCTCACACCTTTGCGGCAATTATGTTATTTTTAGAGGCGCGATTGCAATCAAGAGAATTATTGGGCGGACTCACGAAGGGCTAGTAGAGTAGAAAATTGATAAGAGGGATTTAGCTTCCGAGAAAAACTATAAAATTTTCACGGGATTCACGGTTTTTCCCAGCGTGTTTCAACATCGGGAGAATTGGATCGATGTAACCTAATGGCGCGTTTCGCTACAAGTATATAAAGGGGAAGATGTCGCGGGGGTTGACGGAGGTGCAAGCGGTGGTTTGTAGCTACGGGTTAATTGCAGCGTGCTGCCTTCAGCAGACGAGCCTTGTTCCACGTTGCGTCACGTCGCGGCTTTTCCGTTGCTTCCCAGCGGATGGACCAAATAGAACAACTATAACGACAACGACAGGGAAAATGACAAAAAACGCTATCAACCCGCTGACAGTATGGAAATGATATTATTATCGGTTACTCCTTTGGTTACACCGCCCTGCCGCCTCCCTCTGACGCTATTTCCAGAACATAGTCATTTCCGCTGAGCGAATTGTTCGCATCGCAAGGAATCCACCCCCCCGTTTTCTTTCATTTTCGTCTAAACGCGCGCGCATGATCGCTTACGCCCCCTAATCATCCTCGCTAATGGAATTTCCTTCAACGATCTCTCAAAGTCTTTTTTCCTCTTTTTTTCGCTCTCTTTTCAAACCCATAAATTCGATTTACGAGAAGGAGAGAGAGAGAGAATCGGGACGCTAGAAACAGGTCCTCGTTGAAAAATCCACGATCGACTTTCCCCATCGGTGGATTTGAACGAGTGATAAGGACGACGGTGTATCGGAATCCTGTTGATAGGATTTCTCGTAATTCTTTCGGATAGATTTGAAAACGTTTCCAGAGATTTCTATTTTTCTCGCAATTTTCCCTTGACAATTTTCATAATTGAATGTGGCGACTCTATTTTATTCAACGCCTTCCCCTCCTCGTCGCTTTTTAATAAGCGGAAAATTTTTCCTCCTCCATCCAGAACGGCATCCTTCCTGTATTCCCTAAATAAGTTAGCACTCCCCTCCAGCGATGATCCAATGTTCCCCGGATAGTTCACGGAACTCCGGGAACGTGACGCGAGAGGAAATTGGACCAAGTGTTGTTGGAGAATCACTGGACTTTGGACTTTGTTTGCCGAGACATTTTATTCTCTCCACCCCTCGGTGTCTAGTTTCCTTAGGCGCAAATTGCTGTAGGGAGTTGAGCGAAAGTCCCTCAAACGTTCCTTAAATGGGAATCTTTCAAGGAATCTCGTGTTTATGCACCGAAGACGACGTGTGCACCTTCGAGCAGGAAAATTCTCCTCTTTGAGGAAAACTTTGCAGCACAATCCACCCGGGCACAATTTCTTGGTTTTTTTCACAGATTTTCCCGTTCACCCGTAAAATTGATCGCGGTGCAAGCTCGATGGTACGAGCACCGAATTTTTTGTTGAAAACTTTACGTAGGCACGCGCGTTCGTCCTCCCTCGTTAAACTGGAAAAACCCTTGTCGCGATAAAGCTTCCTCTAGCAAAGGAGCGAACGAGGATGAACAATAGAGGGAAAGGGGAATGGCATTCCAAAGCGTACTTTAGTGCGCGGCGAATTTCAAATGCGATAATGAACGCGAGATTACGGAGCTGCGTACATTTAATTATTTTTTTAGCGCCACGGGGAGAACGCTCGATGGAGCGCACCGTGAACAAACAAGGAGGGACTTTGATGGTAAAACAGTTTAGCGGCTTTCTCCTTCTCCTCTTGCTCCATTCTGGTCCTTAAATTAAAATACGCGATGCGAATTAAATGATAAGGGCGTTAAAACTTTTATGGGAAATGCATTTCGCGACATAAACACAACTCCTACCGAAACTCTTTACGTGTCACAATCGTCACCTGGCTGAATCGTCAAATTGAAAAGTCTCAGCAGAATTCGCGAAAGGAAAGCAGCGAGAAAGTCTTTCTCTATCCGTTCCTCTATGTACTCTGTACTCTGTAAAAAAAAAAAAAAAAAAAAATTCAAGATAGTATTCTGTCGCGAGAAACGGCGGCGGCTCCTCATTGTTTCGAGCAAGTTCACAACTGAAACTGAAACTTGTTGCCTAAAGCTTATTGCTCTGTCGGGGAGCAACAATATGCATCGCCTGCTGGATCCTTTGTTCATAGATCTAAAGGAGCTGCGAGAAGCTTTCACGGTTATACCACGCGTGACAATGAGATACTTAGAATCCACGCCACTATCTAAGACGTGGCCCAAATTGTGTTTATCGATCAGGAAACTGAGGTTCGCGCTACCTTCCACTTTGCGAGCAGCTTCTCTGATGGACCCACCATGGAATGACCCTTCCACAAATAAATCCAGATAAATTTCCTATTTAGAATTTTTGATGATATCAGCGCTTTCACCGTTTCTACCAGAAAACAATGCTGCCTCCTCGTCCCTATACTCATATCTCTGTGCTCCACTGCAAATGGTCGCACGTATGCTTTATTTGCTTATTCTGTGCTGGAGAAGAAAGAGGAAGCTAGATGAAAAGTTAGGTTTCTCGTGGTGCCGCGTCTCGCTTCTCTATCAATTCCTGATTGTTCCTCGATTGGCAACGGAGTCTCGATCCAGCTAGTTTTTTTTTTTTTTTTTTATAAAGAAAAAAATCGGCGAGATTTCAATGAACCCGTGGCGCGAGGGTGGTCCATGGATAAAATTCCAGAACACGCAACAGCTCGAAGCGCAATGAACGACCTTTTCGGAGCAGGAGCAATGGGAGAGCCAAGACTACTAATCTTCCCGCGTGCTCCTCGTGTATTGCACAATCAGCCACTATTCAAGAAATAGACGATACTCGATCTTCCTCTAACTTTTCATTTGCCCTCGAATCGAAGCTTCAAAGATTTCTGTCTCTTCTCTCGCTCTCTCCTTCGCCCCTCCCCTCACCCCCTCTCCCTTTTCCATGTAATTTGTCACTTTTTCTTGAACTACATAGGGAAAACTCAAAACTGCATCGAGTGCCAAAAATATTATTGATTAGGTTCCTCCCTCTACGCTTTAGTTTCTGGTTTCGAGTTTTCAAGTGGAACAAACTATCCATAGTCCGCCATAGTGAATTTCCTGCTACCGGATATTCAGTGTATCCCGAAGGACTGGGATCGATCGTTCGATACTTTTTTTTTTCATCGATAAACCAAGTTCTAAAAGTGTCCTGGAAAAAACAAACAGGAATCTGATGAAAACAATGACCTCCACAGTCAGCTCCGTTGCATACTTATGCATTTAGTTCTCGCGCATCTGTTTCGTAACAAATGCGCGCGTAGGAAAATACACGAATATATTGATCCGAAGAGAATTTGAAGTAAATCCTGCGTCAATATACATGGAAACAGAATCTGAGATGATTTTTTGGATTATTATTTTTGTAGACTCTCGCGTGGGGCATTGTATAAGTTGTAAGTTGCAAGTTGTAGATTGGAAAAATTCATGAGAAAAAGAAAAAGTAAGACACCGACTTAAAAGCTACGTTTTAGAACTTGAGTAAATTACAAATCTTTTTTTGAATCATCTATATTACATACAGCATTTTGCAATTGTTTACAATGAAATAATGCATTTGCTATCTTTATATAGTTCGATCGTGTTTCGTTTGATGAGTTATTGGAATTGGATACAGAGCGCATACACGTGTTGAATATTTACGTTGACCCGCACACTAGGGTCATTGTTCCTCCACCTTTCTTTTCAGCGTAGAGGAATACTCGCGCTGGAAATAGAATGGCGTTTATTCCGGGCCAACAAGAAACTCGAGTTCCTACTCTGTAAATGCGTTTCTCGCATTTTAATTGAGTTTTTTTTTTTATAGTTAAAAACAAGGGAATTTTGTAAGAACAACAACGTCGATGGAAATTCAAGTGCTTCTCCGAGATTCTGAAAACTGAAAAGACACGCTGCATGCGCCAGAGCAATTGAGCAATGACAGGACGGGGTTGGCGATGCAGTGGTAATCCCTGAATAATTTGGTCATTTCCCCGGGTTCGTTGATCATCCTCCGAGGGGGTGGCCGTGCGCTATGCGATCCGTGTGCATATCAATGAGGCGGCTCGAAATTTCTCGTCGATCGAGGTGATGGAGTGTGGCGGTTTGCGACAGCTCGTTATTAGCCCAACCATCGTATCCTGATGACACAAATGCCGCGTTTCGAGGAAATCCGTAGCGTTTTTCTCCCTCCCGTCCCCGATTCTCTCGACGAGAGAAAAATAATCCGCGCGAGTCCTGCGTTTCAAGAAAACACCCTCCACCTCCGATAAACCTCGGTAGACTCCGCTCTAGGTATACGATCTTCGATTGCACACAAGCCACTCCAAAACCATCAAAGTCACTGAACATCCTGCAATACGGCAACGTTTGAGCAGCGCGCTTATCGCTTCGCTTATCAATGGACACGCGAAACCACTTTGCCTTAATCATCATCCTCTCCCTACCGCTTCCTTGTAAATATTTGGCTGAGTTTTACGCGCTTTGTGGGACAGATCTCGGAGCGAGAAAGGTCCAGAGGGAAGCAGCCGCGGTCCATCCCGAAGATCCATACGCACGGTGCTAGCGACGATGGGGGATCTCGTTTGGAAAATTAATCCCTCGAGTTTCTCGAGACGACGCGCGGACCTTGCGCTAGTCGAGAACCGACAGCTTCCCTCCGGATCTCTCGGCATCTCCTCGTCGATGGGAGGGGAGACCGTCGAGGGCGCGCAGGAAGATAGGAAGATGGGGATAAAGAGAAGTTTTGCTGAAATTGCAGCATGGCGCCGCACAACGGGTCTTGCGTAGCGGAAGTGAGCTCGGTACGGAGTCTCTCGTCGGACGACGTCTCTGCGGCAAAGGCGAACCGCAACAAATCCTGCTGGGCACGTGCCACAGACCCCGCACATCGGAGAGGACGTCGGATCCAGTTGTGGCAGATGCTCGTTCTACCCTTCATCCCCATTCTGGCGTTAATCGTCCAGACTGCCAACACCCTGCACGAGATCCTCATATATCGCCAGGAAGTCTCCGACATCGAGACGCAGGTAACGCTCCTTACGATTACGGCAAGATAACAGGGCAGAGGAGGGAGGGAAAAGTCCGGGATAATTAAGCTTATACTCTCTTTGCCTTAATCCGTTTTAAATGACATAATCCCACAAGTTCTTCGGTCTCCGATGAAACGCTATGTTGAAAAAATCTTGATACCCGTAGCGCGGCGGGATCTTTCGGAGCATTCCTATCTCTTTTTAATAAAGTTTACGATCGAACGATTATGCGACGCCGTGAACAATCGCAGAAATACACCGGTGTCCGGGAGGGGAAGGCCGATTAATTAACGATAAACAAGACACAATAGGCAGATTTACACAGCGATATCGTATAGGCGCGCGATCAAGATCATCGATCAGAGCGAGGCCAGGGAGCAGCGTAATTTTTCAAAGGCGAACAATTAGGTAAAAATCGCCATAATTCAGGTGTAGCAGTGTCGATCGATCGATCACCGATGCAATCCCGCGATTCCAACCCAGCGATGCGTAAATGTCCTTGTTCTCGGACAGTTAGATCGTAGTGCGAAATTAGCTTAAGTTAGCGAATTAGTTGTGCGAGTAGTGTCGGGCACTCCAGTGAATTTCTTTGCCTTTGAATTTCGTTTTGGATTTACATAAACACGGGACTATTCTCCGATTGCGCGAAACGAGAGACGTACGGGCACCCACTTCTTCTGATTGATGTCCGCTTAAAGTGGCATCCAGCCTTGCTCCTATTCGGGTGGAATACGCGGAAATGCACTCTGCTGATAAAAGATTGGAAAGAGTTCGGATATCGCGCGTGCGCATACAGATCCCAGAGACGATTCGGATTAAATCCGATTACGGGAACGAGCTCGTGGAAGGAGAGTTGCGATGAGAGTGACACGAGGCTTGTTTGGAAAATTTGCGAGATTCTCTTAAATTTTGCGGAATTCGTCACTGAAGTAAGTTGTGTGAAATTTCCACATTTTAAAAAATCCAATTGATGCGGAAATCTAGAGAACATATATCTTGTCGCCATCGAAAAATTTGAATTTCTCGATGAATTTCAAGATCAAGGTATTCAACAGGTGAACTGTTTAATTGGGCGCAAATTCCTTGGCTGCTGGGGGTAGTAGTTCGCTATTGGAAAATAATTCGATAAGTCCTGAAAAGTCAGTGATAACCGTGGTAGGGGTGAGTCTCCCTCAGCCTTTTCAGGCTGACTCCTCAGAGTAAAAGGGGAACAAGCGACTGCTAAGGAGACACCCACCTACCTCTGTTCCACGGAAGAATGGAAGAACTCTTGAACCTGTATTTATACGGGGAGAACCAATCCGATCGTGTAGTTTTATTCCTCCGCACACTCTCCTCGTCATTTATCTAAGCGGCCTCACCTACCGTAATTAAAATCTATAAGAAATGTGCAAACGTCGCACAGTGAACGTTGCCGGCTCTTTTCTCCGTGGTACCGAGTATGAAACTTGGCGTAAAACCTAGTCACTATCATGAAAAAGCAATTATTAAATTGTCTCGATCCTCTCGCAGCTTAATTTCCACTAAAATCATCGTAAAGTTCAAATTACCTTGTTTAATGGGAGCGTGCTAATGAAATACTGCTTCTCGAAAGCTAATGGGTAGAGGGAGATAGGGGGGGGGGGGGGGCGGAGGTTGTATCATCAGTTAAATTCTGGCACATGGGGGTCATGCCTGCCTGCCCGTTCTTTTCATATTTAAAAGTGTTTCAACGTGAACCATGATGGCGCCGGGTCGGTTGAGGGGAAATTGGGAATTGGGATTTTGGGTTCCTGTTGGAATTTTATTGGACTTTCTCGCGATCCACGTATTATTAGGTTACTCGTGCTGCGCGGATCCCATGAACTCGAGAGAGCTCGCGTTTACTTTTCAATCGAGTCGTCGTGGAGGACTTTCTCGGAGAACCGGAACGTTCTCGCGAAGACCATTACGCGCCTGGAAATTCGAGCGGGCACTCGGCTCATGCCCTCGAGTAGGCCACTCCATCCCGTCCACTTTATTTCACGCGGTACCTCGCAATTAGACCCCTTCGACTGCGGGAAGGCGAAAAGGAGCCGTTCTGCAAGCGAGTAACGCGCCATTTTTAAATTTAGATTTCCATCCTGCCGATTTTTCCCATGTAAACTTTCTATATTCCCTTCGCGTACGCGAGTCGGAGTTTTCGCTCTGTTAAAAAGTTTCGTCGTCGTTCGACTTATGAGGAATCGCTGAAAATTTCTTCAAGATCATCTCGCTGGTCCCGGCACAGGAGATAATGACAGCTCGTTGGGATTTCAGGTGACGATAGCGACGGATTTGGGGAAGGTGGTGACGAGGATGCAACTGGAGCGCTCAGAGGTGGCTTTTTTTATCTACACCAGTGGAAGCACTCTAAGGTAAGTGGGATGTAGGAGAAACGTTCATCCGGATGAACCGATCCGCGCGATTATAAAACGTGGTCTTATTCACCAATGAATATTGAAGAGAATTATTTCTCGATGTGCGTGATCGAAAGGCCATTCTCTCTCGTTTATGTCGGCCTGCTACTACTGCAATTACCCGCAAGATCCCTAGATGTATCGATAAGAGTTGCCTCTATGGGCTTTATTAGCATTTTTCATGGGATCTGAAATCTAACAGAACGATAGTCGCGTTTATCGACGAGTGTAAATCGACACTATCGCTCCAGTTTCGTCCCTAGCCGTCCTTCCAGTCTAGTCTCTTCCGTGCCGGAAGTTATTGACTAGCGGGAAGCCATCTTAATTGGCACGCTTCGTTTATGCGCTTCGGTTTGCCTCGCTAGAACTTTCCCAGGGAGAGAGATATTCGCATCCCCTCTTGTAGTTCTTGAAGACTGGAGCCCTTCTCTTTCGAGGCTGCAAATTCTCCATCGATCAAAGCGATCGGTTTTAGCCACATTTTCCTCCTCCCGAAGAAATGTTGCTTATGTCAGGAACCCGCTTAATCCCAAGGAACACCATACGTGACCTAGTGGCGCAAAGCCATTTCACTCAGTAGAATGAACTTTAACTTATCAGCCAATGAAAACAAATGGGTCGGACGGCCTCCCTAATGAAGAACCAATACGGATCTTCCTGCTAGATGGGCTTTTGCGAAACAACGTACGGAGAATACCGGAGTGGTATAGAGTTGCATTCTCTCTCTCTCTCTCTCTCTCTCTCTCTCTCTCTCTCTCTCTCCTTCCCTCTTTGTCTTGTAATAAAGTCGAAGAAAAACTCCGCGCGTCCTTCGCCTTCCGGACGAGGAAGCAGCTTTTCTCGCTTTATCTTACCGTGGGATTTGCAATATAATTGTAGAAAGGGGTAATACGCGTAAGGTTTTTATCGTCGGTCGGTCCCCTCTACTCCGAAGGAGTCTCAGACGCATCGTCCGGACCGAAACCGCGACCGGAAGTAAGCTGGGACTCCGCGACTTCGCTAAAATCCATTTGACCTCGATCACTTTTTATCGGAGGGAACGGTAGTAGTGTTGCGCTCGCAATATATTATTGGATTCACGCGACCAATGAGACGCGGCACGCTGACCCAAATCCTAGCACGTATTCCATCTCTGTTCCCGATTACCGGGGGATCCGAAGAGGGAGAGGAAGAGAAGCAATAGCGCAGTAGCCTCCAGGAGAACACAGAGTCCATCGCGTTTCCGGGACGACGGGCATCTCGACGGAGCTCCACCGGTAGCTTTCAGATCATCCATCACCTGTTTTAGGTCGAATCTCACGCAACGATTCGCCATAACGGACCAGGCGCTTCACAATATGACGACGTGGCCTTTGGTCTCCGTGCCAAGGGATGAGAGCAAGACCGAAACTTATGACATGGTCAGCAAGGAGGCTTTTCAAGCTCGCCTCGAAGATTTCAGGTAAGGCTGGTGGCTCGATTGTTTCAGACCCACGATTTACTTACCCTCCATCCCCATAATTTACGCCACGCCGTATAGGATTATCGTCGACGGAGAAAACGCGCGCTGGCGCGACTTATCGTATGAATTTTAATCGGCACTCGAGGCTTTTTGCTAAATTATCGCGAAACTGCCATCTCGGTGCGTTCTCGGCGTTCGCGTCCCGCTGCTTATTAACTCGGCAAACATAACGGCTCGCCAGGGCCGTTTCATAATTTCGATCGTCTATGAGATAGGTAGCGTGCGGCGGTGGCCCAGAACGCGCGTCTCGCTCACTTATCATCGACAAGAACCAACAATATGCATAGTGTTGGTTGTTCACCTTCCCCCCTGACCATTTTCCTACATTTTACCCCTTTTCTGCCAAAGGCTGCGTGGAAAGTTACCCAGGAGTTGCGACGACGTACTTGCCCCCTCCCCCGGTTTCCTCCTCGACTACTTTCCACCCTCGCCCATCACCACCACCGTAGGTGCACTTGTTGAATTTCTCCCTGGCAAGCGGGGAATTCTCCACTCTCGACGCAAGCTCGTTCCACTTGTAAACGATGCACCATCTCGGCTTCCTGACTGGCTTCCTGGCTGGCTCGTTTCCACATTTTCGCCGCTCGCAAATAAGCTGCGTAATCCCGACCGAGTATCCTACGAAATAATTAGCAACCACCCCAATTAGTCGGAACGAGCTCCCCGTTGTACATAGCTTTGTCGATAATTGATTATTCAATAACGAGATTATGAGAAGCTCTCTGAATTTATCCGCGAGTCAAGCAAACCCCATGGAACAGCACTTCTGGTCCCTGTTTTCTGACTCCTGACTCCTGACTTATGACCTCCCGACCTCCCGACCTCCCGACCTTCCGACCTCCTGATCCTCTTTATCAAAACGTTATCTGCAATAGATTTTGTTACTGTACGATAATAATAATGATATGAAATAGCGTATGCGTTATGTGGAATTGGAGGATCTACCTACCATCTGGTATGCCCCGAAGATTTCAGTGACAGGCTAGTTGAAGCCGATAGAGTATACGTATAATAGGTTACGTAATAAATTTAAGACGACAGTTTTACGATCCGCCCTAGGGCGATTATGATACCACTGCTTGAACAACTCATCGTCCCTAGTCAATCGATAAAACAATGGACGTGGACGAGTGGTTTTCGCAATGAAATTCCTCCATTAATTCATGGGCAAATATCCCGATAGCAGAAACCTATCCATTTATTAAATAATTGCGAGTAATTGTGGATAATCCATTGACTCGAATAAAAAAAAAAAAACAGATGTCTTCTTCAGCTTTCTCTTTCCCGAATACGTTGAACTGAATATTTTTCTAAATGTAATTTTTCACACTTCTGTGTCTAATGGTTGCAATATCAGTATTAAACAATCCGATGAAATTATTATATGGGAAGGAGGATGGTAGGAAGAAGAATCGCGCGCGCGCGCGCCAACTATTTAAGGACATGATCGCGTGACTGATGATAATTAGTACGCATCATTTAAGTATAATGGATGGGAGTATCTAGAAAAATATAGAGAAGAGTCGGAGCCGGGAGTTACGATCGGTCTGCATATCTGCAAATGAACATCGCTTATTACGCAAGAACAAATGTAACAAGTGTGGTGAAACAAGAGTAAATTGTCCCGCTATGGATTTGCGCTAATTACAAAGATTGCGCGACTTTTGTGAAATATATATAAAAAAAAGAAACTTGAGCGTATATATAGGTGCGATCTCTCTCTCTCTCTCTCTCTCTCTCTCTCTCTCTCTACTTCATTCTATTTCTCTTATTCATTCGAGATAAACGTAGCAGTCTCGATAGGGGCATGCATTTCCGATACGTGCATTTACTGTTGCGTAAAAGGGGTGCGCTCGTCGCTATCCTACTCGAATCGAATTTCTTTCCACATACATTCGCTCATGTAACTCTCTCCTAGTTTGACGAAATATCAAAAACAAATATATCATAGAGGTGAATATTTATAGGAAGCACGTTTTTCATTCCGCGGAAGTGAAAACGATGAGGAATTCTATAACGAGCCACGTAAATCCGATAAATCGATGCGAACGATAGAGTATCGATAGGAAAATTATGAATATCTGCTACGAGAGGGAATACGCGCACGCATATGCGCGCGCGCGAAAAAAAACAACATAATTTCCAGTGCAAATGTAAATTTAACAAAAGTATCCCAGCATCATTGCTTATTATAATGCCATCGTTATTTCATACATAATGAAATGTTTACTACGTGCACACGCGTATGCATATGCACATACGTAACGGGTGCATATGACGTGTGCATACGTACGCATACACACACATCTAAAGGTTGTCGATATCCATTTTGATCGAGGAATAACACAATTTAGCTCAATGGACTCGATAGTTTGTCGATATTTATCAGGATATTTGTCCTTTGTCCTTCTGGAATATTCGAGCGCTTACATGATCAATGACTTTGCTACCAGTAAATATGCAATTCCCGTAGACTAATGTTAAAGGGGTTCTTTTTTAGTCGAAATGCATTATTACCGTCGTCGTTGTCGTCGTCTCGTCCTCCTCCTCCTCCTCCTCCTCCTCTTCCTCCTCATCGTCGTTGTCGGAAGAACCGATAAAGAAATACCGCCAACAATCCTGGAATGTTTCAGCCTTGAAGTATGAACAAGTAGGTTGTGTTTGCAGACTAATAGATCCTTATATCAATGAAATTTCACGCGCTACTCGTATTTGCCACTTGGTTTTCAAGTAACTTTCGCGCTCCTAATAGATTACAGAATAAAGAAGTCATCCTTGCATCGCGGACTTAATTAAGAAGAGAATATTATTGATTCCATACATCGCAGTTTCCTAGAGGGGTGGTGGTATTTTCCAAATCTAGAAAAGTTTAATAACATCCGCGGCGAGAACTATTCTTCATCGATCAGAAATTCTTCGAGTAATTTACCAAAGTTTCTACAAGCTCGACAACCAAACAAATTGCCAAGAAATAATTGGCAAAACAATTTTCTTAATCGGGTACAGTCAGTTTAAATTAAATTGCAAAATTTAGAAGTGAATTTTTTAAATTATTACGACTATTTTTACTTTTTGTTCCCCCTTCTTTTCACTTTATTTCTCTCAAAAATTCCTTAAGTCTTTCTTTTCTGCTTTACACATTTATGTCTGTCAATGTTGCTTGCCTTATTGAAAATCTCTATGACCCGATGTCAGATAATTTTATTCTCAAGTTCATAATCCTGTGGTTTGTAGCAATATGAATAGTGATGAATCATGGTGGTGATAGAGTGGTCGTAATTTTAACGAGAGGGGAAGAAAAATATGCTTTTGTGAAATTAATGGTTTTCCACATTTATCTCCTTTCGATTATACGAACGATAGATGATGAGGTTACCACACATGAGCGCGTGACCGCCCATTTAGAGCAGTGGACTTTATTTTTAGATTTTCTCTCCGCTTAAAACACGTTCGATACAACATCTAATATCTCATACTACCGTGTCACCTAGATCAATCTCTCCTTCCAACGTCGAAGGTCTGTTTGCTCAGTTTAATATCGACCTGCACGCGTAATTCTATCTTCAAAGTCCCAAGTTTGCGGCCGGAAATGGTAAAACAATACAAAAGGGTTTTGTCACATCAAAAATATATTACCTACTTTTATTTCTTCTCTCTCTCTCTCTCTCTCTCTCTCAATCTCTCAATTTTTCCGTTTTAATTAAAATTCGTCGTAAGAAACTCCATCAAAGAAACTAATTAGACTCTTCGCAATTAAAAGTTAGCGTTTACCGACGATCGCGATTCGTTCGTTGATTTTTTGGATATTTCTCGAATGGAAAACCATGGCGCGAAAGCGATATTGGCGAGGCTAGTAGGTTGAGTGGAAATCTTACGAATAACGAATCCAAAATCCAATAACTATCGCATCTGGGCAACCGTGGAAATCCACTTACGGCACGGGGATTTGATGATCGGCAAGCCGCTATTACGCTAGATGAATTAATGTACGGAAAATGTGGCAAATTATCCAATAATCCAATGATTCGATAATACTGGGATATTCGAAAATAATAGTAAACTCCTAGACGCGCGAATTGCGAATTACACCTGACAGCGTATTCGGTATCCTTAACTCGATGGTAGTGGAGCAACGATTAAAGGAAAAACCTCTCAATCGCAGGAAAAAAATCAATTCAGAGGAAAGCAGCATCACGGAGGTGATGGCCTGGTACACGAGTGTAAACGCTGCCATGTTGGACCATTTGACTAACCAAATCAAGGAAACGGACAACAGTGGGGTCTGGAGGTGAGTTTCCGCTAAAAGCAGAAGATGCCTCTTTCATATGCTACTTCCATCCCTTAGCGAGAAGGTCTTCCAAATTTTGCGAGAACTTTACAAAATTTACCGTTCATTTCACATTCATTTCATTCTATTGTCCGATGCCCTGTCGAATCAAAGAGGATCGCTTGATTTCCCTCTCTCCCCCCTCCTTCCCGTTATCTTTTTTCACAGGTATCTTATAGCCTTCAAGAACTTATTGCGGAGTATAGAGAGCTTGGGCATAGCTTCGGTCTATGGGATCAATTACTTCGGTCGAGGAAAGCTACCAAATGACAATTATGTCAGCTACATTCGTCACGAGGCATTGGGGCGTGACCTGCTCAACGGGTCCTTGACTTACGTACCCACCCTGAAACAGCTGTACGCGGAACTCACGCGCAGCATGCCCGATTACGGTAGAATCAAGTCTAGGTACTTATTTAACAAATGATAACAATAATAATCATTTATTCTTATTCATTTATTTATGGGAAACCCCAATTTAGATACATACTCATGTTAAGTTTAGTGTGTCAGTGTTTGTTCTTCCCTCGTTCTTCTTCTTATAAGCGTGGTTGGCGAAAACTTGACAAAGTTGACACGCGTATTAAAGAAATCTCGACGTCCCCGTTTTCTTGTTCCTGGTGGCTGAGTAAAAGTCTGAAAAATCTTGCGATAGGCGGGACGAAATTCTCCGGAACCAGAAGCGGATGGAGAGCGTCGAAGACGCGATCGCCTACTTCGATTCCATGGCCACTTATATAGATGAGCTTCGTAAACTCCAGCGAGAACTGCGACACATGATAAGGTGACGATCACGACGATGATAACTGAAAATATCAAGAAAGATTTTATCCAGATAGCTCTCCATTGGGAATTAGATTCCTGAGGGAATCTGAGTTATCGTCCCTTATGTAAATTCGATCAAGGGAGCCGTGTGTTTTTAGGGATTACGTGAATCTCACCCTTCAGGACGCCAGTAACAAGGAAGTCGCTGGGATAGCCATAGTGGTTCTGGTTTTGGTGGTGTCTCCGATTATCATTATTCTCGTCCGCAATGCGGTGGCTACCATACAGGTTTGCGCTCTTTATCCCCATTCGATTACGTAATTCGCGTCAAAGGTATTTATGGTCCTTTAACATCATCCCCGTTATTGTTGTTGTTGTTGTTGTTGTTGTTGTTATTATTATTATTATTATTATTAATATTATTATTGCTATTTTACTGCCACCGCCGCTGTCGCTGTTGCTGCTACTGTGGTTGTTTGTTGCTCTTGCTGACGTTATCGTCGTTGCTGCTACTGATACGCGATAATTAATTTCCACAAGATCACGTTCCGCGAAAGGGTCAAACGTGGCGCCACAGGGTTCTCCCGTCTCTCCTACCCCAATACGCGAACGCCTTTAATTCCAATTAGAGAATATCCCCGAGTTCGCTCCTGGCTCAATTCAGTTTCAATTGGATTACAATTCGATGACATAACTCTCCTCCCAGGGAACTCTTGAAACCGATGTTCTTCGCGCGTTACCGATGCAATTGGGGAACGGTGGTGGTGGCTTGCTAACGGCAGAACGGCAAGTAGAGAGGGGAAGGCGTTGTTTCATTTGCTCTGCTCGTTTTATCGAATCACTCACGTAACGGAGAATCCCAATCCATTGATCGATCTTGGTGGTGATGGTGGCGGCAGTAGTATAGCAATTGTTTACTACTGGAGCCCGGAGCCTAAAAATCTTTAAGTTTCCTTCCTGCGAATGATTGTTCGTATTTGCTTTGCGATCGCGATACATTCATAACTTTGGTTATCATCGCGCGTCCAAGAACTTCCTGGACTCAGAGTTCATTTCTCTTTCAGATGTACGCGGCTAACCTGGCGCAAAAGGCACGAGAGTTGAAACGAGAGAAGAGGAAGAGTGACACCCTTCTGTTCCAGATGCTACCACCCAGCGTAGCCCAGCAACTTAAACAAACCCAGCAGGTATATGAAATATGGCCGAAAGCTCTTTGGTTTTTGCTTCGCGATTACTTCCGTATGTGCGTGTGGTAGATAGAAACAATCGGCGGTCGATTCTCGGATCCCATGGCTTCCTCGGGACGCCAGGTACACCACAATTGGCACGAGCTCCAATTTCAGTGTTGTACCGTTACCTCTATATTCCGAATCCCTGTGGTCCTGGACCATACTTGCCCAAGACCACGCGTGAATTCCATTTCGCAGACCCATACGCCCGCACGATCATCATCGATCCCGTAATCCCGTGATCCGCTCATAATTTTCCACGCGCATAACGCAGTAAAATAGAAACTACACGGAGCCAGAGGCTAACCGCGTTTCCTGTAGAAATCAAAGCCTAGTTTTTCCCACTCGCAAAATGTAAAGGAGAGTGAGAATTTGAAGAGAAGCGGTCTTGGTCCTTTGACGAGTTGTTTCTATTTAAGAAAGAGTCTCTCCCGTTGTTATCAGGTACCTGCCGAATACTACGAGGCTGTAACCGTATACTTTAGCGATATCGTAGGTTTTACGGAGATTGCGGCGGAAAATACTCCTCTTGAGGTAAGAGAGATTTCTATGGAAAGCCTCGAGATAACAGGGAATCGTAAAAAGGAATGTGTTTCTAATAGGTCGTGACGTTCCTCAACTCAATCTATAAACTGTTCGATGCCCGAATCGAGTGTTACGATGTTTACAAAGTCGAAACCATCGGCGACTCCTACATGGTCGCTTCTGGCCTACCAGTTAGAAATGGTAAAAGCACCAGAACCCCGCCGTCTTGATCCCCAATGTGTCCTGCATCCTTGGAGCATGCTGCAGAGCGAAATTTCTTGGGTTTGCTATTTAAAAATAACGTAAAAAGAGTCGATTCGCACTTGTAGTCTACTAAGTACCAAGACGTTCCACTGAGATACTTGAGAATCTCTCATTATCGTCATCGTCATTATTATTATTATCATTATTATTATTATTACTATTATATCACATCACACATTATTAATGATTACTATAGTGATTACATCATTAATTGTTGTTACGTCCTCTTGGCGAAATATATCACGTCAGTTCTTCTTTTCCCTCTTGCCGTCTTCTCTCTGAATCCTGTTTTTCTGAATCTGATTCTTGTTGCAATAAGTAGCTAAAAAAGTGTAGCTTGTAGAGTAGTACCGTAAAGGAGGGGGGGGGTCCCATCGATACTCGCTGCTTTATCGTTGTTGTTCTGTTATCCCGATGACAGGTGATAAGCACGTTTCCGAAATAGCAACGATGGCTCTTGACCTGCTGGCGGCTTCGTCGGTTTTTCAAGTGCCGAAACGACCGGGCGAGAGGCTACAGATACGAAGCGGAGCTCACACTGGCCCGGTTGTTGCGGGGATCGTCGGCAGTAAAATGCCCCGTTATTGTTTGTTCGGCGACACCGTGAACACCGCAAGTCGCATGGAATCCACCGGCGAAGGTTCTTTCTGTCGCTCTCAATCTCTTTCGTCTCTTTTCCCCGAGAACCGATAGTAAAACCATTGAAATGGCGCTCACATTTCAGCTCTGCGAATTCACATTAGCCTGGAAATGAAAAAGGCCTTGGATGCGGTAGGCGGATTTAAAATGGAGCACCGTGGCCTAGTGGACGTAAAGGTACATTTTACTTGGATGTGAGCTTGCACAGCGATGGGATAACATTATTTCCCCGCAGGGTAAGGGACTCATGGACACGTATTGGTTGGAGTGCAAGGACGGCGGAATCGCGCGAGCTGCCGAGCTCGACTTGCCAAGCTTCTTCGAGGATGTCCGTCCGGTCTTTATGCGCCGGCTACGGGAAGAGGGTACTCTCTGATGCGAGCCCTACTCCCGACGGGATCTCTGGTATCTGAACAGGCGGCCGAATCCGTGCATCCGCTTGTCCCAGCCGAACCTGATAGATCACCTGAAAAAGATTCCAGCGCCCGGTACCGGGCGAAAAAATCGACTGTCCCATCCCAATCTGCATATCACCCCGGTGAGGGCACCCCCGCAATCCCAGTCCAGCGTCGAGTCACAGGACTCGGTGGGCACGTACGACGGAACTAGATCGACTACCCCCTGTCCACCGAGCTATTCGCCCAGTCAGCGCAGCAGGTACTCGCAGCCGAACCTGCCGACCCTCCTGGTATCCTACGATAGGAAGTCCAGTGGCTCGTCCGACCGAAGGATCCGGATGTCCCAGCCTACTCTGAACTCGAGCTTCAGCGGCATCAACTTCCTGGGTATGAATCGCGGCACCAAATTGTCGTATAGCAGCCTGCGGGCCGCTTCTGGAGACAATAGCATCAACGAGGAGGAGAGGCTCTCGACGCCGAATGTCCACGCGCTGATGTGCAGCAGCGCCGGGAGTGCCGCCAGTGCCATCAGCGAGGGAGGCGCCGCAGGATTCCCGGAGCGTTCGTCCTCGAGGCTCTCGCAACCGGACGTGGGCAGGATCCTCAGGCACGAGATCCCGGCGAAACGGGAGCGCCTGTCGCAGCCAACTCTGGTCACCGGCGACTACTACCCGGTTCGGGGCCAGCAGAGGCTCTCGCAACCCTGCCTGAGCGCCGGGGGCAAGGAATTGCCCACCATCGTCCACTCGCCCCTTAAGCACAAGAGGTTCTGCCCGGCGCCGGCCTCCACCCAGCGGGACAGACTCTCGCAATTGGACTTTGGCGCCGCCAGGTACAGGAACCTCAAGGACATCACCAACTCCGCGAGCAAGTTCAACCGCGACCGGTTCTCCATCCCCGAGCTCGAGACGCAGAACGATCTGAAGCTAATGGCGGGTACGCCGAAGCAGAGGTTTAGCCTGGACAGTCAGCTGAGGAGGGAGAGCAACAAGTCGACTCTCCTGCCGATCGCGAGCTCGCCGATCTCGGAACACCAGACGAAGATCGAGGAGGTTCCCGCTGGGGTGGTTGGCAGCGGCTTCGACAGGGTCGCCAGGATCGGCGGCAGAAACCCTGTCGAGGGTCTGGGGAGCGTTATCGTGGCCAGCACATCGCCCATCTTCCCACCTGACGAACGACAACTACTCTCGCCCTTTGCGCATGTCTTGAAGCCAACTACTACTGGCATCGGGCCAGGGGGCAAACCTGCCGTTGTGCTAGCACCTACCTCGTCGAGCTTGTCCGGAGTGCTCGGGAAGGTCGGCATAGTGTCGAGCAAGCCGTCCGCGGTGGTCCCTCCGTTGCCGACCAGAGAGAGGATGTCGGTCCCCGAGATCAGGAACTCCAGTCTACGTCGGTTGCTGGATCCGCCCACCAGGCAAAGGCACAGCATTACGGGGAACCTGAAGCAGTGCCTGCTCTCACCCGGAAGGGCACACGAAATCGCTAGAAAGCCCAGGTACTCCGTCGACGAGGCCCTCGAGAGACTCAGGAGGGAGGAGAGGAACGAGAGGAACGAGGAGGATCGTCGCAAGGAGCTGGACGACGTCCTTACGGAAGAACCGAAGCATATTCAGAGACACTACTCTTACACGTACGATACCAAGGACGAGGGGACCATTTTGGGCAAGGTAAGTAGCGTGCCGCGTAAAAAGTACCTGGAGAGCAATTTCGACGAGAACGAGCAAGTTATCACCACTGTGATAGAGACGGACGTCCCTGTCGTTATCGCTAGTCCAAAGTACTTGAAGAAAACCCACCTGTACTCCAGCGAGACGCCGAAATGGTTAAAAAAGTGCCTGGAAAACGAAAGTCCGAAAACTGCGCGCAGGAACGTTGACGGCGAGAGGGAGGAGGTCTTCAAGGCCAATCGAAGGAACAGCAGGAAAACTTCCATGGAGTCACTGGAAGTGCAGAAATCAAAGTCCGACATAAAGGCTCGGTCAAAGTCCATGAGCAGTAACGAGAGGAGCCCTATCTCAAAGATCCCTATAATAAACGTGGACGCCAAAGAGACCTACGTTCGTATTGTGGATTCAGGCAGTGCCCAAGAAAGCAAATACGAGGTTGGTATAGAATCAAGTTGGATTAAAGGCGAAGTAAGGACTTCTACGATGTACGATGAAGTGCAAGACGACGTAGACTCCGATGATTCCACGTCCATCTAGAAATCCGAAAATGTATGTAAAATCTTATTAAATCTGCAAATGTTCACTCTCTTGAAGGTGTTCCAGTTTTCCAATATAAACACTTTATTTTTTTTTTCTCGGAAAAAATTATTTCAACAAAATAGAAAGGAAAGAGAACAAAATTTGCAGCATTAAAAAGCATTTACTGTACAAAATTAGCCATAAGATACTATCTTACACATTTTAAGGGGCATACATTTTTACATAGATACATATATCTACGTCTAT
The DNA here is from genome assembly GCA_037305995.1 of Sclerodermus sp. 'alternatusi'. Classification (NCBI taxonomy): domain Eukaryota; kingdom Metazoa; phylum Arthropoda; class Insecta; order Hymenoptera; family Bethylidae; genus Sclerodermus; species Sclerodermus sp. 'alternatusi'. The sequence continues at coordinate 286,759 of CM074558.1, read as the reverse complement.
TCTGTTACACGAGAATGTTATGTAAAGAAAAATATTGAGGCTTTCGATGTACGTGATAAGTATAAAGCGCGTGTACAGGATGTTTTGAAAACTCGCAAACTTGTTTAAAGTTGGCATATTTCTTGGATCAAATAGCGTAAGAATTTTACATTTGCTATTTCTCCCGTATATGGGAGAATTTTTACTTTTGAAAAATAATTTTTTCCTAAATTGACTAATTGCTCATGGTAGAATTTTTACTCTTGTTGTTACATGTATTAGTCACTGTTTTTATTGGACCTATTTATTTTTGAGAATATGAAATTTTAAATGAGTTTGCAAGTTTTAAAACACTGTATATATATTAAGTTACAAGTAAAAAATTCTAAAGAGAAAGAAACGCAATTCGAATGAATTATTTCTATTGTGATACATAGGATGCCATTTTATGTAGTTATTAATTATTAAAATATTAACTCTATGTACCAATTCTCTTTTAGGTGATTATATGTACTCTTAAATTTTTGTTTATATTATTTTATTTGCAAAGTTTTTCACATATTTCATACATATACGATAAATAATCAAAAATAAGTTTTAATTAAGATTATTGAAAGTTTTATAGAAAATTCATTATAATACTCTTTTTTTCTAAATATAAGTTACGATGGAAGAACTTTAATTTAAATTATAAGTGTATACTATGTACAATTGTTTTTATTTCCTTGATACTAGTCATTATAATAATACGAAAGTACGATGTGTATAGTTAAAATTAACATTGTGCATAGAAAACATTTTAATTGAATCGATATAAGTAAAGGGAGATTATAAATAAATTTTGAGTATTTTGTAGATCATAAGTTCTTTGATGGACACGATAAAAGAAGTATCTGTATTAAATTATTAGAAACGCAAGCGCCTTTAAACCGTTTCGTCCTGTTAATATTTATTATTATAATATTTTACGAGATGTGATTAATTACAAAATACTCTACTCTGTAATTACGTGATGTGTTTTAAATTTTTTAATTTATTGAAGGGTATTAATTTACATGCAAGTGCTTAATAATCTTATAAATGTTTTTTCTTTTTTTAATTAAAGGGAGTTTAAGTAAAAAGTAAATATAAGTAATGTTATTAGTAATGGTAATTGTTTGATAAGAGAATGTATTTCAAAATAATATCAATAGGACAAGGTTTAACATCATATGTTCATATAATAAAATAAAAAAGATTTTATATCTGTTTTATTTATTAAGTGATAAGACTTGATTGCAGATAATATGGTGCTATAAACATTTTCGAACACTTATCGGTAATTATCCAATGCTTCTTATACAAAATTGATTTACATCGTATAAATCCATATTTTTCATGAAAAGATATAAATATCAAAAATTTTGTTTTCTATTTCATAAAATATTTTATCGTACAATTTATATCAGTAATATTCGATAAAATTATCATCACGCGGAATAAGATTTTGTTGTTATTAATTATAGAAATAATATGTATTTATTCACAAATTCCTTATTCATATATATAAATAATAGTCACAGAAATAAAAAAGAAAAGATTCTACCTAGTTCTAATTACAATTCTAAATATTAAACAGAGAATGTAAGCTACCTATAAATTCACTTACTGTTTACTTAATGAGAATTCCAATGAGGTTAGAATTCTTTTTAATATAAAAGTTACCTATACGGGTTTACCATTAAAGTATAAATTTACAAATTTTAATATAAATTTAGTATCAAAGGCCATCTAAATATTTGAATTGTAATATCAACTAATAAATTTATTGCGGAGACGATGTTCTTTCAGACAAGGCATCGAACAAAATCGGTTGGCATTATATTCAAAAGGCACTTGCCCAGTCATATCAACTGCACATTGAAAACAACGTGATAATACAACTCCTCCTTGTTGTAAAATACGTTGTTCCGCAGCAAGGGCTCTCTGTAATTAATATTTAATTATAAATTTATTGTCAAAACTCATCTAATTATCGTACAAAAATAATTTTTGATACTGATTATTTACCTTCTCCCTGTCACTGAGATGAAGAAATCTTTGTTTTGCTTCTTCCTCTTGTTTCTTAATTTCGAATTCTTGCTTTCTAATTTTAGTTTTTTCACGTTTTTGCTTTTTCATTTGCTTTTTTCTCTCCAAGTATTCACGTTCTGTTTCCTCAGTGATAGGACCTTGTATCATTGACTGAAACAAATAATTTTTTGCGTTATGGGGATATCACATAATGTTATTTTATACGATAATATATAGATGATATTACTACCTCGGTATAGTCATATTTATCTGGATTTTCTCCCATAAATCTGCGGAAAATATTTCTGGTCTCTTTATCAGGTGATATTGTATAAGCGGTTTTGGACTCTTTATTTTTTTTACATGGATCAGAACCATTATCCAATAACAACCTAACGAAATACTTGACATTAATTTGAATCACTCAAAGCAGATAATATTGCAATAGAAATAATACTTACCAGACTAATTTTGAATGTTTCCCTTCTGTAGCTACGTGTAACATTGTATTACCCTTCTCATTTCTTTCGTTGATCAATTTAATTATATCATCCGTGCAAACGTTATTTTTAATGTTTTGCTCTTTTGATTGCTCTTCCATTTCTTGGCATTGCTTAGCCTTACCTTTTAAGTCATTAATTACAGATAAAAATAATTCATTATCACCTATTTCACACGCATCCCACAATTTGATTTTTGCATTTAAAATAATTTCATTATTTTCAGAAGTATCCGTATTTTCAGCAGATGTTTTCTTACTAACTTTCTTCTTTTGACGTCGATGCTTCTTGTTTTTCATATATCTTGGAACAGTATCTTGAAAGGCAAGTAAATGCTCATTGAAATCTATTTCTATATTATTTTCGATTAGAGGAATATCTACTTCTTGATTTACTGAGTTTCTTGAGTCAAACTCTGATTCTGAAGATAAACGTGCTAATCTTGTAACAATTTCTGAAATTAATTTTATATTATAGTAATTTGGTTATTAATTATTATTTATTATTAATGCTTTTAATATTAAATACCAGGTAATGGACGATTTGGACTCTTTCTGGGCTTTGCTCGATCTATATGCATTCGATTGCTTCTATGCTGTCGTTCAGGAGAATTTTGCTTACTTGGTTTGGGCTTTTCATTATCGGGAGTATTTTCCATATTATTTGTATCTGCTGTTAAACTATCGGTACCATTATTTTCTATAACTTCAGCTTTTGAGACTCTCTTTCTTATAGGTTGACGCGGAGAAATAGGTATACAGTCGGTAAAATTAGCAGCTGAACCTGAAATACGTATAAATACGTAAGTGTAAATGTAAGCAACTAAATCAAATTATTCAATTAACAATAATATTTAATTAATAATATACCATAAATTTCCATTGTGGTTAATATATCGTACACGCGTTTGACTTCGGTAAATGTTGCTCTACGAGTGGGAAATGGCAACGGTCGTAATCTGGAATCATTTTTATCCAAAGGTGGATTTTTACCGCCAAATAACATCGAACGATTGCACGGTCCAACAGCTCTATATAAAATTAACGAAGAGTCGTTAATGGATGTTGACCAGGATTCTAATACCTCTTGTATATTCTGAAAGTACAATTCTTATGTATATACAATACATTATAATTTTTTGTTAACAATTCTATATCAATTATACATTTCAGGTACCTGAGAGAGTGCTATTTCATTAGAACGTCTTAAATTGGATCCCGCACTTTTAGGATGATTACCCATTGAACGGTTATCGCGAGTACTTTGAGCACCTCCTTGTTTTGCGCGCACGGTATAGTAATGTGAAGTCTTGTGTTTAACAGGTACACCATCTGCATTAATTTGATTTATAAATTAATAATTCATACATAATAATCTATAATATTTTTGTAAGACTAATTGCCTTGAAAAACAGCTGCTGCAAAGTGGCCACCGCCAACCATAATAATAGTCCATGTAGTTTTCTTTCCACTGTCTAAAGCATGTGCTATCATCTCATTGTCAACTTCAGGGACTTCCTAAAATTCAAGTTCATCTCTCCTGATCTTAAAAATATAAAAATGTCAAAAGATTCTAATAAGACAAATCAAATTTACATAAACAAATTTCCCTAAGTTTTAACACTGTTGCTTCAAAACAAATACTGCTATATTGAATAGATATTATTAGCGAATAAAGCTAGATTTATTACTTAGTAACAAACCTTTTTACTATGAAGCAAACATCTGTATATGCTAAATATATTGCCATCATCATTTTCAAAAAATACTTTTGAATGTCTACTAGCAACAGCAACCAAGGCTTGTAATTTTTTGTCCTTTAACATTTCCTCGTTACATTCTGTGTCAGAACTATCAGAATCCGACATCTTTCCCTTTTTCTCTTGCTTCTTAACTTTATTATATTTATTACTTCTTGATTGGCTATTATGAGAACTTTCAGTTTCCGATGTTTCAGATTCGTATTCATTTTCTGTTTCAACATCACTTCCTGACAAGCTAGATACAGTTCCTGTTAAAAGACAATATACACACACACACACACATTTATATATATATATATATATATATATATATAACAATTTCGTAGTTCTAAGTTGAAAAATACCTTTATCAGCTAAAAGACTAAATCCATCTTCGCTTACAGATTTTTGACCATTCAATCGTTGTTTTAGGTTATAGCGGTGCCAATCCAATTTATAATGAAGTCTTTGTTGCGTTTTATCTTCAAAATTGGCATTACAAAATGAACAAGAAAGAGAATCAGATACTACTAAATCTTCTAATGTTATTATTTTCTCCGTCTCTAAGGCTGAAAAAGCAATAGGTAAAAAATAAAATAAATGCAAGGTACATCAACAATAGAATTCAACAATATTTTAAGGCGTTAAAAAGGAATAATCTTAATTAAGTAATGCTTACCAGACGACTGTCGCAATTGCATACATTGCGCAACTTTTATACCTTTAGTAATCTTATTAAAATCTTCTTGATTATAAATTTTAACTATGTTGTTATCCATGATTACTTTAAATTATTGATCTCAAATGGTATTTAAGAAGTGAAATTGTTAATAAAATAAAAATGAACTTCTCTTGGAAATCAAAGTAGTCTTAATAGCTTTCTAAAAATTTCAGATGTTACTTTTTACAACGATGACGAATTTAGAAGAATCGCATGTGTCGACAGTTTATATTACTTATATTGTTTATGCAGAGTATTATGGAGAAAGTTAGTCTACAATCTTAAATCACATCAATATTATTGGTAAAATTTATACCACTTATGATAATGTAGTAATGATATTTAGTACTGATTTTAGAGAATACTTAAAATAATTTAAAAATTTTTTTGCAGCTTATAGAGTAATAACCAAAATTTTCTCTTTTACAACCATGGACTACACTAATTCTTCCAGACTTCTTAACAATTAAGAGAATGTCAAACCGACAGAAAATGTCCGTTTCGGGGTTCGTGTCTTTGCTAAGTCCAATAACTTGCGCCATCACTTGCAGTGGCTGAAACATAAACTAAATAATAAAACTAAAGCTCTATTGACAAGTAACTAAAAGAAGCCGGAAGAATATAGCGCCAACTATGTTCAGAGCGTCGAAACTTATACGCGAGCCGAAAATCTTTAACAAGAGCATCGCAACCTATACGCGAGCCAAAATCCTTAACAAGAGCGTCGAAACCTATACGCGAGCCGAAAATCCTTAACAAGAGCGTCGAAACCTATACGCGAGCCGAAAAACTTTAACAAAAGCGTCGAAACCTATACGCGAGCCAAGAATCCTCTACAAGGGCGTCGAAACCTATACGCGAGCCAAGAATCCTCTACAAGGGCGTCGAAACCTATACGCGAGAAGAAAATCCTTACAAGAGCGTCGAAACCTATACGCGAGCCAAGAATCCTCAACAAGAGTGTCGAAACCTATACGCGAGCCAAGAATTTTTAACAAGAGCGTCGAAACCTATACGCGAACCGTAAATCGCTAACAAGAACGTCGAAACCTATACGCGAACCGAAAATCTTTAACAAGAGCGTCGAAACCTATACGCGAGCCGAAAAACATTACCAAGAGCGTCGAAACCTATACGCGAGCCGAAAAACCTTACCAAGAGCGTCGAAACCTATACGCGAACCGAAAATCGCTAACAAGAGCGTCGAAACCTATACGCGAGCCAAGAATCCTCTACAAGAGCGTCGAAACCTATACGCGAACCGAAAATCGTTAACAAGAGCGTCGAAACCTATACGCGAACCGAAAATCTTTAACAAGAGCGTCGAAACCTATACGCGAGCCGAAAAACCTTACCAAGAGCTTCGAAACCTATACGCGAGCCGAAAATCCTCTACAAGAGCGTCGAAATCTATACGCGAGCAAAGAATCCTCTACAAGAGCTTCGAAACCTATACACGAGAAGAAAATCCTTACAAGAGCGTCGAAACCTATACGCGAGCCAAGAATCCTCAACAAGAGCGTCGAAACCTATACGCGAGCCGAAAATCGTTAACAAGAGCGTCGAAACCTATACGCGAGCCGAAAATCCTTAACAAGAGCGTCGAAATCTATACGCGAGCCGAAAAACTTTACCAAGAGCGTCGAAACCTATACGCGAGCCGAAAAACCTTAACAAGAGCGTCGAAACCTATACGCCAGCCGAAAATCCTTAACAAGAGCGTCGAAACCTATACGCGAGCCGAAAAACTTTAACAAGACCGTCGAAACCTATACGCGAACCGTAAATCGCTAACAAGAGCGTCGAAACCTATACGCGAACCGAAAATCTTTAACAAGAGCGTCGAAACCTATACGCGAGCCGAAAAACTTTACCAAGAGCGTCGAAACCTATACGCGAGCCGAAAAACCTTACCAAGAGCTTCGAAACCTATACGCGAGCCGAAAATCCTTACAAGAGCGTCGAAATCTATACGCGAGCCAAGAATCCTCTACAAGAGCTTCGAAACCTATACACGAGAAGAAAATCCTTACAAGAGCGTCGAAACCTATACGCGAGCCAAGAATCCTCAACAAGAGCGTCGAAACCTACACGCGTGCTGAAAAACTTTAACAAGAGCGTCGAAACCTATACGCGAGCCAAAAATCGTTAACAAGAGCGTCGAAACCTATATGCGAACCGAAAATCTTTAACAAGAGCGTCGAAACCTATACGCCAGCCGAGAATCCTCAACAAGAGCGTCGAAACCTATACGCGACCCAATAATCCTCAACAAGAGCGTCGAAACCTATACGCGAGCCGAAAAACTTTAACAAGAGTGTCGAAACCTATACGCGAGCCGAAAAACCTTAACAAGAGCTTCGCAACCTATATGCGAGCCGAGAATCTATATTCTGGTAATAGGAATTGGCGGTCCATGTTTATATAGTCAAAGATCCATCTGGTTTTGGATTTATTATTTGGTTGATGTTTCAGCCACTTCATGCGATGGCGCCTAGGTATTGGACATAGCGAAGAGACGAACCCTGAAGCCGACATTTTTGTCGAGTTCACATCCTCTTAACATACTCGCTTTCATAAACGACTGCAGATGTCAGCACCAAATATACAATATACAGGTTGTCCAAAATAAAAAAAAAGTTACTAGAAGAAGTTAATTTATGAAAGTAACATTAGTGGCGCTTCGAACAGCTCCGAAGTTTCAGAGGTATTGCGGCGCCTAAAAGTAATAAATCATTTTAATTATAATTAATTTCATAGTTGATCCTCTTACTTTATAACTTAGCCGTTTTTGAAACATAAACTATAATTAGGAATCTACATTTAATGATATTAATAATAAATTTATACAATAAATATATTTTTTATTCTTTTTATAATTTTAACAAAAGTAATTACATTCGTTAATTTGACATAGGTTATTGTGATGCATTTTTAATTTTATACATTCAAAAGTAGTTTTCAGTCTATAGAAACATGTATGTGGTTTATTTATTATGTAACTTAAACATAAATATCAATGTTATTTGTACTATACATATTGTTTCAGGCTTCTCGCTATGCATATTTTTGCATATAAAAAATGATAATATTACTTGCTCTTTTTATCCTCAATACTTATAAATGCTATAATATAGTTTATACCCATTGGTATATCTATCCCAATTCATAACAAAATAAAGATGACACTATACATAAATAAATATAAAAAAAAGTCTATAATTACAATAAATAAAAATTCAAATGATCAACTTGTCCTTAAGCAAGTGAATATCGTGTAACAATTATTACACAATTGATAAATATGTGTAAACAAAAGTTAATATACCTACTAATATTCCAACAATATAATTCAGTTGTAATCTGCGACTCACAGGCTGACTGAAATAATATAAGAAATTGATTAGATAGTAGTTGATTTACAAAATCATAAGCTTATTTGTATAAATGGATTTAAAAATAGAATTACATTTGTTTGGAGGGGCTGAATGGAAGAGGTGGATTTATACCAGGTACACTGCTATCCTTATAAATAATATAGCAGGAGAAACACATCATTGCTAATCCACTTATTAATACTTTTACAAACCAGCTGTATTTTTCAGATACAGGAACAACCACATCATTAACAATTTGCTTATAATAGTTGCTTATATTAAAAAGCTTTGTGTTAGCCGTACCATACATTTCATGAATATCCATATCTTTATAGATATTTGAAAATTCAGATATCGATGGCATTTGAAGTTTATTATTTGGTAAAGTAGTTAAAATACTTCCTGGAAATAATTAAAAAAGAGAGGGTGATTAACTATATTAACATTATTTATTTTCCATGATAACTAATGAAATAATAATAATAAATCATTGAAAGTATGTCATATGCATAGGTATGTAAAAGGGAGGAGGAAATTCCTTATAATACTTACCATAGTTAATATATAGTTTCAATATAATTATTGTCAAGGAGATGATAAATAATAATAGGCTGAACGTCCATTCGTTTATTTCAAACTTTTTCCAAATGCTCGCCGAAGTCGATTCATAATTGTTTTTTGGCTTACCAACACCGTTCGATTCGTAATTTATTCCGTTTGTTCTCATGTTGAATGTATTTTTTTGTGCAGGTATCAATTGATTTAATGGATTGACATTAATGTTTCAAATCTTATACAATTCTAGGGCAAGATCAAGAATAAACACATTTTCTGAATGCTTGGAGACTAACTAAACACAATGCCCAAAAATAAAAGTGAATAAGAGGCACGTCATATACAGTTCTGCGCAAGCGTAATCGCTAGCCATAATCAAATTGTAGCCTTGCGCATCCATAGCCTTGTGCAGTCCCTGACCTGCTGTGCTTGGAGGTCTAAGGTCCCCGTTCCAAAGGTATGGGTCGTCAAATTTTTAAGGCAGTCGCATAAGTGGAAAGTAAATGGAAAATAGCTAGCTTCCACATAAGAAATTACTGCTACGAATAAAAAAAAAATTTAATCCTAAATATTTTAGGTATGGCAGGATACCCTTTATGGGCAATATTATCGCATGGATTTCTGACGTTCCTGTAGCTCTTGAGTCATTTGTAAGTAAAAAGTTAAGAAGGGGTGACGGTGAGCTAACCGTGCTCGTTTTAGCGGCAGCAAGTTGGAGAAGCCACGGTCATAGTCGTTCAGTGGCCTCCAACGTGTTTCAGCGGACAGAAAATGCTCCAGGTGAAATGAACTGATACCGCGATTCTTTTTTGCGACGCGAGGATCAAAATTAGGCAACGAAATGGCAACGCAGGAGGAGATTGGAATTGGTGATTTTGTTTTGCTGGACGAAATCACCGTGGAAAAAGTTGTTGACAATTTACGAGTCAGGTAAAGCTACTTTACTTTATTTGAATTGACTTAATTGTTAAGTCAGGATATGAAAGTATTAGGATTTTACAGCAAAACGAACGATTTTCCCGTGGTCCATGATTTATGACAGGTGCATGATAATGCCGCGCGCGTCCCGTATTTTTCATACTTCTTGAATTCTCCACCAAGAGGGCGTGGCTTATTTCTGCGAAAAGTTTACACTTCCATTTAAATTTATTCCGCGAAAGTAGAATTTTACAAATAAATTATTTTCTCTCAGGCTCAGGCTCAACTTGAAGACATGATCTTCGGCGCTTTCGTATTTTATTTTGATGTCATGATATTTTTTGATATTTTGAAACTTTGATACTGTGATACTTTGATAATTCGATACTTCAATGCTTCAGTACTTAGTATCAACAGGTATCCTTATAACTCTTATCCCTCTTATCGTTTGTCCATGGAGCATATCGATCGTCATGAATAGCTCTTATCAGGAACACGAGTTTTGTACTCTTTGAATATTTCTTGCGTCTTCTTCACGCCCATACAAAAGTCAAGCGCTAATATTACTTTCACATACAGCTAATGTATAATAATTGCATTAAATTATCAAATAGCGTTACTTTAATTCTCTATCTCATCGATTTATCAAAAGGATTCTAGGATCTTTCAACTATTTTTAAAAGTGACATTACCGCGTCGCTCATACTTTTTTCTATGAGTCATGCAAATAGTGTTATCGTGAACTATATCTTATTGTTAGATAATTTATAAATTCTTCGTAGAAAAATAACATGTATAAAATATTTTGTACGCAAACCAAGTACAAGTATATGAGCAGACGAGATAATGTTTTTTTCAAAATATATAGTAGGCGATGGAGTGAAATAGTTTTTTTTTTTAACTAGATTAAAGTTAAATTAGTCGATGATCAATATATTGACGATAGAGAAAATCAAAAGAGTTTTGTAATTAATTTAGATAAAATAAGAGGGGTTTAGGAGGAGATCATCGTCTCTAATCAGATGATTAATCATATACGGGGAGTAATGTTTTGACAAAACAAATATAATTTTCATTGGAATAAGAGAAAATTAGACTAGAAACATATGAATTAGAAATTAATGAAACAATAAAGAGAAGGGAAAAGGTGGCAATGAAAGGATAAAGCTTAAACTATCCGAATATAACAGAATAAGCGCTTGTATGTCGAAGCGAATTTGAGTTTTTAAAAAACGTAGAGTTAACGCGATAAGAGAGAAAAGCAGACTGGCTCCAAGATCATTTAATAAAAACTTAAAGCTCGCACAGCACTTATAAAGAGACAAGTATGAGAGAATTGATTTCGTAATCGCAGAAACATGAACGGAAGATATGGTCTGTAAATTATAAGAAACAACTATCAAAAATTATTAATCAATAAATATGACGATGTGCTTGAAAAGCGAGAAATGACAGAGAAGTGAAAAAAAAATGCCAATTTGAGTAGAGCTTCTGTAAAAGTTCGTTTATAAATATCGTATAACACTCCCAATTTAATATTTTACAGTATTTTAGTACCCCCTCCTCCTGTTTAATAAACATTTGTTGAACTTTATAATATAATTTATATTTTTCCAATTTATTTTATTCCTATCCTTCCCTTTAATCTAGGATTTTCCTTAAATGAAAAAAAATGATTTATCACTTTCCACCATCGGTAATGAATACAACATGGTCGACGGAAGTATAAAACAGAGAACTCCTTATCAAAAAAATCCAAACCAGAAGGAGGCAAATATAAAACACGTTGTCTAGTAAATTAAATATAAAAGAAAATAAGGAAAATAGAGAATTTAAATTACCAAGAAAATAGAAAACAGATAGCAGAATATAAGTGTAAAGTCTGATAAAAGAAATCGATGGGATTAAGGGAAATGGATAAACAGAACTGGCAGATTAGAATTGTCGAAGCTGTCGAAGAAAAATTATAAATATTTTCCTATGAATTTTAAGATATTTGTTAAATGTATTTAATACTTGATAAGGGAAAGATACTTAAAAATCTATACATATGCACTTGTACATAAGATATTATTTCCGTGAAATAATTCATAAATGAAAAAAAAAGATTCAACCGAAGGATCCAATTACAAAGGCATTACGTTACTATGCGTCGCTTACAAAATCTACATGATGATACATTTAATTACAGAAAGAATTTTCAACAAAAGGGTATATTATTTAATGTACAAACAGATTTCGAAGAAAGTCATTGTAATGCAGAGAAAGTTAAGTACAATGACGTTATAGGTATATGTCATCCGATAAAAAGGAAAGCTTATCAGTTGTAAGCGTAAAACAAACTTTTACAAAATTATTTATGTAAAATTGACAATTTTCCAAAAGCTCCTTGAGGCTCTATAGCATTGAAGTGTGTAGAATTATAAAGTGCATGAAGTACAAATACTAAAACTATTAAAGCGATAAAACTAAATTTTGTTTTCTTTTTAATTCGTTTTACTATAAAGTCAATATACATTTTTCCAAAGATTTTGTAATTATGCACTTTTATATTTAACTGCATTTTTTACTTTTATTTTTTTCAGATTTAATGGTGGTAAAATTTATACTTATATAGGAGAGGTTTGCGTGAGTGTTAATCCTTATAGAACCACCAATGTCTATGATGCAGAATATATTAATAAATATAAAGGTTTGATTTGTAACAAATTTATTTATATTGTATATTTTGAAATTTATCAGAATAAATTGAAAATACATAATGCAAATCATATTACTTAATTTCTTTAGATAGAGAATTATTTGAAAATTCTCCCCATATTTTTGCTATTGCCGATGCAGTTCATAGAGAGATGAAACAACAAGGCCGTGACACTTGTATCGTTATTAGCGGGGAATCAGGTTCTGGTAAAACCGAAGCTAGTAAAATTATTATGAAATATATAGCTGCTGTTACTAATCTCAGTGGTCAGCAAGAAATCGAAAGGTTTGCTTAAAACTTAATTTAATTACTTTGCTATGCAGACTATTATATTTTTCTATCGGTTTTCGTAAAATATAAAACTTATTCTAGAGTGAAAAATGTTCTTATTCAATCAAATTCTATATTGGAGGCATTTGGTAATGCAAAAACAAAAAGAAATGATAACTCATCAAGATTTGGAAAATATATGGATATTAATTTTGACTATAAAGGTGACCCAGTTGGGGGGCACATTACAAATTATTTACTTGAAAAATCGAGAGTAGTTTATCAACAAAAAGGAGAGAGAAATTTTCATTGCTTTTACCAAGTAAATAGACTTATTTAAGTTATTGTTATCGTCATAATTTTAATGCTCATCTATCCATATTTTATTTATTACTTTTAATTTTTAGTTGATAAATGGTGGTGGTGAGGCTGAATTAAATAAATTAAAATTGGTACGGGACCCGACTGCGTATTATTATTCTGGTCATGGTAACAATAATAAGCCTAGCACAACAGATAGAAGTGATTACAAAACTGTTAATACAGCTATGATTAATCTTGGATTTTCAACAAATGAGGTGTCAACGGTTTGGAGTATTGTAGCTGGTATATTGCATTTGGTTAGTTCAAATATTATGTTTATTTTATATAAAGTAAATTTCATTTTAAACTCTAAAATTTATATACATATGTAAATGGTTTATGTAGGGGAACATCACATTTTCATTGGATAAGGATAAAATCACAATTAAAAATAATAAAGCATTAAAGGATACAGCAAATTTATTTTCTATCGGTCAAAATGAATTGAGCACTGCTTTATCTCAAAGAGTGATTGCTGCTGGAGGTGAAGTAATGCAAAAGGATCATAATTTATTGGAGGCAGAGTATGGAAGAGATGCTTTAGCAAAAGTAAGATATCTCATAATTATCAATTAAGCATTACTATTCAAGAGTTACACTTTTTAATAATAATTATATCATCTTATAGGCAATATATGAAAGATTATTTTCATGGATTGTATCGCGGATTAATAATTTTATAAATGTCGTCGATGATTCTGTTATATACAAGAGATATCGGACATTAATTGGCGTACTTGATATTTATGGATTTGAAATATTTGATTTAAATAGTTTTGAACAATTTTGTATAAATTATTGCAATGAAAAATTACAGCAACTCTTTATAGAATTAGTATTAAAGCGAGAGCAAGAAGAATATAAAAAAGAAGGAATAGCTTGGCAAAATATTGAATATTTTAACAATCAAATAATATGTAATCTTGTTGAAGAACCCCATAAGGGTATATTATCAATAATGGACGAAGCATGTCTTAACGTTGGTAAAGTTACTGATGAGGTAAGAAGACTTATAAATAAATAGTTACTTATGAAAATACATTTCTCTTTTGGATAAATTTATCTAAATATACTTTACTTTTTTTAAATTTTATTTAATATATAAGATGCTTCTTGATGCAATGGACAAGAAATTGGTAGATCATAAACATTACATCTCAAGACAATTGAAACCTATGGAAAAGGAGCTAAAACACAAAATCCAATTTAAAATCAAACATTACGCAGGTGATGTGATATACAATATTAATGGTTTTCTAGACAAAAATAAAGATACGCTATTTCAAGACTTCAAACGATTACTTTATAAGAGTAATAATTCTATAATCAGTGGCATGTGGCCTGAAGGTGCACAAGATATAACAAAGGTTCGTATTTATGCCCTGATAATAACTTTAAAAAACTAAAACTATTTTCTGTTTCTTAGTTTTTTTTTCGTTTTGTTTTTTGTAAACATTTATTTTAGACTACAAAACGTCCATTGACTGCTGGTACGCTATTTCGTAATTCTATGATTGCTCTTGTTAAAAATTTAACGAGTAAAGAACCATTTTACGTTCGTTGCATAAAGCCCAATGAAGTAAAATCTCCTGTTGTATTTGACGAAGAGAGAGTGAATCATCAAGTTAGGTATTTAGGTCTTGTGGAAAATATTTTAGTTAGACGCGCAGGTTTTGTTTATAGACAACGGTATGATAAATTCTTAAAAAGGTACACTGATTTATTTTTTATTTTAAAATTAAGAAGATAAATAACATTAATATTCAAATTTAGTCATTTATCTAAATTCCTCATCTACCAGATACAAAATGATATCACAATACACATGGCCAAACTTCAGAGGCGGTAGTGACTTAGATGGTGTACGTACATTAATGGATGAAAAGGGATTCTCTGGTGATGTTAAGTATGGTTATACAAAAATATTCATCCGTTCTCCACGAACACTATTCGCACTAGAGAAGGTACATAAGTCTAATAAACATATTTTAAGCAACCCAAACAAATTTTACGCATTATAATTTATAGGCACGCAGTGATCTTATACCAGGAATCGTGATTTTATTACAAAAACAATGGAGAGGATATTTGTGCCGTCAGCGATATAAAAGAATGAAGGCTGCGCTGATCATTATGGAACACTATAGGAAATACAAAAGATATACGTACATAAAAGAACTACAAAAGACTTTCCAAAATGCCAGTAAATTACGTGATTATGGGAAAAGTAAACATTGGCCACGTGAAAATTTCGCGGTGCGACATGTAGTGCCAGCTTTAAAAAATATGTATGCAAGATGGCGAGCTTGGATGATTCTTAAAGTTATTCCAAGGGAAGATTGGCCACAGCTTAGATTAAAGGTACATATGTTCAGAATTATGTGTCGATTTAATAACATCTTAAAAATGTTCAATTTGAGTTAATTTAATATATTAATATATATGCATAGATGGCTGCTGGTGCAGTATTACGTTCAAAACGTCCATACTGGGGTCAAGATAGACGTTGGGAAGGAAATTATTTGTCAAAGCCTGATGAAAATAATCACAGTGATATCTTTAATTTTTCAATAAACAATATACGAAACACGGATCATTTTAAATCTGTGCTATTTAGTGCATTTATTAGGAAGACTAATAGGTAATATCGATGTGTTGTGGCATCATATTCTTTTTTTTATACTTTTATTTGTAATAGATTGTATAGTAGCTTAATTCTTATTTTAAGGTTTTACAAACAAGCTGATCGAGTGTTAGTTGTCACAGAACATGCAATGTATAAGTTAGAGAACTCTAAATTTAAAACTATGAAAAAGGGTATTCCAATTGCCGAAATTACAGGCTTGAGTGTATCACCAGGAAGAGATCAGCTCATAACTATTCATTCTAATCGTGGAAATGATCTTGTCATTTCTATTATGGCTAAAGAAGATAGAGTTGGAGAACTCGTTGGTATTTTAAGTAATAGATATTATCAGTAAGTTAATGTTTAATTGAAATATTTAATAACAAAATTATAAATATTTATTATTAAATCAATAATAACTCAAATTTAAATATTTTATTGATATTATAGATTACGAGGGACAGATCTTCAAGTCACAGTAGATGTTCAATTTAAGTGTATGCTAGGTAATAAAAGTAAAGTATTACGAATTGAAGTAATGCCGGACGTTACAGAACCAATGTTTAAAAAGGATGGAGATAATATTATATATACAATTCCGCCATCTGTTGGAATAATAGATGGTGGTGCGGCGGGTCCAAGATTACAAATGAGAACAGCTAGTTAAAGGTTTGAATCTGTTAAACTTTTGTAATGATTGAGAAGCGTGATAACGACTTATTTTTGGATAATTGTTAAAATTACATTTTTAATATTTCAATATGTTTTTATTCTTTTCATGTTTTAGTATAATGAAAAAGCATGAATTATATTTATAATAAAATTTGAACAAAAATGGTCGAAGCTATTGCATACTTAAAATTTATTGAAGTTTAATGCATTTATTAGTACGAAAAACTATATATAAAAAAGATAATCCACCTAAATCAACACTCTTGTGTTAATATATTAAAGATATAAATTAATGTTCAAATTTCATATATGTTCGATGTAGTGCGAACATTAATTATAAATATTCAAAACAGATTGTATTAAATATTTAATTTTAATACTGTTCTATATGCTAAGCAACTTTTATATGTACTTAATGCTTCTACTAACATTCCAAAGTGCTAAAATAACATAAAATGCATAATATTTGTGCGTAATTATGATATATAGAGATAAATTTGAAAACATGCCGAATTCATGCTTTCTTATTTATAATCAAAATGACTAAATGATAGACTGTTAAAAACTTTCTTAAAGTGTCATATTTCTATATAAGTACTTAAATAAGAGGATATGTGAATTTTATTATTAAATATCAGATATTTAAAAAGTTATACTTTCATAAAAAGTATAAAACCTGATATTTTTCTAACTATTTTTACAAATTGTAATTTCTAAAATAAATTAAAAGAAAGATAGCGAGAAAAATATTATTTAATGTATATAAATTTAAGAAATAATAAAATCAACATATTAATATATTGTAACAACCTAATCAGTAAATTCCTAGCGTTTCTAAAGTACTATGGAGAAACTCTTAGTGCTTGATGGCCATCTAGCGGACAGATGTGAACCATAGGTTGATGGAAGCGCCACTAGAGTGGGGATTTCTACAACTATATATAAACAACACATTTAAATATTCTATTTATTAATAGATATAAAAATATGTACACAGAATACATTTTCACAAAATATTTATATAAACCTTTTTTGTAATACATATATATATATATATATATAACAATTAAAAAATATTATTTAACAGTGTATTGCCTATACAAGTTAAAAACAGCCGAATTTAGTATTTTAAAACTTTATTCTATTGTTATATATATATTTAAAGATACCCATCGCGTATACGTACACGTATACTGAGTGTAATATAATTAGTACACAATGCTTTCATTAAAAAATACTGCTGCATTTAAAATCAGTCATAAGTTTAATTAAATATTATAATAGAATGTAAAAACATGCTATAAATGTGTCTTATTTAGTAATTTGTGTGAAGATTATTTATTAACTTGTATTTTTTAAATATCAAGTCTATAACATTAATATATGAATTTCCCAAATTAATATATTACACTCTGTATACTCACTTTTAAAATGTTACACAGATGAAAGATTTATCTATTAATGCTTATTATCGGATTTGGAAATTTGAAAGAGGAGTTTGAAATATGTTTAATTCTTTCTTGTTTTAATTAAAATACATAAAAATATATACATTCAGTACACGAAGTAACGATAGAAATACCAATACGACTGTAACTTTGAACACGATTCGTGCGCATTAAAATCTTCGCACTACTCTTTCAATTTGTATCCTAATAGCTATATATCGATATATTATATGTGCGAAATTCCTTTGTTTTTCTGCATCATTGAAGCTTCTAATTATTATCACATTTTATTGTTTCTCACGATTTTTTTTGTATATTTCGCATTGCATTAATATATCAATCTATACTATAATGCAATCTTTTTATACGTTAATCAGTATCGATTACACTGGTATAATAAAAAGTAGCATTAAGAAAAGGATCAATCAATCAATATGGAATGCCAATAAATATATAGGAATTGTAGAATGATTTCACTCCCCACAGTCAAAATCAATCTTCATTATAAAAAATATTCTCTAATTTTAGTGGTTGTTGTAGACCATAGTTGAAGAATGATTTTGAGGCATACTACTGGCCGTTAGTTATAGCATCAAATATTGTTTAAACTAATGAAAATATTTGACCAATTATGCCAAGGCAAACATGACAAGGCAGCGGCGTCTTTCTGTGATAATCTTTAATAAGAGATGTAGTAGCAAAGCAACTCAAGAAGGAAGAAAAGGGAAAGAGATGAATTAATTTCTTGTAAGTTTCGCGGATTCCTTATTTCCTGCTGCATCTTCAAGCGCATCATATTCCAGTGGTGCTGCATTATCATAGTACGCATAGTCGTAATCATTTTTCTTTCCGGATTTAGGCTTTATCGTTGTACTGTCCAAGAATCTAGTTGTCGAGGAGAAAGGTCTCGCAGATCCACTCACAAAGGTGGTCCCCCGTGCGGTTGTAGGAGACTGTTGTTGAGGCCTTTGAGTATTCGAATTGAAACTATTTGGATTATACGTCGTTGCGCTTACTGCTCGCCTATAAGAGGTAAGAAGAGTGAAACCAATTAAAACTTAACTAAAGTACAGATTATAAAGTATACAAGATCAAATGTCCACGTAGAAACTGGCGATAATACGTCATACGTTTTAATAGCTTACCTTGGTACTGGAGTAGTTGTCCTAGGAGTTTCTGCCAGATGATTGATGCTCGCAGGACTAAATCCAATTCCAGCGGAAGATCGGCCAAAATCATAGTTGCTCGTGCTCGTTTCTACGTGATATTTTCCAGCATTTCCAGCCTCATAGTTGTTGTATTGAGTGGCTTTTTTCGGTGATTTTGTACTGTCGTAGTACTGCGTGGATGTTTTGGCCGACTGGTTAGCCTTCTCATAGTATTGTCCATTGTTCGTCGTTTGAGAATTGTAACGATCGTTGTTTCTCGTGGATGTTTGAGCAACACTGTTATCCGAACTGGCGAATTTTTTAGTTACCACCGGACTGTAGGTTGTTGGTACATAACCAGTGCTTCCAGTGTAACTAGGGAAGTACTTGGCAGTGGTTTGAGATACCACTTCTTGCCTGGTAGAAGTACCACCACCACTATGCTTGTACTGACCATTGTTGTTATTGTTGTTGTTGTAATAATTATTATTATCATAAACTGCAGGAACCACTGTAGTAGTTTGATACACCGCGTTGCTACTGGTACGCTGGATATTGTTATAGCTGCGTTGATAATTGGTGTAGTCGTTCGTCTGATAATTTGTATTGGGTTGCACAGTGGTAGATTGAGTGTACTGCCCGGTATAGGGCTGATAATTGTTCTTCGTGTTGTAACTGACTGGCTTAATCGTGGTACTCTGGACGTAGCTTCCAGTATTCTGTTGATTGCCATTGGTGTTGTAATTTCCATTTGTATTGTAGGAATTATAAATCGTGGTTCTGCTCGTGGTAACAGGTACGTGATAAGTGCTGTAAGTTTCTTGGTAATTTGTACTAGGCCTGTAGGTCGAGGATGGAGCGCCGTTATACTTTTGCGTATTTTGATTCGTCCTTGCGTAATCCTGCACTAATGGCCTGGCTGTGCTAGTAGACGAGAATCCGCCACCACTGGTAGATCTCTGGTTGTTGTAATTATTGTAATAATTAGAGTTATAGTTGTTCTGATTGTTTTGCAGGGTCGGCGCCGCTACCGTGCTTGTACTCGGGGAATAATTGTTGCTGTTAGCACCGCTGTACTGTTGTTTCCGGCTGACTTTTCTAATGCCAGACTTTTTCTTATTATCCTGGACATCGTCCTTGTATGATTTGTCGCTCTCGTAATCATCTTCCTTTCCACTTTGCCGATTGTTGTAAAAGTTTCCGCTGCTGCTACCACGTAGAATGTCACGGCTACTGCCAGCACTGTTCTGGTAATTGTTCGACGATTGGACGCGGTTTAAGTTATTCGCCGAGGAGCGTACCGGGTCGTTGCTTTCGCTGCGCTGCAGGTGATCCTGAGGTTCCGCGTCGCTACGAAGGCTGTCGTAGTGAAGAGACTCCAGTCCAGATCCAATTCGGTACAAATCAAAGTTGTCACTTGCGTAATAGAGGGTAGCTGCCTCACAATCCACGTCGTACCAATCCGCGCAGGTTTGACTCTCTTGATCGAACGCGGTATCGTTTGGACACAAGAATCTGCCACGAGAAGTTTCGAGAAAACCAAATTAATCAATGGCTCCCTACCCACCCCCTTAACGAAGTTTTGAAACTTTCAAACTCCCCGGTGACACTTACTTATAATCCTGAATGCTACCGGCAACGGACACGCAAACGTGGAACAGCTGGCAGTCGGTTTCAGGATCCGCGTAATAGCTGCCGACTATTTTATTACGGCAGGTAAACGAAGTTTCGGGCATGTATTGCTGGGAGTACCTTGGCGGTGGTCTCTGAAGACCAAGGGCGCAAGCCCACAGTACCAGCACTGTACGGGAGAGAATGGTGCAGATTTGCGTAAATTAACTTAATTCGATTAAAGGGCCTAAAACATTCGTAAAAGCATTTCTTAGCGCGAAAAACCACTTGATTCTTTCGAGGATACCGGCAAATTTTCATGGTTGATGCCGATCAGGCCCCGTGTTGCTGCGAATCTCCTTCCAAACGGATATGCGCACAGAACCAACACCTTTCTATCCGGTCGCGACCAACTGCAAGAACCCATGCAATCTCTACACGCACGTACGCACGCACGCTCGCCCGCGCCATATTCATCCACAGTCGTTAAGCCCAAAAGAGTTCAAGGAATTTTCCTATGCGCGCCTGCTTTTTCCCAAGAAATCAGAAATGAAAGTACGCAACAAAAGTGAACACCCTCTCTGTCTCTTTGACAGACCGGGGTGCTCCCTCGTATGGAGTTTCCCTTACTTATTAGAGAAAACAAAACAAAAAAATTTTTTTTAAAAACCCAACCCCCTATCCCAATGCCGAATCTTTTTATTCTGATCGTTACTCGCACACTTTAAATCGATGGAGATCCTCCTCTAAAATTTCAAGTCCGCAAAAGATTAAGAGAGTCATTGAAAGAAATTCACATTAAACGTTCAATTAGAGTATACACCTAATCGAGGGCAATGTACCAGAAGGAACTAGAAAGGGATATGTAGTGATCCTAATGATATCGCGAAAGGAATTGGGTGTTCTTTTGGGCGACACTGCACACAGCAACTAAAATAATAGACCGTATTGGACGTACCGAAGGAACAGAGGAGATAGCTCTTCGAAGTACTCATGGTGTTCCGATATATACGTTGCTGTTGCTGTTCTTCTTCTTCCCTGATCCTCCTGAGAGAGAAAGACTGGTTCTCCGATCCTAAAAAGTGATCGGTTTGCGCGTTGCTCGGTCACTGTCGCGCGTTACCTTCGCGAAGGGACTCTTAGATGCGACTGTGGTACCGTGGTGAACGTACGGACGAGAAGAGTCTCTCAGGGAGATGTGCAATCACCGCTTGGAAGGAGGATGCTACCACGTTACCAGGCCAGGCTAGAGGTAGGGGACACGTAAGGAGGCCTTTTCGACTCTTCAACTCGACTTCCCTTGTCGTTCGGGAGAGAGAACGTACGCGCCAGAGGAGAGATGGAGAGAGGACGTAACGCGCGTTACATCACATCACCTCTACACCATCGCCATCGCTATCATCGTCATCGTCGATATCTATGAGGAGCTTTCGAGACTTCGATTTCAATTCCGATTTCGACTTTGACTTTGATTAACTCCAAGAAATACCTATCTACCATACCAATCTCACCGACGATCGCGTGCGAAACTTTCTCAATTTCGCCCCATGTAGCCCTGCTGTTGCCGTTGCGTTCAACTTCCTCTCTTCTCTCCATCCTTTTTCTCTTATTAGTAGCTCGTAGAGGAGAGTCTAATATGGAGATTCGGATGAAGCTGGATGGTGGTGGTGATGATGGTAGTATTGCCATTTATTCATCAATCTGATTTGCTTAATGCAGTATTGGCATTAGTGATGCGTTGTTAGAGTGCAAAGCGCAACATCTCTTTCAACGATATCCTTTTATGGCCTGGTCATTAGGAGTTTACGTCATTCGGGCAGTTTATTGCTCGGTCAATTCGCCAAGTGAAATCATTGGGGTATTCGCTTTCGTACGGAGTAAGTTTGCAGGAAGACAGAGCGAGGTTCGATAATGAATGACGCGAGGAATTTCGAATTTTCCGCCAACACGCGTCGACAACGACGACGCCTGACAAGGAAGACGGGAGAAGAAAGGAGCGAACGGCTTCAATTCGACTCGCCGTCGCATTTTCCCACTGGCGACATAATAAGCGACCAAGAAGGTTTCCCCACGCGAAGAACGAAAAACACTCGCGAGACGAGAGCCTGGTTTACTTAGGCTACCGTAAAATCACTTTCAGATGCTCCGCAGATCGTGACTAGCATTTAATTCCACGTGTAACAGCTCACGGCGAATGAACACCGGCACACGAGTAGCCTAAATATTTGCGGGAAAACATCCACGACTCTACATCCTGACAAGTTTGTCCAGTAATGATACATTAGAGCGAATACACGCGTTTGCTTTGCAATCGACATCGTCCACGAGTACCCGCGTGGTCGTTTCTCTGGAGGAGGGTGGTGTCGCTGGTCGATCATTGAAAAATGAGCCATAACAGGAAACGAGCTACAAAAGGACCTTAATCGCGTAGGAAATGTACAGTCACAGAACTCTATAATTCCAGGCTCTCGTAATCCTTCCGATGAATCGCGCACGTTCGGATCATCGACAGCGCCGTTAAATGTAAGCGGTGTTCGCTCTCTCTCTCTCTCTCCTCTCTTCCTCTCTCTCTTTCTTACGTTCGCGTGCCCTTTTACCGAGATCTTTCGCATTCTCGCGAAGAGCTCTCGAAGGTTCACCAAGAGGGAGTGCTGCAGCCAGGCTGCATTCCAGCAATGAGGAGTTTGACGACGACGAAAGACGTCGTATACGTACAACTAGGCGCTGTCCCAATGCCGCGAATCTACCTAGGGACCTCCAACATTCCGCACTAGGTTTACGGGCCCACGTACGACGTTCACCGCATTCTGCTATATTGCAAGAACTCTCGGTTTTGCCATCTAATATCACCTAATGGCACGACGGATCAACGCTGTGCTGTTACAACGAGAAACCCCCTCTTTTACTTTCTGCTAAAAAGCACCTGCTTTTCCTCCATTATGCGACTTTCTGGATTCCTCGGATGTCTCGTAATTTTGCCACGAATCCAGTTAATTAAGCCCGAGTGAGACTTGTTCGTCCGTGTGTCAATGGGTCTTATTAACTATACGGAGCCAGGTGCGCTCATCCGAGCACCGAGTAACGAGCGCGCGAGATCACCTCCCGCTTTTGATGACAAAACCTACCGATTAATTCATAAAGTCAGACACTCGCTCGCTAGAACTTTGCGCAGTTTATATAAAACGCGGAGAGAAGCTCTCTAAATTCCATTTAACGTCTCGCGTTGTTTATGCGCGCGGTCCATCGGTCCTCGACCCTCGATGGTCATGACGATGATCGTATCATCGGCAATCGGACAACAACTTTCATGTCGCTTGCCGGCTAAAAGTTTACTTCCGTCTTCTGTCAGAAGCGGCCAGAAGAGAGGATGGATCATTCTATCGATGAAAGCGCACCGAGAACAGAGGAGTTCCAGCTCTCCCGTAACAACTGCGAGACATCGATGATTGCTGAAACTGACGACGACAGGACGTCGTTTACGCGCGTTTACGGAAACGGAGGAGGATCGTCGCGAGGTCGCTCGGGACCGGGGACCGATTCACTTGCTGCTGCTCCACGAAGATCGAGGTCGTACCTCGACAATCGAAATTTCGCAACTCTACACCCGCGGCGAGGCGAGGCGAGGCAAGTACACCGATACATCATCCAGAGAAGGAGTAGCAGGAAAGTCCGCGCGCAGAGTATTTGGCAATCGTTCGATAAATTTTCCAAGCACCGGAAAAACACGAAGCATCCGGATTGAGCAACCTACCAGCGGACTGCAATCCCACCCGTCCACTTATTCACTCGAAGTGACGAAATTCTCCAGATCCTACATGAAAACGCAGACTCTCCTCGCAACCGCTTAAAGAGGATGCTTAGTTTACGCAGTTCGCGCGCAGCTAAGCTTGAAAGATAAAAGAATCTTTCGCCATTGCGGAGGATATCGCGCGTAAACGGATAAACGATAAAGCAGCGAGAGAGAGAGAGAGAGAGAGAGGGGGGCTCGTGTCATTTAATTAGCATGGGTTTTGTTCCCGCCATGGAGGAGCGAAGACACTTCCGCTTTCATCTTGCAGTTCCGAACGTTTCTCCTCGGGGGTTTCCTTCTAAGGGCCGCGGAGGGATAAGGCCCAGAATGTGAAAAGTAGTGGGGATAACCGTGGAAAAAATGCCGGACGCTCGTCAGACTTTATTACGCGCACGATGAGTTTACCGCGGCGTAAGCGTAGCGAGAGGAATCTTCTCAGCCTTGGAGGGCGAAAGTTGGTTTCGATGCCCGAAGAACTCGCACTCTCGCGAGTAGCAGTAGGATATTTGCAGTTTGCAGTCGCCATCGTGTCAGTAGAGTGCAGCGTGTGCTATGACCGAATGGGAGAGACTCTCTCGCCATCCAACGCCAGCAAAACGATTAGACTTATAAATTAGTCTGTCGCGTTCGCTCTTCTTCTTCTTCTTCTTCTTCTTCTTTACCTTCACTTATGTACTAGAACTTGCTTATTCCTTCTGTCTCTCATTCTCTCCCTTTTCCCTCTCCCATTCTCCTCGTGCCTTCGCTAAATGGAAACCATTCCTTTACGTTCTCCTATCGTACTCCATTCGACGATACCTTACATTCCTTTCTTCATGCATGACTCGCAAATATGTCTCTTCTTATTGCTTTGGCGAATTTCATAAGCTTACTTTATGGCCTAGAGATCGCTTGGAATTGGTTCATTCGTCCCTAGAAACTCGGACGAGTCTCCGAGCAAATGCATTAGCGAGAATAACGCGTCGCGTTCGAGTTTCTATTAGGATTTAGAGTTACAGGGGGCCCCCGCGAATGGCTATCAATGATGCAAGTACCATCGGACGATGCTAATGGCGAAACGACTTATCGTTCGAAGTTCGCCAAATATAGGGAAACGCCATTTTTATACAAATTAACATTCGAGCCTTCCGCTACTCGTGTCGGCCTCCTTTTTCCTCGAAAGAAACACCCGGATTACTCGGAACTGCGTAATCTTGCTAATTGACTATGGTCATTATTCGCATTAAACTTCGATAAAGGAGAGAAAATCTTAGAGACTTGCTAATTCTCTTATAATAATAGTAATGATTAAGGCTTCTTCAAAAAGGAAAATACTGTCAAACGCTTTTCGCATGGTCAATGTACAATGGCCTCTATCACATCCTATTTGAAATTTCATTCGTGTTATCCTATTTTATCACCACAATCGTGATTCCTGGTCCACCCAGGATGTCTAGGCGTTCGTTATCGCGACTGAATCCTCGGAGAAAGTGGAAAAGGTCAGAGGTCCCCGCGATACATTTTTCCACCTCGTGGATTCCCGCTTGATGGGTTCCGAGAGAACACGATACCAATAACCGCAACCACCACAATTATCCAACTGAATATAGCATCTTATATTCAATGATCTAGAACCGAACTAATGTCCCGAGTCGTGGCAAGTATAATGTTATACAAGAGAAAACCTATAGACACTTAAAATATCTTTATCTTGTTTGATTTAATTTTAAATGCAACTTTACGCATTATGCAATTTCTATGTCAGAATGAAATATTTGGCAAATTATTATAGACCAATGCATACATACCAAATAAATAAATAAGTATTAAAAAATATCCTTCAGCTCATTTTAATTATTACACATACACACACACACTTTTCTGTAGATCTATGCATTCTATGTATACTTTCTACAAGGTCGTTAAACTAGTAAATCTTATCAATCTAAAAAAAGGTTTTTAGGAAGAGTCATTTTATTTTCCAAATACATTTAATTTTTACATGATTATAGAAGCACCGGGTCATGATATTATTGTGGCGCTTCATAGATCATTTCATAATAATATCTATGAAGTTAGATTTAGAGGCATGAACATCGGGCGCAGTAGGTTTCGCCGACTCCGCCCGCTCTTCAGTAAAATGCCTAGGAGGAGGTTTTAGTGGGTCGAACCCCACACTACCTCTGGTCGAAGTGTCTTCGGCCAAAGGTGTTCCGTTGTGGAATTTCCTCCTCCTGTCAAAAAAATGCATCGGCATCTGTCTATATATGAGAATTGTCCGTTTGCCGAAATTACGAGACTACTGGTCTACGAAACCCATATTTGGCAATCCACTGCCAGCAAAAATCATGGTGAGAACCAGGTTTGAGCAAATATTGTCCAGTCTGCATTTCGCAAACAACGGCACGGCTAACAAATCTGACCACCTCTATAAGATTGGACCAGTGGTGGACTTGCTGAATAGATCATTTCAGAGCCTTTTAAAACCCCCAAGAGAATTATGCATCGACGAATCGATGGTGCCCTTTCGTGGAAGGGTTGTTTTCAGACAATTCAATAAAGGGAAAAGGCACAAGTACGGTATTAAGCTCTTTAAGTTGTGTTCCAAAGGTGGATCAAGGACCAGAGGCGTTGCCGAGAGTGTCGTCTTGGAGTTGATGAAAGATAACAATCGCGAGACAATTACCCAGACCCTCCCTCTCTTTCCTTCCTCTCGAAGATGCATATCTAAGTTTAGAATCAACATATAGGAGTGTTCCAAGTTTTTAGCATGTAGCAGTTCTGCTCCACCGACATTTTTCCAATGCAATGCAAGGGGAATCACTTCCCCTTAGAGATATTTGGCTAACTTTTTTCTCGACCCTCTTGGAGAAGAGAAACTATTAGTCGCGCGTGTGTATCCCTAGGCGATTAATTCTTGCCGGAATGTTGTGTTGTGATTTGCCGTCAACGATGCTTTATAACGGCCATGATCGAGCAACGAGTGATCTATAGAAGAGGTGGTTTCTCAAGCGGATGCAAAAAGGTGCTAAGCGTATGCGAGTACAAGTTGACTTCCGTCAGGTACAGCACACACTGTTTATCGTGGTGTGAGTCTCTCTCTCTCTCTCTCTCTATGTGCACCTCCGGCGTTGGATCAGCCTTGAGGAATGGCTAATAAACGAGCCCCCTTCCTCTACCCTCTACCTTTCCTTTCCTTTCCTTTTTCTCGACAGCCTCTTCTCTCCTCCTCCTCCTCCTGCTCATCCTCCTCATCCTCCCTCTTCACCTCCGTATTACGTTTTGTGATAGTGAAAGTATGCGAACCACCAGTGACTTCCCTGCTTCGAAGGTCCTGGCGGGCCGCCGTATCACATCCACGAGTTATGCACGAAGTGGGTCTTCTTCAGCGGAACACGATTTATGGTCCTCCAGAGCGAGTGAATGTGCACGGAACGGAATAGAAAAAAATCCACTCCTCATGGGCGCTTCGATAAACTTCCTTCCTACAATCCAGACCTGATTTTCACGTGTACGAGGACCGTGTCCGGAATAGTTTATATAATGCGCGATATAACCTTGCTAATAACGTCGAGATGGGTACCCGGCACCGGCACCGAGTCGCGCCGGAAAGAAAGGAAGGAAATTGCTATGCAACAGATTTTCTCATCGTAAATCTGTACCGCGTGTGGTTTAAGTTCTCTTTAAGCGATCATCGTACTTTTTCCAAGACCGGGAAAGTCTCCGATTGAATCTCCTGGAGCCGCCACGGGTGATACGCTATTTCATACGCGAAAGCAAATAAACCAAAAGAAAAGTTAGAGAAGGAGGATACGAGAGGATGAGAGAAATAGGCGAGAAATTTAAGGAAAAGAGAAGAGAAACCAAAACGTGGGAAGAATTCCTAAGAAATCGATATTTTACGGTTCTGAACTATGACCTGCGTTACGCAAGACACGTGTGTTCGTAACGACGCATCGTAGCCGCCGCCACCTTACGCCGAGGGAAAGCTGGTGGAATTTCTTCGAATTATTTCCAGTTAATCCGCCATGTCACTTTACAGGTTCTTCCCGCTAACGCGGCCAATGGCCACGCTATTGTGAAAAATATTGAAAAGGAGCCACTACCAGCACCAGAGCGAAAACAACGAGTGGCCGTCGATTATTTCACCTTCCATTTTAGCCCGAGACCTTTAGATGCGTTATTATGTCATTTCCATTTGCATTACTGAACACGTTTAACCGTGCCAGTCACCTCCTCCCTCTATTCTTTCGATCAAGTGGCTCTGTAATTATTATCTATTAAAAAGATCTTCCTTATCGAGATACCCTTTCCCACCGTTCGTGCCCGTGTCTCCTTCTCCGCCCCCGCCTCCGTCCCGACCCCGACCCCATCATCCATCCGCCAAGAGAGGCATATTTATGTACCACAGGATTAATCCACGGTACTTACTGGGAAAAAGTTTCAGCGCTAATTACCCTGGCGATAATAAATGGCGATGGCTGTGCACCACCACCACCACCACAATCACGATGGATTCATTTATTAATTTGCGCGCATTTCGCTTCCTCGATAATTACAAATGAGGAGAGCTTTGCCGATCCGATCCACCAGGCGAGGCTAACAGAGCGTTATTTATCGCATTGGAAAAGGCAATAGCATTACGGGTATATTCCAGTGAGTGAGCGATACCCTCCTCCTCCTCGTCACGCGTATACGCTGGGGAGAGACTCGTTGCTTGGAAAATAATCCTTGGGATTATTCCGAATGGCAATGGATGACAGAGACTGGCAATTTCACCAGATCGGACGATTCCCCTGTCTATTTTCGCGTTTCCGGTCCAGAAGAAAGTGTACGGCTGCCTAACTGCCCAACTGTCCAACTGCTGCCTAATATCGATTTTCATCGGAAGAGCAGCTGATTCTCTTCCTGATATGTTCGGAGCGCGGAACTACCGCGATGGCACCGATGATGAATTACGCGCACAGTTAGGCGAGAAGATATTCTCGCTCGCTGCATTTATTGTTAATGCATCTTGCGCGCACGTGACCTACCTATCCAGAGAGTCCGTACAACCCATACGACCAAAAGGATATCATAAGAAACTTATTTATGTACAGGCATTATTTCGATTTCTCGCGGATCGCCGTCCTTTTCCTCTCGCTAAAGGATCCTTCCCACTTGTGCAAAGATCCCGAGAAACTTGCCCGTAGGCTCGTAGCCTCGTAGCCTCGTAGCCTCGTAGGCGAGCAAACATTTTTGTAGGAGGCAAACGCATTCCTTATAGCGTATAACGGTTGATGACCGTGTCTCTGTGTCACACCGGGAGAAGCAAACCGTATGAAAGATTCTCCTGGTACAAAACTTGCATGAAATTTGCAACGCCCAATCCTCCCGCATTTTCAATAACTCCATCGTCGCTCGGATATCGATTAACGACGACTCTCGCGGAGTCACTGTCTTGATTCTCTTTTTAAGGAAATTAGACGAGAGGCATGTGACTACATTTACGTAAGATCAATGTCTTCATCCAGAGTTTCGAGTTAGAGCTAATCTTTCCGAGAGATCTAAAGCCACCTGGGACATTTTAATATATGTACATTTTGATCCGAGCATGATTGACGCGCGGTGAATTTTTCAATCTGGAAATCGCGTGGAATTTCGCTCCAGCACAACTTTTCCAGGAATCCCATATTCCGAGCGAATAATACCGCTGGACGTTTGAGCGTGCTTAGTATAAGAGATAGATGCTCCGCTCGTGTATTTTGCATGTAATGCAGCTACATTTGTGGAGCAATACCTCGTTAAATCGGCAATAGCAGCGGCAGTCTGAACGTGGTCTGTGTTGTTGGAGGAATGCGCACGTTCGTCCCGATCGCCTCGATAAATCCAACGGAAAGGAGAAGAAAAGTGACACGAGAAGTGACAAGGGAAGAGCGAAAATCAAAATCAAAGTCGAAGACGAGGATGAGGACAACGATCAAGGAAGAGGAGACCAAGAGCGATTCATCGCGATTCGCGGAGAAGGAAACAGAGCAGGAGGATGCCATCTCCTGCCGCGGTCGTTTCAATCGCACGTGAGAAAGTGAAAGCAAACGTCGAGTGGCTCCATCGATGTGTGCGTGTTGCCGAACAGGGTCCATCATCCTCCTCCTCCTCCTCCTCCTCCTCCTTCTCGTTTCTCCAAACGAAACAAAACGTCACATCGCTCGATCATCTTCCAAACGAACACCACGAAGACAAGTACTTTGCGCGTCTCTACAATCGTCTGATTTGTCAAGTTAACGTAGCTACGTGATTACGATCTACGAGATCCGTCCACGTAGATAACGGATGACGCGAGAATAATACGGGAATCACACCTTTGGGTTTCGCTTTTTTACTTTCCTTTAGGCTTCCCGTGTCAGATTTTTATGTATCACTTTTCAATGATACCGTATCGACGATCGATATCGTTTCGACTATCGCTCGCGAACGATTCTCACCATTCTTGATATAATAGTCAAGCTAGCTTAACACGCTCTCCAAATGGAGGCAGCTGAGTCGATCAAGGTAAACTGACACGCTGCTCGGAAATGCACTTGCACGAGGCTGCAAGTTATCCACTTAAATGATAAAGATCGTTGTTAATATTACGTGTGCACTACTGAGTAGTAGTAGTAGTAGTGGTAGTAGTAGCTTGGCGACACCTCTTAAGAGGAATTTCTGCAGTACGTCGTTAAGGTTACGGAGATGTTTGCTTCTTCAAATGACAATTTACTAATATCCTTGTCGCCCGAGTATATCCAGAATCAAACATCTCTCTCTCTCTCTCCTCTTTTTGACCATCCTAATTGGATCATGGACCGCTCGAGCGGAAAATTAGCAAACCTTTAATTAGAGCCAACGGTTGTAGCGGCTTTCTCGATCTGCAATCGTGATCGACCCTTGTCTCGGTCCTAAATAGTACACAAAAGTGTGCTACTGTAAATCCTATACCACGCTACGTAATTGAGGAGAATAACACATGTAAGCACGGAGACGATTTTTCCTTCGATTACCTTGTCTGCTTTCTTCCTTTCTTTCAAGAGAAGCATATTTTATAAAAAACATTAAAGTACAACATCAAGTTCGATATTAGCTTAAAGGCAAAACTGTTCAACGTGTATAAAAAGGTTACAAAAATTCATGGCGATGGGACTTGCTCATAATGAATAAGTGGAATGTCATTTGTAAATAATTGCGTAACTGCAATAAAATTTGATCTTTCGCGGAAGAGATCAGTGCCATTGGCGCTGGAGAAAATGGCGCTTCCTCATTCAGAAGACATTCGCCTTTATAGACGCGTCTCTTCTTTTCACTGGGTTCTTTCAAGTTCCCGCGATTTAATTAACGTATTCGCGATGCACTAAGCAGGACTTTACAAAGTCTTAATTATATAGAAGATCGCGTTCTTATTGTACCACACGCGTATACGCAACTTCGTGCGAAAAAGAAAATAATCCACTCATCTCAACGGTAGTTACTTCTTTCTCTCTCTCTCTCTCTCTCTCTCTCCCTCCCCCCCTTTCTCTTATATAACTCGGAAGTTTTTGGTTAACCAATTTTATGCGTCATACACGCAGGTATCACGTTCGTAAATAACTCCTGGACTACCAGCGTATATCGCGTCGATTGATAAATTTTGGAGAAAAATTAGAAGGAGAGGATTTGATTCTAAACCCTGGGAAGAAGATTTGATGTGAACGATGAATCCAGGAAAGTCCTCCCAATACCCACGCTTTTCAATACGGAACTGATTTTGGTCGATTACGTAAGGAGCGGTAGTAGGTGGTAGTAGGTAGTTGCTGATGCTGCTGCCGTTGTTCGTCAAAGAAACTCTCCAGGTCTTTCCTGGCGGAGGAATCGTACGCTCATTACCGGCAGCAGCTCGCGCTTTCCAGCACACATTCAGCAGTATAATGGAATGTTTCGCAGGGAAATAAGTGGATCCTAAAGTAATGATAATGGCGAGTTTTAATAACGACTTCCCGTACGATCGGGAAATAATTAGCGGTCTCTCGGTGAGATGAGATCCGTTTTCAGCGCTCCTACGCTCCAAGAGGATTTATAATCGTAGGTCATAGTACAGAGAGGAGATGCTGCATGCACGCTCTAGGGAGACAGCGAAACTTTCACTCGCGCCTTGTCCCCATCTCGTCCTAAAGGCTCCAGGCCATTTCTTGGCTGACGTGTAACGTTTTTGCCCAGAGCACACACGGACATACACTAAAAGTACGCGTGTGCGTGACTGAGTGACTTTGCGCAAGCTCCGTTTCTACACGCATGTTTCTTCTTTGCGGTGACTTTTTGCCGAGGGAAGATGCGCGGGAACGGGGAAGAAAGCCAAAGTTGGCCGATTATGCAAACCACACTTCTATAACGAAATATCCCTAATCGTTAATCGCTTATCGATACTCCACGCCTTCTCCCTTCTTCTTAATTGAAAACACGTTTGAACGTTCGTTTATAGTTGCGTTAAACTCGGCGCGCGCGAATGCGTAAGCCTCAATTAAGCAAACACCTATTAAAAATTTGAAATTGCCATGTATCGCTTCTCTCTGTAATTTTACGAGGTTTCCTATTTCACCTTACGAACAGTTTTCAATTTAGCTACCGTGAATGTGCTCCGTGCGGTTTGCGTTTATGTTCGGGGCTACGGTCACCCGAGACACCACAATGAAAGATTGAAACTAAAATTAGTTTGCGGTTAAAAACCGCTCTGATCTCTCGAATTGCGGTCACGGCGACCATGATCATTAGGGGTTAACACGGCATTGTTTTCAATTAGCAAGATCAATCCAAAGATGCTGGAGAAAGGTATTATTATATTGTGGGCGCCGGTATGACGTTCAGACTGATCTATACACTTTTCTCGTTAAACGGGGGACGGATTGCGTAATTCCGCAGACAAATTAATTTACCACATTTCTCTTCGTGCAATTCCATGCGAGGGAACGTGAGACAATGTCTGTGGCAAAGTGACGTTTCTCACACACACACAGAGAGGTCTACGCACACCTGTAACAAGGCAATAAGATCTAGTGCAAAAGAAGATGGAAGAAGGAAGGAAGAAGGTGGAGGACGTATGGCCCGTGCGTGACTAATTAGAGATGCGGTTCAAGAATAACAATGCACGAGGAGAGTGGTCGAACGATCACGATGTACTCGTGCGAATCGCTCACTTGATAAAGTTCACTTTGAAACGCGTCACTGCAGACAAATCGTAAGGTTAACTCGCTAATGCTCTCATTTTCTTAATAAAGACGTGTACGAGTTCATTAAGTAGCAAGAAAATGAGATTAGGGGTTCTATGCGGTAGAGTAGCAGAAACCTCGACAAAAAGCAAACTAATAATTACGAGTTCTACACGCTGGACTCGTATAATAAGAGAGGTCCATGCTAGTGGAAAAGGGGCTTAAGATGGAAAGTATAACCACATAGATATGTACATTCACACTATTGCTATTTGCTATTACAAATTAATTTATCGCTAATTAAATAATTAATTATCCGACAATTCATGGAGCTTCGAGGGAATTGGATCCAACTGCAAAGTGGAAGGAATAAACATTCACAAAAAGAAAAAAAAATAAGTAGTAATAAGAAATCACGATGACGTTGCAATGTCTCTTATGTTTGCTACATTCAAGTATTCATAGCTCGTAGCTTAAAACTAATAAGGGGGGCTATATACATATATATATATATATTATATATATATAGTTAAGAGAATGTATGGCAAAGTGAGCGTGCACGTTCATTAGCACCAAGTTACGTAATTTTTTACCATTCTCGACCATTCGGGTCTAGCAACTTTTTCCTGCAAACTCGTCAAAGTCAAAGATCCTCGGTCCAAAATAATTCTTGGCACAAACTTCAAACTTGCCTATAAAAAGTTTCTTTCATTATTCCCGACGTACAGAGCTATACTTGAATGGATAAGATCAGTCTCATCGTGGCAGCCCCGTTTTCTTCCTACAGCAGCGAGCGAGGTCTCGTGAATGCGGATGAGCCTTGCGAAAATCCGTTTTGCGCAATTATTTGCGATCGGATCGAACCGATCGATTCATTTGCCACGGGAGAAACTACTATTTCTTCTCTGATCTTCTTGCTCTTCTTGTACTTGTTGTCTAGTGTGTCGAAACAGACTGGTGGTGTATAGAATTGGAATTTTCGAGCTATCGATTTCCTAAAGGTCCTATGTAAATTGATGCAAATCACCATGTCGATCCTTCTAATCATCTTCAACGGAAGATTCACCCCCTATACATCGGTAAGTGGGATGACGCGTCTCTCCTGTCTTCGGAAGAAACGGGCGGCTCGTTTACAGACACAAACGAAACGTGGCATCCATTATGAGCGATACACTGAAATTATATCTGGCAATGTCCAATAAAATCTTTCCCGAAATATCGCATTAGAGATATCTCCGAGAGAGGCTTCCTGAATCGCTCTCGAGAGCCCATTGCGCGGTGTCGAAAAGGTCTAGGAAAATGTCCTGGGAAAACTGACGAGACTTCTGCCAGTCAAAACTGAACAGCGCGCAAATAAGAGAATACCGTAGGATCTCTTCTAATCGGATGCAGCAGCAGGTTTCTTTCCGCAATCATCTTGCGTCCTGGTCCCATTTTTCGTAAAACTCGCACGATACTATCGCGTGTCTCCTCTCTCCGCATTTGTGTCCTTTTAACGTCCATCGATCTGACAAACTAGTCGTGATTTAATTTAAATTTCATCACTGAAAATCGCACCAAAGTCTCATCTCTCAATGTTCCTTCGACAGGAACTGGTTCGAGAGTTCGTACAAGAGCAACGTACGTTTCTACCAAATGATTGACAAACGCTCTTAATTTCTTATTAAAACACATGCTTTGTTTATGGGAAGTCGAGCAGAAGAGTGAATTTTCTCGCTTTCGTAAAAGTCATTATAATGTTATCCGTGGGAACCAGCCCAGTGTCTACGGGCGTTACTTAAATCCTTTGAACGATTTCCTCACCTCAAGATAATTTCATTCGCTAGAAAGACGAAAGGTAGAGAGACAGAGAGAGACAGAGAGAGAGAGAGAGAGAGAGAGAGAGGTATCCCTCTCGCGACCCTCGTTCTTCTGTTTCCGATGAAGACACTCGCGACTGACAATTGCTAATAGTACCGTGATTACTTTTAATGTAACAGGTGTACCTGAAGCGAATACGATGAGAGACGGTCCCCGATCCTCCAAGATCTACAAGAATCCTTCTCGGTAAATGATATATTCTTTAAATGGCAGTTTAAGGAATATCCAGTGACGTAACCCGAGAAAAATGGTAGGTTTCGGTTTGTACTACGACGAATGTGTCGTCGTTACTGCCTCTAAAACTGGCCCAAGGATATCACAATCGGTAAAACGAATCTCGTCTTTTTCTTTCCCAGGGTTCTCCGGGAGTTTGTCGACAGTCAATTCTTCGCAATAAATCCCTCATATACTTGGCATACACTGTGTCTTGAAACTCTAATTATCGGTTACGCAGTTGTACGATACTCGGCCAGTCGCTTCTCTCGCATTACTTTTTCATTTCATGCACGAAATTTGCATAGACCCACTGGTCTTACTTTCTCCGCTGGCTTATCAAGCGCCAAGCATCTCCGAAAAAATCTACGGTATTTTGCGTCTGTATAAATGTGTACGTGCGAGTCTATTCTACTAACGCTACTGCTACTACACTGGTCGGATGTCTCGCAGCCATAAAGACTTAATGAGCCATTTTTCATCATTGTCTACTTTCATTCCTTTATTTCCTCTCTCCACCATTCTTATTTCCCCGATAACATCTACGCTCCCTATGCCATGTTTTTCTTATATTCTTAAGGTCTCCAAGATTTCGGGAAAAACACACATACTTGACGCATCTATTACTATTTATCAGTGGACCAGGTAAAATAAGAAAACAGAAAAACTTTATGCTTTTTAATTAAATAATAATCTCTTATATATATATATATACATATATATCCAACCATTTCTCTTCCTCGCTTTCATCGACTTTTCTACGAGTTGAATGTAATTAAAAGGAGAAAAGCGACAGGTTTTTTCAAAGTTTCAAACGACGAAATTTTGAAACATATTCTCTGCTTAATTATGAGTACCGAAAGAATTTGTATCGCATACCGTCACGTAAAATAATCACCGCTTTAAAGTGCTAATGGAGCATATAATTGCACCAATTACTTTCCACGTTCTTCATCCACGTGAAACTCATATAGCGTAGAATTTACCGTATAACAATTAAGCGGTACAATTAACATTTCAGAATTTCTGTGAATTTTCAAGCGAGAACAATAATTTATAATTTGCAAAAAATTAAAGGTTTTTTACTGGAAGATTACGATAATTTATTTATTGAATAAATTTTCTTTCGAGACACGCACACACACACATACAGAGATTGTGCATGTATTTTACCAAGTATCGCTATTAAGGTTCTGGATTCTCGATTTTTACTTAGGCGTTTAAAATCTCGAATTTTCTCATGCGAAGCTCTTCAAAGTCTCACGATAGCGAGCAATTACTTTATGCACTAACTTATGTGCATTACCAGCTTCCCCTTTAATTGTTACCTCAACAACTATTGTATGATCCTATAACGTATATTATAACCGAGCATGCTTTTTCTTTTTTTCTATTTACACCGAGGTTCCTGCTACCTGTATTTTCTACTGGGAAGTTACTCGCTGCGCAAGCGGAAACATCTAGTAGATTTTCTCGAAGATCTATCTGCGATAAATTCGGTGTAAGATGTGACATAACTGATTATTAGATTAATCGCGCGGTCATTACGCAATCTATAATTATAAAAGACAATTAATTTCTTTAAGACTTAACGGTATTATTTAGAAATTGTATCATTAGATTCTTCTTCCGTTCATTGTCAATGAAATTACGCGTATCCGTGTCCCACTATTCCCAGCTTTTGGATTCTCTTGAACTCTAAAATAATTTTGGAATGTCGAAGAACTACACGGCATTTATATAAGAGAAACCCGATTAGAGTATGAGAAAAGAGGGGAGGGTGGGTGATTTAAGGTTTCAATTATTATTAAAAATTTATAAGCTTCATTAGGAATGTCTAATGATGTAATTGAGCGATTACTACCTCCGACGTCCACGCACAACCATATATTTATATATTAACACAGTGTGATATGGGATAAATGAGGGAAAGAGAGGATTTACAGCAATTCCAACGATATTATTATAATGATTGTTTCATAAGTGTTTGTTTGCCTACGTAAATTATGCAGTAGAGTTTGCAAATATGTTTCGAAAAAAATACGCTTTTCTTTGAAGAAATTATTTTCAGGAATACGTAAAATTGATTTATTTCAGTGTTCCTGGATTTGAGACTTAATGCTTATGCAATTAAGGATTTGCCTTAATCGCTTATAGACAATTTATTTCATTCACGGAGTTTAAACAGCGATTACATGATCCTTGAGTATATGACCTTTCAATGAACTCAGAGCCATCTTTCCGATACTACTTAAATGTCACATGACTAAACTATCATTTTACGAAGCTATACAAATCAATCTGTTCTTATGATTAAATTTACTTATTTATGTATGCATGCATACTAAAATATCACCATGAAACAAAGTTTAATAAATAAATGTGCTTTTCTTTTTTAATTCAAAGTGTTGATACATTTTATTACTCGATACTATCATGTACATGTGAATTTTTAATAAAGTTTAACAAGTTCGAATTAAACATCTTTTTATAAACAGCTTACTTGAATAAACAATTTGTGCCTATTTGCTATATTAGTTTAGTGTTACCATAGTTAAATAAATATTTTACGAATGTTTCTACAGAACTCTACATTATCCTTAAAAGATAAAGCAACGGTAATGAACAGTAAACCAATCTTTCAGCTGATGATAATAATGTCTCTCAAACTTATGAACCGTCGATAAATGATAAAATTTTAATTCCAACTTGAAATCAGACTAAACTCGAAAGTCAATAAAAGTTTTAATATATTATAGTTTTTATTGCAAAATGTTTCTATAAAAAAAAATAATTCTATACACATATGTGCATAATGTTGAATTACACATAAAAAAACTTCTAACTATAAAATCAAGTATCCAAAAATTTCAATCTCATAAAAGCATCTGATGGAATTGAACTGGAAACATAATCGTTCATAAAATTTTTTAAAGCTTTTCTTAAATTATACTTTGTTTCCTTTAAATATTTTTCACACCACTCATACTTCATTTTTGTTATACTGAGAAATTCATAAATCAATTCTTTCATTTCAGTTGGACTGAAACATGCAAGTTCCAAGTCCAAAGATGTTACTTTGCTCATAATATCATGGATTTTAATATCAGTAGGAGCAACATCTAAATGATACATATCATTTGTAATATTGTACTCATTATCATTGGCAGCGAGGAGTACAAAAATTCTATTAAAAGATAGAATATGCGGTTCTGAACATAAAATCTTAACTATTCCAGAAACTGATATTATTAATTGGCTTTCATTGTCATACATTAAATCACATTGAAAAAAGTTCTTATCGTGATATGATTTTGGCAACTTTTTCAATTCCCATAAAATATTTTCTTGGCCATGGTACATAAATTGGCATACCGATGTCTCTTTCATATCCCCTGATCTAAGTAGATTTCTACTAGCAGTAATTTGTATCAAATTGTTTCTTCTTGCAACTGCAGGTGAAATACCACAAGTCAATGAATAATAAGCATCTTTTTTATACAGTCCTCTTAATATTTCTCTATTACTGTGATCATACAAATTAAAGAAGTGATCTACAAACTGTTTCACTAGATTTCTTCTATCATAACTCCTAAAGTAATTATTGTATGTTAACGGTAAATTGCTATCTATACATACATCGTCTAATTTAGTTATATATGGGCAATATTTTTTTACTGACTCAACATATTGAACAGGCGTGGAATAATTTTCACAAAGCGGATTACCATCTAGCCATATTTTTAAAATCGTAAGTTTTTTCAATGAATTGAGAGCATTCATGTTTAATAAATTATTAAACCTTAAGTCTATGCATTTAATGCATGTAACATCAGAATTCTCAATAGCATTGAGAGTTATTAATTCATTGTGCCGTAAATTAAGATAGTCGATTGTGCCTAAGGATTTATTTACCGTTTTTAATATATAGCAAAATGCTTTACTCTGTGTCAGAGGACAATAAAAAATTTTTTCTAAATCTGGATCTTTGTGAAAACTTTCTAAATTTAATAATTTCCTGTCAGAATTATACTTTTTCTTTAAAGCATTCAAAAGTATTGGTTGAATATTTATTTTCAAGTCCTGAACTAACGCATAAGACAAAGTTATAATAAGGACCAATGGTTGACCATTTGCACTTTTTACAACTAAGCTTGTTTTACAGAGTTTATCGATAGCAGGTCCACAGTTTCTAGCTATGAAAAAGGAATCTTCACCAGAAATTTGATATTTCACAGGAATTAGATCTGCAGGTTTTACAGAATTTAAAATGGCTTTTAATACCATTTCTTTATCATACTGCGCTCCTTTAACAATTTTAAATTTATGCCATATATCTGTTCGTGCCATCAATGCTCTTTCATGAAACATTGATCCACCGACAGATATTTTCATAGCCGTTGAAGCATCCAGATGAACAGGAGCTAGCGATATGTTTTGCTGCATTTTAAATGTGATTTATAACTTGATTAAAAATATACCTATAGTTTCATAATGTCTTTAAAGGACCTGAAAAGTTATTAAAAGTTAAGATTACTCATTTTCTTCATAACAATAACTAATCTTGCCATGATATAAAAAAAGAAAAGAAAATTTACTAGAACTTTCTACTACTTACACAAAAATTAAACTGTTATACCTATCATTGTATAATTAATAGACTTTTGCTAACGTGAAAACAAACATTCTCCATGTACTATGTTATATCGCTTACTATCGTTGGCTTCTACCATTCGATATATATCGACCTGATGCGAGAACTTTTATTTGATATGAATTGAAAAAGCGCCAAAACAATTAGATTTTACATGTTCAATTTTTTGTATAATTCGTGTATTATATAAAAAAAATAATTTTAAAAGTTAAAAATTCTAAATAGACTATCTTTTAATATCGATTCTTTTTTCATTAGTCTTACATACGAAAGTCCTTTACGATATTATACGCTCGTCCATCATACGAACTTTTCCCAAGTTTAAGTTTTGTAAAAATGATAATGCGACTAAAGTATGTAGATAGAAGTTGAAACTAGTGTTTTTGCCAACATATTATCTATCCACATGACTATGTGTGCATGCGAGTGTACGCGCATTACCCGTATGGAGTATCAAAGGCAATGCCCGGGGCATCTTCTTCCGCATTTCACATAGTTGAAATAAAAAAAAATCAACCCCACCAAACGATTTTCTCGTTACATACCCCTCGCAAAGGATACACTTATTGGCAAAATATACTTCGCAAGTTCCAGTACAATATTTTGCGAAGGATCGATAATCATCCGAGCAGTTTATGACTTACCTGCACAACAACAATACACGGGGGGTGGTACATGGATTTCTGCCTTCCCTCATTTTTCTGTAATTACAAAATAAAAATATATTTTAGAGATACCTCCGCTTTACAAAGAGATGCTCATTCAGAAATATCACAGATGAAAGAGAAAAGAAAAACAAATAACGCTTTCGTATTTTGAGTATCGTGCTTTTGAGAATGAAAATTAGAAATTTTGCAATCCCCTCGATTATTCGGAACATCAGGAGAAGAGAGTTGCACGGTGCCACTTGCAACTTGTTTTTCATGGCTTGTGTATAATACAATGACGATACGCTCTTGTATTATAGCAATTCAATAATAAATTGTAGAACGCTCGATCGCCGCATTATGCGCCGGTAATCACAGTAATAAGCAGTTCTAAAAGTAACGTAAGTACGTTGTAGGTAGTAACGAGTGAGCTGTAATCTCGGGGGATGTGCCCCTATCCTTAAGTAAGTTTCGCGCGAGTATAAGAGCGAACAGCAACGAGCAAGTTCTGGAGAAGAGAAGAAGGAAAAGATAAAGAAGGTAGAGCAAGGTAGAAGAAGAAGAAGAAGAAGAAGAAGAAGAAGAAGAAGAAAGAGAGAACCCATGGGCGTCGTTCATAGTCCGATCTTGGAATCGACCTAACTTACAGCTTGCTGCCAGGAAATTGAGCCACGGACTATTTATGCAAAAGAAGACGTAAAACATCTCGGAAGTTGCTGTCCTATCTCCCTTTCCTCTTTCCTTTTTCTCTCCGTTTTTCTACAACGAATTAGTTTGCTCTGGAAAAACCATAAGACTATCAACTTTGGTAATTTATCAAAACGAGGACTGGTACCAGCTCCAGCAGAGGAGGGAGGGGAC
The DNA here is from genome assembly GCA_037305995.1 of Sclerodermus sp. 'alternatusi'. NCBI lineage: Eukaryota > Metazoa > Arthropoda > Insecta > Hymenoptera > Bethylidae > Sclerodermus > Sclerodermus sp. 'alternatusi'. The sequence goes on along the minus strand of CM074558.1, from coordinate 244,879 downwards.
CGGATTACCCTGATGTAGATAATCATATACAAAATCCTTGTATCTCTTACGATAAATAAATGGAACTATTAGAGTGTTGATTGAAAGTCTCTCTTCTTTTGCTCCTATCCTCTCTCATTATGAAACTATCCAATGAAGTAGTTTCGCTCTCTCTTTCTTCAACGCACTGACGTCTATAATTCGTTTAAATGGTTTTTCAAAGGATTTTCAAATAAAATCGTATCTTCTCTTTCCAAGGTGAAAAGAAAAGACGCGTTTACGCCTATGAGGAGGATATACGCGAGGGTTACGTTCTACATAGCTGTTAAGCCAACATCTAATTCGATAACTGAAGATAATGGTGATGCGATCTGTGAAATTGTCCCGTGCGTGGTCACAGAGGTTGTACCGGATGTATTCAGGTCCAGGTATAGGTATACCTATTTTGGATCTTTACTCGCGCTATTTTCTCTTCTGCCCTTTTCAAGATAGTTTTTCAGCTGTAAAGTTGGAAGGCTAAATCAACGTCGCCGTCGGAAGAGGGGGAGGGAGTGGGAAGGGTAAGAGGAAAAAGGGATCAGATAATTTTTAGAAGCCTTTTAAGAGTGGTGGGAAAGAGTACGAACAGTAGCCATTTATAATGAGCTACCTTATGGCTACCTTAGTAGCAGATGACACTTATTAAAAGTTTCGGTCCAGAGCCCGGATACAAGGGGCATCGATCTTCCTCTCCAACGTCGTTGTTGTCTTCTTCCTCTTCATCCTCCTCTTCTTCTCTTCTTCCTTCTCTACTTTGTCAGTCCTTTTCCTTTTCTTTGCACGAACGTTCTTGACTTGTTACCCGTCCGCCAGAAATACTGAACAGTTTAATAAGCAACTGGTAGCAGTGATATCACGATATAAGATACAGGAGTACCATCCATCACGATGGACAGGGAGTCATCATTATACCGCTTGGAAATATTTCGAGCCGGACCCAAACGAAATGTGACCTTCGAATGGTGTCTCCCATCGCCAATAATTCTCCATTATGATGGAGTTTTACCAGTGAAAATATCGAGAACCGATGGAAAAGTGTCTCTGAAGGATCACAGGATCTAATAGTTTCAGGGTGACAAAGGCAAATGGAAAACGAGGAAAATGAAATTTCCGCGAATAAGAACGGGCCCAGTGTTGATACTATTGACGCGTCGCTGTGGCTTTGAAGGGGTCGAAACACGCGAGGAGCGATCGTGGTATCGCAAGCACCAGTTTTTCCCGGGGTTGACCAGGACGTGAGGAGGCATCGCGGTGCACGTGACTTTATCCACGGTGACGGGATCGTTAATGAAAGGGACCCACGATGAATATGAATAAAGAGGAGGAGGAGGAGGAGGTTGCGATGAGAAACATGGCGGTCCTTGCTCCGGGTCCGGGCGCCATGTCGGAAAGGTTAGGTCTTTGGCGTGACTCCGCCCGGAGTTTCCTCGCTTTCACGTAGTCATCGTAGAAATTAGCTCGTTTCGCCGGACTGGAGTCCGCGACGCCGTTAAAGCTCGGCCCGGTGATCGCGATCGACCCGTCACATCCGCGTGGCTCGCGTGCAAAAAATACGTTAATTCCGCGGAGGCTTGCATGACCGTGCAAATAAATAAAACGGCAAACACATTGCCGGTGGTATCGTATTTTATATTTTATCCGGTTCGAATGATTGATCGCACTCGCTACCGGGCTCAGCCGGCCCCGATAGGATCTCGCGAAATGTCCCGGCCACGACTACGCTCGACGTACTTGTCGTTTCACGCATTGTTTATTATTGTCCGATGGTTTTATCGCGATTGCACTCGCCGCCACCGCCTCCACCTCCACCATGAAGAGGGAAGGAAGGGAGGGAGGGAGGGAGAGAGGGACCGCACCGCGGGAGAAACCAGAATGAAAGATACGCACGAACAACGATATACCCTCCTTGCGCTTGAGCTTTGACGATTCTAAAATCGAGACACCCGAGGAACATGCTCTCGTGGAATGGTCAAAGCTTTCAACCAATTTTCGAGTCAAGTCGAGGTTTACAATGAGGAAATCCTCGCGTTCGATTTATACACACACACACACACACACACACACACACACGTGTATGTGTATGGGGGATGGGGAAGATAGTAATTACAGAAGCGGGACTGAAACGCGGGGTTCCATCAGACCCTGCGAGGCACGATCCCCGATAAGTATAGTTGTTTCAGGATCGCGCGTCGATGCCTCTCTTCTCTATTCCCGCTATCTCATTTTATTGGTACAGGTTACGCGAAAAATTTATTTGCCCGCGCAACCGTCCAGATCTTCGAGTACTACTCGCCTATAATCTCGCTAGTTTTCAGTCGATCCACCCCGTCCTCCTGCCTACTCCCCCCTCGAGTTATTCCTGACTCGAAGCGCCAATCTTATTTGCGGTAGGAATACTTGTCAAAGGATCACGTAGGATGCGCCCGGAAAGGATCTGCGTGGTGTAACTGTTGGATCACTTGTTATAATGCTCCTCGCCACTCTTCATCGACCTCCCCCGCCTCTGCCCATATGCCCATGCCCATGTTGCTCAACGGACCACATCAAAACGGGACGCTACCCCGTTATTATCTTCCGATACAGTTTTGTCTTGTCTCCTTTTTTCCTATCCTCTTCATCAGCTTCGTCGCTCCTACCTCCTTTTTCTCCGTTGCTTCATGATTCTTCTTCTTCTTCTTCTTCTTCTACCGATGCTGCTGCTGCTGCTTCTATACTCGATGCATCCTTATATTCGTTCGAGAGGAATATTGGGAGATTCTTCATAGAGAATAAAATTTTCCACGAGTCGATGTAAATTTGCATCTGATGGTGGAGAGTAACATTTATCAAGCGGCTACCTTTAATGGCGGTGGTTACACTCAAGTTGCGCTAACGGGTTAGATTGGCCAATCGGGTAGTCGTGCAGTCAAAGTATTGATGTCCTGGCAAAACGGTCCGGCCACTTCCTAGGCGGTGTGATACCCTGGCTCGGCCACTGCCAGGAATCAATGACAAATCCGCCATCGACGCGCTCGCCTATCCCGACTACTTTTAATTCCTCTGGGTCGATACGTGTACGAGTCTCGTGTCCTCGTTAATTAAAAACACTCGCGTAAAAACCCTATTGGATTCTACGCTGGGCTATTGAAATGCTGTCGCTAACGATATTGTCACATTTTAATGCGACCAGTCTCTTTGTCAAGATTTTCATTTGCGTGTCACATAAAATCCCCTCCCTCTACCTTCGTCCCCTTCGAAAGCCCTCGTTGAATACATTTTAAATCACTATCGTGCCAGGGCACTACGCTTTTATACGCTTTTTCCAGGTTTCCGACGAGAACCTTGGAAAAACTATCCATGAAAATTTACAAATTGCGCGATTCCTCGCAAAAATATAAATCTTCCCTCTTACAGACTGGATATATTGATTCGCTCCCAGGGCTTTCTTTTTGTTCGATTCAATAAAAAGGGATAGCCAGAAACGGGAGAGGAAAAGTTTTCAGCCAATAACTCAATTTTAAGGCCAAAGGGTTCCAACAGCTATGGCCAGATGACTCTACTGGTACCGCTTCCTCAGTTTCCTCATGCGTTTGCTCCAAGCAATCTCTTATTTCACAGCTTCAGCATAGCGCCAAAGACATTTCAAACAGCTGCGTAATCTCCTATTCGTACTCGCGCCAATAATTATGTTACGACCAACGAATAGATATGCTTTTCAAGATCCACTAATTAACTTTGAAGCTCCCAAGAGCAAGGAAGAAGCTTCAACTCCGACCACCAACATCCCCATGGAGATTGCTCCAACGTAACAATTTTACATTAAAAATGAAATCGACGCGGAGAACAAAGAGAAGCCAGGGAGGGAGGGGGAGAGAGAGTTAGGAAGAAAAGTGAGGGAAAAGGTACTGGTTGCGATTATCAGGGACGGTAGGGAAGAAATAGAGGGGTGGGGGATAAAAACTGATGGTTTGCCAAGTTTTTCGAGCGGTCGACTTGGTTGGCCGATCCATCGTTACCGCGGCTTCGTATAACTCGGGGCAGATTCTAGTTGAGGCGCAGATTTATTAGCGATAGAGCAGTTCGATAGCCGCTCGTGCATCACCACCACCACGCCCACCCTGTGGTGCGCAAACTGCGTCGAACGATCATGCTCCGCAAGATGAAACGGCCAAGCATACCGGCGACTCCGTATCCGGCGTTCTCTGAATTTCATCTAATTTTGCCTCTCGTTCATCTTCTCCCATTCCCAAGAGAGAGAGAGAGAGAGAGAGAGAGAGAAGCTTCGCCGATCTAAGCGAATTTCCCTGAAAACTTTTTCCCCAGTCATCTCCGATTTCCCGTTCTCCCAACAATTCCCCAGTGTTTCGTCGATGGAAATGTCCGATTAAAATGTCTGAAAAAATGTGAAAAAGAAAAGGAAAACTCCACCCCAGTGTAATTTCAACCCGAGGCGTGTTGCACGAGCATTAAGGCCCGCGATGCCCGCGGGAACCCTAACGAAAAAGCACGAAAAAGCCGGGAAAAACAAACGAACCCTATTGTGTTTTTCACACAGGTGAATTTGGAAAGAAATCAAAGCCCGATAAGCCTCCGACGCCTATCGACTGAAATCGGGCGGTGCAGGTCGCGATAGGATCGGCGCTGGCCGTTAATAACGAGAGTGTGTGTGTGTGTGTGTGTGCGTATCAGACTCCTCTTTGAAAGGCGATCTCTCGCGGAATGAAATGGAAAAACCGCGAGAGGAACGGAGGGCAGGGAAAGCCTTAGCGCCGGAACAGCCGTGAATATCAGGCATGCCCGCTAGCGCTATCGATTTCCTTACGATTGCATATTAACGAATGTTTCGCGCATTTCATCGGCGCAATAATTAAAAGGAAATCGTTGAATGGGTGCGAAGCGGCGGCGGCGGGTTATCGACCAGAATCGCTGATGCAGCACAGCATCGAGGGTGCGAGGGGGACACGGGAGGCGAGTAGAGAAGAGAGGAACCCTACAAAGTACGAGAGAGGAAAAGGGAAAGCGAGGGATGGAGAGAGAGAGCGAAAGAGAATCTGTGTCAGAGGTTGGTTATGTCTCGGATTTATGGGCTTGATTACTCTGCCGTATACGCGTCGAGTTTTTGTATGTGTAAATCGTGATTGTCCACGCCTTAACTTCTCTCTCAGCCCCCTCTTTCTCCAACCACCTCGCTCTCTCTCTCTCTCTCTCTCTCTCTGCCTCCTCCGCGATTCCGTTCTTCCTCTTCGCGAACGATCGACACCTCCTTCGTTCTCTCAGCCGATCGTGTATGGAGTTATCGCATTCCCCGCGACCATAAGTGTCCATTGTCTACTTTTAAGCTCGTATTATGCTCTCGCGCTCCGTTGTAATTTCCCTCCAGCAGCCCGCGCAACGGATTGGCTGGAGGTTGATGGTGTCCCGATGTACCACGTAACATCCACGCGGACGAGACACCTTCCTCCTCCACGGGTTGTATACCACTATAACGCGGCGGGGCCTCTTTGCGATAGGAATAGGCTTGCGATCCGATCCGATCCGATCCGATCCGATCCGATCTCCAAAAACCCTCCCCCTCCCCGCAGCCATGGGAGAATTATTTATCATTTTCACGTTAATCCTCCTCCATCTCCCACCCTTCCTCCGCCTCAGTCTTTAGCGACTGAGATCACGAAACTGGGCATCCCGCTTACCTTCTAAAGCACGATAGGGGAGGAAACCGAGTAGAGAGATAGTAGAGCGTTGCGCGCGTAAGGTTGCGCCAAGGGAATCGGTGAAAATCATCGATTTCGCGCAGCGCATTAATCTTGCGGAGGCTGCCAGGATGTCAGAGACGATTCGGCCGAGGGGGTTGGCACCGCAGGTCACTATCCGCGTCCCGGACCGCCAGACGTTTGAGCTTGTGAGCGGCGAGAAGATGAGAAACGTCGCGGGAGGTCCGGCAGTCCTTACCCGAACAGGATTGATGGACATCCTCACCTACACGCCTGATTATTCCCGAGCGTGCGCGCGAGCGTATGTCCCGGGCGCTCGACTATCCGTCAACGCGCGATGCACGCACACACGCGTGTACGATCGAGACGAGTGCGCGAGCTTGTACACGCGGCAACGGCATTAGCAGAACTGGTAATCATTGGTCGTTAGCGCCTCATTCACGTTGGATGTTCCGGACGTCATAGTGCTGCTTCACTTGGGATCCCAAAACCATTCTCTCTCTCTCTCTCTCTCTCTCTCTCTCTCTCCTCCCTCGTGTATTTGCTCTATCCTCTCTAGTCCACTCTGCTCTGCTCGACTCTCCGAGATTTTCAGGGAAAAGTTTATGGATTTCTCAAGTTATTAGAAAGAATACCCCATAGAATAGATGTACTACTATCGAGTGGACCAAATACACCGCAAATGGTACGCAAAGGGAAGATGCAGCTTCAAGATTTCTTGTAATGAACTCTATCTCCCTCTCTCTCTCTCTCTCTCTCTTTCTATGATCCAAAGCAGCAAAAGGAAGAGAAGATAAAAGGGGAGAGATAGAAAAAAAAGAAGAAGGTGAAAGGAGGGAGAGAAGGCAAACCAAACTGTCTAAGCGTGCGAATATAAGAAGCCACTTATGGCGCGTACTCGTTAACTCTCGCGGGGTAGCCAGGCAGATGCCCAGAGATCCGATCTAAATGTATAAAGGTATATATCCGAGAACATAAGGTATACATAGGGAGATAACGGCTCGAGATCGGTCGAGGATTCGTTAAAAGGTCCGGGTACTTCTCAACACCTCGTCTCTCTCGTCGTGAGTCAGAGGAAGGGCAGAGGAAGAGCAGAGAGAGAGAGAGGGAGAAGAGAAGCGCGTTGATGATGCTTGGCTGGACTGGTTGGCTCATTAGTATGTGAAAGTCGGTGCCACCTACTGGGCGGGGCAGAGGGTCATTGAAACAATGGTGTTGTGACTAGACATCATCAGGCTGGTTTTCGCGCGAGTTCGAGCCACCCGATGATGATCCTCGCATGATCGATCGATCGACCTCCTCCGCTTTTCCCTTTTCGAAGCACGCCACAGCGCATAGAGGGATCCATAGGGATTCACAGGGATCAACGGCAGTACGGGAGAACCCAGCAGCGTTCACCTCTCCATCTCTTGACACATCCGCAACTGCCCGCTTCTTCTTGATCCTCCAATAATGGCTCTCGCGCAGGTTCTGAACTCCCGGGTCCGCTGATGGATTAATTCCCATTTGTCAAATCTTCAGAGTCTTTTGCTCGTATATACAAATAGGAGAGGAGATTGAGAGTTTGCGGGACGGCCACCACCACCACCCTATACCACGAACAACCAGGGGTGGTATCGGGTTTCGTTCTACCGAAGGAGGATGCTCTGCTGGTCGTTTCCTCCCCCTTAAAAGAAGCGATTCGACGACTGACTGTTCCGTCCCATTGTGATTTAGAGATATTTCGGAGACTCGAGATTCTTTATCGGGGGGAGGGAGGGAGGGATGGATATTTGCATAGTTCGGATGATTCTATGTATCGGTGGTCCCGTTTTCGTTATTCGTTATGGTGCCTCTCATCGATCTCGTCGATCTCGTCAATCTCGTCAATCTCGTCGATCTTCGCGTCTTATCAGTGAATTTAGCCGATAGTTTCATAAAAGGTCCAATCGGATCCTGTCAACTACGAGAGGGATCTCCGTTCATTAGAATCCTTATCAAGCTCCATCGATCGGACGATCATCGGTCGAACGATGTAAATGTGAAATGACTGTTACGACGATATTCGATGGACTATTTTTCTCAATGCTGAAACAACACGGTCGATCTTTGTGTGCTAGTCCTTGACTGTCGTCGTGGCGTGTACAGGTAAAGCCAAAGGTATTCTAACTACTGGACCAGGGCTGGTTCTCATCCTCATCCTCATCCTCCTCCCTCGTAAAAGGGTAGAGAGAGAGTGCCAGTCATATATTAGAGGACTGTTGGGGACACCTAACAAGCTGGCAGGATACGTTTCCCAGAATCAGGCGGACCTGCTTGCCACGAGCAACCCTCTGGATCTGCTTTTACCTCCTTTCTCAGTCTTTGTTCTTTCTCGCTTCGTTTCGTTTTGCATCTCTCTCTCTCTCTCTCTCTCTCTTTCTCTCTTTGCCTCTCTTCCTCTCCCTATACTGTACCAGTTATATTATCCAGCAGATATCTTGTCGAAAAGTGTCGATGAATATTCGTCCTGCAATGGACACTTGTTTGCACTCTTTTACATTTTCTTGGATATTTCAGTGATCGACCCTTTCACTATCAGCAAGGGTGATTAAAGTTACCCATCGTGAAATAAAACTGATGACAGTGGTGGTGGTGATGGTGGTTATGGTGGTATCGAGGAATCCGAGGAGAGAGCACGAAAATAACGATAATCTCTTAGGTACCAATTTTCATTCTAAGATATTAAAGGATGAAGCACATTCGTAATTCGAGCTACATCGAAACGGAAACCGCGGGCTACGGCTAGATAGTAGCTGTTGGAATATTATGAGAGAGGAGAGGAGAGGAGAGGAGAGGAGAAAAGATACGACGACCTCGATGAGAGTTTGCCCCGCGGTTATAAGAATCGCTAGTATATACTTCTGGTATTAGATCTACGCGACTGACTCTCTCTCTCTCTCTCTCTCTCTCTCTCTATCTGGCCAGAGGTACACCACCACACACCACTAGTTGGTCCGCGTGCTGTACGGACCAACTACTTCCAACTATTTCCAAGAAAGCCCAGCGGCAATTATTAATCCGGTAGTTGTCCTTTATACGCGTATTCCACCTCGCGCGCGACTACCCTAACCTGTTTCGCCGCTCTTCCACAGTCATTAGAACAGAATGGATCTCGCAATGGCGAATATCATCGCGTACTAAATGCATCAAACATCACCTTCCATCCGCGAGAGATTATCCAGGAGGAATGGCGGCTGCCTTCGGGATAACTCGAGAACGAACGGGTAGAAGAGTGGGCTACCCCTCTCGTGATAATATACGCGTGAAACGTTGCTCTTTCGAGTTGGACACTAGTCCACTTTTTACATGCATTTCCTACAAATTCTCTAGGCGAATATTTTACGAGTTAGGGATTAGCAGTGGTGGGTGCGCTAAAATTTTATTAATACTGTAAATTCAAGAGAGTTTAGACTCTGTCCTCGGACTGATTTTAATAGACTCATCAAAAATGGACTGGTTTCATTGACACGAACGAGAGCATTAAATCTCTCCTCCTCCTCCTCTTCTTCTTCTTCTTCTTCTTCTAGCTACGCGTGTATATCTTATATCGCCGTGGAACAAATCCTTGACTAACGTCGTCAAGTCGATAAATTAATCCACGGAGTCTCGGGGCGCATGGCGAACCTCCGGAGCTTCCTAAAATACCCGAACGAGTTTACAAAAAATAAAAACAAGTCCTAATTAAATGAAATGGTCGCCCCGCAGTACCGACGTCCACACTGGCTTCGTCGCCATGGTCAATAGTTTAGCCGGCTTCTCGGGGATTTCGAATTTAGTGTCCGGTGGCCGGGAAAGATTCGAGGCCGTGTATACACTAATACCAGAGGATAGAGAGATCTTTTAAGTACCCGGAGCAAGCGAAACTCTGCTCTTCGACGCTCAGCTCCTTATCAATACAAGATTCAGTGGGGACGATAGGGGTTGGGCTATTTTATTGATAAAATTTCAACGATCGGTAGGTGGAAGGGAGACGGGGGATTAAGTGTCGGGGATTAGTTACTTTATTTCCCCGTACTTGTTAGGAATGTTATTGGGCTTGGGTACCTCTCCCTATCTCCCTCTCTCCCTCTCTCCCTCTCTCCCTCTCTCCATCCACAACCCGGACTCAGGTAGCCCGGTTCTGGTATCAGAAACACATCGTGTTCTACACGAACCGCGTCTGATAACACTATTACCCCAAACGATTCGGAGGGGTCTCTCTCTTGGTTTGGCGATCGCGCGGCTACTTTTTCATGGGGAGTATATCCCATATTACCTCGATAACCTGGGCATTTCCCGATAATGATTACAGTTCTTACTCGTCATCTGTTCACGCGTACTTTTGCCAGAGAGAGAGAGAGAGAGAGAGAGAGAGGGATTACCTCTCCTCTGGAGTAGGAACTCATCGAAATCCTTCTTCCAAGTCCAAGTCCTTCCTCCCGCGGTGATCGTTGCTTTATTTGGTCGAGGAATATTAATGTCGCGGAGATTCTAGCAGAAGCCCGAGGGTTCCAGGGAAAGAGTGGAATATCCCTGGGAAGTTTCTTGAGAATTATTCAAATGGCAATGATTCATCGTTCGGACGTGGCCTTTTCGTAGTGGTACTACAGGCTACTCTACTCCTTCTCTCCTTCTTCTCGATTTCATATTCAAGGCCCACATTTCTCGGGGCATTATTGATTCGTGTGTTATGCGACTAAACGTTGGCCGTAAATAGCGTGAACCACGTGTCTTCTTTGTGGAGAGGGGTCCCGCGGCTCGGCGACTTCTCGTCGAAGGAAGGTACATCCCGAGGATATACAGCGCGGCGGTTCGAGGGCGTCTCCACCTCTTCTGCTACTTTGATTAGAGTGACGGGCAAATAATCAAGTTTCAATCCGACTCGCGCCGACTAGGTACAATGACTCTCTCGATCCGAGACCCCCTCTTCCGCTGTCGCTAGGCGAGAGAGACCTCTTCTCCTAGCAGTCTTACCAAAATACCAAAGCGCCCGCGCGGTTAAACTCTCGTCTTCTCCTCGTGTCAGAGCCTCCCATTTATATTCATTGTAATTGCGGCGAGAAGAATACGTCAAATTAAGTAACTGGACTCGTTAGCGAGAAGATATAGGAGGGAGATAGGTTGCCGAGTTCCCCGGCAGCAATGCAGGTAGGATTAAGAATTCAGGAGAAAATTCCTGGTTGACAGGGTGGGTCTTGCCGAGTCCAGTAAAGATGGCGAGGAGCGAAGGAGGCGCACCGGGGATGGGGACGGGGGGATGGGGAGGATTGTACGCAACTCGGAGAAAGGGTCAAGGGTAATGCATTCCGTGAGTTGACACTCGTAGCTGGTCCGCGTGTTTCGGATGGTTCTCCGCTCCCTCTCCTCTCCTGCCCCCTGGACTGGTACCCCGACCTTTTCCTTTCCCCTCCCCGGTTCATCCTCGAGATGGTCTCATCCTCTGGCTCCAACTGGATCCGACACGGCGTGTTATGGCTCCGCGAGCGGACGAGCAGCTCCACACGGTCGTATAGTACCGCACAATCGTGTTCTCGGTTCCTGGAATCGCTAATTAGTGTCCTCCTTGTTTTATTCCCGCGGCGTGTCCGGCCGAAAATCGCTGTTCGTTTCGGGGCCGACATCTCGGGGAACGGGAGATGCGGGACCAGGGGCTAGGGGATAGGGGATAGGGACCGACCGCGACCGGGACTGGGACTGGAGCTCGAACTTGAACTCTCAAACTCGAACTGGGAGAGAAACGGTGAGAGACCGGGCCCAATCTCGTTCGGGGCCTGAGACGGATTGACGCCCCGAATGACGAATCCATCGAGCCTCCGCACCATCTGGCAAATCCGGCGAATCCTCTAAGATTCTCCGAGCGGGCCCGCGCGATCTTCTCGCTCTTCTCTCCTCGACTCCCTCCCCTTCTCGGTTACGCCTTAACGATCGCCGACGAGTCTCGGGGCCGTTTGTCCTATCGTATCGGTCCATACCCGGTACCGGTACCGGTACCGGAGGAACTGGACTCGCGACCGAGAACTCGATCGGATTTTTCGAATACCTCGCACTTATTTACTCTCCTCGCACTTCTTCTCTCGCTTAACCCCATCACCACCACCACCACCACCATTCCCCATCCACGTATCTGCGTGTAGCAGCGGATCGTTTAGCAAAATGGACTTGATTCGGGGAATCGCTAATTAGCGATCCTCCGGGATTTCTTCTTCCCAATGAGCGTCCACGGAAGAACCAGTCGAGGAGTCTCATTGGTCCCTTACCAGACGAGACGGACCGACGCCTCGCGAGGTGCGATCGTTACACCTCCAGAACGCGCCATCACTGGACTAAAGTGTCCTTCGCGCTATTACCGCATAAATATCGCTCCTTCCACCCTATCGCTACGTAAACTCGCTCACCCACGAGATTCTCCCGGACATCTAGGATACTCGATGCTAATGGACATTTTCTCAGGGATTCTTGAAAATATCAGAGTTCATCAAAAACAAACAAACAAAAATTCAACAAGTTGGTGGATCCATGAGGAGAAGCAGGGAAGAAAAGACAATGCTCCCTGCTGCTTGGCCAAGGGGGAACAAGCAATAGCAGGGAGGGAGCAGGAGCAGTTTTTTGCCCAATTGAATTGAATGTAAAACACGGTCTTACATCAATCTGAGCCGCGAGGCTGAGTGACCGGATTGATTCAAATATCGAATCTCTTGAGACCCAAAAGAGTTTTCGTGCGAGCGCGCGTGGGTTGCCAAGTTGGGAGCACCGTTCAAAGGTCTATGAGCTTCCGATAGGATCGCTGTCCGTCTCTCGGTGCACGATTTAAAATACTCCCGACGCGCCGATCAGTCAGATTTTTCGCGAAACGTAAGAGAGAGAGAGAGAGAGAGAGAGAGAGAGAGACCATTCCCTCGTCGAGACGAAGAAGAAGCGAAGTAGACAAAAAAGGGAAGCTGCGCGCAGTCCTTCGCGACTCGAGCGATAAAAATGGCGGCCGGTCCCCGATGCTCTTTGATGGATTCGCTCGTTGGGAGCGATCTCGTCACGTGGGTCTATATTTCCGCCATTTACGATCACCCGAATAAATCGTGCGTGGGTCCGTAGACCACCAGGTTCGTTAGCGCTCGAGGGAGGTGTAGTACTTCAGTCAATCCATCAGCGAGCGAGTGGTCCTGCTCGTTCTCCACTGCCCCCTCTCTCCTTCTTCAGCGAGAGATACGAGAATAAAGTCGGGTCTACGGATTCGACAGGGACGTATCGCTTCGACGCAGGGAGAATTTATAGTTGGTCGTCCTCCTCGCATAACCATCACGGTCAGCATCTGGGGCGTTTTATGATAATTGGATGTGCGAGGACATTTTGCCGCTATATGACGGACTTTTTGCCCGTCGGCAAGTGCACCCGTGGCCAACGGATCTCGTTTGACAAGCGGCTCTTGCGTTGGGACACGAATTTCTTAGGGCTTCTCTTCTTCTTCTTCTTCTTCTTCTGCTTCTGCTTCTTCTTCGGATGGCACTCGTCGCAGCTCCGGCGCGTACATAACTTTTAGTCTATTCGTCGAGGAATGCTCGTGGATCAAAGGAAACTACAGAGGAATTGGAATAATTAATCCAATTCCAGCGTGGACCGCCATTTAAGGTGGACGCCAGGAATTTTTAGCAACGCGAGTCCAGAATTTGGATGGAGGAGTAGAAGAAGAGGGGACGCTCCGGTATCCCGAGGATTCAAACGCCCGCGTTGGCCAATTGGTTGGTTGGCAGAGAAGAATTGGGTTCTGGAGACACGTAAAATTCTCGTGGAAATCCTCAACAACGACGACGACGACGACGACAAACAAACAGTCGACTCAATTGTAAATCACGCCAAGAGGCATGGGTCTCGTGGCAAATATGGCACGTGAATCTCTAGCTCTCCAACGCTTCGCTTCTTACTCTCTCCACCTTCTATTTTAGGCGCCCTTAATGGTATAATGTAGCGTTCCTCGGTGACAAACTCTACCGGGGCGAACAACATTCCCCTTTCGAGTTATTTTTTTTTATTTTTTTTTTTTCTTTGGGTTCAAACTCCCTTGATACACTAGCAAACGCGCGCGCGCGCATGACAGAGAGGGAGGGAGAGAGAGAGAGAGAGAGAGAGAGAGAGAGAGAGAAAAGCCCTTTTGTTTCCCAGGTCCTCCTGGTCCTTCGCCTCCACGCCCCCTCCCTCCCTCTACGGGTAAAACCTCCTTCCTCTCACAGCCCCCTCAATTATGCAGCCTTCTTATCGATGGCCCTCCTCGCTCAAGTTCTTTTTTTTTACTCGTGAGAAGAACATCGATACTCTGTGTTAAAAAAGAGAATCCCTGAAAAAAGAGCAGCAAGTCACGTGGAATTTGAAAATTCGCTCGATACCGATCGGCGAGGTAGCCTTGACACTCGCCGCACCTTGTCCCATGGGTCACCGCGGTGATTTATTCTCGACGGGTACAAATATATCGGGCAGACCGAGAATCCGGACGTTAACGAGACTCGCGTCAATCGACGTCTAACTTTTCTGCTCTCTGAGGCACCGATGCAGAGGATCCACTGGAACTCGGAAATTCTCTCGTAAGAAGGGGAGAAATCGTCTTTCCTCTCTCTCTCTCTCTCTCTCTCTCTCTCTCTGTCTATACCAAGAGATGACAATAATTTTCCACGAGTCAATGTCATCAACTTCAGTCTCTAGCCTTTGTCACATGGGGATGGCTTGCACGATCACTGATAGGGGAATAGGCAAAAAAAGATCGCAACGTGAAAATAAAGAAAGGGGGAGGAGAAAGGATAACAATTAAATAAAGTTCAGGATGAAATGATCCGGTTCCGAAAGTGCAGCTGGAGTACCGGGTGGATTCGTTACGTGGCGTGGCGTAGCAAGGAGAGAAAAGCAGAGAGCCGGTAGGAATGGTGGTGGCTAAAACGAAGCTCCAGGAACGAGCCAGCGCCACAAATGGACCCAACTCGCTTGGTGGAGGGAAAGAGAGGTAGAGGGAGATCGCGCGAGCGTAAGCGTAAGCGCGATCGCGATCGCGAGTGTTCGCGGAGTTGGAGAACGTACGAGGAGCGGAGGCTGAAGCGAGCAGGCGCGGCTACACGCACGCGGGACACGTACGAACATACACGCAGTCGCCTAGGGTCCCCGCTGGTGTGGGTAGAGATGGGTACCGCAGGATATCCAGGTATACCTAACCGTTGTCTTAAGGCTACCATATATTACGTCCGATGCCGGGACCCGTCTTCGTCCCACCTGCGCGGGCCCGGATCGCTCCCTCCCGCTCGGCTGCGCCCCATACTCGAAGGGGTCCCACAGGCGAGTCCCGTGTCGTCGCGAGCATTCCTCGAGCTGATTTTATTTGTAGGATGTCAACCAGTTGGAGCCAGGGAGGCTCCGAGAACGGACACAGAATGTGAGCCCGGGACCCGGTCCAAGAGTGAGAGCCCCTCGGTTCGAGGGACCAGGGGGAATGGGGACCACCATCCCCTTGTCTCCCCCACGGGGGACAGAGACTGCGCAAGCATGGGATCCGGACCGGACCCAGAGACTGCTGGACAGGACCAAACGGCAATTAATTCCCCTTTAGATTTATCGTGTCTAACTTTTCGATCGTACAACCGTGCGCGGATCCTATTACTACCTAGAGGAGGTCCACCTCCGAATCACCGCCGGACCTCTTTTCATTTCAAGACTTGTACCACAATCACCTCGACGACGATACTTCCGCGATATCCTCGGGAACGCGGAATCTCTGCTGACGATTTGAAAAAGAGCCCCCACCCCAGGCACACGCGCAGCTGCTGGAAGAACGCGCGTGGCAACCAGGAAAATCGACTAACGACGGAATAGTGCGGGAGATTCTGTTCACGTACGAGAAACGAGTATACGCCGTAAAACAAAATTATCTTATGCCTCCTCGTTTAATCCCAGCTGCGCTTTTGCATCGCCACTGCTATAAGAGAATGGCCACGACGCGTTCCGGTTAAGGTAACGCGAAATTCATACGCGAACGATAATCCTCCCCACACCCCCTACCTACACCCCTGGTAAAGGCGTTCCTTCCTTCCTACTCTATTTTCCAACTGAAACTCTCAAATTCTAGTTTCTGCTTTTTGGGGGAGGGAGAGTTCTTCCCCTCGCGAAGAACCCAGCTCGTGGGTGTGGATTGTCCAGGAGAAACATTTTTCTCAACGCTCTCTGAAAGATTCTACGATCCCGATAAGAATGACCGAGAGAGTACCTGTCCAGTTTCGACGTTATGCCAGCTAAATGTCACTCCCACTAATTCACCTTACGCACGTTTACACTTGTGCGCTAATTTTTCGCCCGACACAGGCATCTTTGTATTCACCTCCAAGGGCCCAGGGGTCCAATCTTGAGAATATTTCACAGGCATTCCCCGGCTTCAACGCGCGTTACTCCACAATTACCATACCAGGAGAGGACCGCGATATTATTCTTACGCGCGGTGCGAGAAAATAATGGAAAACACTTTCTTTCGAGATTTTTGACATTTTCGAGCTTCTCCTCGCCCAGGGAGAGTCCTGCGGAGGAGCATCAAGAGGACCAACCAGACCAATAAGGAATGAGCCTTATTGCTCGCGTATTCTCGGAAAAAGAACGAGAGGACGGCACCGGGAGTTTCTCGTGGAATATTTGTTGCGGAATACCGTGGCCTTTTAAAAGAATTAGTTGCACTGACCACATCGCACGTTCATTGGATGTAATGGTTCGTGGATTCTCGTCACGACCATAGATCGTTGGGCGCTATAGAGTAGCCGAGGCTGCCCGCTGGGTCCTCCAACACTATCGGCCCAGGATCAGCCACGGATTTCAGAAGCTACCAACTTATGCACACACAAACACACACACACACACGCTCAAGTCCGCGCGTATGTGTGGCAGTGCATGCGGCGAGTCTTTAAAGACCTCCCGCTGCACGCGCGACCACGACGCGCGGTCTTTCGCGAAAAAAACCTCAGCCGAAGAAGGCCCCATACACCGAGCGATGATATTTTCCAGCGAGAACATGTTTTATAAGGTATCTCTTAGTGACGAATCTCCTCCCTCCATCCATCCATTCCTCTCTTCCAACCTCTTCCAACCAGGTGTAAGGGTGAAGAACTCGCGCTTGAAACGCGGGGACCACCAGTTTAAGCGTCAAGAATAACGCTCTCTTACGAATTTCGACGGAGATTCCGCGAACGGAGACAAAGAGAGAGAGAGAGAGAGAGAGAGAGAGAGACAAGGAACAAAAGCAAAAGGTAAATGTCCAAGTAACGAAGAATAAACCGTTCTCGAAACGCGAGTTTTGCTTAGGTAAACTGCGCGGTTCCCGGTATCTTCTTCGAGTCTTTTCCCCTATCTATCTCCTCGTAGACTTTTTTCTGCTCCGTTTAAGACGGCCATTCCAGAATGACGGGGGTTCGTCAGGCGAGAGACAACAGCGCCAGGGATAATAAACGTAACGTAACGATAATAAGGGAGAATGGAGATAATCAACGAAATGACAATGGCATTATCACCGGAGGGAGCGAGCGGTGATGTTGTGCTCTTCTTGGTTTACCCCATCGTAGCCCAACACTCGTGGTCGACCGGAATCGCTGCTCTGTACATCGCGCGGTCCTTATCTCGCGAGAATACGAGAACATCGAAAGCCGCGGGCTCGTTAAAAGGCTATGGATGTGGAAGTCGCGAGGTAGCGTAGCACGCGTGTCCATTGTAGACAGCGGGGAAACCATCCCCTAATTCTACTTCTCCATCACCTAGAGAATTTCAATGGGTGCCATTCCACTAACCTATTGACCTATTGAACTTTTGGGTCGCTCGAATCGAGCGAAGCAATTGCCGGGTGAATTCGCGAATGGTCGAGAATTCGAGGGGGCGATAGTAACCTTCGGGGTGTGTCGAAGGCGAGGGCGAGAGCGAAGAAAACGGGACGCTTCGCGATCCAACGCCGGGGGGACATGGGGAAAGAGAGTGTGAGAGGGAGAGACGAGGTGCGCGAACCGCGCGAGCGAGGATTTGGCTGACTTCCATTTATCATACAGGAAACAATAGGAACTGGCAAAACACGTGCTTCGCGCGAGGGCACGCCCGCTTCGCGCAAAACCGCCACTGGCTAGAGGAGGATAGCAGAGATGAAAGAGTGAAGGTAGAAAGGAAGAGTAGGAGGAAGAGAGAGAAAATCCCAACAAGGCAACGAGATGGAAGGAAGAGCCCAGATACACACAGATACGATAGGACGGAAGAGCAAAAGGAAAAGGAAAAGAACCGAGCGGGTTCTACTCTACTCGGCCGATGAGATCCCAGAGCCAAGGGCCCAGAGAGTTTGGTAGAGGTAGGAGGAGGAGGAGGAGGAGGAGGAGGAGGAGGAGGAGGAGGAGGAGACGGCGGCGGCGGCCCCCTTCATTTGTTAAAACAATATAACAATTCATTTTTGTCACATCCACCGTCCAAGGGTTTTTATTGCGCGGTGGTCTTGCTCCCCGGCAAACTATTGTCAAGCTCCCGCGGATCTCGCTTCAGGTTCCTCCACCCTCTCTTCTCAAGTCGAATCCCCGTGGAATTCCTCGAGCGTCCAATCGACGGGGATAAAGTTGACAGGGTAAAGCGTGCGCGGGCCTTCTCTCCCTTCCCTCCTGCCCTTACACTAGGCTCTAGTTTTGGTGAGAACGGGTCAGGGCCGGCGGCGAGAAACTCCTGGAGAGTCACGCGAACCGGCCAACACGCGAGACTTTGCCGGGGAAGCTTATCAATCGACTTTTTCCTTCGGGAAAAAGCTACAGCTCGCCGAGGTACGCGGCCTGCCTGTCCTCCTATCTCGGCCATCTCTGACCTTTTATCGAGCGGCTAACCGATTGCGAGGTACACGCGCCTGCTCGCCACTTTTCCGGCTACGAGGGAGAAGAGGGTTGGTTGGTCGGTCGGGTCGGGTCGCGTCGCGTTGCGTTGCGTTGCGTCGCGGCACGTCACGTCGCGTCGATTGGGAGCTTAATCCCGTCACCGAGGTACCCCGACTTGCAAATTGACTTCGACGTGCCCGTTGAAAATTATGCAAATATCAATTGGAAGATTGAATATTAATGGGTGGGAGGAGAAGAAAGCGGTGGCACACCGCTGAAAATTAAGTTAGCGTGGAATCGAGCCCTGAACAAAGTGGCCGCCGCCGTGGCTCCTCCGGGGTCTTTCGGCTCTTAACGAGAAAGTGACGATAGATTCGCAGCCAGTGACGCCATTACGACAAGGCAAGAGCCAAACAGCCTCTTCGGGTCTTCCTGGTCCCTGCCATAAGTCAACTACTTCCCTTCCCTTCCCTTCCTCGCAACGGTCAGCTGGGATCCGTTCGCACGACGGATACGCCGACCACCGAGTTATTTACATATTTATACAGAAACGTTCGCCCCGCTGCTCCTTTCGATACGTGAGATCCTCCTGACGCGATGGTCCGCTCAAGTCGATCAAATTACCCACGCACCGCTTTAATCGACACACTCCGGGGATTCCCATGAAATCTCGTCGCTCGCTGCCAAAAAGTAGAAAAAAAAATCCCATGAGAGCAACTATCCGAATGGCCACCATCTTTCTTTCGCCTACTTCCGGAGACCACGCCATTTTTCCCTCTATTTTATTTTCACCGAAACTTTCTTCTCTATTTTTATGGGGAAGGAGTAATGAGAAAGGGCTGCTCCTTGGGCTTATTCTCGAGAGTTTTACGATCTTTACGATCTTTACGATCTTTACGAGCTTTACGAGCTTTGCGTCACGCTGGAGAGCCGAAGCTTTTTTAGGTGGAGGCCTTGCCGGGTGCATATCCGTGCGTACATGGGCGACCTGGCCAAAAGCAATTCAAAAAACAATTCAGCTGAGGCACAATGGAGCTTTGAAAGCAAATTAAGAAATAGATTTGCTCCAAGGATTAATAGGAGGAGAAAATATCTAAAGGAATTATTTGTCATTATGACCTTTTAATAACATACTGTACACACGCGTATACTTATACGAAGAATGACGTACACCCATAAATCATGGCGTATTGATTTACAGCTTAAATCGTGTCTGCTATGACTATCAAAAACTCAATCTAGAATTCAGTTCATGTTGAGCGTATAACTCCTTTCTTATTCGCCTTTATGGACTGAGAATGGAAGTTTCGAGGGAGAGTGGTGAGGGGAGAAGGAGAAGGGGAGGAATGACGCGTGACGTAATATAGCGAGGCGATTCATGATAGAACGATGGTTTCTTGTAAATTGCTGTAGAAAAAAGATTCCTCGGTCTAACGGGCAAGGTTCAGGTTCTAATTTAGTTTTCCCTTTAGGGATCTTTTCATTAGCTTGAAATTCGTTCGTAGAAGGAATTATGGAATGGTTGTGATGTAGCTTTAAATATCGGACGGTGATTTCGCGCGCTGTATGCAGGGACCCGTGAAAACGCGCCGACTATGTTAGCGAGAACCACCTAATAAAACAAAATGGCTAACACATATAGAGGCGTGTGGATAAAGCGAGAGGCAGCAGCAGCAGCAGCAGCAGCAGCAACAGCCTCTCCTACGAGTAGCTTTCTGGTGCTGGAATTCCGGCACGCATCACAAAGGGACCGCGATGCTTTCTACCGCGGTCCGAGCTTGTTGCCAGGCCTACGCCATTTTGATGGACTCGCTGAAAAGAGAAGAAAACGGGGAAACCAAAGAAAAAAATACGAATCCTTACTTTTTTATGCCCCGAGGAATCTTAATATTATATCCAGTTACATTCTCCGTTCGGTCTAACTGAAAAAGTATCGGTCGGTGCTTTAAAGTTTCTCAGGCCCTCGGAATATTTTAGCGATTTTTATCGTCCGTTAAATATACATGGACGAAGCGCGTAGCCGACTGATGAAAAGTCCGAAGAAGGTTCCCTCGCTCCCCCTTCATCAAACGTCACTAATCGCGAAAAGTGGAAAGTTGGTGGTGATATACGTGAGGGGGTGGGGGTGTCAGTTGCTCGAGCCCTTATAATCCTCGACCTCTTTCCACACAGGGGAGAGAAGGATGAAGGGTCCATGGTGCACGATACGTATGTTTGTGTGCGTAGCGTATCAATCGCTGCCTATTGGAATCGATGAGTTATGTCAAACACCATCGTGACACAATCTAAAGCACGAAGCGCGCCGGGTTTGGCGTTTCGATGACACGCGATATCGACATTCGCATCCGGCATAATTATGCAAAAAGCATGTCGTCTGGGACCCGGGAGATCGGAGGACCGAGGATGGATCAGAGCGGGAGCGGCGGGGGCGTTTGGGCCAGATTCGAATCGGCGGAGATCAAAACCTCGTGGACATCTGGACAAATTGCTCGATTTATGGATCGGTGATGGGGCAAGTGCCCGGAGAATCCACCCCTTATCGTTAGAATCTCCGTGTAGCTTCTGAGAAGGAAGGAAGGAAGGAAGGAAGGAAGGAAGGAACGAACGAATACGCGCGTGTGTGTGCGATCGAAAGAGAAAAAGAACGAATGAGATATAAAAGGGGAGAAAAGGAGAAAAGAGAAAAGACAATGAGAAGGTAAAGTAGTAGCAGAGTGTACATAAAATGTCCAGGTTTCTCCAACGGTGAAACGACGAAGGTGAAGTATAATCTTACGTTGATGCGCGAGAACGCCGAGGACCAGACCTTCCTCCCCTTAGCAGGAAGAGAGAATGCCGGAGATTGCCATACATTCGAGGGGGAGCGAGCGGACGTATCGCGCGCGGACTTGAGGAATTTACCCCAAAATGGCGAAATGGCGAAATGGCAAAGAGAAGTATGCTGTTTTGCGGACAACACGAGCAACAACGGAGATGTAGATATAACTCTTTGGAGGCCGTAGAAACATTTACGGTTTTATTCGTGCTCCATGCTCCTCCGGCTCTCTCGTTCCTCAACAACGGAAAGACTCCGTCGTTTTACCTCGCTAAAATGCACGCTCTGCTGGAATAACGTTTTTATTAGCACTGGGGGGACGGACGGACGACTACCACTCGCGAGATTATCGACAACGACCTCTCTCTCTCTCTCTCTCTCTTTTACCTTCCCCATCAACTTCCTACCACCACCACCACCACCACCATCACCGCAATCATTTTCCACGGGGTTCGGGATCTTTTTCCTCCACTCCTTTCTGTGAGAGTAGTCCCTCTTTTAATCTCTCTCTCTCGCCATTACCATTACCATTACTATATCGATTCGACGAATATATTTCATTTCGCTATTCAGCAAGGCTGTATATGCAGAAACAGGTTAACGGACGTATATCATGATTCCCGCCGATATGTATCCTTCGAGTCCGGAGAACCGTGTCCGATCAGTGGCAGCGATCGATACTGCCAATGTAACACGACTTTAGGCTCGTGTTTTTGCGTGAACCACAACCCTACCCGGAGGTTCTCCACTTACCGCCGTTAACGCACGTGTGTCGTCCGATAGTTCGAAGGGCATTCCAACGCGGACGTAACCGCGGACGTTTCGCGAGTTATTGACTACAACGGAAAAATTATGAAGAATTTCCATGGGGAACGGACCTGTGCAGTTACTTGAGTTTTGAAAAAATTCAAAGTTTCGCAAAAAAAAAAAAAAAAAAAAAAATCGTCAGTATCTCGAATCTCTCATTAGAGAGACGGCATTTGAAAGTATTTAATGTGTCGGTGGAGCAGCAACATCTGAGAATTGGGGATTCTATGTATCATGCGTACATGAGTCATACGTTCCGAAAACGGGATCCTAAAGGTGTACACGCCGCACCAGGAGGTGCGTGTGGAGAGACTTGCCGGAAAGACGGTGGTGGGTGCCGGTTCGGCGAAAACTGGACCCGATGGCCTTAGGAACCGACGGCTAGATTTCTATTCGCGATAGAAGCCGCGCGCGTATACGCGCCTCTACGTGACGGGAATTCATTAGGAACGTGGTGGGTGGACTCGGATCGGGTTTCTAGCCTCAACGACACCAGCCGTTATCTCGGACCCTGTCACAGACGGACCCGTCATATCTTCTTACGTAATTATCACCGTACAATTCAAGCGGATACTGGAATTTATGATCTAGTTTCTAGCATGCACTTACCACCACGCGTACCGTGCGCTACTACGACACATGGCTCGATAGAATTTCCATGAAGAACGCGCTAAAAAGAGGCCAAGTCTATTCGAGTATAATCCAAAATGACACTTTCAAGCTACTTTTCCAAGGGTTTCCACGAGATCATTCCCAGAGACTAGTAGTACGGAGCAGGGAGGAGCTCAGCAAAAAAAAATATGCAAATAACGGAACAACAGCTGCGCACGGTATTTCTCGAAACGGCTCAATTATTCCAACCTACAACAATACGATTGTGTTCCACTCGGCATCCTGGTGGCAATGATTGCCGTTACGTTGGATCTTGTGTTTTCGATTAAGTCGAGGTGATCATGCACAAAACAATAGTAATTACAGGCAAAGCCATTAAAGCAATGCATTTCTCTGCATGGGGCAGGTGTCTTCGGACCATTCCTCCGCAATGGCAGTGATGGGTATGATACGCCTCCTCCTCGACTCGGACCCGGACCCGGACTCGAACCTCGCACACCAAGCTATCTACAGCTGATACGAGTCATCCTCTCTCTCTCTCTCTCTCTCTCTCTCTCTCTCTTTCTCCAAGGAAAGAGCTTTCTTTCTACGTTGTTCCCGCCAAAGAGACCCATGGCGCGCTGCTTTATGACGCACAAGCGACGCACTGGCTCTGCGCTCAAGTTCCGATTTCCGGTCAGGCTTCTCCGGATGAATTTGCCTGGGCTAGGGAAAAACGGCGGGAACGAGGAGGGAGTTCTAGCGCGGATCGTTACGACTGCTGAAGGCAACGATCGGTTTCCAGGCGATCGTTCTTACACGTCGCTAGGGCCACGAGACACATCGCGCACGGAACCCGAAGATGATTCAGCGAATAGTTCTCGTCGACTCGAAAGCGGTGGCGAGCTGGAGGGGCCCGGAGGGTGTTCGTATTTGCCGGCGCAGAGAGAAGAACTCGGCGGGCCCTCGGGCCCAAGGGCCGTTTCTCGCGCGCGCATTGTTTCAGACCCCCGCAGGGCCGTAGCTCGCGCGAGTCATCCGGGAGAATTAGTTCGTCCACGGGGGGTTCCTTGTTACGTCTGAACCGCCCCCTCTCCTCGCCATTCCTTCACCGCTCCATCCCGGCTTTCCCTTTCCTCCCTTTTCCTCCCCCGGTCCCGCCGCTCACCCACGAGCGTGCGCGACACGTGAGAAAGCTCCTCGTGCGCCGAGACGATCCGGACTCCTTTCAGCGACAGTCATCCTCCTCCTCTTCGTTCTTGGCCCCAGCCGATTAAGTTGCAAGTGCACGCGATTCTCTGTGACACGGGACTTGTCCGATGTATCGGGTGTGTACGGGTACCGGCAACCGGGACCCCCAGCCACCACGAGTTACGATCGACTCTCTTAACTTTTCTCCTCTATAACCCCGACTCTTTCGCAACTTTTTTTCCCTCCAAAATCTTTCACGGTTCGCGAGAAATATGCAATACGTAAAAATATAATGCTAATATTTCTATTTTCCGAATGAAATACAGAGAGACGATCCTCCTACTCGACGTCTGTTCAAATCATTGAATTTGCATCTCAAAGAGCATTCGACTCAACTGAACAAAAGAAAAATACCAACTATCTGTCCTTAATATTAAACGGAGAAAGATTTGCAAGCGTGCAAATTATCTGGTAGACTGTGATTGAAAATTTATTTCTATTTAAAAGTAACACTAAAATCTTTATGTATAAACTAAAACTGTTATTTAAGAATTAAAAATTTATGAACAATATAGGCATTATTTATTTGCGAAAAATACCATACGGTAAATCCTCTTATAACGCTGTATTCTCATAACACGATCTCCATATAACGCGGAACGAATTAATCGCGTTATAGGAGGGTTAACTGTAAAATTTTCGCACGTAGCACTTAATACTTAACTCTTGACCCTACACGCTCCGCCCACTTCACACAACTGCCGAGGAATCTGATTTATCCCCAATGAATTTAGG
Source organism: Sclerodermus sp. 'alternatusi' (assembly GCA_037305995.1). Taxonomy (NCBI): domain Eukaryota; kingdom Metazoa; phylum Arthropoda; class Insecta; order Hymenoptera; family Bethylidae; genus Sclerodermus; species Sclerodermus sp. 'alternatusi'. Next base: position 220,133 of record CM074558.1, on the reverse strand, counting down.
ATATAAAGGTAATAAGGGAATAATCATATGCTTCATAACGGGAGACTCCTCTCGTATTGCCAAACACACGCGTACAAGCTCTAAATTATCTTTAAATATTAAATTTAAAGAAAGACAAACAAAATGAAAAGGAAGAAAATTAAATAAAATTTAATCTTCAAAATCGTTTCTTTATTACTTAAGCACTTGCTTAAGCAATTTTTCTAATTGTACCACCAAAAACTTGCATCGTCTATAATATACTAATAATATAGTAAATTTTACGTAATATCTATCTTATTCTATTATAAATAAAGCGAAAAACACTAATGTAAAAAAAAAAAAAAAAAAAAAAAAAATGAACATTAAAAATCTTTCCCGCTCGGGATTCGATCCCTAGCGAAAAATCACAGTTATTGTTACGTATATTTTTGTACGTGTTCGAATCCCCGACGGGAAAGATTTTTATCGTTCATTATTTATTTTTTTGTTTTTATTGTGTTTTGCAGCATTTTCTAATTATAATTATATTAGAAACTTCAGAAAAATAAAAATCAACGTAAAATTTGATATTTTCTTTAAAAGGAATGTTTTAATTTTTATATTGTCACAATGTACTTGGTATTATTTTTCGCTTTTATATATATGTTTTTATAAACGTACAGAATACACATATAAGAAGGAAGAAATTCATATGGTCATGGCAAACTATAAAGCAACGCAACACACGTTGGGAGAAAGTTTCCTTGGTGCGTGGTAGATTAACAGGCTGGAGAATATCTCACGAGGGTCACAGTCTTGTCCAGGTTGTAATTTGAGCGTTTAAGCTTGGTCTCCCGCGGGGTTGGACGAGCAGCGATTCGTATTAAAAATCATTCCCGTAGGAAGGCGATGTAGGGACGGTCCCCGTGATATTCTTATGTAATTCGTAGCATCGATCGGGGCGAAACGAAATGAGTCGCGAGATTTCGCAACAAGCTACGATGAACCGCATGCAATCCACTCGGTGGAACCCTCCAAGCTCCCACGACGATCTTTCCTCCCCTCCTTCCCTCGGGGAACAATAATAAGTCGATGAACAGGCCCCTATCCTCTACTAGCCAAGTGCACTGGACCACAGAAGAACCTGTCTACCTCTAGTATTTCTACCGATCTCTCTTTGATTTTCTAAGAAAACTCAAGTCCAAGCTATCAGAGTCCCTTGACCTTAAGTCTTAAGACTTATTATTATTAGTAATCGAGGATATCCAGGAATTTTTGGAGGATTGTGGGAAAAATTTGTTTGGCGACAGTCCAAGAGTGTGTGTTGCGTGGTGGACGAGAACGATCGGTGGGTCGATGGGTCGGTCGATCGATCGATCAATCTCGTATTTATTCGACACCCTCGATGATCCCGGGAACTTTGGCAGTTCCAGAAATCGAATGAAAGGAGACTGGGGTAAGAATCCGAAGGAGGGGAATGGGACACGATCATCCACGCGAGACTCCCAAAATGGAATTTAACTCTCCTCTCGTGCCTTACGAAATTCTCAGGAATTTCGTCACGGATAGCGAAGGGCCACGCAATCACCTTACCAATGATCCCGCCGCCTTGCTGCCATACACACACGTACGTTCCAGTACTTTGTACAGAGTCTTCGACTAGCGAACGAACGGACGAGCAGATCGATCGATCGATCGATCGATCGATCGATCACTGTAATTCCTGGCAGCGACAACTCTCGGTAGGCAGGTAGCCAGAGTTCGAAAATCGGGATGAGATTTGCCACTTGTGCGAGTTCCAAAGCGAGTCATTCATCCCAATAATTACCGATTAGGAGAGACCGTAGGGAGAAATTTCACGAGTCTCACACTCTTCTCTCCGGATTTTGATGTCTTTGCGAGACCTCCGATCCAGAGCATTTGCCAGTTTACTATCGCGCTAGTTGCGGGGAGAAGGTGCCCCCTCCCCTCAGGTAGCCAAGGAAGAAAAGACTAGAAAGCTTCGGAAGCTTCGGCGGATATTCGACAGTGGACGACGCAGCTCGGGGTTTTTATCGTTGGAATGCGCCAATCGGAGCAATCAATCGATGTGGTAGCGATGGTGGACGTTGTGCTCACCCACCAGAACATCCCTACTGGCTACCGGGTCCTTCCTAAGGCTAAGAGATACGCCATCTTCTCTTCCTCTCACCCCTTTCTCCTCTCCCCCCTCGAGGCGCAGGACTCGATCTGATATCTCGAACAGCCTCCGTCGACTATCACTCTTTCTTGGTCATCCCTCTTTCTCATCCACCTCCTCTCGTTCCTCCACCTCCACCCCCGATTCCTCTCTGGGTACTTCGTAAGGCCCATCCGAGTTATTCCGGGGTCAACTTCCAAGCAAAGTCACGCGGTGATCTTTGAAGCATCGAGGCCGATTCACGGATCGTTTGTGCCGCGCGGCAATAACCGATCGACCGTTTGTTTCTTCCTGGCACGATCATGAATCGCGTTATCGCTCTATTCTTCATGTTTTCTTCGCCGCTTTTATTTCCGTTTATTTATATCTGAAAAATCAAATGCACCGCTGCATCCCAGAAAGCAAGATTTTCTCAGAGTTTCTTCTCCTGTTTTTTTTTTTCTTCTTTTTTCTCTTTTTCTCCCTTTTCTCCCTTTTCTCCCTTTTCTGACGTGGCCACTGACACTGGCATCCGCTAGCCCCAGCCCACACCCCATGACTGCGCGCGGTGATGGTTTTAGCGAGACTCTCACTTGAAACGGATTCGGACTTTTGGGACTTGAGCCATCCATCGTTCGGGTGTCCGGCTAGCTCGTTAGCGATTCTACATGAGTTGTCCCCGTTGGCCCGTCTCTTGTCTTTTTTAGTCCCGCAGTCCCTGCCGAGTGAGCCAGCCTGATCGCTCGCTCCGGAGACCACTTGACGTGGGACCACCCCATCAACCTGACAGGTATCCCCGTCTCTCACGTGACCTGTCATGATCGTCCAAGACACTTCCCATAGGTTATATCGAGAATTTCCAACCGCCGAGCAACTTTGAGTTGCTCGTACTTCTCCCGCTCTCTCTCTTCTACCCTTCGAGGAAGAGATCGCAAAATATACCCAAGCTTTCGTTTCCTAATTTGCTGTATCTCGGTTTTATTCTTTCTCTTTGGAATGTGCATATACGCTGGAAGCTGTTGTCGCGGGATTTCGTACTTGCTCCTTTTATCCGGTCTTTCGACGGTACGTTGGAAATAACAGTGAAATAAATTTGATTTCATCCCGGCGCGGTAGTACGTTACACGTGTTGGATTCGACTGATAGGATCTTTGTTCGGTATCGATTACACAAAAAGTTTTCATCCGGTCGCTTCGTCCCTTGGCTCGCGCGTTCTTCTCTCTTTCTATCAAAACTCCATGGTGCGAGTCGCTGACGGAACTCCCCTCTTCGCGTCTCACCATCTCCTTCGCTTCCGAGGAGAGGGAAGATCGCGTTACTCAACGACGAACGATCATCAAGAGGACTTTGGGGAAAAGAGAGCTCTTGGTCCTGCGCGTCGCGAGGATGTAGCGGAGAATCGAGAGACGGGAACACAGGTGAGAACAATGCGGCAGGTAGACCCGCCAAGTTCCTGGAGGGTCCCAAGGAATTAAAGGGTTGCTTTCTCAGAGGTAGTCCGATGCGCGGGCACCGGGAGAAAGGTAGTTCCTTGGCGGAACGCATGTCCTGCGGTTGTTCGACCATTTGCTCGCATCCCGTGTGGTCCCTCGATGTCCCCATTGTTTCAGAGCGGCCGCTCGTATTCAAATTCGCTCCTTTCGAATTGGGTCCTCCTACTACTCTTCTTGTCCCGAGAGGGAGAGAGAGTCATCTCCGGTGGGAAGGGCGCGCGCCCCACCGGCACAGGCGAATCTGCACGGAGGGTCCTCCACCAGCAGGAGCGCGGGAGCACGATAGAGGAGAGAAGACGACGTTGGAATAAAATATTCACAGCCGCGCTCCGAGCGGGGCCTTAATTGCGATCAGACGCGATCTCGGATTCCAACGGCTGGTGGGCTCACGAACCGATTCAAGCGAACCGTTCCCCTCGACTCAGCCACCACCACCATCGCCGCGCGTTACTTATTCTCTTATTCTTCCCTGTTCTCCGGCGATACTACCACTGGTTCCTTCTGATTCAGCCCCTATTTTGTTGGTACCGTGTCTCGGACTCTTGTCCGACTCCTCTTCTGGTAGATTAGTTAATTAGTTGGATTCTTCGACTCTCCACTCCGCGTTTTAAAGCTTCTCAAATATAAAAGAACTCGGGGTGTATTTCGCGAATTCATTTAGGGAGTTTACTGCCGCCAATTTCATCTCCGATGATTGGCTTTAACGGCGCTTTAACGGAACGTCGTTAAGATCCTCGAAGAGCAGCTCTTTTTCCTTCGATTTAACGCGACGATTCTCTTATCAGCGGATAAATGTGCCGTGGACAGGAAGATGGAGGGGGGCGCATTTCTTTCATTGAAAACTTTACATCTGGATCTACATATAAATGTGACTAAACGTCAAGTTGAGCTTTTACCGGAGCGCGGTCTCTCGACGAGAGCATTTCTCTCTCTCTCTCTCTCTCTCTTCGGCAAAATGAGCGACGACCGGAAAGCAGTAGGGTCCTTCTTCTTGTCGGCTGTCGTAGCTCCTACGAATTCTCTTCCGCATAACTACCGTAGCCACTGGCCCCGAAGAAGTCCACCGCGGATCCTGGGAATCTTGCATTTTTTTCTCTTCTCTCCGCTTTCTCTATATTCGTTTCTCCGGCTCGCTGGCGGATGTGAACGCGACGATAAGCTCAAGCGACGTACGTGCGTGACTCTCCGCGTCTCTACCGCCGGATTGCCAGCCAGCCAGCCAGCCAACCAGCCAACCAACCAACCAACCAACCAACCAACCAACCAACCAACTAACCAACCAACCAACCAGCCAACCAACCAGCCAGCCACATTGTAACACGCGCGATCTCTCCTCCAGTCATAGGAACTACGTATCGCACATTGTGTTTCTCGTCTAGAAATTCCTCCACCCTCGTTACCACATCCCATTTACTTATTTCTCTAATTAAAGCTCATTCCAATATTGTACTCGCGCTTATGTGTGTAATTGTGCGTAGGCGTGTAGGTGGGATAGGGAATGTTCCGTTTAATCAGTCTAGCGAGTCTTGCGCGGAACTCCCGTGAGAAAGATTAAGACTTGTCGGAATACCCTCGTCATTCGATGGAATCATTGATTTCCGGTGACACCGAACTACCGTTAATCGCTGCTGGAACCACATCATGAGCAAATTTTAAGCAACGACGTTCAAATTCCATCTATTCGGCCATTCGATAGAGAATATAACTCTTCCCTTCTAGCAACGATGAAATAAATCGTTCCCTTCATCTTCTCCGGATCAGGACGATCAGGAAAATAACGTCGACGGAGAAGACACGAGTGGGGTTGGAGGGAAGAAGAAGCGCGTTAGAAATGGCCGCGTCATCCGCGATCTCGCTGGACGTCGGAACCCACCGAAATATCTATCATCCAGCCGAGGAACGCGTTGAGAATCTCGAGCCGAAAAACTTTGAGACATCGGACGACGGCATTGGTGCACTGGACTAAACGCGCGCTCAGGATTCGGTGTCTGTGACCAGGGCAATTAATTTCGGACGATACTCCGCGCCGCTCTACTACGACGAACCTGCTGTAATCCAAACTGTAATCTGATAGAGACGACCGAATATATTTATACGCTTCTTCATTTCATTAATAACGCCAAAAGGAGAGTTTAAACCATCTCCGTTTTTCGGCCCTGGCTACCTGATGTCCTCATAGGTCACCATTGATACGACCCGTTTGAAACGTGCGCTCCAAGTTTCTTTAAAATTAGAAAAGCGAGTGTGTTCCTTGGATACTTTGCCTATGGTATCAACATTTTCAGTCGACTTGGTCAAAAGGAGGAAGGGAAAATACTTTAGTTTCTTATGGGTATCCGTATGGGTACGATTGCTGTTATCCTCCAAACACACACACACACACACACGAAAAGACTTTCTAGTCTTTCAGAGGAATAGGACGCATTGCTATGCAACTCGTCGTCGTTCCCCAGAGGTCGTTCTTGTCCTTTGGAGGTCGCTGCATAAACCATCCCCCATTCCCCGCCATCCCTATTCCACCACCACGACCTTTCTCCACGACTAATACTTTATGCTCTCTCTCTCTCTTCCCTTTTCTCCTTCCTCACGAAAGTCTTAGCAAACGAACTCCGATATGGACACGCGGCAGATGCGCCACATGTCATCCCGGCAAGGCTCTCGGACGCGGCATTGTCATTCTGGCCACGTGCCCGTCGCAAGTGTCGTATTTCGGAGAAACGCCAGGATAAAGCGCAGCATCGAGCCCTGCGCACTTTTTCTCTTTGCAGAAATGTGAAATCTTACAAGGCTAAAAGAGGAGTACAGAGATGCACACGTATACACGCGAATATGCAATAGCTAAGTGGATTAAGGGACGAGAGGAGAGAAGAGAAGAGGAAAAAACAGGGAATCCGAAGAATAAGGAAAAAGTTTATTCGCGAGATAGAAACTAGTCGGTAGGCGAGTCGGTAGGGGGGAGTGACTCTTATCTCCATAGCGCTCGTGCGTAACTACGATAAATAACTCGAAAATGGGTTATCAAAAACTCATCAAGTTTCAAGCGTCCACTTTTCTTTTTCAAAGAAATCTGTAAATCTCCGTAGAGTCTCCGTGGAAGCTTCTGCTCTCTGCTTTATATTCGGCTTGTTTCGTTTCGGCAAGCTTTAGGAGGAGGGACGGCTGATTATTTGAAAGCGATATTCACTAACGGTTGTAAAGCTGTCGCAATCTTTGTTTTCGAGGCAGAGGATACGGATGAGAGAAAGGAGAGGGAAGGAGAAGAGGCGAGGAGAGAAAGCAACGGAGAAGCAAATAAGTTTCGTCTGCCGCGAGATATACAGGGTGTCCGGAAAAAAAGGAGACATTTTTTGAGGGGTGGTTCCTGACGCAATTCTAAGATTTTTTTTTGTCTTGGTATTTTTGGATTTTAAGCTTTATTTCTGAGATATTCAACGATAAAGATGCTATTAGTTAGACAGAGATGCTTCGATAGTTAAAGTGAGATGGCGCCACTCTGTCTCGCTTCAGCTACCGGAGTGTCTCTGTCTAACTAATGGCATCTTTATCGTTGAATATCTCAAAAATAAAGCTTTAAATCAAAAAATACCAATACAAAAAAAGTTCTTAGAATTGCGTCAGGAACCACCCCTCAAAATATGTCTCCTTTTTTTCCGGACACCCTGTATGCGTGACGAGTGCAGGCGCTGAGGCGTCGGAGACACGACCCGAAGGGGTCCGATAAAAATCTCCTACTCTCGCAGTGTGACCAGAATTACATTATTTTCACCGTGAAATAATGCACGCGAGGTCCTGGGAGAGTGTCATCCGCGAGCCGCTGTACATTTCAATAAGCTCGGGGCAATTACAGCCTGGATTTACGTAACGATCTTTTCGGCACGGGTCCACTCTCTCTCTCTCTCTCTCTCCTCCCTTTTTTATCGCGGTGAGACGAGAGACCGAACGAATTTCGCCCCGAGACCCCTGAGACCCCCGTCGATCCTCACTGTATTCCGACACGAAATCTCAACGTTTCCGAAAAATTAAGCAAACTCGCAACACCCTTGTGGTCCTCCCTTAAACTCGCTTGTGACCTTGAAGAAATAGCGATGCACGTGTCCTCGCGTCCCCTCTCGCTTCCGGAGACCATCCACCGCCATTTTCTTTCCTCCCACGTTATTTATCGTATCAGCCGCGCACTGGTCGCTTGCTCGTTATTGCGACTTGGTGCATCGCTATAACACACTCTCTCTCTCTCTCTCTCTCTCTTTCTCTCCGTCCGGCCATTCCTGTATGCCTCTGGGTATGTATGTGTGTTGCGCGAGCGTGCGCGGGCCATAACGATCGACGCTCGGAAACGTTACAAGGATCTAATTATCGTGACCGCTTGTTGCGGCTAGTAGCGTGTGCTTTCCGTTAATCGCGAATCGATGGCAAAATCGCGCAAAGTCGCCTGTGATATTCGATCGGTGAGCGACCAATGAGCGCGACGCGGCTCACAACCAGGACACAAGCAGATCGCGAAAAATGTGAAAAAACTTGCAGGATTTTCATTAGACCACATTGGTAGCCATTTTCCCTCCCGCCACCACCATCACCACCGGATGAAACTAGTTCCGATCGTAACGATGATCCACCATATTGCAGAATTGCCATTGGAAGGCGCCATTTTGGTCCTCTTCACCAGCAGCATCCTCCCAATACCAACACCGATGCAATTAGCCGAAATATGAAATTAGGTGGCGAGAAGGGACAGCGCACACTACTCTCCTCCGTCTCCGGAAAGGGTCGTCGTGTGGTTGATAGCTAATAAGCTAGGTTGGTAGCAGCCGCGGCAACGAACGGCAACGAACGGACACTGGAATGACTGGCAATTCCAGTCGGTGGACAGTTATTAGGCGGTTTTTTCGTGGACAGTGGGCCATAAGTGGCCATATAACTTTATCGGCAGCAACATCGACATATCCGGTCGATTTTGCCGGCTGAATTAATACCGACGGCTCAACGGGGTGAGGCGTGGCGTGGCAAGGGGAGGCCGGCCGCCGGGGGACGTGGCTATAAAAAAAAGTGTCGCGCGAGACTCTGGAAGCCGCGGAACTCGTGCGACATTAACGAACGTTCCCGTCTCCTATCGGGATTCCCGATCGTTTTATATACGGCGGAGGGTTCATGTGCGCTGCGTGGCCAGCCCTATAAAATAAAATAAAGTACACGCCAGCCTCACTTCGCGAACGGTGAGGGGTAGCGCGCGGAGGGGAGGCTCGCCGAGCGAGTACCGTGCCACTGAATAAAAAAATAGCCCCATTAATTCGTCGGCTTATGTCTGGCAGTCACACGTTCTCACAGCTGACCGTCACGCGACACGTGTGAAGCGCGTGTTCATCTTTCTTCGGCTTCTGTCGGTCTGTCGGTCTGTCGGTCGGTCGGTCGGTCGGTAGGTCGGTCGATCGCCGGTCGAACGGTCGTTTGCGAAAAAATAGAAGAAAAAAAAGAAAAAAAAACTCGAGAAAATCAGCAAGCCAGAAGAAACAATGAATTATGGCAGTGGCGACGACCACCATCGCGCGCGAAAGCTTCGCTCGTTAAACATCCCCGTGCCTCTCCCTCTCTTCGCCCCAATTACCCATCCCATCGCGCTTAAACATGCGAAGACGCTTCTGTCATGGCTGAAACGAATAAGGCGGCAACACCTTCCGCTAGTTTAGTTTCCCGGTAGCAAGCGGACGTAAAGTAAACTACTGTCGTAAAAGAGCACACCGCTGCCACTGCCACTGCGCGCTCATTTATATTGGGAAAATTCCAGAGGATCCAAAATGGTGGACGATCCTCCGATCCACGGAGGGATGATTTGTCTCGATGCTCTGGTACCTCGCGCTCACCGTAATGCCACTACCTCCTACACACCCACCCCGATCTGCCTCGAAGGATTTCCCCGTTACTCGGTTTGAGATTTCGGAAATCCCGATACCTCGCCGTTACTCTACGGAGAGGGGAGAGGGGAGAGGGGAGAGGGGCGACTGCTCCAGACGTGATTCGTTTCAAGAATGGCGGGCACGATTATTTCATATTCCGGGAATCAAAGTTTTCCCATAAATCCTGGAAATCAACGTTTCCAAGCAAGTTCGTCAAGCGCCACGTGAGAGATGCCGCGGTGGGGGTGCGGGACGAGATTTCCTTGGAATTATGTTAATGTAATCGGGTACGCGAGGAAACATGTGCTTTCCGCGATTGCGGTTGCGGTCCCGGGCCTAGATCGCTTTACAGCCGCGCGTGGTTCCCACTTGATTTGGAGACGGAAGCGCGTCCATCCGAGAAGAAGCGGCGGAATTTTCGTCGACCGCCCCTTATCGCGCAAACTAATTTCCAGAAGAACACTGGCATGTAGCGGAAAGACTAGGAAAGCCCCCCTTTACGAGCAATAACTCTGTAATAAAACGCGCGTATTACTTAGAACCGTAATAACTTTGGCTATAACTTTTCTTATTTTTTTTTACGGAGGATGTGGTACGTGCTTAGATGCTAACGAGATACTTTCATCTAGTCGTTCTTTTGTCATGCTAAAATCTAAGGCCCTTTTTATAGACTTTTTATAGACTTGTTTATTAAGGTTGCGACATGTTTTAATGTAGAAATTTCATTCCAACAACCCTCCACTTTGACTCCTCTTCCTTCTTTCTCTTTCCTCTCTCTCTCTCTCTCTCTCTCTCCTCTCTTTTTGGAGCTCTAGTTTTTCTAGGACGTTCTGCGGAAACCGCGTGATTCCATGCTATTTCCGAAAAGCTCCAATAGGGAGAAATAGGAAAGGGTCAAGGTTATTATCCATCATCCCCCTTCGCTCTTAGGTCGTAGGAACTTTGTCGAAGGGGTTTTTTCCGTGGTAGCCTTCTTCGCAAAGACATTATTCAAAACGTATAGCCATTAGGCATTGGCATCCTACGGAACTGCCGTTCCTGAATTAACAAGTACTTCATGTGCGCCCCTTCATCACACAAGGTGTCACTTGATTCAGAGAATCGTTTCCCCCGATCTTGGAAGCCATTCACGAAGCCGGGCGTTGTACGGGGGGCATGCCGCGGCGCCGATTAACATTTCAAGTATGCGAGAGGCAACAACCGAACTTGAGGTTCGCCAGGATAAGGTGCGCCGGAACACCCTAAACCGGCATCGCTGTGCTAACTAGCAAACTATAGCCCTTTTACCTAAGAAAGTCGAATAAACCTTGAAAGAAAATCGCAGATCCCACGGACCTTTCGGATCCCTCAATTTTCTCAGCTTTAAGCTGAAAACCATGAGTAATCGCGAGAGGCGTAATTAAGATCACGGCTGGATAAACGTTTTCAGTCGATTCAACAAAAATACAATTATGCAACGAGTTACGCAAACGCGTCTTGCATCTGGTAACGCTTTCATAAACACATTCGCGTATCGTCAGAGATTGCAAGATAATTTCCCATTGGCAGGCTATTCGTTTTAATAATGGCCAATCAAATCTAATGGCTAGAGGGAGCGTGGAGGATGAGGAGAGTCGGGGAGGAAGGAATGACGAAATCCGGACGAAGCATCGCGTGGCTACCACATCGTGTCCTGTTGGTTTTCGCGGAAATTTCGCGAGCGCGAGAAAATCGACCGGACCACGCGCGCACCTTATTCTTTCCGCTCCCTCCGGAGGGATCAAGGTCACAACACTCGGAGAAGGGAAGTCGGAGAGGAGAAGAAAATTTAACAAAGCTCTCTCTCTCTCTTTCTCGGTGAATTTCGGAGGAAAAGCCGGCGCAGCTTTTACGGATTTGGGAAAATTCCAAATTAGCCGGAGAAAACCGGAATTTCTGTGCAGGAGTCGCGTGCGGTCACGCGAGGCTCTTCCCGTGCCCGCCAAAAATCAAAGTCACCCGAAGAAAAAGCACCGTACGCGCGCGCGCGTGCCAATATCGTTGACGTTGATTGGACGATTAAAAGCATCGAGAGAAGGAGAAGCTAAATATCTTTGTCAAGTGCAAATTCCCCGCGCGCATTCTTGAGACCCCTCGGTGTGTGCCTATTTCTCCCTTGAGCGAAGAGAGAGAGAGAGAGAGAGAGAGAGACATGTGTGCGCAATAGCGATGGTTAGAATGAAAGAAAGCGACGACACGCACACCGGGGAAGCCCACGGCATGCACACGAAATTGCAAATAAAACATGCATAGAGGCGCGCGAGCCAAGCTGTCTGTGTGGAGGAGCCGAGTCGAGGCGAATCGCGGAGTCAAGGTACACGCGATCGCGAAGCGTTGGCAGGAGGAGGCGCTCCTCGACACGCGATGTAGCATGTTCACCGAGTGGAGGGTCCCGATTGGTTGTGCGAGTGCCGGGGCGTCCATGGGAGCACGCCTCCGATTGGCCCCCGGCGGACTAACAAGGCTGCTTCGCCACAAACGAAATAATAAACCGACGCTGCCAGCACCACCAGCGAGCCAGCCACCTACACTTTTATTTCTTCCTTCTATTTTCTTTCTCTCTCTCTCTCTCTCTCTCTCTCTCTCTCGGTTTCCAATGGTCCTCCCCTCCTTCCCTTTTTCCGGCACAGGTGACCAGAATTCGTCAGACGCGGCTCCGCGAGGGAGCAGCTTCAAAATCTCAAACTGAATATACTACGAGGAGACCACGGGCATAAATTTTCCCGCCAAAACTCTCTACCCTCTCTCCCTTCTTTCTACCCTTTGGCATTCGCCATCCGATCGAAGCGGGCATCTATCGGTGGTTTCGCAAAGTCGTCAGTTCGGGCAACTTCTTCTCGTAAATTCCCTTGAGAATCTCTGGCATTCGCAGAGTCTCCATCTCTTTCTCTAGTTCCCTCCTCCTTCAAAAAACCTAATAAATTAACTGAAAAGAGAGCTGAAGCGTATCTCGAGTAATAGTTTGCTGAATGCGCCCCTTAAAGATTGACAGATCGGAGATTAATGGCCAAGAGGTGAAAGCTAGTGAAATTAATTTGTATTATTAATGATGGAGTGACACTAGCCTAATTACAGCTTAGCCACAGGATCCTTGATTAATTATTATTCCGAGTGACCACTGCGCACTCCGCTCCTCCACTGCACACTATTCCACTTGGAATAATAATGATAATCACAAGGAGAAAAACAACGGGAGAAATAATAATAATGATTAAAAGTCGATTCGACTGCTCTTGACCAATTATCCTAATGGACTGTGTGTGCTGGTAGTCATGGTCATAATCAATGGTTTCTTTGGATCGTGTGGAATTGTGCAAGAGAGCCAGCCAAGGAGTCAGCAGGAAGGAAGAAGGATCGTCGTCGCAGCACACGTGCCGCCAGAGAGAACGTTCTCTGTCGCGCGGTTCGTAAATCCACCATTGGCTCCATATTAACGTTAAACGACCGGCAAACGACACTCGCATGCTAAAATATCGAGATTATTCGAGTGTTAAGTGGACGGTATACGTGAGTCACGCAAAATCTTGATCTAATCGTCTTAAGTAGCGGTAGTAGCGTTAGTAGCTGTGTAGTTTTACCACAGCCTCTCCCGCCACCTTTAGGGACACGCATGTGTGCGTGTGTGCCGATAGAAAAGGAGCACACGACGGTTCTTCCAGTCTAATTGGCCGAAGGCAAAATGCGTGCGCATTTCTTATTCTTCGCGCGCTGCGCAATGGGCCCAGCAATGCGTACTTTTCCGTCGGATTGTCGCCAGCTGAACCGGGGGACCAAAGAACTTCTTCTTTGGAAGAAGAGACTCTCGCTCCTTCATCTCGAATTCAGCTTCGAGGACTCGCGGCTCCTCCAACCGGAGGAGGTGATCGCGCGTTTGATATTAGCGCTAGTGGACAAATTATTCCAGGAGGCATGAGAGGAGGAGGAGGAGGAGGAGACAGGGACACTGCTGCTCTCCTCCGGTCATTACTTTCCCAGCTAGTCGTCGACTAGTCGAGATTCCGAGTTGCCAGCTCTCGTGAGCGCAGACCCATTGTAAACAAGGGCTAATCAGCTTAACACGAGCCCTTATGGTTAGGCCAGGAGAGCCGAAAGATTCAGTATGCAGCGTGGATCACGTTTTTAAGTAGGGATCTTCCGAGAAGCGAGAAGGATCGCTTCTCGGTGACTATTCACTTTGGAAAGATTTCAACGGATTGACCCCACGACGCGCACGACCTACTTTGTCTCGTCTACTCCGACGTCGATCGAATAAAAGCCAAGTGTAGAACTTTTACCGACCAAATTTGCCGCTACGATAATTGGCCATCCGAGGCTTCTTTCTGAAATTAGGCTACACACACCACCCCCAATGGATGCGATGGACTTTGGATCTCGGAGCACATCGCGTGCCGGCCTAGAAAAATGCCCGATGAAAAATCGTCCTTATAACGAGCAATATAATAATTAACCGCTTGACCTCGAGGCCCCGAAGGAGGAGGGGAAAAAAGGTAGAGGCGATGATGTTCTCTCACCTTGTCCCGAGCAGCGAGATGATCGGACCTCGCTTAGCGCTGCTGAAGAGATGCATTTAAAACGGACCCACCCACCTGGTGCGCGGCTTCATTTTTCCCCGAGTCCATTAGCCGCCCGTACAATTATCTCTAGCTGACCGTCGTCCTCTGCCCTCCACTACTCCCCTTTGCCTTCGACTCGCTTTCAACTTTCTTCGCGCGCCATCATCGTCTCTCCAACACGCGCGCGGTATACAAGTATGCAGAAAAACTGTGCAGAAACCCAACTTGCAACTTCCCGGACGTCTTTCCTGTCTCTCTCTCTCTCTCTCTCTCTTTCTCTCTCACCATCAAGCCACTGTGCAAGACCCCTACGCGAAAGCTGGGTCTCGAGTCTCCCAATCTCTCTGGGATTGGCTTCTTGATAATTGAACCGGGATTCCGGGATAAAGGGACACGCCTGGATGGAGGCATGGGGGGTCACAGCAGCAGCGGAAGTCAATTCTGGGGATGGAAGCTTTTGTAGTAGGAAGATTTTGCGCCAGTTTCGAGTCGCGGCCCACGCGAGAAAAACGAGATTCGAGCGACGGCCGCATCTGGCCATTAGCATAAACCTAATACGCCACCGCGAGAGGGGCAGAAGGGGCAAAAGGGGTAAAACGGGTACAATGCGTTATTAGAGAGGCCAAAACGGGCCAGCGCTTCGAAAGATTCTGGCCCGTGATACGTCACGCCTAACGCCGCTGCTCTATTTAACATAATATAATTGACCACACGCAATTCAATGGACTTAGCATAACAAACAAATCGCGTTTTACGCCCGGTATAACGCTCTATGGGACATCTATGGGGATTAAACTGCTTCCTCCCTAGCCAATAGGAATTATTCTCGTGATTCCTTATCCAGGTGAGACTGCTTGCCTGCCTGCCTGCCTGCCTGCTACCTGTGCAGCACACCTCCTCCTACTACCTTCATTAAGGAAAGCATCTCGGGGCTATGATACCCATCGATGTCCACCGCTCGTGGACGTGTGCTTTTCGAAATAAAACCGGCAAAGAGCCCCCCCCCCCCCCTCCTGATCCTCTGGCCTCCCCTGAAAATCGTTAGCTTCTGGTATTTCATTAGTGGCGGCCGTCGCCGCTCTTTCCACCCAACTTTACCCATTATTTCGTCAAAGGAACATTTTTCATGGGAGAAATTACACACTGGACACTGCTCGTGCACCGTGGGTGAAATTTCGAATATGCGCGCGCGCTCTTAGAGAATAGCGCGGAAATACTGCCGACCGTGGAGAGACGACATTTGGCTCTCCCATGGGAAGGGAACGCAACGCAACGCTCGAACAATCGCCAATTTTCAAGCGGATAAGAAAAACTCCATCCTCATGAGTCGCGGGAACTTTGAAAATTCAAGTTCCACGAAGAGAGGACAGTCAGTTTCTTCGAGAGATGAAAAAAGAAAGGAAAACGGGTAAAAGTGAGGAGCCTGCTCTGGTCAGTCTCGAGAACTCGTTACTGGATCTACGCGATTACCAGTACCAACGATACTCCACACGGCAGTCTCTTTTGTCGGTAACAGTTCAGTTTATCGGCATTCCTGATCTCTCAGAGTCGTCCACTAGCGACAGCAATCTCGATAACCCACTTTGCAAAAAAATTAAAAGTTTTCCAAAAATCGAATATTGTTGACTCGTTCGCACATGGGCGAATGCGAAAAGCGCGCAAACAGCGAATAACGACGAGCAACGTTGGAATATGCCTGCCATTTCAGTCCGGATGAACGGGGCGAAAGGGTGAGAAAGGAATTTGACGCGGATGGACGCTAATTGAATGGATTATTATCATTATTACACACAACCACCACTACTGCTACTGTTATTATTTACATCGGGGAGAAGAGCCAATTCTCACGAAGGATCGATTAACCTTGAGTGGCAGTGAGCGCGCGGTGGCATCTGCGCGTTATCCAGGATAATGTGTCTGCACTAATTTAGAGACGTCCCCCGACATCGAACTACAGGGATTCCGGTATACCTGGAGATGGCATTCTGGCTGTGCTGCCATTCTGCCTCTCCGTTCTAACGCTAACGAGGTCCTGCCAAGGAACCGAAGGACACGCAGGTCCACGGCCTGTCAATTAAGAACATGACTATACCGGGCTGCATTCTATCCAATCCCCGTCGCTGATTCTCCTCCTCTCCCTCTCTGACTACTTTTCACCCGTTCCAGCCCTCGCCACACTCTTTTCACCTTGCTCTTTTTTTCTTCGAGAATTAAAATTACACTACTCGTTAGTGTGCACCTTCACCAATTGCTGCGGTAAAAACATGTCCTTGAGAATCGTAGAATTTTTATCGGAGAACGTGGTTTTAGGCTGTGAAGATTCAAGGGTTCGCCAGGAAACATGGATCACGATGATCCATCGGGGGGACCTGTTTCCGATACCACGGGACAATACAGAAGAGAAAGCCACCAGGAAGCTTCTCCTGGCGTTGTGACGCGATTCTGGAGTTTTCGCAAGCAAACTTGTGTAAACGGAACAACGAGGAAGTCGACGTAAAAGTCGAGTAAAAAAACTCCCACGCAAGGCGTGGCCGAGTAGGCCCCGGATCGGCAATCGGGGTCCCAGGATTCGTGGATGCATAATGAAATGCGAGAAAACTACCGGAGAGTAAGTCGTGGAGAGAGAGAGAGAGAGAGAATGATTTTGATAATTCCAACGACTGTTTCTCAAGTTTCTCCAACATTATGCATTTTGCATCTCTTGACACTTTTCGCAAGACTTGCCAAAAATTCTCAAATAAAAAGTTTCTCGATCAGCATTGCCTCCCTTTCTTTTTGCTTATCGCTATCTCTCTCTCTCTCCTTCCCTCGTCGAAAGAAAATTAGGAAATCGATCATTCCGAAGAGAGCGTGGTACGTTGTCAACTGGAAGAAGCTTGACATGTGGGGGGAAGGACATTCGCGCTTGTGGAAAAGCAGAGGCGGGGAACAGGATTGAAATTGCGATAAAACTAGTCTTGGCTCGACGAAGAGAGAGAGAGAGAGAGAGAGAGAGACCATTATCGACTTGTGGAAATCTCTCATTATCATTCTCTACACTCTTTCCATTCCCTTACCCCTCGCACGCAAGGATTCCCTCATTTTTAGCGGCCCGCGTGACTACTTCTCTTGATCATCGACGACGATCCTCGTTTCGCATTTCCCGTGGACGAAGAAATCGCTCTTAGTGTCGCGTCGGTGGAATTCCATTTGTCAAAGAACTGTGTCGCTGGAATGAATTTTAAGCGACGATGCAAATTCCCCGTTCTTCCCGTTGGTAGCTGTTTGGCTCTGCCAAGAACTTCATAAAGTTGACACATCGCTCCTATCCCCACAGCCATAACATTCGATCGGCTGCCTCCTCCATCAGCCTACCTACTACCCAGTACTACGTTGTTCTACGTAGTGCACTTTTTCAACAAGAAGAGAGCGACGAGCGACGAGCGACAGGCCCGAGGAAGAAACACGTGTCGGCTACGAGCAAAACATCGTTAAGAACTATGTAACGTGGTCGTATCTTCTGGGGACTTCCGGTCTAACGTCCATTTGTCCGGTCTAACAGGCCATTCGTCCGAGGTAACATTCTTTTTCAACGAGAATAGATTGCGCGTTGCTTGCCAAGTCCTGGTGCTTGCTGTCACGGGCTTTGCCAAGGAAGTTTGCGACGCCCTGCGAGGGCAGGTGCTGCGCGCGTTGATTCGACGGTAATTAGGCTACTGGCTTGGGCGATAGTGGCAAAAATGGTAAAGTCGGAAATACCAGGAGAGTCGAGAAGAAGCAGTGGAAATCTCGACTGTACCGCAACTACGCGCATTCCAACCCATGGAAGGGAATATGCGTGGACGCGAATTCGTTGGCAACCAATCAGATGCCGCGCGCTCCTTACTCCTCTGCTGGGTGCGGGGACTCGTTTCATTCGAGGACCAGCGAGCAGCCGTTCGCTCGCCTTTAACGCGCGCGCGCGCGCGCGCGGGCGCTAAGGGCCTGATTATTCTGTGCTGCGCCCATAATTACTTCGTTCCAGCTGGTCTAACCGCAGGATCCCCGTACACGTGCTCTCCCCACTGGAATGTCTCTACGAGTCCTCGGATTAACCACGAACGCCAGGAATGCAATTTTTCACCCACCATCTTGCCATGCAATTACTAAATCCTTTTTTTCTTGTCTTGTCTTTTTCACGGAAAAATTACCACTCGATTGTTCGAAGCGCGAGTTTTCCTAGCCTTTTCCCTACTCGAGTTGAAGGTCCTAATGGTCTTGAGAGAAATTTTATAATATTCATAGATCGCAATAGATAGAGATGCTGACGATGATGAGTCCTGTGTCACTCGTGCTAATTGAGTTCTGTCTACTTACACTCGACTCGCCGAGGGATGATTAATATTTATTGGAAGGAGATCGGTAATGCAGTTCTCACCGAGATTGCGTATAATACATAGCGGAAGAGAAGAATGACAAAAGAGAATTCCTCCAGGAATGAGGTCTCTCTCCTCGCAAGTAGAAACGGGTGAATGTCACAAAACCGGAAGTAATCCAAAGAAAGACCGTGGTATGAGATTTTTTCCAATTACGCTTGCGCGGACTAGTCGTTCGGAAGAGAGCTCTCGAGGTGACGGAAAAAATACGCAAGGTGTCTGTATGTTGGGCATGCACGTGTCTTTGTACGCGTACCTGTCAAAGGGATCATCTTTTTGAGTACTCGTGCCGGCGGGGGTTTTTTGCTCGGTCAAAGTTCCGACAATTGCTCGGAGACTTTAATTAGGATACAGTGGCAAGTTTTGGTCGCACGTATATTATTACGTCACGGTAGCGCGCGTACTCCAGGCAAAAGGTGTGCTGTCCAATTTATTACAATTTGTCTGAAAAACATTAGAGTGTTCCCTGGAACCCCCGCGGAGCGGACCCACCGTTGTCGGCCAGCACACACCACTCATTTTCATATTCCCACACTCGCCATCCACACACGCGCACGTACGCGCGGATGCCCCTATAGATAGAAAACTCGTCATATTTTTTTTTATTTCTCGGCAGCAGATCGATAGCCGACTTCTCCTGTAGAAGCCTATCGATTTTCTCGTATCTGCCACTTCTCCCCCTCGTTTCGCAACGACGACCCTCTTATCGCGAAGGCGAAGGGTGTTCAAGGTCAGGCGCGATAAAGGTGCGGAAGGAGAGGGAAGAAAGAGACTTCCGCGAATCGCGACCAAGAGGATAGATCATTCGGTAGTCGGACTACGGACTAGTCCGGCAGGGCGGATCGTCAACATCGGGAATAATCGGCCAATTATGGGGGGTGTGTAGTAAGGTGTGCGGTAAGGGAGGAGGAAGAGAGGGAGCGAGAGTCTCCTGTCCAGAACTACCTGTCCATCGATATTGCCGCTCGCATAAAGAGGAAACTTTATTTTCTCGAGGGCCCTGCTAAGACAAAAAGGGTCGACCCTTACCTGTCCGCCAAGGACTCTCGCTTGGTGTTTTTGGGGAAAAAACGTCAGGAAGATTTAGTTCGGCCGCGTCCGAAGTGACCGCAGGACTATTTGACGTTAACGCAACATTCTCTTCCCCTGTTTCTCTTTCTCCGTTTCTCTCTCCCTTCCTCTCTCTCTTCCACCTCCTGGCCCCTCTTTTACGCTTCCTGCCATTCCAGCGGTGTCCGTCTCTCTTTTTCTTCCCTGGGCATGATTTGTGAATTGTTCTGCACGGCTGAGCCTGACGTTTCTAATTATTACCTGCGCCAGGATGCAGTGATTCCTGACGACACCCTGAGAAGTTCTTTAGGCGAGTTTCAAGCATTACAATGGCAATACCGCCGTGGAACATAACTGTACAGTCTCTTACATAAGGCACTAACTACTTTTCACGGTTTATTGTATTCCCCGACGTCTTAGTTGCATCGTACCTTCGCGATATCACGATATTAGGACCAGCTCATTCCTACCAGTGAAATGCCGAGTATGATCTTCTTGCAAGGGAGATGGAGAGAGAGCGCTATTGTAGCGGATCAAACAGAACTCTGGATTTCGCCGGAGAAAGAGATTCCACGATTGCCACAGATTTGTGAAAAATCGTAAAAAATGTATGCCCGGCCATACCCTTCTAATAATCGGTAGTCTTTCTGTGGTGGTGCGCGTACACGAGCGTGATCAGGGAAATTGGTTTTCCTTTCCCCCAGGGGGTCCGGAGTTTCCGGGCCAAATGTCACGTGAATTTTCTAGGAAGGGACATGTTCCTCCTACCCTGCGAGTAGGCGCCACGGCAACTCGGGAAAGAAACCTTGCCATCCAGAAGAAGTTGAATTAACATTTAACGGCATCCTCGGGTTTTCCTTGAAATTACGAGAGGAGACAGAAACGACGGGGGGAGCAGGAGCAGGAGCAGGAGGAGACTCGTAAAATTCGTCTACCTGAGAGGGCCCGGGATCTCCCGTTAGGAATTCCTTAAAACAATGCGAGGGTGACATCTCTCCTCAACCTGCGGTGTTCGATGGAGAAAACGGGAAGGACGTTTCTCACGACCCTTGCCCCTCGTAACGACCTAACCAGAAGGGGGGAGGAGGGTAGCACCGCGTGATTTGTGCGCGACCTCGTCGAGAAATATGTCCGTTCGCCAAAAGTCGCTACGAGATGTCGGCGGCTGCAGCGAAACATCTCGTCTTCTCTCCGCCCACCCCCTTTGCCTCGATCCCCGCAGAACCAGAACCATCTCGACGACCACTTTGCTATCCGCTCACGTAAAATGGAAAATCATGAATGGCGGGATTCTTTCGGAATATACCGCGTTTATCCGATGACTCTTCCAGAGAGGTATTAATGGGGAATTTGTAAGGACATCCCTGAGACTAGGGCTGGGTAGATCTTCTGGTCCTCGTTAATCGATCAGTCGGTTATCGCTCGAGAATGGCTGACGAACGAGAGACCATTGTTCGAATTCGGCAGCCGCTCGAGAGACGAAGGGCCACAACAAACGAATGATAATGCGCGCGCGCGGGCGACTGTATCGTATTAAAATCTGGCGCTACCTAGGCAGGGCCAACGAGTCATGGGCGCCAAAATAGATGGACCTCGTTACAAATGGAATGGAGTTTATAATCAGTAACTCTGCGGTGGCATCTGTACCCTTGCTCGAAAGGAGAGGGACTTTGGAGTGAGGGAGAGAGAATAAAGAGAAGGGGTGAGATACCGAGATAAAACGGATAAGGAGAGAAAGAGAGAGAGAGAGACTGTTATGCTCGCTGGTGGTTCTGGTTCTCTCCGGTTCTCCGTACTCGTTTATATTTCTCTAACCAGTGCCTTCCTCCGCGTTTCTCTCTCTTTCTCTCTCTCTCTCTCTCTCTCTCTCTCTCTCTCCCCTCTTTCTCTCGCGCAGCAGCTTCCCTTCTCCAACCCTTTGAAGCATCATCCATCTCTCTCGCTTCAGTGGCCGCTGATGCCACCTGCACACGAGAAACAAGTCCACCACCAACAATAAGATTATAATAAGCTGTAGGAATGCGTCCTATTTATCATTGGCCATTGTTTACTGGCGGCAGCTCGCACTTTTTTAAATTGAACTCTTGCCCTCGTTGGCCACGCAGTCACGAGTCTCAGGATCCCGAAGTTAGAGCTACGCGTGTCACTAGCCAGTGGAGGATGTCCGTAGCGCGATAAGCCGTTTCTCTTCTCGCTAAAGTCAAACACACCAGCATCGCCCTAGCTTAGTCTCGAGATGAGTTGTTGGCGGGGGACCAGAACTCGTTGCCGCTGCTGCTAGATCTAATAGAGCGCGGAAGAAAATCTTGGCGAGTTCCTGGGGGAGGGGAATGCGCTCTCGAGGCTTTACAAGAAAATCGTGAGCAAACGTTGGGAGGAAGTCGAGGAGGAAAAGGAGAGAAGAAAACGGGCGAAAGAAAGAAAGATTATCCTAGTAGTGTGCGTGTAGTTGAGAAGATAGAGAGAGAGAGAGAGAGAGAGTCCGCGTATTGGCGAGAGGAAGAAGCAAAGCAAAGGAAAGAGGGAAGAAGAAGAAAACTATTCCCCGTTGCACCGATCGCGTATTTGCATGCCGTCTGCGCGGAGTAAGTCCAAAGGGGGCGTGGGGATCCTCTCCATTGGCTCGCCATCCGAGTAATGGTCGCTTGTATTAGCTACTCCATGCGGATCGTGGGCCCCGTAGGCAAGAGGAGACCCCGATAATTCCTTTCGCGGTCCCGTTCTTTCTTCTTCCTCTCCACCTTATCCTCCTCCACTTATTTTCTTCTTGCTCTCTCCCCTTCTTTTTCTTTCCCGCAACCCCCCTTTTCTCTCCAACTCCCCGTCACCACAATCCTGCTTCTCACCCTACCCCTCACCGTGAAGTTGGATAACCGATGGAACCAGGCCCGGGTAATCCCGCGACTACGCCTCCTACCGTCCACACCGGGCTACAATCTGGCAACTCGCGAAACACGCCTACGCACCGGGGCCTCTACGTGCTCCCAAGTGTTTCCTGGAACGAGCGACGTGATCGCCTTCCACGGGAACGGATACTTTTAGCGAAGAATACCAAGCAGCATAGTGCTTGGAGCAACTTTGCCAGCGGACGGCAGAACGACCCTCGGGCCATGTCCGGTTTTGCACATCACTCCCGCCCGTCCTTCCACACACACTCGTGCAACTCGTTGAAATATGCACGTGCATATTTGTTTGTCTGTCTGTCTGTCCGTTTGTTTGTTCCTCGGAATTATATTAAGCGTGAACCGAAGTGGAAGAAACCGGGGCAGGATCGGGCTAATTTTGCTGGAGTAATTTTCGAAAGTTTCGTGCGATCCGGAAATTTGAGGAAGGATCAGGAGGGCGCGGGACGCAGACCTTCTGTCTCAGTGCCCGACAAAAATTGGGTTCACGCTCGCGCAAACTCGCTAATTAGCGGCCGATCTGCGCCGAAATAACTCGGTGGTCCCACGAACCAGGTCCCATATGCCGGGCGCTACGGGACTAGAAACGACTCGGGGCCCGGCCATGGATAAGGATCTTTGTTTTCCTCCTCGTCGATGTCCGCGTATGCGTCCGCACGGAGGCGAAACACGCGTGTTCGTGTCTCTTGCCGTGCGTAAAATGTCAGAAGGGAAGAAGAGAGAAATAAAGAGAGAAAAAGAAGAGGCGGGGGAGAGGGGGAGAGAGAGAGAGAGAGGATGCAAACAAAAGAAGAGAAGAGAAGAAAGTATTGAAGAAAGAAAGGAAGAAAAAATGACAGAAAGAATAAGAGAGAAGGAAAGAAACATAGAAAGGGACAGGGGTAATTCCGACGCAATCTCGTGCTCGCATGCGTGCGTGCGTTTGTATTTGTGGGGATGCACGCGTGTACCGGGCTAAACGAACCCCGCGCGGCGAACCTGGACGCGTTTTGCGATCCAGATCAGGGGGATCCTTATCTGAGACGCGGTGGTCACGCTTCGGTCAGCGCGGAAACCGCGTCTCACCTGGTTCCTCCTCCAGGAACGCCCTCGCCGGTTCGTCGTCGACGACGAGTTCCAGTTCTTCCGCCGGGGTTGGACGCGAGTTATTTTACTCGAGACAACTTCATACGGAAGCTAACCTCCTCCTCCTCCTCAACCTCTCTTTCCACTCTTCTTCCTTTTCCCTATGTCCACCACCCTCTTCTCTACTTTAGTTCTCGCAGCCCCTCCCGCTTCCTTCCACTTTGGAGAAAAAACCTACTTTGGCGCAGCGAAGCTTGTAATTAATTTTTTATCGGCTTATCCGAGACTATCGCCTGCACCCCCACAAACTTTTCCCTCTTTTTCCTTTGGTTACTAATCCTACGAATTCCCTGCAAATTCTCTCTGGAACCCCTACTCCTACTCCTACTCTTTCTCTTACTCTTCCTGACTCTATACCCAGCGGAGATAGAAAATAGGACCCGATGGAATCCCTCTAATAAATCTCGCACTCTATTCCTCGCGAGCAACCACGCATATTCTCCCGGAGATGGTGCGGCTAGCGGCGGCGCGTTCCTTTTTCCGGCGAAATTCGATATACCTCCTGGGAACCTGTGGTTAGGAGCCGGCCCGAGACCCCGATCGTCCTCTATATTCAAATTGAACACTTTTGGCGTATTATGAGCGTGAACACCTTCCTCGAACTTGTACCTTCCGCTTTACTGCACCTCTCGACGTTCCTTTAGCCGACTTGGGAGATGATCCACGGTTGGTGGGAGAAAAAGAGATGATAAATATATAGAAAAAAAAACAAAGGTTTTTGGAATTCGACGCCTTCGTGTCAATACCCTAATGAGAAAAGTCAATTGCTTCCTAGGAGGTGGTTTGAACGACTGTGTGTGTGTGTGTCAAGGTCCGATGAAACTTGAGGGGATGGCGGGGAAAATCAATAAACCACGATTGAGGCAGGAGTTTTGAAAGTCGCGGTACACGCTCGTCGAGAAAACTTCCAAAGGGAGGGAGAGATTTATGGCACTGTGCTTTCCTCCGAGGAAAAGTCTGATAAGCTCACTTTCACGCAAGAATAATGTCTCTTGGAGGAGGCAGGTGCGCTCTATGTAAATTTCCCTTCGCGGATTTACACGCAACGCTTACATACAAATTGTTGCTAATGGATATGGCACAATTTCACGTGGCAGATATAATTTCCCCGCCGAATGCGTAAACATTAGCATACGCCAATCTCCGAGCAGCAAACCAAAATGAATTTCGCGCGAAAATTTTTAACCAGCAGTCAAAACTAGCAGAGAGTTTGATATGCGAGACTAAGGGTTAATCGCCCCCCTTTTTCCCACAATCAGATTACAGGGAAATGGGGAAAAATGCTAATCGCCTAAGAACCTACGAGATGTTTTAATTAGGGTAATGACCCCTGTCTGTGTACGTTCTACATTTGAAACGTCTGGAAAACAGTGAAAAGCAATAAACAAAGTCCTTAAGAAGTAATTTTTTAACGAGACAGAGAGATGGTCTTGTGTTTTCTCAAGATAATGTTATGCGAAAAGCGAGATCGAAAGAACGAGGATGGAGGTGGATGGAGGATAAAGAAAATAAGATGAGATGGAAAAAGAAAGAGACGGGTAGAGAGAGAGAGAAAGAGAGAAGCGGCAATCCGTGTCGATAAAAAGGGTGGCGGGTTCTGCGGCGCGAGCGAGCAGGGCTGTAGGTACCATTATGCAAATCCGTAGTCAATACCTAATACAAGATAATCACAATGATTATAGGTCCCGGCCCCTACTCGGAACGTATCTCTCGCTCGAACGTATAGCGAGAGTGAGTGGAGAACTCGCTTCTTCCTTTTGCTCGGCGCACGCTTATCCTCCACCCTCGTGCCTACAGTCCACGAGAGAAGGAGGTGAGGGTTGGGTAGGGGAGGGGGGAGTGCCCCATGGCCCCTGGCTCTCTCCATGGGGTCTCGTGGCAAAAATGCAGCGCTGCTTATCATAAAATATGCCCGCGATACAAGAGGAGGACGGAGAGATGCGAGACGGAGCGGCCTGGATAAGAAGAGGGCTGGGGTGGAAGTTGGGGGGAGTAGAGCGCCATTACGCGTACCATAAACGCGCCACGTATACGTTTTTAATATACGGATAGAAGAAGAGCACACTCGGGGAATACTTAGACACGTGGAAAGCTCTAGGAATACGGTGTGGGAGCACGTAGTCATCGTAATGCGAGACCGCGTGTATGAGAGAGTTGCGAAGAAACGAGAATGCGCGCGTGCGTGCTTGTGTGCGCGTGTGTGTGAGTGGGTGGAAAGAGTCCTCCGCGCATTACCCCCGGGTGCCACATAACATTATGGGCCTCCTCTCCACCCCTCCCGCACAAGGTGTGTCTTACGAGCAAACTTGTCTGCCTCTACATACACGTGTACAACAAACTCCTCTCATCTTTCCTCTCTTTCTCTCTCCCCCTTCGCTGCTTGGCTGCGCGTCGCGGTGGAAGCCCGCGGCCAATTGGAAATTGTCCCTAATAACAGGGCAAGAGACTGCGTCCACTCCTATCGCGGGGAGGATTGTGTTCTCTTATGTTATGTTACATTACGTTGCGTTACGTTACGTTACGTTACGTTACGTTACCCTTACTCCTCTCTCTCTCTCTCTCTCTCTCTCGCGCGCACTTCTATCTCACCAGCTCCATTTTTCTTCCTTTTCTCGCGTGCTACCACCCTCTCGGAACTACGCATACGAGTGATCGCCCGAAGCAGAGCTCTTTGCTCGATTCTTCAAAACAGATTTCTGCTGAAAAATTGACGGGGTAGATCCGGTTGGTAGGAATCGCGAAATTCTCAAGTGATTCGACGAGTTCCCATCGCGGACCAGCGGCCGTCCGTTCGCCAAGGAAAAGGGACCACCAAAAGCTACCGTGGGAGGAGGAAGGGCGAGGGGAGAGTACAATAACCGCGTGTTCCTTAATGGAAGGTCGCGACAAAAAATGGCGAGTTGGTAATGTATTCGCGACGGAAGTGGAGCGAGGGCTAAAGTCGGTAAAACCGTTACCAATTATAAGAGCCCTAGATTTTACATGGTGGTGAAAAATTTCAAAGAGAAGAAATTTGAAATAATTTCAATATTCGGAATTTCTCGATTCGGTCGAATATCTCAGAATGCGTAAATTGACTGTAGTTGATTGGTAGGCTCTCCTGTGTACTAACAGCAGCGGTGATGGTATTGGTGCTTCGGTTTACAGAGAATTCTCGTAGCGCGGTGTCTGTCTCTGGGCTGTGGCAACGTACGGAGGCGAGGGACGGGAGACGCGTGCACGAGTGCGTGATATCGTCGACACGCATCTGAGATCCCGCGCCGTGATATCGGCCACGCATATTACGAGGCCCAGAGAGCAGATGCTAACTTCGGTTGAACCCGAGCCGCGCTGCCTCCGTTCCCGGTCGTTGGTCGTTGCTTCGTTCGGCACTTGCACCCCGCCCGCATGGGATCGGAGGCCAAACACTGCGCGCACGGAAAGGGCTCGGTGAGAGGGCTGTGGCTGCGAGGGGAGGAGGGCCTATTTTTCGAGCAGCCCCGCGGGAACCCGGCCAACTTCCTCCTCGTGGTCCCCGCCGCTGCTTCAATTTCGCTTTTTGCTGCGAGTACCGAGCAACCGAGTCCCGCATCCCTTTCCTCTAACCCCCTCTTGTGACAATCAATCAGAGGGATGCCCGGCTGCTTTAGTCCACACCTTCGATTTACATCGATTTACTTTTAATTGTTGCAAAGGAAATTTTCCTGGGTCCCTGGCTCGAGAAGAGGGTAAAGAAGGTGAGGAAGGCGAGGAAGGCGAGGAAGGCGAGGAAGGCGAAGAAGGCGAAGAAGGCGAAGAAGGCGAAAGGCGTTGCCTCGCCCTCCATCGGTTTTATCGAGTCGATCGTGCGTGCTTCCTTCCCCCTTGGGCGCACGCACACACGCGCAACCCACTGAACTCGCGTTTAGCCCAATTTAAATGCAGAATTAATTGAGCGGCCATGCGTGCGAATGCGCGCGTCGAGAATCCACTGCGTTTTTATCGCTGACGCGCCGACTTAAATTAGCGAATTTCGAGCGGCCCGATCGATCTAACGAATGATACATATAACGAGCTAATTAACCGTTTCGTAGCGGATGTTTCTTACAAGTATATCTCTTAGGCGAGCACAAATTGCGTTGGCCCGTTCATTAAAACCAGAGGTAAGAGACGTGGCGCGGGAATCTCGGCGCATTGTCCAATCCGCCATTTTGCCTCTTCTCCTCCCTCCTCGGTCGGATTAGAAAATAATGAATCGCGCAATTACGCCCGCAGGAATTAATCGTGGAAACCGGCCAATCATAACGAATTCCCCTCTTCCTCGCTTCTCCCCCTTTTTATCCACCCTCGTCGTCGCTCAGCAATTTTTAAGCGAAACGACCTGCTACGACTACGAAAGACACATATTATAATCTTATTTGTGTATTAGCGCAATAAGCAAAGTGGAAAATATGAAATCTCCATGGAAATGGAAAATTTTGAAGGAACGATCGGTCCTGATTCCTTGGCGAGAATAATTCCACTTGCTGAAAGTTCGCGAGAAGGATGAGGGCGGGGACCCGACGACCATTTGAAAAGTTTCGCATTTCCCGGGGAAAAGGGAATACTCGAAAAGTTTTTCTCCACGGACGTTGGTTAATGGCGGTAGTGGGATATAGCGGGAACGCGAGAAGCTTTTTATTCGTGCAGTCAAAGATTCGCGTGCTCCTCGTTCCGTGGATGCCGAGAGCGCGAGCTCGCTGGACCGTTGCAGCTTGCAAGAACCG
Organism: Sclerodermus sp. 'alternatusi'; assembly: GCA_037305995.1. Taxonomy (NCBI): domain Eukaryota; kingdom Metazoa; phylum Arthropoda; class Insecta; order Hymenoptera; family Bethylidae; genus Sclerodermus; species Sclerodermus sp. 'alternatusi'. The sequence continues at coordinate 191,866 of CM074558.1, read as the reverse complement.
AGAGTAGACACCAGGCAGCCTGGCTACGACCCAACCCAAGCCAAGACGCGCAAACTCGCCTAGGTTCGCTTACCGATCACGACGACCGCCCCTCGCCGGATGAAACCGACCTCCCGTTACCCCAATCCCCACCCAAAATGAGCTGCTGGTAGCGCACCCTTTGCCAACCTCTCTCCTGCCCCCGTGCCACCTCGTCGTCGTTTTGTCACAATTTGTCGACGTTTTTCCTTTCGGCGCCAGAATTCAGCATCTCGCCACCCTCGCGCCAATCGACGCCAACAACGAGAACAGTCGGTTCCCGGGGGAAGGGGACCCCGTTTCCAAGTCGACTTTAATGATCGAGGAGTACCCATGAGCGTCATTTTTGCATTTTCCCCGCTGCTTCGGAATCGCGGTAACAAAAAAAAATAAACGAGGTAACGAGAAAGAGAGGCCCGAGGGTGACGACACTCGTATCAAATGAGGATTCTCCGACCGCTTGTGCAACCACTTCCTCCGAGAGTCAAGAAAAAAATGCTTTTGCAACAAAGTCTGCGAGTCCTTTTATCGTCGTTCCGCAATTGAAAGAATGGCGAAGCTGTTGCGAGGGCGGCGGGGGTTGGGGTTGCTGACTGACTGGCTGGCTGGCTGGCTGGCTGGCTGCCGCGGTTTCTGGTTGGAGATTGGGCAAGGAACACGGTGGCCGTGGCTTGGAACAATGGCGCGTGTGCAGCGAGCCTGCAGTTTTCGAGACGAAATCTCCTAGACGAGGGGGAGAAGGTCTCCTGCGGGGACACGGGGCAGGAGACTCTCGCGCGATAGTCTCGGAATTGATTACGTGCGTAATTACTGTCGCGATTAGCATAAATTTCCATGAGTCCCGCGAGTCGGTTAGCGAGGTCGAGCAACGAAACACGCAGAGAAGAAACTCAAAAACTTTGGTGAATCGAGACTTGAAAATTTTATGCGCAACACACCCTCCTCCCCCTTCTCCACGATCGTCGGCCCGATTCTACGGCTGGCACAAAGCGAGAAAAGCCTCTGGGGCTACCACCGAGCGATGGTTTCTACACAACGGACGCGTTTAATTATTAATTGCCATAATTGCAAAAGCGACGTGCCGATTATAATGATGGCGTTGCTAAATAATCACGGTGAATGATGGTGTGCTGGCTCTTATTGAAGTGAACGAGAATTTTTGCTCGATTCAGCCAAGAGAAAATAATAGTCCCGCTTGGCTAAAGATCCCCCGAGGAGTGAGAAACCTATTGCTGAATCGCCAAGATTATCTTTTCCCCAGATCGGCGAGAAAGTTTTCATTCATAGAGCTCCGGAGTAACCGGTCTCGCTGGATAGAAATGTGATTTAAGACAGCGTCGATAGTCAATGAGAAATTTCTCATTATCTTTCCTCCCTGATCGGAGGGATAATCGCTCGATATTCCTCGCTGGATGAACAACGAGAGATTCATTCTCAGAAGAAGAACAAAATATTTGCAATGTTTCATTTACGCGCCAACAGACGCGTAAAGATTTTGATTAAAACAGGGGCAAGAGGAGGGGAGACAAGATTAAAAATTCAAAGAACCTTTATCAAAAACTCATCAACACTTTTTTATATATCCTCTATGAGGGGAAGGGGGGAGGGATATTAAAGAGATTAACGAGGGAGAACCGATTGATAGAAAATCGCATACATTAGCACACTGCCGGTGGTTTGAAGCGAAAAAATTGATTAAACATCGCGCGTTGCCTTGAATAACGAGAGAGAATCTTGCGTGACCTGCGGCAATATCCCCTCCCCTTCCATCTCATCATCGCCCAACCTTCTCCTTCGCGAGAAAGAGAGAAGAATGGAAAAAGACGGTGAATTGGACGATTAGGCAAAGATTTATAATACCGAGTGAGCAAGAGGCGTCTCGAAACGTGGGAATGGAAGAAACTGCTGGCTGAGAGAATCTCCTCCTGATACATATTAATCGAAAAAAGGGAAATTAGTAGAGGGGAATCCGGCGCACGGGTCGTCGTCGTCGTCGTCGTCGTCGGTGTCGTAGGAGGATCAAGTCTCAGGGGGAGAAGGTGAGAGGGAAACTGTGACGAGAAGAGTCGCGAGTAAAATATTATATATTTGCCGATGGGGTAGAGAGCGTTGTAAACAGAATTTTCCCGCCACGGGGACAATAGGCGTTGACACACACGCCTCCCGGAGATCCCAATCGCCTTCGCATTTCACGAGATCCACGCAAAGATGCGTGCAACGCGGTCGCTGAATGACCAGGCACGTCCGTTTAATGGCGATCGAGTTAAGTTGGTCGCCTCCAGTTTGGACGACCGCTAGAGTATCGTGCATCAATGGCAAAATCAATTCAACGTCCAACTTTTGGTCGTCGGTATTTTACTGTCGATTCGCAACCAATGTACAGATAAATCGCTCGACCGATACTTGAAAATCGGTCAGCTGCAACGGCTGACCGATAGATTAACTGGCATATTAACCCTGAACGTTGGCTCGCCAATTCTCCTGCGTAATATTCATCCCGTCGCACGAGGAACTTGACCAAGTACAGAGAAATAACATTAATAGGAGCGAAAAAGGAAGTAACGACTGTAAAACCGGTATATCTCTTATCAGCACGCGTCACAATTACGAGCTGGAAGTCAACAAGAAGAAAAATCTTATCGCGCAGCAGGCAATTACAAATTTCATTATCGCACTTTCAATTGAATATTTTTCGAGTATTTAAGGATAAAAAGTATCGACGTTTTACGGTCCTGCAGCAGTTTATTAGAATAAAGTCTCTCTTTTTATCGTTACCATCGTACACCATACACCGATTTACGTCCTATGTGTGGCGCATACTACGCGCATGCACCAGTGTGTAACAAATTTATTAATAAAGTTTTCCATGCGCGTCCCCTATTCGAGGTGGGCAGATAGGTAGCTCCTAATTAATTACCAGCGGTTATATTTGAGTTTGTCTTACAAGATTAGATTCTACGATTTTAGAAGAAGAATACAACTCGTTAGTGATAAATGAAAGGCTGGGAGAGAATTCTTTCATGGGAAATCTGAAGCCCTGGCGAATGGGATCAAAGTACAGAACGGGGGGAGGGGAAGAGAATCGGTTGGTTGGTTGGTTGGTTGGTTGGTTGGTTGGTTGGTTGGTTGGTCGGTCTGTCGGTCGGTAGTCGAAAGTGGGTAGAATCAACTGATAAGTGACGTTTCTCGGAAGCTCTCGTAGCTCAGCGTAGGTCCAGGCTACCACCAGCTACCAGCTACAGAGTATCGAGAAACGAAGCTCTAGCGAGACAATCGTTCCGTGGAATCTCTGATGGGACCTGCCCCTGGAGGCCCCATCATTATTCCTACGTCACCCCTCCGCGACGGCGAGCAGCGCCTTAAGGCCCTTAAGGGCCTCCTGGTAAGCGCGCGAATTATCAGTGGCGCGTGATCGCCCCTCGCAGTAGCTTCGTAGTTTTATGGGGCCCCATTCATTGGAGAAAGTAGCAGTACCATTCCCAGTAATTCGAATAGGCCAAAACAACTGAAAATTTTATCAATAAAATATTCCATGCTGAACTGAAATCTAATTGCTTCTACAAGGGAGGAGCTACCTGCGCGCACCCCACCGGATGTACAAGTCGAGAAAATTTTTCAGAGTATAACGAGAAATCATTTTCAACTAGCCAAGGAACTAGCGTGGAAGATGGTAGTGGCGATGAAAAGGACAACCGATAAAATTTGCAAATACGCCAAACTCTCGAGGAGGGCGAGCACTTGATCGTTCTTGCGGTTGCAAGTAGCCGCACTTAGAGTCGCAATGATTTAAGGCGCCGGAGACTCGAGGAATTCCGCGAGAGGATCGACCAATGGGGATCGCTCTCAGCCGACGATGAAGGACAGAAGCAATCGAAGAAAGTGCGCCCCTCGTTTCGTTCATTTATCTTCGCGCTTCCTTTATGGATTTTCATAGGCCTAAATAGGCTGCTCTCCTCTGGAGAAGCTCGTCGGCGAGGGTACCGATTGAAATAAAGCAATTAGAAAATTACCATACGTAATATCCCGGCTATTTCCGAAAGCGGTGCGTACCCTCGGGAAGGGGCAGGAGGTATACAACAGGTTCCAAGCCAATGCTATCTGATAGGAAGGTTTTTGTTGCTCGCGTTTAAACCGACCCATGCAACATAATTCTTCCTATGTGGTAACGACAAGTGCACGCATATACCATGAGCCACCGTTTAAAGAGACGCGACTGGAAAAATTCGCCTGTGTCTCTCGATGTGTAGATCGCATACGATCCACGCGATATGCACGAGTGCGAAATCGAAGCGACGAGACTCCCGAGATAAGCGATCGATTTGTAGAATGACACTTAATCTGTTTGGGGTAGCAGCGAGCGGTAATAAAAGCTGGCCGAGCAAGATTTCCGCCTGAAGCCCTTCGGCAGGCGGCCGCGGGGCGAATTGAGGGGAAACGGGCAGGCGGGCAGGCAGGCGGGCAGGCAAGACTATTCCCCTATTCCCCTGTTCCCGAAATCCTTTGTATTGTAATAGCGACGTTCGATATTTAAGCGCGCGCGGCCGCTTGTATTCAAAGCAGCTTTAACTAATTTGAATAAGGAATAAAGTGCCTTTTCGAAGTGATATGGGCGAAAGTCTCGTGTGGGGCCATTGCTGGCGGATGCACCGAGGGCTTTTATCTAATCTTGTCATGCCATGTATGGCGGAAAGAGACAGGCACCTCTTAAAAGTTGCTGCTCTCCGCTAGCGACGTTATTATTTAAATAAGGCCCCTCCGTCCCCGGTAGCAGTCCACTCTCTCTTGCGCGGTGCCACTTCTCTCCACGGTGGAGTGTATATTCCGGGGAAACCCATCGATGGTTCCCCCCCGATAGGCACACTGGTGCAGGTGTACCCTCCTCCCGTGTACGTACAGGGACACGAACACCAAGAGACCGGAGAGAAGACTGGGCCCGGTCTCAATCTTACGCCAGGTTCATTCTTCCACGATGAGATAAAAGTAGAGCGCCGAGAACCCTTGGGCCTCGGATTATCGCGGGCTATTAACTTTATTTGCATTTTGATGGCTCGCGCTCCTACCGATTTTACGCCTCTGTCCTTCTGTCGCGTTCGTTCCTTCGTTCGGCTACTGCGATGCTTTCAGCTCGCCTAAAAATCCTCTCGCGTGTCCTTTAAACGTAAAAACGTGCCACGTTCCTTCTTTCCTTGACAGTTCTGACCAGTCGCTACCAAACGCGTGAAATTTACGAAGGACCGTGGAAAATTTCACCCCTTTCCCTTCTTCCTCCTCTTTTCAAAGGAAAAATAAAATAATACGCGGGAAATTTTAGAGATTGACTCTCTCCCTCTCCCTCTCTCTCTCTCTCTCTCTTTCTCTCTCCTAGTCGATGTTGGACTGTGAAAATTCCATTCGCAAAGGAATATTTTGCACAAGGACTTTCTATGGAAAATTCCTGGGGAATATGGCGAGGCGACAGGGATCGGCGACGTTGCCGACGTGTCTCTCCCTCCCTCCCTCCCACACTCACTAACCGAGAGACGGATGGCGGCGCTGAATGAAAAAACGCGCGACGTCGATAGGGCCGCGCGATAAAACTAATGGAAACACGTGCCAATAATACGCGTGGAACACAATGGAAGACGCGTAATGAAAGGTTGCGCGAGTTACTGTCGCGTCGCGTCGCGTCTCGTCCGTCGCGACGATTTCTGCCGGCGCCTTCGTCCTGCGCCCGCCTGCTCCATTTTTTACGACGACCCGAGCAAGCGCCGAGCTACGGAAAATCGATCATTTCCCCGTTCTTTTCTAGTTTCTTCATGATTGGAAACGCCTAATTTTTAATGGACCACCTACCTCCCACCACTCCGCTCATCCTGAGATTTCTCATTTACCTACAATTTTCCCTGCGAAATTTTCAACGACTCTAGAGATTCCTCCAATTCTGTGTTGCTTAAACCTCGGAATTTTTGCAGAGTTTTTGCTGCTGCTGCTGCTGCTCTGATTGTCGGGACTGTGATTTCCGCTCTTTCAGGGGTTTTCCGTTATTTGAGCGTGCGATTATTGCCATAGCCCCGTGGATATTTGTGCAATTCCCGCGAGTTTCGGTGCGTCGGGGAAAGGAGAGAAGAGTAGCCAGAGTGGGAAGAGCAAGTGCTTGGGAGCCTACGCCCCATTGTCCGCAGAGCCTTCGGGCCATTTAGAAACAGGTGAGGAACCGTAATAATATGGAAATGATAGGCAGGCAACGGGGCGATTTTGTGCCGAGTGGACGTACAAAGTACCGGCTGTAAACGCGTTTGTTGGTTCTACCAACCGCGACTGCGGTTTCGCTTTATTGAGGTGTCTACTTGATGACTCTTCCCTCTTCCGCCTCACTCCTTCCACACGTTTCAATAGCTTTACCAATAGCGTGTCACCTTTATCCGCATTCTTCTCTCATTTTCAAAATGGCGCTATAAGAAAAACTCTCCCCCGTCTTTACACGCTTTACACGCTTCGTTAACGCGCGACTGATAAAAATACTCGACTTTTCATCTCGCGCTACATTCGGTTTTCCAGTGGAGCATAGACAATAATTCCGAGGCAAGGTGAGTACGAGTATCCGTGAAAAGTACTGTGAGGGTTGGTATGTGTCCGTCGCATTAAAAATATCAAATTCTCTCGGCGGTGGCAATGGCGATGGCGGCGGCGGCGGCGGCGGCGGCATCCGGAGAATCGGCAAAGCCCATCGATCATCACGACGGCGGCGCGTGATGTGTAGGGCGTGTACTTTTCAGGGACTTTGAAAAATGCCCTTTGGCCGGCTAATCGCCTAAGGTAAGCACGACGTGGTCAGCCAGGGCCGTACGCTGCTGACTGGCCTACATCGCCGCGAGTTGGACAGCCGTACGACTTGCCAGCCTAGCTGGTGGCTCGTGAACACGCGATCTGATAACGCTAGACGTAGCTCTCGTGCCGAAATAAACCGTCGCGCTTTACATAATGCGCGCTCGAACATGGGGAACCGACGACGGAGCCAGTGGCGAGCCACGGAGTGGCCGCCCTCGTTACAACCGGGTTATTGTTGGCGAAGGTAGGAGAAAAATTAACAATGTAACAATTGAAACGAACTGACGAATACCGGCAGGAAAAAATCAAAGTCCCTGTTGTCTCCCCTCCATTGGGAAATTGATTTGAGGATCCCCGAGTTAACGAGAACGAGAACGAGTGGAGAAGAGAGGAGAGGAGAGGAGTAAGTATGGTAAAGGTACGAGCGACTTGCACTGGATTGCCCGCTGGGTCGTTGAACGCGTTGCATTTCCATTTTCATGCATTTGCGGCTGTTTCACATGCGTTCGCAGTTTCAATAAGTCATCCGCACCTCCGGTCCTCCTTGGTTGCTTGGAAAAATGGCGCGAGCAAAAAGCGGAAAGTTAGCCATGGAGGTGGAAACAATTAGTGGATTAAATAATTCTTGCGAGTACGTTTAGCTATTTTTCCACTGGAATTCTTTCTATAAATTGTTTCTGTCGTATTTATCAGATCCACCCCTCTCCAGATCCCTTCTCCTCCCCCTTTGTTCTCCGCCTGCACAATTCGTAACTCGTTGTCCAATTAGAGGAGTCCGTATTCATCGGAGATACCCGGGAGCCCCGGGGCCACGTGGAATTCTAGCGAAAAATCTGATGCGATAATTCTTCAAGCGTTTTCCAAGGTTTTTCTTCATACCGCCAATGAGAAACATTCGTGAGAATCTCATGCGAAATAAAGCAAAGAGAAAAGCCGCGGGTCCAGGAGACGGACGATTGAACGGAGAGAGAATAAGTGAAAAAAAAAAAAAGCAAAAGAGCGGGACTGCTGTTGGCGCGGAGGGAACGTGGGGTAAACGCGGTGGTAAGGGGAACGGAGGATGTGGAGGAGGAAGAGGTTGAAGGAGTCAGGATGGCGCGATGGAGCTAGCCAGCCGAGACTGTCGGTCACGCGAGCGCGCGGAGCCGCGTCCTGCGTGTTGCCTTGGAAAAAAGGAAAGAGAGAAAAAGAAGAGAAGAAAAGAGACGAGAGGAAAAAAGAAGGGAGGAGAACAAAGCCACTCAGCCGACTAGAGAGGTCCGATTTTTTTTTTCACGCCGGAAACGCGATACCTCGTGCGAACTTCTGGGTTTTCGCGTGGAAAACCCTGGAAAATCTTAGCGGCTCGCTCCGATCCTTCCTGGAAATTTCGCAACTCCTTCTTAACAAGGACAGTCTGCGTGCAATTATGAAAGAAAAAAGGGAGAAACAAGAAGAGAGAATAAAAGCAAAATAAAAAGAGAAAAAAGCGTGGTTCTCCAGCCAAGACGAATAGTCCGTTCGCGGATTATCAGAGACTAACCGCAGAAAAGTCTGGGAGAATTGTGGGAGAAATTCACAGAGGAGGGTGAATGGGGGGTTGTGTATCGGAGGGTTCGTATACCAGGAGGATTCAGGTGGGAAACAAGAGGGGTGGAGCATACAAAAGATGTAACTGCTCTCCAGTAGAAACAGAAGCAGGAGCAGGAGCAGGAGCAGGAGCAGGAGCAGGAGCAGAAGCAGAAGCAGCGACAGCAGCTCGGCGACCGGCGACGTGGAACGCCGGCCACGCGGGAATTATCATAATTTCATAATTAGCTCGTTCCAGGGGTCCTTACCGCCTGTCTGGAGGCAGCAGCCTTTAAACGCTCCTCGGACACGCTACTACTCTCCTATGGGCGCTCTCGAGCTCCCTGTTCTCTCCTCACTCTTCTTCCTTATCAGTCTCCTCCTCCTACTACTACTACCGTTTCGTTTGCACTCCAAGAGCAACGAAGAGTTACGTCGCTCGCTGCTTGCCGTCCTCAACCCCGAAAAGGACAAACATATTGAGACCCACGAGTCGGCTCCTCCCTCTCCCTTTCAACCCAAGGATATTAATGGGCTTTACGAGACCCCGCGCTGTGTTCCCGAAAATCACACGGAATTTCCTGGCCAGAGTAAGGCTTTCACTGCGTGGGATGGTGGAGAAGAGGTATCCGCGGGGGTGAGGGTGTTTCTATCGGAATTTATTTAAGCTCTGCGCAATATTTTCGTCCTTGCGTTCCTGGCGAGTCTCGAGTGGCGCGCGACGTATGGCATCGCGGAACAACCGAGCTGGTTTTCTTTATTCTTCTTCTTCTTCTTCTTCTTCTTCTTACTCCCTCCACTCATTCGTTACTTAAATATTCCACGCACTCCACCGAGAGAGCCGTACTTTACGTGGAATTCCCAAGATAAGTCTCGTATTAGCGTTCGTCATAAATCCAATTTGCAATTATATCGAGAAAAAAATGGTCGAATCTCAGGTGGAATCGGAATAAAAATGGTCCACTCAGCGGCGAAATTTATCCGCGACGTACGAAAGAAATACAGGTACTTGTAAAACGTCTCATAGATAAAGCTTCGTTCCCCTTTGAGATGAGTAAGAGAGAGAGAGAGAGAGAGAGAGAGAGTGAAACTATTATTACGCAAGAAAAAATATTTAATCTCGGCACAGATTCCTGCGTAAGTTCGTGCGGTTTTCGTGATTAACCATGGGCGAGCAAGAGCAATCGACCAGAAATTTCGCCAGGTTCGTTCAGAGGAGCTCGCGTGGCAGCCCGCGGCTATCGCTGCTTCTTGTCGGAAGGGGCAAAGAGGGGCGGCAGCAGCAGCAGCAGCAGCAGCAGCAGCAGCAGCTGATCACCGGAACCGCATCGAAAACACATAATCGCGAGACTAATGCTCGCGTTTTGCCGATCGCCACGAGTTAGCAGCAGTTAGAGTTACCAGATACGGCCCCGGGGTCCTCCTCTGACGATTTCGCAATTCCCTCTCGTGCTAGTGGGAAAAAGAGGGAAGGGCAGAGGGAACCGACCGTTGATTTTTAGCGGCACCTGCCGTCGCGTGCGTGTTCAGGCCCCGCCAACAAGTACGCGATTTCCGGAAGAGGCTTCTCTCCCGATTGTCCCGATTACTCAACGTCGATTAATCATCCTTCGTTAAGAGGGAGGCCATTAAAGGATTAACTGAAACACGTCTTGTTCATTAGGAATGCACCCCCTTCAATTACCGCGGGAGAATTCCAAGAAAATGTTAATTTCGCGCTATCTCCAGCTCGCGATTTGCATGTCCCCACCCAGATACTTCCGCGGTGGATTCCTGGATCGTCGTCGATTCGTCGTCGAATCGCCATCGAATCTTGTTTTGTATCTTGCGTTACTTCGCCTGCCCCACCTGACACCTGCCGCCACTGCTATCCTCGAATCTCTCTGGCCCAATTGAAAACTGTCGTGTCGTTCGTGCGAAAACTTACTTCCGGGGGTCTCTGCCGAAATTAGCTCCGATTCAAGGTCACGCTCAGAGATCTCCCATTGGAAAAAATGCATCGAAAACCACTCGTCTCGCGATAAGGAAATATGAAAATGGACATAGCGCGGTGGAGTGACGCAAGGGTGGGAGGAGGAGGAGAGTGCATCCATTGACCAAAATAGCAGCGAGGGTGGGTTCGATAAGAAAGTCAGTTGTTTTGCCGCTGGTCGCGGAGGGTACGCGCGTGTACACGCTCGCACATATTCCTGGCGAAAGAATCGCGGCTGTTGGTCGCTGAGCCGGAGAAGAGCGGAGTGCGCGATAGGGGCGGGAGAGAGAGAGAGAGAGACAGAGAAAGGGGGTGGTGGTGTATCAGCGTGGGTGGGGGAGCGACAGCTCGTTCTTTGTCCGGTCGTGCGAGGCAACGGCGGATTGTGCGACGCGTTGATAATTTTAAAACAAAGCCTGCCGGTCCGGGCGCACATTGTGCAAAAATCACGGGGACGCAAAAGAGCGGCGGCTGTGGGTGGCGCGCGGTGCGGGGGAGTGCCCACCCGCCGGAGGGCTGGTAGTCGTTCATTCGAACGACACGTGGCTGCCGCAGCTTTTATCTTGTATTGACGAGATCCGAGTTGGCCTCGATCGGCTAATCGAGCGTGTCGCCGCCGAGATTTCTGAAAGCGGCGCTGAAAGCCCGCAAAAAGCCTGTCGATACGCCTGCGTTCTGCCTTTTCCCTTCCACGACAAAACCAACCCTCTTCCCACCCTCCCTCTCTCTCACTCTCTCTCTCACCTACCCCATCGATTCTTGTTCATCGCCAACAAAACTACCCACTCGGCAGCTCTAGCCTCAACTTTTGCGCGATTCACGAGGTTCCGTCGAGCTGCCGGAAGGCCCTCGCTAAGTTTCGCCACGGCCGCCATATTGGCCGGAAGTCGCTCCACCATTGTAGGCCTGAACTCGTTCCTCGTTTCTCGTTGAGCAGCCACTGGCAAAACTCGGTTCAAAGTAAAAACCTCTCTGCATCCTCTCTATATTCGACTGGAGGTGTACAAGAGGTTCAGGGGCTCACGCGAGTCCTATAACACCACCCCCCTACGGAGTCAAATTCTATCGTGGTCTATCGACTATTCGACAACACGCAAACGCAAGTGCCATTCTATTTTAATAATAGAACGTACGCCGGCATTTATTGATCTCCGCGCGACAATTTCAATTGCACATTTTGTTCGCTATGCGCGCAACTACCCATCCATCCCTCCCACACCTCTCCTCCAACTTATTCCGAATCAGATTATAATAATTAACCCTGAGAAAGGAGACAAAAAAAAAAAAAAAAAAAAAAAGAATAATTATCGTTCAATCGATCTTTGCAAGTTTTTAACGAGGAAATTTTTGCTTCTAACACGAGTACGATGGGGGTGGAAGGTTATTTTTTAAGCAGAAATTGGGTCTGGAAAAAGATGAGGCACGCACGCAAGTACGTGTGTGCGTGGTGTAGGTTTGTGTGAAGCAACCGCATACCGATTCACAGAACGGTGCGTTCTGCAACGAAACAGTGCAAATCACAGCGCGCGTACAGCGATGCATGTCATAATGAACGCCGGGCGACTTTTTGTTTCGGTCCCGTCGGGCGGAAATATCAGCCATTTTGAATTTTCAATTTTCAACGCTCTAGTAAGCCCCTTCGAGGCCCCCCTTCATCCACCACCTCGAGCTCTTGCGCTCCCCGAGCACGCGCGCCTGCCGAGAGTCGTCCTCCTCTCTCTTCTCTTCTTCTCTCTATCCCCTTCCCCTCATTTACGCCCACGCAAATTTCCATTGCTCTATACTCCCGTGTGTGTTGCACATGTGCGTTAAAAGTAAATCTTGCGCGGGTCTTCCATGTCCGAGAGAGAGAAAGAGAGAGAGAGAGAGAGAACTCTAACCCCTTGCTATCCCCGCCACCACCAACCCTCTGAACTTTGTTCACCTTTCTCTCTTCTCTTCTCTTCTCTTCTCTTTATTCGCTCGAGAAATCCATTTCGCGGCTGGCCGATCACCGCTGCCGATCCTCCGATGCGAGCGGAAATGCCGTAAACAAATGATAAACATAATTTCGAATCCGCTGGTGGTTAATTACCGTGTGGTTAATCGTCCCGAGGATCTCGCGAATCACCATCGGGACACTTAAAAGAGGGAGGGAGCAAAATTAAAGAAAATCACTCCTGCTCTCGTTGGGGAAGAAATTGGCGACGAGAGAGGGGACGAGAGATCGAGGGCTGACATGTTTATGGAAATCTCGGCAGATCTGGCGATCGTCCGTAGATTTTTCCTCGGCTGTAAACCGCGCTGTTACACACGCATAACGTAAACAATTAGGCAAGAAGAAATTGTCAGTGTTTCAGTTGGCCCTGAAATTGCCGGTTGCTCTTTATCGCGTAATTACCGTCTTCCAGCCTGTGAAGAAGCAGCCACGCGAGGGTCGCTTTTTCCTTTTTCTCTCTCCCCCACGCCCCTGAAAGCCGAAGAAACCTGCGAATCTATCTGCGCGCGAATCTGCATGTGTTATTACTCTTCATCGGTCGGCAGGCATAATTTGCTTTTGAAAAACACCAAAGCAGAACTTTAGCATTCTTGTATCTCTTAATGAGCACTGCCGTTAATTGCGCGTTAATTGGCGCCCGCTACTCAGAGGAATTCCCCATAGGAACTCTGTGCGCTGCGCATCGTCAAGGAGTTTGGCTGGGGATCGACCAATTCTATGGTATCTGTCCCGCGCAAACTGACAACGGAGCTGCCGTTAGATCGCCGTTACAGTCGATTATCCGGTTAATGTCAATAAAAACAAATTTACGAGAAGACTTTCGCATTGTAATCGACCGCCGTGGAAAAAAGTGACGAGCACCCGTCGAATCAATTACTTTTATCGGTCGAACGGTCTTATTTGACGTAAATAGCTTTTCCGACGATGAACCAACTAGTTAGAATCCCGATTACCAATCAGCATCGATAGAAATGGATTTATGATGGAGATTTTACAATGTAATCGATCGCCGTGAAAAAACTTACAAGCACAAGTCGAATCAATTACTGTCGTCGCCCAGGCGATCGGCAGTTTTTCAGTCAGCGGACGATTTAATAACAGGCTGATCGGTATCGGGGATCGCGCTCGGTTCCCCTCCCTCCTGGCACTCGCGCGCAATTATAGATCGCGATTGACAGTCGCTCGTTAGACGCGATCGGACACGCGCGCGCGCGCGCGAAAGCGAGCGAGCGATCCCGTCGCGCGGCAGCTGCGCACGCGACTCGCACGCACGCACACAGCGAAATTCTCCGCGTGACACCTGCATTTACCGCGCCTGATCGTCTCCCAGAAATTATGCCAAGGGCCTCGCACCCGATGCTTCTGCTCCTCTTTTCCTTTTTCTCTCCCTCCACCTTCTCCCGTTCCTCCAGTTACTACCGCACCACTACCTGTACTTCCGCGCGGTTCACGCGGGACAGAATCGATAAAATCTCAGTTTTCCTGGCAATCCGAAAAGGACGACGACCGCGTTACAGGAGTTTTCATCGTAATTCTCCAGTAATCCTTCTTACACGAGTCATCGATCGTTCCAGGCAAAACTTTCCGCGCTGGTCGGGGAAAAGGAATTCCAACAATTATTGGGCAATCGATAAGATGTCGGCCAAGGAACCGATTTATTTTCACAGGGTCAGTACACGCGCCGACGTCCGATTCGCGTTCCGCGTTCCACGAGGAAGTAGCATTGTTTCCCGCTCGATTCTGTCGAATTCCAGCGACGAACGCGGGAAATCGGCTGGACGTACACGCGCGCTGCTAGCGCTGCTGCTCGTAAATCATCGGACGCGCAGAAACGTTGACGCACAAGAATTAAGACGTGCTGCCCCGCTGATGGAGATAAACCGTTAACTGGAATCTAACGAATGCTGCCACGCACGTTTATGTGTGTACCCATAAAATATGGAGTATGCGAGCGCGCATGTGTATGCGTGTATGAACGAAAGATAACGGCGGTAACGTAGAAAAGTCAGCGGCTCGTGCGCGATCTCTCGCTACGAGGTCAAGGATCAACCGGAAACTATCTTTTTCTGTGTAGATCTGCTATTTCTGAAAGTGCTGGGATGCCATTTTCCACGTTCGGTAAGGTTTGATTGAAAAAAAAGAAAAAAAAAAAAAAAAAAAGGGTGAAACTGTGAATTTTCCTTTGATTCTCTCTCTCTCTCTATGTTTCTCCGTTTCAATAAATCTTTGCCGGGCAATCTTGGTGTCTCGAATGAGGGAGCGTGAAAATGAATTAAATGTATCGATGGCGCTAACGGTGGTGATGGTGGTTTGCAGTGAAATAATTGATTTAGACGCCACAGCGGCTCCCTTTACCCCTTTCCTCCCGAAGAATTAATGAAATTCCGCCATTTTGCGGCGTTGAACGAAAGGCCTCTGAGACCTCGGCGAGATAGTCGGGGGCGTCGCAGAGACGGATGCTCGGGAACGGGCCGGCAGGAAGGGGCTGAAAAGAGGCGGCAGCCTTGTCAATTAACGCCACGGAGGTAATCTTTCGAGTATCCATTATGAGTTGGAAAGCAGCGGTGAGCGGCGGGCCCTCCGAGAAACGAAGCGTTATCGGCGACGTTCCATCTGAATACACCAAAGGGCTCGTTTTCCCGCCCACGCTGCCACCGATGCCCGTGCCCGTGCCGGCGCGTTTTACCTTATTGCCGAGCGAACGGCCGAAAAAATTACAATTGCCGCGTCATGAGAATCGCCGATACTTTCAGGACCGACCCAGGGGGGACACCCGAAGGCTCCTATAAAGATCAACCCCATCCCCTCGCCCATCCTCGCACGAATTATCTGGCTGCTACTAAATCATCCGCGTTTATCTCGGGCTCTTTCTCGGTTGGCCGGAAGCAGCGCGTCGTACCTAGTGTCCTCGCGTTACAGCGATGATACTCGATCATCCGGAGGAGGGTGTTTCCCAAATTTAAGATGGCCGCCGCGATAGACCCGGAACGCGACGATCGATATCCGGTGTTGCAAATTTAGCGCGAGTCATCGATCCCGCGCAAGCCGCATGAACGTTCGTTCGATTAACGCTGGACCATTACCGTGTAGAGAGGAGAGGAGAGGAGATTCGGGAAAAATTGTTCCCACCACCTCTCTTCTCTCCCTTTTACGAAGAGAGATGAGTGAATTTTTAGAAATTTCACTTACACGATCACAGACTTGACGGATAATCTAGATCCTGCGATTGACGGGGTTGAGCCGGTTTTCAATGGCGGCGCATCTTCCGGTGTGGCTGCCGGTTGCGTTTGACGTCCTCGCCAATGGGGTTAATCGCGCGGGCTTCGAGTGGCCCTTTCGCCATTTTCGCGAGGTTTAAACGTGCTTGTCCGACCACCCTCCCTTCCCCCGACTTCCCTCGGCTGCCCCTTATCAGGGTGCATGGATCTTTTTGCAGAGAGAGGTTCCGTAGGAGGAGGAAAAACGGTAAATCACAGAAAGCTCCGCCGTTAGCGGGGAACAGGGGTGGAAAAAGAAAAATCAGAAAAAAGATAATGCCGCGAAGAATAATCTCGCGTAAAGCCTCCCCCCGGCCCGGCAATAGTCTTCCCGGCAATTTTCCAGCAATCACGGAGGAAAAGCTAGTTTACCGCGAAATATACGAGACTAAGGGTTGTACGATGCGACCCTCTGGGTTTGCACGTTACCTACCCATTTGGAAAAAGTGTGAAAAAAGCGCGAGAAAAATTCGAAACCTCCTCGCGTCCCGAATCACTCGGCTGGAAATTATCTAGACGTGGAGTCGCGAGAAGTCGGATAAACGGCTCGCGTGCGACCTTAGCGTCAATTATCTAGATGATTATCTGGCTGGTTTATCGCTAATTTATCTGGGCAGGCATTAGTTTTTGCTGGTCGGTGGTGGCGTGCACCCAGCGGCCTTTACGGACCTAAATTATTCATTTTATGGAACAATCCTTCTATATCTATATACGCTATAAAATACAGGCGAGTCCACAGTCCTCGTTATCGCGCAGTGTATATTTTCCTTTAAGCTCGTCCAGTCGACCCAATTAAGTCGAAGGAAACTTGGAAAAAAAAAAAAGGAAAAAAGCTTCTCTCCCATACCAATTTATCAATAGAGGAGCGCGTCGCGTCTTCTCCTCGCTTCCCCTTCCCCCATCCATTGTTTTCCTGGGAATAATTAACGGCAGTCGGCAGCGGAGGGGGGTGCTGGGACCAAGAAAATTATTGCCCTACATACGGGGGTGGGAATTTATAGCTTCAGCTGGAAAGCGCAGCTACTTTCCGCAAGAAATATCAAGAAACTAGTCCAGGAGGGCCTGTTCCCCGATAAACTTGAACGTTATTAATTCTTATCTCGACACCCCCACGGGTGTCGCTTCGATTCTTCCTGGCTGAGGGGAGTGTCGGGCACGAGAGCAGAGATTTCCTCCTCGGGACGCGCGACTAGAGAGCTTCGGAGCTTCGGAGCTTCCGCGCGAAGGAACGCCGGGGCTCTTTTAGCCGCGGGTCGTCCTCGTAAAAGAAATATATCGCTCTCCTGATCTTACGGCGTCGGGAAGATAATTATTCACGTTTTGATAAGGAACGGCTGGCGATGATATCGAGCAGGGGCGTCCATTAGGATGGCAAAGCGGCAGCCAGGTAGGCAGCCAGCCAGCCAGCCAGCCAGAGCAAACCTATATCTATTTATCATCAGATAACGGCCGAATTATCTCGAAAACTCGACTAGATGGTTCGTTGCGTGCTGTAGTTTGTAGTCCGGCGTCGACTCGCGCTTGCTCACGCCCCCTTTCCCTTCATTTTCTTGGCGTCACATTAGCCAAGCTTTATTATTAAAGTTCACCACATTGCCCGATAAACCAATTCTCCCCCTCTCCAACCTTCGTCAACCCTTTAACTCATGGTGCCAAACCCACGAACTTATGCAAATCTTAACCGAGTTTTATACGCTTTGGACGCTGGTAACTCGGACAAAACGGGCCCGATCGATTTCACGAATAATCGCGATAGCCCCTAGGAACCCCATCCATGATCAGATAATCTCCGGATAATTCCTCGTACAGAGCTAATTGTTGAATTCTACAGTTCCGAAGGGGGTGCGAAGGAGGAGAAAGCAAAGGAGAGGGCATGCGCTGATTAGCCAGGCACAGATTCTACTTTGTCGATATGCACGAAATTAGGCTGGGCTTAATGGACTGTGACAAAATGGTGTGATATCTGCGAGAAGTCCCGTGAAGATTTGTGGAAGAGAGAGAGAGAGAGAGAGAGAGAGAGGGGGGAACTTAATTTTGGAGTACTTGTGGAATGAAATCTATTATCTATCTCATTTTTATTAGGATCTTCAGTCAATCCGTGGAAATATAGCAACAACATTCGTTTAACCATTTCAGCATTTACAAAGAACTCTCCTTGGCGAAAGCGTAACTATTTGATTTCCAAAAAATAAAAGATACCAAATTCCTAACTTTCACAATCTCGGGTGGACGCAGCAATTAAGATGACTTGCTTCGTAATGAAATTCAAAGGAAAACATTATTTCATTATTTCATGGGAGAAGAGGGAGAAGCAGCGCAGAACTAAATGTAAAAATTTGTTAATTTCTCTTTACGCTAGAAAGCCGACACCGCCGCTTTCCTCAAACTTTACAATTCCAACAAACGGTTGTTTACAATTAAATC
Organism: Sclerodermus sp. 'alternatusi'; assembly: GCA_037305995.1. Lineage (NCBI taxonomy): Eukaryota > Metazoa > Arthropoda > Insecta > Hymenoptera > Bethylidae > Sclerodermus > Sclerodermus sp. 'alternatusi'. The sequence continues at coordinate 173,862 of CM074558.1, read as the reverse complement.
CAAATTAAATAAGAAAAAAAAAAAAAAAAAAAATCTCGCCGCAATAAACGAGCAGGGGGGAGCAGAAGTTTTCATTTCAATTTCGCCTATCCTCTTTTTTCTTTCCCTTTAATGTTTTCCTTCTCGAAAACACCAAATTTTAAGAGAGGAGGAACTTTAAGATTCGGAGATTTCTTTTTTATCTGCAACCTAAGAAAGGGAGAGAGTTTTCGGAGTCTTTCATCGATTTCCACGGGGCGAAAGTATATCTTACAGCATCCTTTTTCCTCATCCCTTACGTATACGAAAAATATAGTGACCTGTCGCAGTCGATTAGTCGCGTTGTCTTTACCGATCTCTAGCCCCTCTGGCGCCACAGCCTCCACCCCCAAATACTTAGCTTTTTGCCAGAACTGGGGGAGAGACAGGGGCAATGGGGAACAGTATAGGTTTCACCACAATGGATCTGTGATTTAAGGTCTAACCCTAAACTAACTCATGTTTCTGGATCGGCATGAGGGGGGGGGGGGGGTGTACGTGTAGGTAAAGAGTATAGGCAGAAAGAGAGAGAGAGAGAGAGAGAGTGAGAAAACTGACGACCCCCGCACCGCATTCCTCTTCCCAACTACCTCCTCACCTTTTTTTCTTTTCCTTTTTTTTTAGCCAGGCTACTCCTTGTCGCGACAGACCGAAAAAGACACTCCAAGACAATGGATTTGCACCTTGCGCGAGATTTCTTCTTGCATTCCTCTGAGCTTCGACCTCTACTCTTGTCCCTTTCTAAGGATTTCCTGTCACTGTCTCTCCCTCTCCCCACGCTCCTTGCTCGCTCTCGCTATTGTCTCACTCCGGGGGGCTACAGGCTGTAAAAACGTTCACGATAGGCGGTTTACAACGAGGCGAGACTCTACGCGCGCGCGTGTGTACATGCCGGAAGGATCCCACTTGCTCCTTCTCCTTCTCTCTTATCCCTCCGTGGTCATTGTCTTCTGAGAGACCGACTACGGGAAGGTAAGGGATACCCGAAAACTTGACAATTAGTCGATCCTCTCTCGGTTTTCTGTCAAAGACCATCGGAGGATTTTCGTTGCAACTCCGTCAGTCAAGCATATCGATTGCACAAACAAAGCTTTTGTATCGGTTTCCGAAAAATTATGACTTTTCAACGAAAGCCCTCAATGATATACTGCGCTTTCTACCGTAGGGCCACTGGCCACACTCTGGCAAGAAGGACGAGTCACCACGGACTTTGAGGTCCCTCAAGACCAATCTTCTATTTTACTACGCTCCTCCACACTTTTATTTTCACTAAGCGTGCGCGAGTATCGGAATATTGGTGATTGGACAGCGATTATGAAAAAAAAAAAAAAAAAAAAAAAGAGTAACGCTCATGTGGTCGTCCTACGGTCCAGGTAATCCTTCGGTTTTACTGCGACGAGAAAGGTCAAGGAGTTCCGGTAAATTTTCCAAGAAGACGCCTTCCACTCGGTGGAGCTACGAGCAGCCACGTAAGAAAGCAGCGGAGTAACGTACGCCCCGGCGCGTAATCTGCGCGAACTTCCGGCGTGGCTAACCGATTATATATTCCTGATGCAGAAGGACGAAGTTTGGGAGAATCAGCCGTTTAAACACGAGCTGGTAAGCTTCCACGGGGCTTGTCCAGTGGTCGAGATCACGCTAACCCCTCGTTAAGTCATAACTTACCCCCTCTGACGTACACGGGAACTTTACGTGTAGCCCGCTTTTATTCCTCCCCCTGCCCTGCCCCCTTCGTCGGGAAACTCCTTATTTATAAAGCCCTTGGCACCGGTGGGACGATATAAATTTCTCTCGGCCGGGGATAATTAAATGTCAATTAGCTCGCTCTGGAGTTGCTCCCGCGAAATTCCACAAGATTCGCTCGAATCGACTTCCAAAGTGCGCGGATCCCCCAGATCCCGCCGATCGTTTCCTACTCGTCTTGCTATTCCTAACAGCGTCGGAGCTTCCGTGTTGGCTCCGGCTTAACCCAATTCCTTCCTATCTGCTCCGATCGCTATGCTACTCTACTACATTACTACATTACTAGCTAGCAGTGGCGCAAGGCCCCTCTAGATAATTAATGGCGATTAAACGCCAAGAAACGCGCGCTTTATAAATCGCTCTATTGCTGTACAAGTTGTTTTTTTTTTTTTTCTTTTTTCGTAATTTTCGTGGTTTCCGTGCTTTTCATATTAAAATTTTCTCCCAATAAGGACGAAGAGAAAATCGCGCGCGGATAGAGTGGCGTGGCGTTGGGGGGTTCGGATGCAAACAAGCGGTAATTATCGCGTCCCGCGAGTAATTAAGCAATTACTGGTTGCTTCGAGGGACTTCCGCCCCGAGTCCTCTCGCGCGCACTCCCTCGGAGCAATCTTGGAATATCCTGGAGGAACTTGCGGCGGTCGTCGTCGAATCGCGCCGTGCGCGTTCACGGGTTATTAAATTCCCATAAAGCCCCCCGCGGGTGTTGCCGCCACAGGGATTCCCCGTTCGAGCTGGTATGCAGTTCCCTTCAGTCGCGCTATGCGTCGACGCGCGGAAATCGTACCGCGCGCGCGCGTCACCATTGAAATGTGCGATTGCGTAATTAATTTTCGGCAGGGACCGTCGATGGCGTTTTGCACATTTCTCTCATCCTATCGTCGCCCGCATCTCTCTTCCTTCCTTCTTCCACGGATAGCAACAAGCAACGTCTGCCGTCTGGCCGCATTCGCAACTACCGCCGCTGCTGCACTTATGCTAATGCCGAGAAGAACGATAGCGATACCGACGTGCAGCACAAATTACGTGAGAATCACCGCGCGCCTGCGACCAAAGCAACCAAGAAGAAACACGACACCACTCGGATCCAAGACTATTTTCCAAATTTTTCATGGTCTTTGCGCCCTTCGGTCTCCGCCTTCTCTCTCGAGCACGCGACAATCGGCTGATGCGCGCCTCTTGCAGGAATTGAGCGATTACAAATAATTGCACGCGTGAGACTGCCGTAAAAAAAAAAAAAACTTGCTTTCTTACATATTTCAACCAATTGGTTATGGCATGGAAGCAATTAAAATTTTTATCAATGAAATCATAGCCTTCCCCGCACATATTCTACAACAATTTAGCGATGGTTGAGTAATGTTTATGCAACGGTAAATCTTGCCTTGATCGATCGAGTAGTTTCACATGTTTTAACGCAGAGATTAGAGAGCTGTTTGCGTGAAAAACGTTGCTGGTCCGTGCAAAAATAAATTTAACGTTCTCTCGTATTTGCGTGTGTGATCGATTGATTAAAAAGATTAAGGAATCCATAAAAGCCTATTTAAACCACACGGTACAAGGTCAGCGTGAAATCATCGTGAATTCGAGTAAACCTGGCAATCGAAGAAACGCGTACCCTCTACGCCCCGTTACAAATTCCGCTATTACGTAAAGATACAGTCCGTCCGATTTATCCGTCTCGATAAGATACAATTTGTTTATCGACGAGATAACGATTGTATTATCCGATTTCAGGGGGGAGACCTCGAAGCGACTCTCCAAAAACACCAATCCTCCTCAAGATCTTATCTCCAAAGTGTCTAAAATTATTACTTTTTCTTTATTCGCGGAGAGATCAGCGATAATTATTAAGACGGGCGATAATCAATGAAATAACAGTAGGAAATCGTCCTGGGGAGGCAGCGCGCAGAGATATTTGCAGACAGGTAAAAAAACCGTCGCGTACGGTTGTGGAATAATTGGAAATTGCGGAAAATGTTTGCCAAGGGTAAACGCTATCGGGTAAAGGCTATTTCGTCGGCTTAGGAAAGCTTTTTAACGCGAAAGCTTCTTCCTCCTATCGAGGAGAAATCAAAATTCAAGCTTGCGCAGGAAAATCGAGGTTAAAAGAGCTTCGCGACTGGGCAAACAAAATGGAGATGGGAGTGGAGAAGACGATGCATATTATACGCAACCGCGTACTCGTTTAAGGTGCTTTTCGCCGGAGCTTTACGGACGCTTTCAAGATTTCGGTAAATATCATAATGACTGGAATACTGTCGGGGCGTGCTCGGGAGAGTTAACCGACTCATTTTTGTATCGGCCGCTTTCAGACTCATCCGACGGCCGTCTTATTTTTATACTTTACACGCACTCCGCCCCTCGATTGCTAGATCGGATAATCCCTCGGCTCCTTCCTCCTCCTTTCTCAGCCTTGAGTTTTCTCAGCGCGATTACGGGCTCCTTTTTAATTTAGCGCTCTGTCCTTCCGATATAGGAGTCGCGAAAGCACACGCGAAAACCACCGATAAATCCTTCAACTAGAGTAACTACCCTCTCGCTCACCCTCTCGGCTCGGGACTTTGGGATAGCGGGCCCGATAGAGATTCTTCCGAGTCTCTCTACTCCCCGACCTCTTTCTTCTACTCGAAGAAAAAGAAGGAAAACACCGTTGAGAGAATTACCAGGCAAATTGAAAGGCACGGACTCTCGCGCTTGCAACAAGGGGCTCCGGATGGTAATTTGGTCAGGTTGCCAGGTAGAGGTGGGTGCCGGCTCGAATCGAGAGTACTCGTAAACTCGAATGGTTTATGGGCGGCTTATCGTAAGACGGTAGATCGTGTTAATGTAGGTTGCAGATTGTTGAGTTAGTTACACTTGCGCGCAGCCTCTGACCCGTCGGCACATCTCGCGCAAGATCCCTCGCTCGAGTTCTCGCGCCCCCTCCTCCCACCCACCTTTGATCCGATTAAAGCCAAGAACCTGCTTGCGAGAGCAGCCAGCATAAACATTATGATCAAAGCAACATAAATACGTGGGGGCATAGGCGCCGAGTGGAGGAGACCCACCCAGGGCCCGCGCCACTCTCTCCATATTAAGGAGGACGCACGAATTTCAAGCGGGGAATCTTGCGCCCTTGGCACGAAGCTCCGATGCACAAACCGCTTTAATATAATATTATTGGCTATTGATAAATTGTCGATAATGATGGGTTGGCCACCCCGCGCTCCGTAGGAGGGAGAGCTGGACCGCGAACTCCCTCTCCACTTTTCTCTCTCTCTCTCTCTCTCACCCCATTCCATTCTTCTCGTATTCCATCGGAGCCCCAGCTTCATCTTCCTCCTGCTACGAGAGTCCTTGCGGGCTTCAGCAAAATTCTTGTTAAAATCCTTATACCCCCTCCTACCACCCTCGATCATCTCCTCTCTTTCTTACTGTTGCCGCGAACTCGTTTCTTTTTCAGATCCTAGACAGCGTACGGCGGTGGAGGCTCGTGAAAAGGAAAGGGGGGGAGGGAGAGGAGGTATCGACGCCCTTCCGACCCCGAAGCCGGTCCCGAAGGGATAAATATAAGAGAGAGAGAGACAAAGAGAGAAGAAAAAAGAGAAAAATCCAGAGAAGCGAGCAAACCCAGCAAGCAAGCAAGCAGCATTGCAAGATTCTCGGCTTGCTCGTGAGCTTACGTTTTCGCACGACCTGCGGCTGGATCATGCGAGGAAGATCGATGGGCGGTTCCTCGATCTTCGGTGATCGATGGCAGCTCGAGAAGCAATTGGGAAAAATTAATTAAGAGCTTCGAGTCCGCCGCCCGTCGATTTTACGGCCTAATCGATTCGGGAAAAAGGCAATTCTATCCCTGCTTCTTCTCCAATTCATTCTCAGGAGACTTCCGGTTTAATCGCTAAAGACCCGATACAGTCCGATCGCAACGATCTATGAGAAAATCCCTATGAATTCTTTATAAACTCGTTGTGTACATAATTAAATAAATAAATTAATTATCGCTGTTGGATATGCTTTTAATAAATTTCACTGTAAATCGCAATTCCTACTCCCTATCGTTTCTCAGGATCGACCGATTTAACGCTGTATACTGATAATGATAGACTGAAAAATCGGCAGCACCGATTTATCGCGCGAATCTCATTCTCAGCTTGTACGCCGCGATCATTTCACTGTGGAATACGACGAATCGGATTACACCATTTCACTCACCACTCCCTTACCTCCCTTCAGGAGATTATATTAATTAAACCATATTCCTGTAGGAGTTAGCTGAAATCTCGGCAGCGTATCGCGCGCTCACAAGGTAGAAAATACTCGGACGAGTGCATGTTTTACGCCCGCAGCCATTAATTTCCATATTATAATAAAATTAACAATCATAAGGCAGCTCTAATTAGTAGTGCGCAAATATTCTAGTGGAAGGGGCTGCCCATAAATAATTCAAGAGCGAGCGTATATATACAGGTATGTATACTGACAAAGAGAAGAGAGGGAGAAGAAGAAGCCAAGGGTGAGAGAGGGAGAAAAAAGGACGTTGGGGGTTACCGATGACATTTAACGTACTGTGTCGTGAAAAGTCCCAAAAGATGCCCCTGGATGATCCAGGAGGAAGGGACTTGAGAACTTAAGGGCCTCTTTTTCTTTCGTGCCTTAATTTACGAGAGAAAGAGAATGAAAGAGAGAAAGAACGATCGCGATCGCGCAGATAACGGTCAGTGCGCGTGTTCAAGCGAAGCACAAGCACGCTTCGAGATATAATTTAGCGGTAGTCCGTTCGCTCCTATTGGGTATACGATCTCCAATCAACCACTTAGCCCGACGATGTATTTACGAGGTGTTCTGTAATTTTCTCTAATTCGAAACGATCCCCCCCCCCCCATACATTCTATCTTACTCTCTCTTGGTCTCAATAGCTAATTCTTCTATCCTCTCCCCCGATATCTTCACGTGTTCTAGTAGCAAAATGACGAATAAAAAATTGCTCAATAAATGTCAAGCGAGCTAAATGGGAGTCTCTTTCTAGCGATTCCAATATGGTGGATTTGTCGGGAACGCGATCTTCAAGGAAGAATCGCGGCATGCCAATTAGAGCGGGCGATAGTCCTGGTATTTTCAAAGCGGAAGGAAATCTGAGCAACTTGACTTAACCGGATCTCTCTCGCAGTTGATCGTCGGTTTGTAGGGCCTGGTCGTAACTTGCGAAGCGGCGGTCCCCATCGCGCAATTAAAAGTCACAGGAGCAACGAGCTTAAAAGGCTTCTTCAACGTCGGCCGATCGATTAACGCCGGTCGATCCAACGGAGAGAAGAATGAAAGGGGAAGGAGAAACAACCTTGGAAGCGGAACAGACAAGGAAAAGTGAAAAGTGAAAAGCGAAAAGTTCCGGGCACTGTTCGGACGAGGGGAAACGAGCTAGATCACCGGATCACCAAATCGGGGGATTTCGGGCCCTTAACCGAATGTCCAGCCGGGGGAACCGGGCTGCTGCACCATAATTTTGCATTACTGGCATATTATTAATCTTAATGTGTGTGACGGAAGGATGGAATCTCGTTAAGAGAGGCGGATTCGATCGATTCGGGAAACGGGAGATTCGCCGAGAGAAGGGGGGAAGAAGCCCGCCTCCCCTTGCCCTTCGATGCTATTGCCCCAGCGCTTTCCGATACCCTTCGATCCCGTGGCATCAATCTCGCGCAAAAATTAATCTTATGGGATGCGGTTTTCATATTTGGCAATAATTACAGGCCTCCGGTACCACCGAACTTTCTGCCGAAGGTCCCAAGAGAGTCCACGAACTGGCCGAGAAGCATCTTTAATACGGTTTCGCACGAATCTAATATTTCTCAAATATAAATTATCGGCAATTAAAAGGGGAAAAAATGAAATTGAGAGAGGGTTGTTCCGTGATCCGGACTCGGTCGATCATGAGAAAATAGCCCAAAGGGAAGAGACAGGAAGGAAGAAGAGGCCTACCGCCCCCCTCCCTTTCCCTGTTCATCTTCCTCCTCTTCTCATCATCCATCTCTCTAGTTTTTACCTGCCTCTCTGGTTTCTCTCGAACCCTCTTCTTTTCGCAGAATTTCTCGATCGATCTCACTCTGGATTCCGACCTCTTAGATTTTCTGGCTATTTCCTGTCCACCACCCTCCCCCCTCTCTTCCTTCCGATTTTAAGCATTCAGATACACACCCTTTCCACTTACGCCCGACGGAAGTTAAAAAACAGAACCCAGATGTAAGGTAATTTGGAAAACTTGGACCATTCGTGTACAAGTGATTCCACTCTTATTCATCTTTGTACTTTACGTAGAAATATTCCCTAATGGTTAAGTAAGAGAGAGAGAGAGAGAGAGAGAGCGCGCGCGCAAGAATTGATATGTGTGATAAAAGCTTTTTAGAGAGTTCCAAAGTTTAGCCGCTAACATCCCAGTGCGATGGGGTTAGATCCGGAGGGTAAGAAAAAAAGAAAAAACGAAAATAAAAAATAAACAAAAAAATACACAGGGGAAAGGGATAGTCACGCGCGGGGGAGAGATTTAGAACAACGTCGGTGCCTATTGGCGTTCGAGCGGAACGATATCTCGGTGGTGCGGACATAAATCCTGGCACCACGTACACGTTGCACGCCCCCACAGAACGCCCCCCATTAACTTTTTAATCTCTCCGACGGGCTTGGTAAGTGCACGCGGAGGGTTTGGAAGGGCGGAAGTAAAGGAAAAGAAGAGACAGAGAGAAAGAGAGTGAAAGGGAGAGCGAACGTTTTCTCGACTATCTAGTTAGCGTTCTCCAAGAACCACCCCCACCCTCGCAGTAACCTGTGAAATACTTGTGTTCGAGCGACGTATCTCTGGATCGGGTGAAAACCGGAAACGGATACCTGGTCGTTTAGCGAAATGGACCAGGGGTCATCATAATTCAAGTGCTGCTCGACGGTGGCTCAGCACGCGGTAATCGGCCAATAAAGATCGATGAGATCCCGATAGATCATTTCTCCTCAGCAAGGAAGACGAATTACTGAATTATTCGACGTGCCGCCGCGAGCTACCTCCAGCTCTTCTCTCCGGAAGCCTACCAATACATTATTTCTCTGATGAAACCATAATATACAATTATTAACTGGAATCCCTTATTATAATTATTATTACGGTCTTGACTTTATTTTTGCAATAACAATAATAACGGAAGCTGCTTCCTTCTTTTCTAGCTTTTTCTCACAGCTTTTTTTCTCGACACGCGCGCGCACACACACACACACTCGCCTATTTCGACAACAATTTGCACGCACGTTGTATTAATAATGTTATCAAAGTTTTTCCTTATCAGTTCGGTCGGGAGAGTTTAACCTCGACTTTAGCGAGTTTCAAAGTCAACCGGGGGATTTCTGCGTGTAAAGATCGATGTTTGCGTCAAGATTTTTAAAAGAGGGAGCTACAAAGTTTCGGGCGTGGGAGAGGTCAGGGGACGGGGTAAGTTTGGCACGCGAGACCTCGCAGTCCCCACCCGCGTTATGGGGACAGATCGATTATTCTTAATTGGCAGCAGTCCTTTAGCTCGAATTCCAGTAGAATTTTGGGCCCGGGGCCAAATCCGATAGGACTTTGATTTCTTGTTTACGCCACGACTTATTCAAGGGTTGTGGTGGCGGCAGCGGCCCTTATCTATCGAATCCGAATTCCAGCTGGGAGCTGGGGCTAAGAGAATGACGCGTGCTCGAGGAACCCGAGGATACCGTAGAACCTCGCGTGTCATTTATTCTAAGAAGAGTCTTGCGACTAATTAAGAGGCTCTCCTCCAGCGACTACGAGAAGAAAAAAGGGCCTTTTTCTTCTTTCTTTCTTTCTTTCTCTCCTTTTTCTCCCAGTCTTTTATAGTCTCTCCCTCCCTCTCCCTCTCTGTCACCATCTTTCCCTCTCTCAACTCGGCAACTCTTCCCCGTGGAAGAGACGAGGGGACGAAGGAGGAAAGGAACAAGTGGCAGGGTGCGCAGAAAATAAATTCTTTTCGCCACGGTGCGGCTGGCTGATCTTCCTCCTATCAGGCATCTAAGGTGCGCCGATTTATACGCTGCTACCAGGCTTTACACGATTCCTCTCCTCGTGAAATTCGACGCGATTCCCGCTGCATCTGCGGTAGTGGTGATACCGGTAGCGGCAGTGGTGGTGACTGTCATTTACCGGAAAATCTCCTATCTGCGAGAATCGTCGATGAGATCGGCAGAATTTGTAGAGAAAACACCGAGCGCTCGAGTCTTCTCGAGACGTTTTTCGAGTACCCGGCGATCACCTTGTAGGGTCCGCATAGAAAAAAAGGAGAAGGGAACCTATGGTCGTGGTTGTGAAGCTCGTAAACGGTTCAACGGTTCCCGAGGAAACGAACAGTATGTTCAGAAAAGAATGTTTCTCGAGAGTGGCTTTGGGAAAATCTGGAATATCCTTAACAAGGACATGGGTGCCTGCAGCATGCGGTCGAGGATTCGCGCGGGTGACCATTAAGACAAAACCTGGGCGTGCCATAACTCTCCCCATAGATTTATAGTAGCCACGCGAGAGGCAAAGAGAGCGAGAGAGAGAGAGAGAGAGAGAGAGAGAGAGAGAGAGAGAGAGAGGAAGGGGCGGGAGAAGAAGCGTTGCGGAAGAAAAGGAACCAACCAGCGTTATAATCCTCCTGTGGTATCCTGTCGGTGTTCTTTCCCGAGCTATGTCCTCGTATTCGCGTTAACGATACACGCGCGCGTGTGTGTAATAGTGGTGGTGGTGGCTGATGGGACACAGCGCGAGAGAGAAAACGCAGGGCTGCACGCGTTAAACTACCTTCTCCGAGAGTTGAGCCACATAAAATATATAAAACGGACTCGGACTATAAATATCAGATTATTTACGGACAACGGGTCTGCCACACACCGGGAATAAATTCAAGAAAATGCCCATTTAATTAACACCTTATTTATTGAGATGTCTCTCTGCCACGATAGCTCTTCGCCCTCTCTCGCTTTACCGGTCCTCCTGTAAATACTCGCGACTTATCAATTATTCTAAATTTCTTTCATAGGACCTCCCTGTATAGTCCATTCCTGTCGATCCTGACTACCGTGTATTTTCTTATTTCCACCCAAATGGATAATTACGAACTTGAGATTGAATAATTTAATCCAGGTGAAAATACAAGCGTCGAGTTACTCGTGGTTCCGTTAATCTTCCAGCGAGAATTTTCATCGACCGACGGCGGGCACCGCGAGGTGTTGCAACACCTGTCGACAATTCCTTTAAAGTTTCAGTTAGTTTTCCAACAAGAGCTACAAGCTAATAAACACCGAGAGTACTGTAAAGTAGTAGGAGCAAGGGGTTCCGATATAGTTACTCCCTTCCACTGAAAAGTTCCATTACAGTGAACACAACTCGACGAGAGCGTTACTTCAAAAATTTCGCAGAGTTTTTCAACGAATGTTATCGTCGATTTATGCAGGAGGTATCGGAGTGTCAAGTGCTATGGCACTCGTTCAATTTCGACTAATCTCCCATCGAAAGCTTCTATTATCGGGCCAATAAACGCTTGTGAGCGTGGCTGGTCTGTTTTGTGGATAAGAACAAAGCAACGCGAATAGTGAACGTTTTGCGGGTAAAGAGTGGAAACTTCCGATGCAAGGGGAAGGAGAGAGAGAGAGAGAGAGAGAGAGAGAGGGGAGGCGTTTGCCTTTGCAACCATTAGTCCCCGTCAGGATCTCGTTACATTTTCCGCACGATTCTTTTATCCCTGGCAGAGATTGAATTTATCGACAGTCAGCATCTCTGGATCCTATTAGATCCGGTCCTTAATGAAAAGCGGAGGAGGGGGAAGGGGAGAAAGGCGTAGAGGCGTACAAGCGGCGTACGAACGTACGGGAATGGGGCAACAAGACTAAAATGGCAAGAGCGGGAGACGAAGGGAGAAAATCGCGAGGAAGCAGGAAAAGGACAACGGGTGTCCGAAGAGGGAAGGGCGGCGCTTGTTAAATGGTCGACTAACAAATGCCGCGCGAGGGTCTCGCGAGCAAAAGGACCGCGGCGGGAACAAAGGGCATTGCTGCAAAGAAAAAAGAGAAAAAGTAGCAAAGGGCGCCAAGTAGTTCTTGTATCGGCAACGAGTGGACTCGATAGCCAGCCGAATAGGAAACATTGAAATGGGCACGCGTGCCCACGCTGGGTTCCCATGGGTCCCCATGCTGGAGAACTTCCGGTTCCTCCACAATTGGCGTCAGTATCCGGACACGTGGTTTATGGTAATCGACGGTAAACAAAGCAGCCGCAATCATAACCGGGCAGAAAATGGTCGGGGGGTAGTTTCAAGGTGAGGAGATGGTGCGCGCGATGTAGTTTCATTGGAACGTTTTTAGAGTGGCGATTAGCGGCTCGTTAAAGGGTTTCGAGAATCCTTACGACTCCTCCTGGGCTTCCATATTCACTCGCGCTCCTTCCCACACCCTCCCTTCCCCTTCTCACCTAAGGCCCTACAGAGCAGGATCAGGTGTTGTGGCTCTTGTTTCCTCGAGATTCAGCTGTTGATGATTCTCTATTCTATTTTTTAGCCTCTTTATATAGCGAGCAGAGGGATCAACGGACGAGAGAACAGTGCGTAAACACGGAACATCGTAAAGTTCCTCTTATCTGTTTTACAGGCCAAAAATATTAGCATAATTTCATATTAAATGTCAAGTATGAGCGATAGTAATTGTACGCGGCACTTGTTTTTTTTATTAATCTCGCAAGGTTTAATGCCCATTCGCGTTGCGCAATATAAACCGTAAGGAGCATTGAAATTCCGTGGACTTTACAAGTTTTACTCTCGACGCGCCCTAAAGTCGCCTGCCCTCCGCCCCGTAACTCAAGTTAAAGTTTGCAAGTAGTGGCTGCTCTCTCTCTCTCTCTCTCTCTCTCTCTCTCTCTCTCTCTCTCTCTCTCTGTCCCTTCATTTTTGTCAAATAAAACAAAAATTACCTTTCTCAGCGAAAACGATCGATCCATTATTAAACTAACGACTCAATTATTTTTGATGACGATTATCCTTCTGCTTTAATCGAGATACGGAAAAACATTGGGTTTCGCTCGTTCGAAATTTTCCGACTCAAAGATCCCGAAAAGGAGATATCGCGACTATCGGTTCGTTAGCTTATGGCTAAAACGGATGGGTCGACGAGAAAGAGAAGGGATAGCAGAGAGGAGAATACGAGAGAGAATCTAAGAATTGCAGAGTGGTTAAATGCGCCGGAGTGAAAAAGGTTCGGTGGTCACACCTGCTTGGCGAAAGGCAGATAGCCCTCTCCCTCCCCTCTCGAACCACTCTTCTTGGATATTCCACCCTTCCGGTCCGCCGTTCTCTTTCAACGTGCGCGATCACCCTCTTTCCTCTCTCGCTAAATGTTCGTGGAACCGAGAGACGCTCCTTGAATATGCAGATCGAGTTCCAAATAATTCTGGCAGGCTTGTCGGCACGCGTCGCGCAATTATTACCCAGCAGCACACTCCTCTGTAATTTATCGCCTGTGCGTCATGAAGTTTCTCCTTAAGTGAAACGCGAGCAGTGAGGCTACCGGGAGAACCACCACCACCATCATCATCATTATCATCAGCATGGGTTTGCCAAGTCCCTCCAAGTAATTCTTACGCAGGTACATCTCCCATGGGAACATGAGCCATACGCAAATGTAAATCTTTAAAATTCAGGGTCACTTCCGTTGACCATGATTCTTGACGATGGAATGAAACAAAAAAAAGTTTCCCCTATTTCGATAAATCCGGAAGTATCCTACCGTGCAATAATTTAGCAATGGTTCGCGCAAATTTGCTGGACCTGAGGTTCGCCGGTGTTAACAGAACGGAAAGCAGTTCGAACAGTTTCCGAGGACAGAAAATTTCACAGAGCCTCCAAGTTTATTCGGCGGTGGTGTTGGCGGCAGCAATGGGAGCGAATCGGGTTGAAGGCAGGGTGAGCTGGGTTGGTAGCAGCACGTACGATGGAGCGGCGCAAAACCGAGTGGGTTACACCTGCGCAGCTGCCGCCTCGGTGGCAGGTGAATCTTTGGCTCACCTGATCGCGGCGAGTGCCACACGGACGCACCAACACAACGACGTACCGCATTCCCGTACGTGGCAGCGGCGTGCGGGGAAAAGTGTCTTCAGGGTGCGGGCAGGTGATATCAATTGTACGAATTATGGCTGATTGACTTACGAGGCCTTAACTCCGATCGGAACGCGTGGTTGAGAAGCGACCGACGATCGAGGCCCCACAACCAACGATGCCGTTTCCTACCTACCAACTAGTCGCAAAATTAGTAGAAAAAAATCCGATTTTCCGAGAGTTTTTTCTCAAGTCCCAAAAAAGTTCTTTTCGCATATTTTTCCCCGCGTGACTGAGCGACCGGAAACCTCGTGGACGACGGTGGACGACGATAGGCGACGGTCGTCGAAGGGGAAGGGGGATGAGCGCATCATAGGACCTAGCGGATGTGCAGAGATTTGCCGATAAGTCCGCCGCTTGTTTTCCCAATAGGAATCGTTCTCGGAGAACACGATCACCCGGGCGTTCGAGCGTAAACCATGGGAACCACGTAGCCTCGTGTCGCAAAGCGACGCGTCGCGTCGAATCGCGTTCTGGCTCAGCTGAGCATTTGGCTCAAGAATGCGGGAATTTCCACGAAATAATCGACGAAGGAGCAGGGGCAAGTTCGCGTGAAAAATTCTCCTCCTTTATACAAAGTTCATGTAGTTCGGCTAACTCCCGAGGCAAGGGTATCCTGTTGTTTTCCGGCCGGCCGCTCGTGATTTCAGCAGCCGAGCACTTAGACTTCCGTTCCGAGTGAGGAAACGCGTTCCCAGCGGCGTCTGGGTCACGGTAAATGAGTTTTTTATCTGCTCCGGAGTAAATTAGATTAGAGGAGACATGCGCTGGGCGTATCTCGCGCAGCCCTTCGCGGCTTACATGACTACCACACCGCACCACGCCACGCCACGCCACGCCACGCCACGCAATGCCATGCCATGTTTCGAGTTGCACGGCACCCTGGACTGGCACTGTGACAGCTTCCTGTTCCGAGGAAAAAGGATCGTTCCGCGCCATGCCATCCGCATATGCATCGCACGCCCACGCATACTCGCCCACCTCGCGAGTTCCGCTCGCTCGCTCGCTCGCTCTCGCTCCATGCTGGAAAACTCCACGGACCTCCTACTTTTTCATGCCATTTCCAAAGTTTCCTTTGATAAGTCATTTTTATCATGGCAACGCTATAATTATTGTTCGTACACTGCTACGTCAAGTAGTAGGAACGCGCGATCAAATGTAACGTTCGCTGGAAAATTTCTTTGTTCCTCGGGATAAAAGTGGGAGGGTGGGAAACGGAGGGTGGCTGCGTGGTACATACAACGAACGGGTCTAATAAAATAAATAGTCGAGGAACAAGAGACTTAATGAAGTCTCTTTTAGGGGGATAATCGACGCGGAATACTGGTTTATGGGAATATGAAAATTCTCTGCCGCTTCATTATCGGGGAACGTCGTCGCGAGAGCTTTGTTTTCCAGGTTTTCTCCATTTTCCAGACGCGGTAATTGAATTTCCCGCGACTAGCTCGGTTGACGCGACGTTGAGCTGGTCAAGTACACCAAGTTTATATCACGATTAAATGCTTTCCTCCCTTTCTCCACTATGCCATGGATACGCGTGTGTGACTATGTGTGTGTGCGCGGCTCTCTCTCTCTCTCTCTCTCTTTTCTTTTTTCATTTGCTCTTTCTACGGTAGGTTTACACGAGAGTCTGGACGTAATGGAACGCACGCCGGCTCTATAATTACAAAGATTGCCCACTATACGTAGCCGAAGAACGTAGCCAATATGGGGACCCTTCCTGGCTGGCTGGCTGGCTGGCTGGCTGGCTGGTCGACCGTTTGCCTGGTTGCCTGCGGATGCCCGGGACTCGAGAATAAAAGAGAAAAGGCGCTACAAGAGGAGACTCAATCGCCAGATTACGCGTTTTTATTTGCGAGTCCAGAACAAGCAATTGATTGGATCGTTCGGTCAATACGAGTGAGCCATAATAACAGTTCCACTTGAGCTGAAGTACATCACGTACTTGTAGAAACACCCTCTAGCCTTAATAAAAGCCTCGGGAACAATTTTTATCCCGAACCATGCCCACCAGTCGTATAATTTCCATTTAACGAAGCTACGAGCGTTGGAAAAACAGAAGTCACGATTTCCGTGTTCTAGTAAACTAAAAATGATGGTTTCTCGGTAAATCATTGTAAAGTTTCTAATCATTTACAAGCGATATTCGCGAGTCCATTGTGAAATGGAAGTGACGCTTCGGATCATCTTTTGCAAGCGGAAGCCAAAGGATGCGAGTTGTACGTAATTCGTCAGGGATAGACCCTGAGCATCTTTTTCATGAGCCATGAGACGACGACTCTCCATCGTTCGTTCGTTCGTTCGTTCGCTCGCTCACCCTATCGCGTCATGTATTATTTATGGTGGACCGTGTAATACGACAAAAGACAAGACAATGCAAAGGAGTCGTCCGATCGTTTACGACTCCTACAAGAGGCAGTATCGGAGAAGCTCTGGGATAACTTTCAACCCGCATGCTCGATGCCTATCGAGAGAGTCAAGCTGTACATTTCCTTGCCATTATTCAAGCTGGTGTGGCATCCACTTTTTAGATTCCTGGCCCCCGACTTGGCTCCACATTCCCGAAACTACAGCCACCGGATTCGAAAACCGTCGGTTCGATAATCGGAAGGCTACGAGCAATTATATGCGACCTTTGCGAGTGTACATTCAAAGTCGTGATGGTACTGACCAAGGACCAGGGGTACTTTTCTATTCGAGAAGGGTCTGTAATTCATTGGTTCCGCAGCAGGTGCTTCGAAACCCTCAAAGATCATCCTCGTCCAAGCGCAAGAAAACTATTAAATCGCGATTTTATGGCCGATCACAGTGAATTCCAAATGCCTTTCGAATATCCCAGGTTAACTGATTGAACTCGCGGTCGCATTAACGGCGATTATTAACGATTCCCATAGACTTGGTCCCCGAGGACCAAGGGAACTTGGTAGTCTCGCGTTTGCCACTTCCCTCGCGTAATTACCGCGAAAAGAGGCGACTGTAACTCAACAAGTAGGTGGCCCCGAGTAAGGACATGTTAATTACGCGGGAGCGACGACTGCCGGCATATTACCTAAAGTGGACAGAAGTCCGTTCGCGCGAAGAGTCCTCCGAGGTGACTTGTCCATCTTTGGCGGACTTGTCAGTGGAGCGAGAATGTTTAAAAAAGAGAAAGAGAGAGAGAGGGAGAGGAGAGGCGCGCAAGGTCAGAAACGGGAACTTTCGCCTTCGAGGAGAAGTTAAATTGGCTGGTTGCAGGTGTCAATAGCTACTCGCATGGGTTTAGGCGATTGAGCTATGGGGGCGCGGAACTTTTGGTACATCCACATAGCGGAAAAAACGCGATTTATAGAGAGTAGCAGGGTACTTTCGAGGAATGATGTCAGAATCGAAGATTAGCGTCCAGGTAACAACCGCGAAAACCAAAAGACTCAGGAAAACGCCAGGTGATGGATCAGGTGAAGCCACGACGCTTTTCTTGGAAATGACGCAGGATCATTTTTCCTCTCTGCAGGAGGAGAGAAGAGAGAAGGGGAAAGAGACATATCGGAATTCATGGGATCTACCTGTTCGAAGATGTATCACTGACACAGACCAAACTGGAGGGTTCGAATTTTTGTTATTTGGGGGCAGGTGTCGCAGGCCCGAGCGTCGATCGTTGACCGCTTTTGGCGACTGATTAGAAAATAAACGCGAGGACCTGGTCAGCGGATAGTGTTGAAGTCCGGCAGGTGATACGCGCAGACTGTAGCGCAACCTGAAGTGACACCCTCCTCGCATATATTTACCAGGTTCTACCTCTTATTTTCACATGCGGACTTTGCGTCAGTCCGTCCACCGCTTCAACGAGCAATTAAGCGAGAAAAAATAACGCGAAGCAGCATTCTAGCCGCATGAATATTAAACCCTTTCCTTCCTCGTACTCGTTGTTAGATGCAAATTCTGTAAAGACAGATCCTGGGGAATCGATAAACCGGGGCTGGCTATCGCGAAAAATCGCCGGAAGTCGCACCTATAAATTGTGACACCGATACGTATGCCTCCTTGTTAATTCTCCTGGAATAGGCTGGATAAGGAAACGCGTGGCCCACGCATTTCACGGTAAGCTCTACAATTTCCGTTCCCGACTCATCTGTTGCGCGCTGACAAAGCAAGAAGTCAAATGCCATAAAAACTCAACTCTATCCTCATAGATTTGAGAGAAATGTCCAAAAGGCCCGAAAGAAAATTAAAATTGCAAGGAGCACAACGGGTTATTTGCGATGGAAATAGCATGTAAGGCACGGGGGGAGGTACGAAAGGGCAAAATTAACTTGAACGTCTCGGTTTCTCAAGGGCGATCGTCGGTTCAGGTGCGATCGGTGGTCGTCTTGCTGATCGGGAAAACTTTCGAGTCTGACGAAGAAGATATAAGAGGGGGAGAAGAAAGAGATGGGCAGCAGGAACGTGCTCTCCTCTCTTTGCGTTTATCATATTTATAAAAGTTCGCGCATATCCGTCGACCGGTCGCTCGTCCGTTCGTTCGTTCGTTCGTTCGTTCGTACGTACGTACGTTCGCTCGATCGGCAGAACAGGAGCAGGTGCATCTGCAGGAGTTGCCATCGCGCCAGTGGCTCTCGGGGCACGCGTCCTCGCCAGTCAACACGAACCTCCGCAGCTGAGCTAATTATCGAAGGTGTACCGACGTAACAGCGCGTTTAATACAAGCCCTTGATGCTACCTTGCGACGCGACGCGACGCGACGCCACGGTATCACACGACACCACGTCTACTCGGGCCGAAGCAAAAACGCGAAAATGAGTTGCGAAAATCGAAGGCGGCAGCGGGATAGCACGCGGAAGTCGCTAATGGCGCTTTTTTGGACCACCTGAAACGAGATTTCGATTAAGTCCTTCAGTTCTCCGATGCAATAATCGATCAGAATACTTTGGCCGTCGCGCATCAATTAACGCATGCGCCACGTTACGTTGCATCTTTTTACTCTGGTTACTAGGCGGCCCTCGTCTACCGTTAAAAAAACTCCACGTCCTTTCAATTTTCCAACTTTGTCACGGTGATCCTCGAGTTTTAGCTCCATATCCGAAGACTTTCGCACTGGCTAATGCGCGCGCCTATGCAAGCGTCGTAATTCTCTACGTGGACGCGTGTAAAATCATTTAGGGGATGATAGGTACGCGTCGCAAAAGCATTCCGCTCTGACGTTTTGCAGGAGGTGGCGCGCGTAAAACATTGCCGAATCCTCGAGCCAGTTCATAAAGTTGTTTGCCAATTAATTAGATGAAACACCGCGCACCGGGGGAAAGAAACTGATTTACGAGTTACGTGCCGGTTAAGTAGTAATTTCTGCGCGGGAAACGAGGGGAAGAAGAACGAAAGAAAGAAAGGTGAGAATGGTAGAGAAGAGAGGAGAAGAAGAGAGAACGTTATAGAGAAAGAAAAGAGAACAAGAGAGGGGGTGGGAAGAGTAGGAGGAAGCAAAGGGGAGGAAGATTGCATCTGCCCGTGAAATCTGGCCACGAGCCCCGCTTTGCGTCGGATTGCTAAAATTATCAGCTGTGTCATAATTTCACTGGAATTTGCCAGAGTTTTTTTTTCTTCCCGCAGACGTGCGCTCGCGTGTTGCTGTTTTCGGGATCGGCACGCGTCGTCCCGGTGACGTCGAGGGATCCAGGGATATCCATGGGCCGCGGTAGTCCGCGCAGACCGTTGGTTCATTTGGGATCACAGTTGGAATCGGTTGGGTTCCCTCGTGTCTATGGTGCTCGAGTGGCCCCGGACTCGTACTCGAAAAAGCCACTCGTCTCTTAGTGGGCTGTAGTATGGTGGCAGGTGCGTAGCCACCCGGGTAAAACCGATCGCCTCGCGATCGGCCTTAATCCGCCGCCGGCCGCTTCCTCTCTCGTCGCTCGGGCATCCGGTGTCCCTGTGTTCCTCGCGCCTCTGGCACCTACCGCGCGTCTTATCTTACCCCGGATTAATAATCGCCGGCCATCTTGATCATTCCGCAGGAAAACCGTCCACCGGAATAATATCCCTAATGAATCTCTCTATGCCCCGCCCGTTGAAATCGGTTAAGACGCGCTCTCTTTTAACTTTCCCCCCTTTCCTACTAATGCAATGCGTCACGTTCTTCCATCATCCCCCGATCTGCTGCAATTAGCAAATTGCTTTTAATCGCGATTTTTCTCCTTAATGCTCTAACGACGTACCTTTTGTCCCTTTCAATATCGCCTGCATTTTAAAGTATTGCGTTACATTGTGCTCATTTCTAAAAGTTCCTCCGAAACCCCTTCACGGGTGATATTCTTAACCTACAGGCAGATCGATGGGGGTAACTGACGAGATGAAATACTTTTCACTTGGAACTTGAAAACAGAGCGCTCCTCTTATATAAAAGACACTCGACGTTGAACGATTATTGTGCAATAAATATCGCTGATCCAGCTTTACCGTGTGATTTGAAAAACGAATAACGTAACCTTTACCCCTACGAGGGT
Source organism: Sclerodermus sp. 'alternatusi' (assembly GCA_037305995.1). Taxonomy (NCBI): domain Eukaryota; kingdom Metazoa; phylum Arthropoda; class Insecta; order Hymenoptera; family Bethylidae; genus Sclerodermus; species Sclerodermus sp. 'alternatusi'. Next base: position 153,491 of record CM074558.1, on the reverse strand, counting down.
TGCAATATCGTCGGAGCTTTCGTGTAACGACTGTAAAATCGGCAAAATGATCCATTGTTTAATACGAGTCGTAAAACGAGAGAAAGGACTGTGGCCGGTGTGGAGTTTGTAGCATGGCCGTTACCTATGCGCGCATTACGATAGAAAATAATACATAAAGTCTTATCATACTTCTTTAAATGTCGCAAAAATCGGCTCTACGTGGTTCGTTTTACACGGCGAAAAATACGCAATTCGTTCATCCTAGAAATCATGAGAAAAACGAGAGAGGGGAGGCGCAACACTCTATATTCATTGGATTAATTAGGGGAGCGCGATGCGTTAGGTAAAAATTGTCGAAATGACTGGAGAAAAAGTGGTTCTCCGAAGGGGGAGGGGGGAGAAGGGAGGGCAAGACCGTGAGAAATGTGGAAATCATTCGTTGGCTAAGGAGCTGGCTTTGTGCCGACGCGATATGGGGCTCATAAAAGTCCCCGCTATTGCACGCGAATACTAAAATTGCTATTGGACCAATCCCACCTGCTGAAAACGGGGTAATATCTGCTTGGTTCTCATGAAGCGAGAAACATCTCGCAAGACAATAGTTTCCTAGTGGGTTTTTGCGCTTAATTCGAAGGTGTTGCTAGTTTTCTCATAGACAGAGAAGAAAAGAGAGAGAGAGAGAGAGAGAGAAAGGAAAGAAGAGAAAAAGAAAGAAAGGAAAGAAAGAAGAAAAAAAGAAAGAAGGAAAGCGAAAGAGTGGGCTTGGAGCGATATTATTTAACCGTTAAAGTCAGTCCTCGTTAGGCTCTCGCCGATAGAGGCGTGGGTCGTGTCGTCGTATATTAGTTTGGAAACGCCTCCGAGGATCGAGGGGGTGATGGCACGCGAGATTAATAGCCCCGAGGTCAAGTACGTCGGTATATACGCGAATTACCTTGAAAACTTACGGGTAAACGAGCGACGTGCAAGCCCGATAGAAAATGCGAATTCGTGGCGGTACGATATCGCGACCCTGGATCGATTGGATGGATCGCCGAGATCATTCAGATATCTCCAGGTGTGGTTATTCCACGCGAAATGGACGACCGACTTCGGGCCCGATCGCGAGTTCATCGCCGGTTCTTCGTCTCTCTCTTTCTCTGTCTTTCCTTTTTACTCTTTTCTCGGACCTTTACCCTTTTTCAATTGCCACTGAGCAATTCATTTCATCGAAAAAAAAAACAAAAAAAATAACAAAATAGGACTTACCAAACAGAGTCCTTTCCAGGGAATTAGGCTGCAAACTCCTTCCCTTCTCCACTGCTGCTCATTCTCAGGCAAACTCCTTCCCCTCTGCAGCTGGTCTGAATGTTCACACTTTGTTCCAGTACGTTACTATTTGCATGTCCATAGTACGTTTATTCACTGCACTTTGCACTCGCGACACTCTCGAGATGCTGTTTGTATTTAGAAGTTTAATGTTCATAAACACACGCGCGCGCGTGCACACGTTTCACCGGTGCATATATAAAACGAAACGAAACGACGAAAGACACGCGGCGGTTTTTCCTGTCACGACTGTATCGAATGTTGATCTGAAATTCCTAAAAAACTCTACTTTCCTTTTCGAAAAACGCCTTTCATACAACTCATTCATTCAGCATAGAGGAGGTATAAGAAGGGGTAAAAATAATGAGCAAATTCACCTACAGAATGTGAATTTTGCCTATAGACATAATAAGAATATATATTTATTTATTTTACAATGTAATAATTTGGTCTGTAGTATATTATTTAAAAAAAAATGATTTGTGAATTAACAAAATATTAGTATGTGAATTATGAGTAACTATGTATTTGAAGAAATTTATATTTTCTGGTACTCTATTGAGGAATATAATGGACAGCTGAGCGCTAATAGATAAACGAGTTTAATATAAACAGAAGCGAGTAATTCTTTCTCATATACCCGTTTATAAGTAAAAAAAGAGAAATACAAGTAATTATATATGTATTCATATTCGAAATACCACTAGAAATGACAAAAACACGCATAATTCACATTTCGTTGATTTTTCTTTCGTGCAATCATAAGCGGTTAACTTCTTAATCGTGCGTGGCATGCAACGATACTTTGCATGCTCTTGTACGAAAGATTTATGTGTGATTTACTTTCGTTTTGCGATAAAGTATATTTATTAGCTATATTATATCGGACAGAATTTTACTATAAAAAGGGTTCTTGAATAAATAGTACGGCAATCTTTTACGTGAAATCGTATAATTCGAAATAGAGAGGGAGGGAGGAGAAAGAGAGAGAAAGAAATTAGGGGAAGAAAATTTAGTTTCTCTCTCAAGTTACTTTATTAAATTATCCGATAAGTTAAAAGCGAGGTAGTTGCCTATTGCTGAAAACTCTATCAGAAACATGTAATATTGCAAGGCTCTCTCGTTAAAGCGGACTCGTATATATTATATCACGCTTTATTATCTACACGATAAGCCACCGGCACAGAAAAGCTTTAGCCTACAAAATAATAAGTAGGAGCTTTACGAAAAAATCTTGGCAAAATGAGAAATTGCGTATAGCATTCTTTTTATTTTATTTAAATCATTTCATTAATGAGATATATAATATGCCAAAATTATACTCGCACGCACACACATTCCTCAATGCAATCACACTCTCACATACTTCCCGTTACTATACTACTCTATAGAGAAACGTAATTAAATTACGATTTTCGTTCATTACGTAAAATTATTGGAACAGCGACAAATGCATTCTCCGAGCATTTATTATTCTAGAATTCGGATATTCTTACTCTATGGTTGCAACGCTCATTTACGTATCGGCTCGCATGATAGGCAGCAATGCATGGACTTTTGCTCGCAATGACTCGAAGCTGATGGAAAATAGCTGGAATAACCGAGGATTCCTATGCTTCGGTAATGGCAAATTATTCACACGTTACTCAATCCATCGATTAAACGCAGTAACGAAAGATAGCAATAGAGCTAGTAATGATTTTCAATAAATATATCGTGTATTCCGCCATTCCTTTCTTCCTTCCTTCCTTCTTCATCAGGAATGCGCCAATTTGAACGGAGGAACGATGGGACGCCGAACTACGGCGTCGTTCGATCAAAAAACCATTAGATTATTTCCGCGATATTTTCGCCCTTACCAGCATTGCCCAGCCGATATTTCTATCATTTTATCAATCATTTACCTAAACCTGACCTTTCAACCCGATTTTGACCTGATTTAACGCATAAATTAACGCTAATTAGTCACTTACCTCGTTAACGGCGACCACCCTCCAGTTCGCGTGTCGTGACAGGAATAAAAATGGCGGCGGAACCCCACTCGCGCGCGTAGGGGGCTACTTTGCGCGTAATAATACCATCTTCAACAACAAGAGAAAATTGGCGCCACCGTACTCTTTGCAAAAAGTCCCACTTTCGCTACAATTACTTCAATTGTTTAATCGTCAATGTTTTCACCGAATATTTATTAATATTCCATTGAATTGTTAGAGCGTTCTAATTCTTCACGAATTTAACACTAAAAGCCGTAAGTCTGAGATTTTAACTAAAAAATTATAAAGTCTGAGACATTAAAAAATTATATAGAAAATAAGCTTTCTTTAACCCTTGGTAGTCCGCGCTGTATACTGAAGTACGTCCGAGTCAGGAATGTAAACACAAGGCTTGCCGGAAGACACGCTGTATCGAATAACACTCGGGACGCGTGAGCGAGGTCAATCAAAGCACTACGCCGCGTAATACGATTCGGCACACGACCGCGGAACGTTAAATGCGCGTAACGCAATAATACCTATCTTCACCACTACCACTAAATTAATTCGAGCTTTATTTAACAAGCTTTATATTATTATTTAAATGGGACTAGGACTCACGGCAGTTAGTATTAATTCGTGAAAAATGAAAACCCTTGAAAGATTTGATAGAATTTCCATAAATATTCGGTAAAAACATTGACGATTAAACAATTGAAGTAATTGTAGCGAAAGTGGGACATTTTGCAAAGAGCACGGTGGCGCCAATTTTGTCTTGTGGTTGAAGATGGTATTATTACGCGCAAAGTAGCCCCCTACGCGCGCGAGTGGGGTTCCGCCGCCATTTTTATTCCTGTCACGACACGCGAACTGGAGGGTGGTCGCCGTTAACGAGGTAAGTGACTAATTAGCGTTAATTTATGCGTTAAATCAGGTCAAAATCGGGTTGAAAGGCCAGGCTTGGGCAAATGATTGATAAAATGATAGAAATATCGGCCGGGCAATGCTCGTAAGGGCGAAAATATCGCGGAAATAATCTAATGATTTTTTGATCGATCGACGCCATAGTTCGGCGTCCTATCGTTCCTCCGTTCAAATTCGCGCATTCCTGATGAAGAAGGAAGGAAGGAAGAAAGGAAGAAAGGAAGAAAGGAAGAAAGGAATGGCGGAATACACGATATATTTATTGAAAATCATTACTAGCTCTACCGCTATCTTTCGTTACTGCGTTTAATCGATCGATTGAGTAACGTGTGAATAATTTGCCATTACCGACGCATAGGAATCGTCGGTTGGTTCGTGTCTACGATATTCCGATCGTAGCACGCTATTTTCCATCAGCTTCGAGTCATCGCGAGTAAAAGTCCGTGCATTGCTGCCGATCATGCGAGCCGATACGTAAATGAGCGTTGCAACCATAAAGTAAGAATATCCGATTCTGGAATAACAAAACAGTGGATTCCTGGTAACTAACATAAATAAGCCGGCTTAAGTATATCTATTGCGACGCTCGGGGAATGCATTTGTCGCTTTTCCGATGATTTTGCGTAATGAACGAAAATCGGTGTAATTTAATTACGTTTCCCTATAAAGTAGCATAGTAACGGGAAGTACGATGAGAGTGTGAATGTATTGAGGCATGTGTGTGCGTGCGAGTATATTTTGGCATATTAGATATCTCATTAACGAAATGATTTAAATAAAATAAAAAGAATGCTATACGCAATTTCTCATTTTGCCAAGATTTTTTCGTAAAGCTCCTACTTATTATTTTGTAGGCTAAAGCTTTTCTGTGCCGGTGGCTTATCGTGTAGATAATAAAGCGTGATATAATATATACGAGTCCGCTTTAACGAGAGAGCCTTGCAATATTACATGTTTCTGATAGAGTTTTCAGCAATAGGCAACTACCTCGCTTTTAACTTATCGGATTATTTAATAAAGTAACTTGAGAGAGAAACTAAATTCTTTTGCTCTAACCTCTTTTTTCTCTTTCTTTCTCTCTCCCTCCCTTGAATTATATGATTGCACTTAAAAGAACCCTTTTTATAGTAAAAATCTCTCCGATCTAATATAGCCAATAAATATACTTAATCGCAAAAACAAAGTTTTTTCAGACAGATATTTTTCGTACGAGATCAAATTTTTATATTGTAAAATAAATAAATATATATTCTTATTATGTCTATGTGCAAAATTCACATTCTGTAGGTGAATTTGCTCGTTATTTTTACCCCTTTCTATACCTCCTCTACGCTGAATGAATGAATTGTATGAAAGGCATTTTTCGAAAAGGAAAGTAGTTTTTTTTTAGAAATTTCAGATCAACATTCGATACAGTCGTGGCAGGAAAAACCGCCGCGTGTCTTTTGTCGTGTGTATCATGTCGCGTCGTGTCGTGTTGTGTCGTTTCGTTTCGTTTCGTTAAGTTTTAATTATGCACCGGTGAAACGTGTGCACGCGCGCGCGTGTGTTTGTGTACATTAAACTTCTAAATACAAACAGCATCTTGAAAGTGCCGCGAGTGTAAAATGCAGTGATTCAAAGTACTATGGACATGCAAATAGTAACGTACTGGAACAAAGTGTGACATTCTGGAGTGCTGTGGAATTGGTGGAGGGAAGGAGTTTGCAGCCTGCTACCCTGGACAGGACAACTGTTCGGTAAGTCCCATTTCGCTAATTCTTTTTTTTTAATGGAAGAAAGAGAGAGAGAGAGAGAGAGAGAGAGATGATGAACTCGCGATCTGGTCCACCAGCGATTCATCCAATCGATCCAGGGTCGCGATATCGTAGGGCCGGTGTATATGTATTTTCTTCATGTACGTTGAATTAAAACAATTAATCTCGACGAATCTACGTAATAGCAGAGTCCTTCTTATAGTCTCGCGTTTAGAGTCTAGATAATAAAATAAATTTAGTGGAATCGGTCATCGTGCGACGAGAAATACAGAAATACAGAGAAAGATAGAAATGTTTTTCGGAGTCAAGACGATCATCGATCGACATTCTCAACCCCCCTAAGGCGGAAGCGATTAGAAAACGGTTCTATGGCTGAGATTCGTCCAGGGGCCACTCGAAAGGCGACGCACTAAATCCTCGTACGAGAGTCTCCGGTGGCAGCCAGTTCCTGGACGCGTCGCCTTGGACAAATGCCCGGATACCAGCACTGGAAGTAATACGTCTTAGCAGCGCTCGTGTAACGATCTACGCGAGACACCCCTGCGATGTTCTCTATTTATGTGAATCCACTCCCTCATTTATTCACGGGGATCCACGCTCACTCATCTCGATTAAGCGCAATTGCAGATTTTTCCAAAATTCTTTTGACCCTTAATAAAATCCATCGAGACCAAAAAGACCTTGAAAATTACTGTATTTCTAGGAATAGAATCAAAACGCGATACTGAAAATGATAAAGAGAGGAGAGGCTCGTTTAGCAGAATTTAACTCGGCATAATGATCTCAGCCATCGTGGCAAATAAATGAATCGCCGATTTACTGGCAGCAGCAGCAGCAGCAGCACACTTTTGCCGAGCCGTCGGCCCAGACCTCGATTCTGCAAATCCGCTTCTCTTGGAGCTTTCACTCGAAATTCTAAAGAACTGCGCGCACTCTTAGAGGAGGAGGAGGAGGTGGTGGTGGTGGTGGTGCGGCTGGCTGACGGGAGGCCGCGCGTCCGTGGTGTTTCAGAGAAAATGAAACAATCGCGCCGCAAATAACTGCGATAATTGGCGTAATGCGAGAAACCGAGCGTTCGTTGGCTTTGCGGAATCGAACAACCAATCCCATCTCCTCGGGCAAACCGATCCCAACTACAGATACCCCTTATCTTGAGAGTTTAGGTGAAAACGTAATTAAGAATCATACTTATTAAACGGCGTGGCCGGGGCTGAGGCCAAGGTTGTGGGGCTGGGGCACTTATGGAAGCGTCTGCCCAGCCGGCACCATGGGTGGCATGCTTAGCAGCCCATCCATTTTTCTGACTGCTTGTTCTTTCGCACCAGGGGTCCGGAGCTCCTTCAATCCCGGCTATTTCAGCGAGGCTATTCCAGAAAGCGGCTACTCCCGATATTCCATCTCACAGCCGAGTCTCGGACTTTTGCTACTTGCTCCCACCCCCGTTCTCCCACGTATCCGCCGGGGTGTAAATAGCGCGCGCCTCAATCCCCTGACTAATCGTCTTCCACACCGTCGGGGAAAACTCGCAAAAAACCCAATCAATCTTTCCAGCAGATGCTCCTACTCTGCTCTGTTCTCTTCTCTTCTCCAGCATTTCCTTATATTTCAAACACATTTTACTGGCTTCACTCTGAAAATTCAAGATACCATCCGCTTTATCTCTGCATTATTTGCTTATACTATCGTGTACGACGAGTCGAAGAAAATCACTAACCTTTTTCTCAGCAAACATCGAGCAAACCCTCTGACCGTAAAGTCACGCGTCTGTCTTAATCTTATGCACCGAGATATTTTTCTTAGATTGGTTTTGCTCTGCTGCAATCAAATCTATGCATGGCTTTGTCTATGTGTCTATGTCTCTCTCTCCCTCTCCCTCCCCCCCCCCTTTCTCTGTCTCTGTATCCATCTGTCTGCGTGAAAGAGAGCAATTGATCTAGTAAGAGATTGCTCGAACCGATTTAACAATCGAACAGGAAGTGTCCGGGTCCGTGAGTTTTTTGCTGACCTGGGTAAACACCCACCCTTGCGGATGAAAGTTTTCTGAACGAGCGTGAAATTGAAATGTTCTGGACATTAAGTGGAAAGGAGTTTTAGGCCGTTCTAGCTTGATTGCGCAAGCCTAAATAGGTTGCTGTGACTCGCTGAAATGAGGAGTGTTCCTTTCATTTTTGATTGATTGTTCCTTCTTGAAGCAGGCGTTATTAAATATTCGGTGAATAACTACAACGAATTGGATCGCGAAAAAAATGAGAAAGCGAACAACCCCCACCACCATAGCGAGAAAATGTTGAGACTCGAAGATAATTTCCTAAACTACTTATTCTACCCGTAACGAGTTACATTCCTGTCAGTCTTGGATGAAGCCCTGCTAAATTTCTTTACTTCGAAGTCATACTAAGCTCCGAAATTTTAGCCATAACTATCCAATGAATCGTTTACTTCCGGTCTTCGTCCTATAATTCGACAATAATATAACTTTAAGATTTAAGAAATGTTGCGCCAACTTCAGGGGACACCATAACAGAAGCCGACAACTCGTTTAACGACTCCCAACGAAACGTGAGAAGTAATAAAAATTCATTTTGTTCGCTAAAGTAGTAATTTCGGGACGTCCATTGAATTTAGTGGGTCCGTCGAGGAGGAATAACAAGTCAAATTTTTTAAATGGTTCCAGCCCTGGGGAAGGTGGAGGAGAAGACTGTGAGTACAAGGGGAGGGGAGGGAGGGAGGGGGCTCGCGCGCGCAAGATGTGCGAGGAGTGTCAAGAGAGAGAGAGAGAGAGAGAGAGGAGCAAACTGCTTCATAGCGCCAGTCATGCCGCCCTCATCAATCTTGTTCGATTATTCCGTGATGGCCGAAAAAAAAGCGGTGAGATCAGTGGTGGGGTAAAGCATGAGGGAGCGGGGAGCGAAACAAAAGCCCGAGTCGAGAGATGCCCGCTCGTTATAAATGGTGAGGCGATTTGATTTCTATTAGGCGACGCATTGTTCGCTCATCGCGCGAGAGGCTTCATTCCCTGCACCCTCTCCCACTCCCTCTCTCTCTCTTTGCCATTTAATGAAACTGTAGCAAACTCCCCAGAACTTGGCTCGCCAATAAAAAAAATCTTTTCGCTCTCCGTTGTTCCTCGGTTCATTTTGATTATCTCTGAATGCTGCCTGAAGAATCCCTATAGGACCCAATTAAATTTTTATTTCCGGCGATTTCTGTTATTGCGCGGAAAGACCTCCTCGTCTTCTGTATCCATTCGATTGAAACTACCGCTATCGCTGAGAAATGTGACAATAGAGCAAATACCTCAGTTATCTGGAGGGATCTAAAGTTGACGCTAGCGAAGAACGAGGAGGAACGTGCAATAAATATTCCTCAGGCATTATGCTGTTGTTCCTCAAGGTCTAGCTTGGCGAACAACCCTCTCCCGACTAGTGACGTTAATACGTTTCCTCGCTGGCATCTCAATAAACAATATTTACAGAACAGGTGCCCTTTCGCTGCCATGTTCCCTCCAGCACGCCCACAATTCTCCGGTCGATCTTTACCAGTGGAAAACGTAAAAAAAGGGAATTCCCCTGATTCTTCCCTCGAACCTCTGAGGTTTCCTCTCCCTACTGCACTCCACTTCTCTCTCTTTCTTCGTCTCTTATAAAACATTTATGATCTTTTCCGCATTTCTCAAGTATTTGCTTGCTCAAGTATACTGTCTCGTGGATTATAGATTCATTTTTTTCTTGTTTTCCCCTTGATTCTCTTTGATCTTAAATTGGAATTTCAACCGAATCGCCCGAATCCTGCCTATTTTGCCTGCCTGCCTTGCTGTTTTCCCCCCGTTATATTTTTTAAGTTTCCTGCGGGACGCGAGGCGTCGACGGGAGGTGGACCATCGCAAACAGTTGGTTGGTGCTTATCCGCTCGGCAAATAATTTACGTCGGGACTTTATGAGAGTCTAACTAGCGGGTAGCCCCCTTCTTAGGTCTTCCAACGCCTACGTCCTTAGGTTCCGACACGTCTTCATAAACCGAGCGCGAAATTCCATTGCAACTTCCTCCGCCCGCCATGAAATAGCGACTCCTCTTTTTCTACCACTTTCTTCCCCCGCCCTCCTCCACCTTCTCTTCGGTTTCTTTTTTGCCTCTTCCTGCATTCGTTCTCCTTGCACACCTCAGCCTTATGAATATTAGCATATAATCGTCTTAATTGAGCAGAGCCAACGTCTTCATAGAAAGTCTCCTAGCCAATCGCGAGCTACCTCCCCTATCGAGTGCAATCTGTAAATGAGTCGAGAAGCGCCTCTCGCTGGATTTCATGGGGGTTCTACGAAAAAATACGAAATAATAAGAGTCCCTAGATTCTCTGTAAACAAAAATTCACGGGCAATATAAGAAGGGAAGGGCTCGATCTCTGAGTGATCGATTCGGAGCAAGCACGATTCGAGAGAAACGTGAGAAGAATCGAGAAGAGTGAGGGATATTGGCGGAGAAGAAGTAGAAGTAGAAGAAGAAGAAGAAGAAGAAGAAGAAGAAGAAGAAGAAGAAAACCGATCCATTAAGCCGCTCTCAAGAGTCGAGTAGATTCGAGGGGCATCGCTGGTGGTGATGGTGGTGGTGGTGGCGATGGAGTCACTGCAGCGCAAAATCTTATTTGCAAACGAGGGCTGAAGGAGATTTCGTGGGTTGGTCGGGGGTCCGTCCGCTTTTAAACTGTCGCCGGTGGGGCCTTCGATAATCCGGCCGCGAGCCTCGGTAATCGACAATGGTAGGAAGAAACCACTTCTGTCGAATGACGCACACAAAAAAAGCAAAGGTAGCAGAAAAAAAAAAGCCGATGTTGCCACGCCGAAAAGCGATTTCCTGCATGACGTGACTGGGCCCGGGTGTCCCCGTCCTTCCATCCCCTTCTCCACTTCTCCCTCCCTTTTTCCCGTCGTATCCTCCAGTCTCCGGCGCCTTTCGCAAAACGACAGCTCCTGCGAGGACGAGAGCTTTGATCCTGTAACGCGAACACCGCGCTCGGCCACCGTGTGCGACCCGATTTTCCCGCGCGCAAACGGAACCCCCCTAATCCCTCCATTGTGCGCCTCAAACGTTCTCTCAATGTCCCCTCTCCACCCATCCTTCGAAATTATATAGCGCCGCCTCGATATTTTTAAGAAATTTCAATGCCCCTGGCGAGTCCTCACGCTGCACTGAATCTTCGAGTTCACCTAATGGACTTTGCCTTACCCCCGCCTCTAATGGACTCCCTCGCTAGGGGAGAGAGAGAGAGAGAGAGAGAGCTAAAAGGAACACGCTCGGTTACCGAAGCCAAGAGAGGCCCGAATCCTCCTCTCGTTACCCTAGCTCATTATCGCTGGAATTACATCGGCGGACACGTGTAATCCATCGAGAGAGAAAGAGAGAGGAGAGGCTGCTGTTATGGATCGGGTTAAGTGCTCTTCCTCTTTCTCTTTTTCCTTGGCAACTGTTGTGTTGCATGAATAAATATATAGATTAGAGTTGGTAGAGCGGCCAGAAAATTGTGGGTGAGTGGCGCGCGTCGGACCTGCCGAGGATGGGACAATGACCGCAAAGAAAACCTATTACAATCGTCGAACGATTAGCCCGATCGGTTTTTGGAGACCCCTCGAGGAGAAGCCGGAGGAGGGCATTCACTGCTTTATGAAGCAACAATGACTGGTCATCTACGAGCTTTCGAGGCCGCACCTTACTTTGCTCTGTCTTGATTCTTGGTTCTTGGCTCTTGGCTCTTGGTTCCCGACTCTCGATTCTCGATTCCCCCCCATCCCTCTATCACCCTTATATTGGCCTCCATCACCCATTCAGAGCTATCCCGTCGTGATTAACACGCGCCTACCTACACCTCTGCTTATACTTCGATCTGTCCTGTCGAGCCTTCTTCTTCTTCTTCTTCTTCTGCCTTCAAAATGATTCCCGCTAGTTAAATTTCAAACCACTTAAGTTTGTGTCAAGTATCACACATATGGAGAGTAGCGTGTCCCCGAAGCTTCAGCCTCTCTTCACTGAAAAAGACCGGCAGTCTCTTGTGAAACTGAAGGAGCGAGGGGATTCGCTGATTCGCTTCGGAGTTAGCAGTGACGATGCCGATAAACCGCGAGCCGGAGACGAAATAGAAATGGTTGGATAAAGTAGAGATATGGCACGTTTTCGAGGTTACTCCAAACTTTATGAAAGTAGAGGGGAGGGCGAGGGATGAAAAAGATTTTGCAGGGTCCCAGACGACGATGCGAGGGGATGTGACATTAAGGCCAGTTACATTTGAGTACTCGGGTACTCCTGGACACTACGTGGCACACATGCACGACTGCCAGGAACCCCTCTTACCGCGCGCTTCGAACGGACCGCACTGATTGGACGTGGAATTAGATTAGTCGAGCGATGGGATCAACCGTTGATGCGATTAATTCGCCCGTATAAATCGATGCGCGTACGGGGGCCCTTCGAAAACCATCGGGGAACACGCCCTGAGCGGAATGAGATGATGATGATGATGATGAGTTCAGTTGTAGAGTCGCGACGATGAGCTGGGGAGGGATGAAAAGGGGAAAGATTCCGAATTCCTTCGAAAACGAAGGAAGAGAAACTTGCTCCGAAGGCTTTGCTCGGGGTTCTCCCCGCTGAAGAAAAATAATTGCGGGGTCAAACGGCGCGGAATGCCAAGCCGAAGAGGGAGAAAGAGAGGAGAGATTTCTCGCAAGAGTAATTCCGTTCATCCCGTCGGTGAAAAATCAGAATTTCTTGGAAAAGAAGCGTGTGGAAGAGGAGGAGGGAAACGGAGTTCAGAAGCCGTTTCGGTAGTTAAGCGCATCATCTCGGGCAGCGGTAGCCGACGATGGTCAATAGAGTCGCGTGCGCCTATTAATAAGAATCGGAGCTAGAGAGTACGATAGAAAATCAGGGCTGGTTCGTGTGACGGGAGCTCGCAAGAATCTAGGCTATGCCCCGCGAGATTCTTTCAAGAGGCGAAGGAGGCAGCAGGGACATTCCGCGCGATGAACGAGCTCAAGGGAGGGATGGCGCAGAGGGCAGGGGTGAAGAGCTAGTCCGTGTATATTCGTGCGGGGAGGAGAGAGCCGTAAATCTCGCGATTGATTCTTTATTTATTCCCCGGGGGCTTTGGATCCTTCAGTTTCACACTCGACGTGAGTCTGACCCCACTCGCTTGACCTCTGGTCAACGGGAGGAGGGGATTACCTTGGCGCTTTCGGGTCCCGATCGTAGCCATGCGCGATCCCCGTCTTTCATGCCGGCAGATCGACGCCAGGACGTAAGCAGATTCGATCGAGCGTGAGAATCATCGTCACTTGGACGAATCACAGCGATTCGTTTCGCGTTATCGATTCTCTCCTCCGAGGAGCTCTCACTCCGCTTTTTTCCCCTTTTACCTCCTGGTACTTTGTCACTTGGCTCGCCAATTATTCCGAACAAATAAATAGAGATTCGCTGTTGGTTTATCCCGCTTATCCCGTCCATTCGTCCAGAACGTTTTGGGTGGAGGAGGAAGAGGCGGACGGAAAGAGGAGAGAGGAGAGGCACGATGAAACACAATGTTTCAGAAACAATGAAAACTCGGCGTCCGACCGTGACGCAGGGCAGGGCAGGGCAGAGCAGAGTAGAGAGAGGATGATATCGGAAAAGCTATCTTGATCTTCCTCATTACCGTCGGTGCGCGAGATAAGAATGTGCTTGCGCGAGAAAAACGCGCGAAAAAGACCAAGCCCCCGACGACTCTTGACTCTGGACTAGGAAGAGAAGCAAGCAGGATTTTTCTTCCTGAGCGGGTTTTGCAGGGTGGCGCTGATCCCAGAAACGGGATTACGCGAAATCCCGGTCACTTTTATAGGAAACGTATATATCCCCTTGGTACTGGGGGGATTCGGGATTCGGGATTCGGGATTCGGAACTGCTGTCCCTTTTTTCTGACTCAGCCGTCCCGGCGAGTTGACCTCCGTCGTATTAAGCAGCTGCCTCGACTTAAACTTCAACTTGGTCGTCCGTCGCGCTTAATTCGCCGTGAAATGAAGAACTTGCAAGGATGCGCCAGCTTCCAGTGAGATTTGCGCGCAGGAACGACGACGGGTGCCAACCATACGTGCTCGACATCATTCCGCTTGATCCTTTCAGCAGCCGGAATTAATCCTTCATCGAAAACCAATTCACCTGCTGCTTTCTCTCTCTCTCTCTCTCTCTCTCTCTCTCTCTCTCTCTCTCTCTCTCTCTCTCTCTTTTTCTGTTCGCCTCCTTTTTCTTCGGCCTCGATCCCTTCGAGCCCCTGAAACATCTCTGGGACGATAGTTTTCTAGTTTTTTGGTTCTTGATTCTTTCCCCCTTTAAAAATGAGAGCGAAAATCTTGAAATATTTTAAATAAGTACAATATCGCGATAATGACAGAGTTCAGGAAACGAAGAGACTTTAGCACGGCTACGAAAGTCAAAGTCTCTATTCGTATAGAGAGACAACGCAAACGTCGATTCTATCGCGAGAAACCAAGTTCTCTGCGTCCGTCGGAAAAACAGCAACGCGCAACGTTCCTGGCCACATAATAACGAGTAAACTCGATTCTGCACGAATAAGCCAGTGGTTCGGATTGTTTGGAAACTCGATCGCAGATCCGATTGTAAGTTATTTGGCGGGAGTTTTAACGAGCTTTCACGTTGTTCGCATAGTTTCGCATTCAAGTTCGTTAAAATTCTGATTAAGTATAAACGATAAAACGCCATTCGAGTCTTGCATTGCTGTTTCTCAAAGAGACTGTTAGCTACTGCCAATCGATTCGCAATATCGACAAAACTTCCTGTCTAGAATTTATCCCAGGCCCTCCATCCTCTGTGCTTTCTGTATTCTCTGACCATGTACAATGTGCTCTTAGCAGAGATAAATGGAGAGAGAGAGAGAGAGATATATAACTGAAAATAGAAAAGTTAAAAGATATGCGAAAGGGGATAAAATGAAACATCTGTTCGATTTATGTGTATATATGTATATCACACATTTATAATGTATATGTATATAAATCTTTGAATACAGAATAAACAACGGTTAGGGTACAATTGCTGAAAAGTGTCGTCTCTCTTATCGTCGGTACGGCATGCTCGTTTCTTTTTGCTCGAGTTACTTTTCTCCTGTCTTAACACCTGCTCTTCTATCATGAGAAAAATCCTTGCCGTTGTTTCAGAAGGAAGAAACCTTCCTTCCTTTGTGATTCTGATTGCCCCTCGTCTTTCTTTTCACATTCGTTTTTCAATTCGGGATCAAATCGTGAGTATGGATAAATTAGACTTAATGCCAATGATAGCATTATGCAAGAGAGAGAGAGAGAGAGAGAGAGAGAGAGTCCATTTCTAAGTAATAGTTCCTGGGGGATATATTTCTTACCATGCACAATGGTTCCCTCCTACGCGAATTGCATTTATCCGTGAAACTCGTTTGTCACATAGACGTGGCAAATCGATAATATCACCCGCGTCCGAAGAATCTAAGAAAATCGATTCATCGATCAGATCGACATGGGCGACTGGTTATCTCATTCAGCACGGTCACTATGATTTACATGTAAACACCTCGTATTCCCGATAAGACTTAATTAAGTAACACCTCTTAATTAATAAGGGATACTAATCGCTGCCATGATCACCGATCGTTTTGTTCCCGTGAACCCAAAGCTATCGCTGTTATCCAATGCTGTTGTTGCTATTACTGTTGTTCTGCTGCTGCTACTGCTGTTGTCGCGGCTACGGCTGCGGCTGCTGCTGCTGTTATTGCCATTGCCATTGCCACTGTTACTCTTACCGTCATTTCTGTCATGTCGCGAAAGAAACGAGAAACAGGAAAGATAGATAGAAAAGAGATAGGAGTGACTGTTCCACACCGCTAATAAACTATACTTCGCTCTCTTTTTCTCTCGTATAAGAGAAAACTTGAAGGGGAATTTTTTTCTCTTTTTAAGGAAATTGCGGAATTTTTTTTTTTTTTTTGGTAGAAAATCATATATGATACTAAGCAGGTGTCAAGATAGCTGTATACGTTGTGTACAAGTAGCAAATATAGAACGCGATATTCTGGGATTGGAGCATGACGTTACTCTAGCTATTCGTTTTAACGTTATTTAATAATAATGCACAATATACATAATAACGATCAAAGATTGGTCGGTTTATGCGTGTGATTTATCATTTAATTTATTTTAAGTTAAAACCTTTTTTACAATGATATCTTACAATGTCACTTTTTACACCATATATTCGCTGTTACGAGACGACGAAATTTCGTTGCGCCTCGTTCTTGCTTGCTCCGTAGCGGTTGTCGCTTAAAAATCATATTTTTTTTACAGGCTACTCGCTACACCCTAGTAATACTATTAATATTATACCTGCCTCTCCATCTTTTTCTGCTTCTATATGGGTTATCCTCACGAGTCTTTCGCTACTCTTCGTTTTGCTCCATTACTAGCCTCCTCTAGCAACAATTTCCCATGACTGTTTTGCAATTCTCTATCTATTTAACCTCTCTCGTCAGTCTTTCGGAAAATCGTCTTTCCTTTTTCATGAAATCTCTCTCCCTTCCCGCGATCTCTTCCATCCATCCCACCCCGTGCCTATCCCCTGCCGTCTGCGTATCCTTGCTCTTTCTTTTTTCCTTCGCACAGTCATGGATCCGATTTAAATACTTTTTAAGCTATTCGGTGCGGTATGCACACACAAAATAAAGAAGCGTAGGGTGAGGTAGATAGAAGAGAAGAAGAGGGAGAGGCGAATAGACCAGGCTACGCAGTCTTCAGCCAAGTCGGTATAAATCGAGAATAATATTTGTGTCTATCCATAAAACATACCGAGTAGTAAACCTCTAAAATCGAAAATCACAATGTTGTCTCAACTCAAACGAAGTGAGTCTCACAATTAATTATTTAGTAATTGTTTCGATTACGCGTGTAATAGCATCTTCACGATAATCATTATTATCTTCTTTTACTATCTATAGGGAAAGCCAGAATAAACAAATTGCTCGTAAACGAGCGATTCTTGCAGGGGTTAAATAATTTATGTAAAAAGAAAGTATTAACGTTTAAAAGCACTGCTGAATGCGTAATAATGTTCCAGTTTTAATGAAAATCTCTTTCTTTCCTACTCTATCGCAATTTATTAAATTACTTTAAAATGAACGTTGAAAAGAAATAATAAAAGGATAAAGAGAGAAAATTGATTGTTTCTTCTTCGAAAAGTTTCTTTCCATCCTGGTTTTCCCTATATTTATACATGTATACTTGCGATTTTGTTATGAAATTATGCGCTAATTATGCACAATCAATTAATCCCATCGATGTTTTCTCATCGATGACAGCTCCTATGTGTGTATAATATACATATACATAAATTTATATATACTATTATTACAATAATAACGATACACAATCTTCAAGATACAAAATTTACACATTTGTTTGTTTGTTTGTTTGTCTGTTTTTTACTGATTTTGTTTGGCTCCTGAGTATACCGCCTTCTGTTAAAGTTTTACGTAAATATGTGTACATGTGTACGTGCGCCAGTGTACTTGTGTGTGCGCGCTCCTGTGAACGTGTACGCTCATTCTACCAGATTACGCTTACTGCTTATCTCCGGTATTTGTACGTGTGTACATGGGTGTAAGTGTGTCACCAACTAATTAAGTAATAAATTACGCTCGCGCGCGTGGCTTCCAGCGATCGATTCGAGATCGGCAAAGATTCTTTATCGATTGTTGGACTTCCGACATAATTTACGAATGTACTTAATATTTATATATGTATATTTTGTATGCACATATGTGTGCGTGTGCTCTATCGCTAATCGGTACAACACACGAAACGGTGCGGGATGAGAAAGATGATAAAGATGGTGGTGATGATGATGATGATGTCGACGATGATAATAATGATAATGATAATTATAATGATGAATCGTTACGGCAATTTCCCAATAAATTTCAACGAAAACTTGGACTCATTGCGTTCACCCATCACCCAGTAATATGCGACGATAGAAAAATCGTCAAAATTTATGTACAATTATCCCAGGGACGACTTACCGATTCATAATGGTATTTGACGTGTCCACGGGATGATGTCCAATTTAATTTTTTTTCTTTTTGCTTTTTTTTTTGCGCGCGCGCGTTTCCTAAATCGAGCATTGAAATTTTAGGAGAAATCGCCGTAAATAAAGGGGGTTTAACGATTTGAATGGGTAAACGATACCCAGCACCTCGTTTGAAAAAATCTTCTTACTAAAACGATTGAAATTGCACGATATCATTCGATTTTCATGATCCACAGAAAAAGCGCGTGCGCGGAAATGTCTGGCTTGGCTGACCGAGCACACACAATGGGGAGGGAGAGACTTATTTCAGCGAGAAGAACGCAGGCTTCGTACCCTACGTTCAAGGCCTAATTTCATTGGCAGGCGCATAGACGAGCGGCCATTTTCAGTTAGGAAAAAGCCACGATGATCCTTAAAATTTAATCAAAAATTTCCGACATGCACGCTCCTTCACACGCTCCTTTACTTACATATAGATATACATATAGATATACATATACGTATCCATATACATATACATATACATAGCTGTACATATGTATATATACACATATATTTTCTTTCTTTCTCTACTTTTTATTATCCTTAAGATATTTACAGAGTAGCATATTTTAAGACTCGATAGAATAGTTGACTTCGTTTGTACTTGGGGCCGGGGCTCGATGACCCTACGTAAACTTTACATATTTACATATCAATTAATTAAAGAAGAGTTTGCAGAACACGCTTGCGTGTGTCGTCTATAAGTGAATACTTAGACGCGTTACACGTGTCTGCGTTCGCGTGCTTACAAGGTTCGGGTAGTCTAGCCTAGCGAACCTATTACTCCCGCTCGCTTTCTTTCTTTTTCCTTCATTTTTCCTTTCTCTTACTTCGACACCAATACCAATCCCAATACAGCAGGAAATAGACAAGGAAACGTGTGTGTGTGTGTGTGTGTGTGTGTGTCTATGTGTGCGTGTGTACGTGTCTGCTTTATGCCCGTATGTACTTTTTTGTTTGCGTATGTGTTGTATGTGAGTGGAAAACCTATTAACTTTACAACTGCATGGTGGGCTGCGTCCTGAGCTGCTAATCACTCGCGATTCATGTATATTCCGATCGCCAACCGGTCTGAAAATAAAAAAAAAACACATTATCGCTCACATGCGATTCCATTGTTTAGCCACGGTGTAAATGCCACGTACTTTCCCTCTGCCCAAAATTTTCCGCAAATCGATGCAATTTGCACGAAATCTCATTTCTCCCCTTTCCCCTTCTTCTCGTGACCTGAGAGATTGTCGACTCTAATTCTAATTCGGTCTACCACGTGGTCCTCGCAATGTTCTTTCTCCCCTGTCTTTTCCTTTTTTTTTTTACGGAAAACAAGATCCCATACCGATCTTGCGCCTATAATTAACCCCATTAACGCCACGGGAATTTAGCCGTAAAGTAGCCGACACATGTAACAGTTGGCAATTTTTTAATTTTTCCATCTCCTTTTGAAAAACGCGCGAGCTCGCGTGGTGTGTGCACGCGTTTCTCCGAGTTCTGCGAGTTTCTCATATTCCAACGCGAGCGATGCTTGCGAGGCATGCGAGCTCCATTAAATATCAGGAACTTCGTTGCGCGAATAACAAAAGGCTTTGACTCGAGTGAATAATGGAAAGTGGACTCGGCTCACTCACCATTGCGTTCGTCGTGGCGGCCAGTTGCAGACCCTGAAGACTCGTCATGTGATGCGAATGGGAATGCGAGTGCGAATGCGGGTGGATGGCGGGGGGTGCCGGTGGTGCAAATCCCTGGTGAAGTCCACCGGCCACACCGACACCGGTGTGATACATGTAGTGCTGCATCGCTGGATGCATTGTGTGGTGATGTTGCGACGTACCTGAAACAATTGATTTCGTTCCTTCTTATAGCGTGCTCGAATAGGCGCTTCTCCGTCACACACGGGAGAGAGAAGCACTTTTATAACTTTGCTAAACTTTATTTATCATCAGGCAGAGATACATATATATTCCCTCTACAATGCACAGTACTCCCTCCGGCGAACGATCGCGAGCGAGAATTCTACAAAGCGATTCTCGGCATTCCATGAAGAATGATCAATTTCTAACTGTTAGGGTAAAATCACTCCGCGACTGGAATTCATGGGGATTGTAGTGGGATTAGCGAGAAAAACTAAGTATGTGTGAGACAACCCTCATTTGTTTGTCGAGTCCTTACATCTTTGAAACTCACCCATCGGCGATCCGAATCCAGAATGGAAAGGTTTGTTGTCCAGGTCAAGGTGGCCACTAGCCTTAATCATGTCACCCATGACACCGCCAAGACCTAAGCATCCACCAGCTTTTTTCTTCTTGCTCTTCGACGAGAGTTTTCGATTTCTCGTTTGAATTCCTTCTTTCTTCATGGTCAACGGTCGGTTCACCTGCAACAGTCATAGCCAACAATTTCTTTAAGTTGAGTTCAACGATAAAACTAACGCGTTCTCCATCGATATGGAGAGTGAATATCGCGAAAGGGGCGAGGGAGAAGTTTAAGCGACCCTTGAGCTTTGCGCAGGACCACATTTCTCTCTCTCTCTCTAGGGGCGGTAGCGCATACGACTCTTCGGTTAGGCATAAGGTTCGAAGAAACTGGCGTAATTCCGCGAGGCCGGCGTGACACAATGCAATTGTGCGATCATCTCCCACACCCCCCAGATCCCCAGATTCTTGGTAGTCTTTGCATCGCGTTCGTGCTGGCCAATTAAAGTGAATCGGCGCCGGCCATCCCGCAGATCGGCTCAATTTTAGACGACGCTGGACGCGTCAACCACAGCGGTACACGATCATCATAGTTTGCTATCTCGCGAGATTTTCCAATCTCGAAAGAGGTCGGCGACCCATCCACGGATTTTTCCGTGACTTTCCGAGAAGGAGCGCGACTTCCGTCAAATTTCTCACTCTCGCTGGAGACCTCGTTGGCAGACCGGAAGCAGCAGAATATGCGAGTAGTGGACACGTAACCTACAACAACATAGCCGCTTTCGGCATTGGCGTTTGCGCGGGGGGTGCGCGAGGACGAGATACAACAACACGCGTACTGAACATTTCTGCTCGCATATCCGGTGATCGTCGTCCGCGCGTGTGCTACAGGCACCGCTACGCGCACCTTTTCAATCAGTGACAGAGTCCAGCGTTTCGTTGCTACGCGTATGCTTCTGCACGTTCATAAGTACGAAATAAGTAGGTATGCAAGTGTTGTGTGGTGTCCCACCACGGAGGGGGTGGGAAGAAGTATACGGTAAGAGCGAGGGTAGGGCGAGCGGCACTTTGTACTTGCCGCGACGTGACGCAACTGCCAACTTGAGGAAGAGATTCCCGGTATTGCGTGGAAGAAGAAGAGGAGAAGGAGGAATAAGCAGTAGAAGTAGAAGAAGAAGAAGAAGAAGAAGAAGAAGTAGTAGGAGAGAAGAGGCCACATCGGAGGTGGATGCATCATTCGCCTCGGTATCTCTCTCTCTCTCTCTCTCTCTCTCTCTTCGTCCCTCGACAATCGTTTATTCTACTTCCTCCCTCTTTCCCTCATTCATTCGCTCCTCTCGCGTTCTTTCGGCTACTCAGTATTTTTTGCGGCGCCACACCAGCTAAAGCCAGACAGTCAATGACTCCCTTTTCGGAATTACGCAATTGGCCGAATTTGGCCGAATTAGCTAGCCCCGAGGAAAGGCAGTCGGTGCCAAAGGAACCGACGTCGAGACTCGCATCCTCAACGTCGCCGGTTTCTACTCCCACACTCGTACAAGAAGTGAAATTTGCCGAAAACTAAGATCCCTCCTAGCCAGCGATACAACCACCACCATCCCCCCGTTGTAAATGCAAAGTTCTAGCGGATGCCAATTCGAATGCAATTTCGAAGAATAGTCCGCCATTTGTTCTCCACTCGACGACCATTCGCTTATCCGGTTCCTAGCAAAGTTCGCGGCAACTTGGGAGTGATCCACGACTCGCGTGACAAGGTCCTCAGCTACGGAGGTCGAGAAGACCTCCTCCTCTAATGAACGAAGTCGCGCGGCACGCAGAGACTACGGGCCCAAAACGCCGAAACTTCCACAGCGGATTTGAATACAATACGAGAAGCGGCTTTAATGGGAAGCACCACCCGCTTGAATCGCCGACTGCCCAAAAGTACGAGGTGCAAACAAAAGAGACGCTAAATAGGTACCCCGAGGTACTTTGCGATATCCCGTGGTACCTCGAAGGGGCAAGACGAAAGAAATCTGGTCGGAAGAATTAGAAAGATAGAGAGAGAGAGAGAGAGAGAGAGAGAGAGAGAGAGAGAGAGTCAAAGCGAAAAAAAAACATGAAGGAACTTAGGGAAGGGAGAAGAGATTCGAATGCGGATTGATGTGGTCACACACGATGCAACCGCACACCGGTTGCATACGTGATGCGACGTGTCGTGATGCGGGGTCAATGAATGACGAGAGATCCGACGGGGAGAAACAACGCGTGTGCTCGGATTTTTCTCCGACGACCCTCATCGACGGTGCTCCCTTCTATTCTCTCTTCTCCGAGACTTCTTTGTGCATCGCAGAATTTTCCATCAAGTCATTGACGCAATTCACGCGGACTGTAAAAGTAGTCGGACTTCTCTTGCCATCTTTTTTCTTCCTACCCTTCCGTTTTGAGAAAACTCAGATTCTGCAGAGTTCTCGCCTCCAAGACGATAGAGCGACGACGCCTCATAGGTCGATAGAGCCGCTCCAAGATTTATCTCTCGTTTACGGCGCGAACGTGACGCGTGTGCCGAACGACCGGAAATAACATGGAGAAGGTTCATAAGTCGCGACTTGCCTTTTCTACTTTTCACTGATTAAACTGCGATTACAGGGATGGAAGGCAATAGCAACGATACAATCATTTCTCTCTCTCTCTCTCTCTCTCTCTCTCTCTCCGACGGGTGTAAGGTGATTTTTTTCTTGAATAGCCACTACCTATTTGCCCATTGTTTCAAAGGAAAATGCGAATCCTCCTCCTCCCTTTCTTTTTCATTACGCGTCACGCATTCTGAATCCTAAAAAGATTGGACAAGCGTCGGTCGGTGTACTCGCGTACCGAGAAGAGAATAAGACGTTACAGAAATCAGCTAATCAGCTAAAGGATTCAGTCGCTTCACAGGGGGTGTGTCCTTGCGAAGGTCACGCGTGCAAGAAGCCTTAGTTCAGTGAGAAAACCAAAGCCCTACCCCAGTGAATCGCAAATTCACTGGGTGAAAACGTCGTTGCGTCGAGAACCCATCGCGGAGAAATCTCTCAAGGTTGAAGGGTCAAGAGTCAGGGGGACGCAAATAGCTCCAGTCCGATGAGTGACTTTTGTACTGGTTTACCTTGAGGGTGTTGAGAAACTTCCCGGGTAAGACGATACCGATTATCTAGTAATAGCGAAATAATAATATCACCATTAATTTCCACTTATCGCCCTGTTCGAGTGGAAGCTGAAATCACGTTGGATCCGGGAAACAAAGTAACAGAGAGAGAGAGAGAGAGAGAGAGAGAGAGAGAGAGGGGTTCGGCAGAATCGGTAATCTTCCACGTGGATTAAGGAAACCCGGACATTCCTGTTACATCGACGAGAACCACTGAAAGTTTCGGATTGTGGACGTTCACCGAGAGTCCAATTTGGATTACCCGGTGACCCGGGGATGTACCATTAGGGCATTAGTAGGAGAGGAGGTAGAGAAGAAAGAAGGAAAAAATAGAAAAGAAAAGCGAGCGAAAAGAGAGCGGGAGTGCGGAGCTTGCTGGGATCTCGGGCAGCGATTAGCATATTTCGAACACCCGGTAGCTTGCTGTTCGGGCACGAGTAATCCGTGTATTTTCGAGAAGCGTGTGTGGGTCTAGCCACAATCGCTATCGGTCTGTTCTATCTTAACGATGCCAGATCTGTCGCTCCTCCCGCTCCCGCTTCCACCTTCCATCTCCTCCACCAGCACCTATCTCCAATCTCCCGAGACAACCGTAGGAAGCCTGGGAGGGCCAGGGAGGGCGCGAGGGACAGAGAACATAAAAAAGAACAGAGACGGAAGCAGCCGCAGGCAGGCATTCTCGACAGGCGACACCAGCATCATCCAGTCGGAATAAGATCGACGTTAAAACGCGGGGCCAGGCTAATACACTCCCGATTCGTTAAAGGTGCCCCTGTATCATTCTTCCTCACCCTCTTGTACGCGATTACCAGCCCTCGTTATATCAGGATCACACGGGAGAAAGCCACTCGAGTCAAACGTTCATAAGAGGCAGAACAATTCACCACCACCACCAATAACAACAACAACAAGGGGATGATTATCAGGAAACCAAAATGAAGTAATGAGCGGGGAAGAAAAAGAGAATTTTCCAAACTTTTGGTGAATCCTCGTGAAATAATTCGAGCGATTCCTCGTGAGGATGGTGACGACGCGGCACTTTTGTTTTTACCGCGTCGTCGCAGGAATTCGTCGACGGAGATTAACGGCGGCGATAAGGAGAGAGAGAAGAAAAAGGCCAGGTCGCAGCGCGTAAATTCGGAGATCGCGCCGGTGCCCGCGCGGTCGTTCCCTAACTGGCAAGTGTCAAACAGAGGAAAGCTTGTTCCCTTAGTTCCGTTTGGTCGGAGCCTCCCGTTGCGCGGGGGTAAACGTGATAAACGTGACGAATGTCTGGCGGTGAGTGCCGGAGAAATCGCGAGCCAATTAGCGCGCGCCGCAAATCATCTTCCCTCTCCCGCGAATACGCACGCGCGTGCATTTATACGTATTCTCTTACTTCCCCTCTCCTACTCTTCCGCTTGATATTTTATCGGCCCGATCTCTTTTATGTGTGTCACCAGCGAGAAGAGATTGCACGGAGGATCAAGATCTCGGCAACAGACATCGATACGAATCTGTCTCCGGCCGCCGCCGCCGCGACGGTGCAGCTGTTCCTTCTGGATGGTGTGTGTGTGTGTGTGTGTGTGTGTGTGTGTGCTGCATGCATGAGAGAATAAGAGAGAGTACATTCGCCCCGTGCAGTTCCTTTTTTAATAATCTCCCTTAATGGGGGAACCGGCCGGCGTAACGCGCGCCCTGCGATGTACAAATGATGTAGGTAAAACGACGTAATGACGATAATGTAAGAAAACATTGTTTAACATTTATTCTTGCGCTTGTCCTCCCCTCCCCAATTAAACCTAAATTCTATGCTTTTTTTTTCTATACTTTGTACGTGCATTAATTCGATTTTTGTATTCTTCGGTAGGATCAGGCATCGGTTACACCGAGACTTCCACCAAAGCACTTCCGGTCACCAGTTACAAAGGAGGAAAACATTGCAAATCGCAAGTACCTCGATTTCCGTTTCCGGCGCTCCAGAGAATGCTCGAAGGAACTTTCCAGATTGGATACATCGGAGGACAGGCGGCGACAAGGTAAGAATGTTGAATATTCGTTCTCCCCTATCCGCTACCTATCTCTAGGGGTGGAACCGGTGTACCCAGGAGGTAAGCGATACCTCCGGTAGTTTCTCGGGCGCAAAGAAACTGTTTGAAAAGCGGAAACTGACAAAAGCCCTGTCATTAGGCACGCGGACAACTATAGGGAATACGCAAGAGTTTTCCTCTCTTTTGCGAGGACAGAGGGAGTGAGAGAGCTCAGAGGCAAAAGGTCGCGGCGGCGGCGGCGGCGGCTGCTGCTGCGGGCGTCACCTCCACGTCCTGGGCTACTCCCGCCCGTCGCATGAGTTCACTCTCTAACGAAATATCGAATTGCCATTGTCGGCCTCCATTGAAACGCTACCGCCATGAAACCCAATTCTCTCGATTTATACTACTCTCCCACCCCTCCTTCTCGCTTTTCCGTAGTTTTCTCTACTTTACCCCAGTTAAGTACCCTACCAGGCTGGAGTTTTTCTCGAAAAATCCGAGAGAGAGAGAGAGAGAGAGAATTGCCAAACGAGGATGGTTCTCTCTGATCTACCCCGGGAAAAGGCACCGGGGGAGTCCAAGAATGTTTTGACGGCTCGCTCGCGCGTGGATCTGACGCTTTAGGAAAGTCCCGAGAATTTCTCGTTTATTAAGGTCGAGCTCAACACCCACGCGGACAGTCTGGCGGGATTTCCGCCCCACGCACGGAAATTCACACTGCAATTTTGCACGCTCCACGTATGCATCCAGATCGAAGAAAATTCCACGGATTTTCTAGAAAAATTTATCCCTCCCCGAGATTAAAAACAAGTTAGCGACGCATTGTTTCTGATTCGAGACCATTTTCGAGTACCCTCCTTGTTGTTTTATTTCACGCGTACAGTGGCCACTTCCGGCGCTTCCTGTGTCACACGCCGGCAAGCACGCCCTCACCCTCTGAGCGATGTTCGGCGAACCGACCAAGAGGCTCTAGACAACACGGTAACGACAAGACACAAGCACCCATACACATCCGCCGGTAGATAATTCCCAACCCCCCTCGCAGTCTATTGGCACAACAGAGGATCCGGAAGTCTCTCTTCTAATTAAAATTTTTATTTCCCCGAACGAATTTCGGAACGGCGATCAGCAGCAGCACCGACGGTTGTTCGGTTGCATAAACGGGGACAGTAATCAGAAGTCGGGCGTTGCACAATTCTCTTAATTAACGTTCAAGTGGGACAATGCGAGGGGCACATGCGCGCTAAAGTAATTAATTAATAAGTACTTACGTTGTGGAGTTTGTAGTAAAGACCGCAGGCGTTGCAAACTGGCTCTCCCGCTTGATTCCGTCGCCAGAGTGTCGTCGTCGCAGTCTTGCAGTTGGCGCAGCTGGTTCCCGCCCGTCTAGCAGCACTCTGCAGCGACAGTTTTGGAA
Organism: Sclerodermus sp. 'alternatusi'; assembly: GCA_037305995.1. Classification (NCBI taxonomy): domain Eukaryota; kingdom Metazoa; phylum Arthropoda; class Insecta; order Hymenoptera; family Bethylidae; genus Sclerodermus; species Sclerodermus sp. 'alternatusi'. The sequence goes on along the minus strand of CM074558.1, from coordinate 126,640 downwards.
AAGACAAACAGAGATATCACACCTGTCTCGGAAAATTTCATGGGAAAATTGCTATCGCTATCGGGAAAATGTCGCGAGCTAAAACTAAGAATAAAACGAATCGAATATCACTCTCTCTCTCTCTCTCTCTCTCTCTCTCTCTCTCGCGCGCGCGCTCCCGCCCCTCCTTTCTCTTTACGGCCAAAGGTTGGAGGACGCGAGAAGCCAATTATCGGAAACACTCCATGGTTGATGATCTTTCTCGCGGCGTATCGATGGAGTAGGTCGATAGTCCGCGAATTCTCCTCACGACTTTACTCTGCCAGGGGGAGGGAGAGTGCACGGCATGCAGCGAGTAACAGCGAAGGAGTCACCGCCGTAGTACGCGGTATGCGAGATTGGCGATCGCCGGAGAATGTATCGAGAGGGCACGTACGTCCGTACATCCTTAGATTCCTCCCCTCCTACGTTGAGAGGTCTTTCGTTTTTAAAGAGACACTAGAAAAGGAGGAACTTGCTATTGCTGTTGGTGTTGCTGTTGCTGTTGCTGTTACTGTTACTGTTACTGTTACTGGCACTGGCTCTTTGATTCATTCGCGCTCGTGGGATCAAGAAGCCAAGCCTGACAGGGGTTCGCGTGAAATCGGCCCTCCGTAATCCTTATTCGTTATTCCTTCCTCTCTGCTGAGTGGGATTGGCTCGGTGACGAGGAAGAAGAAGAAAGAAACCGCTGGAGATGGTGGAGTTACGGTTCAGTCGACAAGGAGGAATAAAAAAGGTGAGAGAGAGAGAGAGAGAGAGAAAGAACGAGCTGTCCCGTCGAGATTGGAAATGGGCCTGAGTGCACCTGTGCACAAGAGTACCACCCCTGGAACCTTAGTGGCAAACACTTAAGGGAAAAAAGCCCTATTATATCTCGCACCCACTAACCTTGCCTTATTCTCTCTCTCTCTCTCTCTCTCTCTCTCCCTTTTCCTTTCACTTGATTTATTATAATTTCATTGCTTCAATTGCGCAACGAGAAAACTTATAAACGCGTGCCGCGAAAACTATCGATAATTTCAAGTAGGGGATAAACTTCGGTCAAAGAGAAACTGGAGAGGGGATGCTTTTTAAAAAATCATCGAGTCATCGGGAATTTTCACCTTTCATGAGAAACGATCGTGATTTGAAAATGATTCGATGAGGATTCCCATGTGAACAATGACGGACCAGAGTTCTACTTGTATTTTTCACGTTCCTGTCGAAATGTTATGCCACGCGTAACAATGAGAGGGTGGAGCGCGACAAGTTTTCTTCGTTTTTGTTCAATTTTCGCATTGACGGGGACTACTCGAGCTCGCACTCTGACAATGTGTCCTCTTCTTCTTGCCGCGATTCACTCTCTCGTGTAGAGAGTGTGGCCCACCGATCCAGAATTCCCGGCGGCGATGCACTTAACCCCCGGAGGAGATGACACTGCATCCCTGAGAGCCCTCGGAACGCATTCCAGTGGGAAGAGACCGTGCCGCCTATACCTGGCATTCCGCATTGTCGGGTAAAAATGGAGTCTCGACTGCCTTAATGCTCAAGTTATTGAAGATTCTTTAAGTACTCGCGCAATCCGTAAGCTGCGGGGGTTACGAAATTGCCTCTATTGTCCCCAAATCTCCCTGGATGACCTAACAATGTGAGAGCCAGTTTACCCAATGGACATCTCCAGAATAAATCGATTACTCAGAAAGGTAAACAGGCTAGCTTTCCAAAAGACTGGTCATCTCTCAGGAGCTTTCTCAAAGCTCTATTTCCACCGCTCTTTCTTTTTCTTCCTCATTCTCTGCCTTCCTCTTCAAAATTGAATCAATGAAATCTCTGCAACTCTCGAAGCCCAATGCCTCTGATTTTAATAACTAATAAAAAGTAAAGGAAGGAAGAAGAAAGAAAAAGCTCACAAGCTTAGAGGTGAGAGTGTTTACTTTGTGGTAAGCGGGAAGAAGAGTATCGAGGGGTCAGAAAGCACGTTTTAAGGGTGAATGAGTAAAGAAGAGGGAGGGGGGGGGGAGAGAGAGAGAGAGAGAGAGATAGCGAAAAGGGTGTTTCGCGAAGCACGCGATGGTGGTCGGTGTGTAATCATGCCTTATCGGGCCGATCTTATCAACCCTTGCGCGTAGCAAAAGGGATCTGCAGGGTACTTGTTCTGGGACCAGCGAACCCTCGCGTAGAATCAATACGCGGAGAGCCACCTCATCAATATAACCAGTGTTATCTGCTCTAGATCTTTGACACCCACCCCCACCGTTGTCCTCCTACAACCCCCTCTCGTCCCCTTTCCCCTTGCTTTTTGCTTTCGTCCGAGTCGCACGCTGAAAATCACCAACCCTCCCACTTATCCCTCGCCCCTTTACTCCCCTCTAGGCGAACCACCGTCTAATGGTTATTAAACGAGAGAAAAATGAATTTCCAGCCACCTAACCAAACTCTGCCTGCCTGCCTCCTTCTCATCTTTGTCTATTATCAGGAAAATGTTGCAATTGTGCATTACCATGGTATGCCGGACAATTAGATTGTGGAAAACGATTAATACCGCGAGTTACAAGGGAGATGCATAGTCCTCCCTCCCACCCCCATCGCTCATACTTGGTAGCTAGAGTTCGAAAAGCAAACAGATCTCTCGATTGACATTGCAATATTAAACATTAGTCATTCCCCGAGCCAATCAGCAGCAAGAATGATGTTAGAGGTAAACCGGACGCTGCCATCGTTGATCTTGTAATTGCTGTGGCTTCTCCTCCGACTGGACAATACTTTATCGGCGAGGCTCGAAACCGGTTGCCTTCAGGAGGCAGACACTGACGGATATGACATTTCTGAAGTTCGCAGCGATCTCCGCCCTCCTCCTTCTCCTCTTTCGATTTTAGCCACTCTTCTTTCTTTCTCGCACGCGCGCACACGCGGATACACACACACTCCCTTTCTCTCTCTTTATTTTACCACGCGTGTTAGGGAATTTTTCTCAAGCTATCAGCGTACTCTCCGTGCTCGTGTTTTTCAAATTGCGTAAAAAAGAAAATAGCGAGTAAATGCTAGTGGTAGGTAGCAAAGTAGAGTCGGAAAAGACGAGAGAAAGGATAAAGAGGAATCTTCCCGGCGTATTTTTTTTTTTTTTTTTTTTTTTCTCTTCTTTTTCTTACTTCCTGTTACTCGAGAAACACGAAGGGCAAGGAGTTTCTTTCACGCGTCCCGGCTCGCTCGATCCACTCGCCCACCGGGGGTCTCCGTGGGGGAAAGAAGAAAAGTGGCGGAGGGCCCGTGTCACTCTCGAAATTGAAAACTGAATTATCGACTCGAATCGGTGACTGACGGGAGCAGGAATGACAGAGCGTATAATAGAATTCCTCGGATCGGTGACCCCGAATTCACTCGCGCATGGATTCTCGATGGGTCAGACGGCTGTTTATCGATCGATCGATGGATCATTTCCTTATCAGTGATTTCTCGTGATACGCTTGCCTCCTCCCATCCCACCACTGTGCACTGTCACCCATCTCTCCGAAGAAACGATTCCCTTCTAGGAGATTTAATTCGCACGCGATTAATTAACAACTAGACCCTGGACTGCGTTTCTTATTTAGAAACATCACCGCCGCTATAACATTAATCTCGAAACACTCGTAATTACTTCGGACCCTATTAAACGGAACTTTTAATCATCCCCTGGCCACCCCTCCAGACGTATCTGATTAAACGCGGTAATCGACATTTTATTTTCGCCCGTTACCGCTCTACCTGCGGTACAATTGCTATCGCTATCACTACCACCACCACCACCACCACCGCCGCCACCGTCATCGCTGAGGTGTCTTGAACGATTAATCTGAAATCGGAGACGATCAATTTTAATGCTGGCGAATCCTCGATACTTTATGAGCTTCTGGCTGGCTAATGAAGGAGGAAAGAGAGAAAGAAAGAAATCGAATGGCCGTTGTAGGCTGTCGCCGGCGCTGCGCGTTGTTAATGCGATAAACTTGTAGCGTGAAGGTGCCAGGAGATGAAAAAATATCAACCCCGAGAAGCACCGATACTCCGAATCTGTCCGGCTGGCTATTAACTATTATTAATTGGGTCGATAGGATGATTTATAACCTCGGTCCTCGGCGGTCCTCGGCAGTCTCTCTCCCCCCCGGTAAGCAGCTACCGTTAAATTGGCCAGCGGAGGATTTTAAAAGGCGCCGATCGCGATGGTCGACCACCAATTTCTCGGAAAGGAGTCCTTCTTCCTCCTTTCCCCAGTCGGGTTTCTACGGTAGGATCAATTTTATTAGCCCGCGGAGAAGTTGGGCTCGCCATGTGTGAGGCTCGCTCCAAGCTGGAATTACCATTGAAATATATTCGTTCCTCCGGAATATGTTTATGCATGAAACGGTTCCGTGGTCAGAGTATACGGGACTGTCGAATCGATACACGCGCGCAAATACACACGCACCCGCGCACCCACACCCACACCCACACCCACACGCCTATAGGGAAACGGAGTTATTTCGATCTGGCGCGTTTCACGGTATGCGACATCATCGACGGCACGGCCCTCCTTTATTATGCAAATTTAATAGAAATGTCCGGATTCCCGATTGACGAGAGACACCCACGTGGTTTTGCGCGCTACCGGCCACGAAGATGGTGGTTCCTCTCTCGCGTCTTGCGCGCCGTTCCCCACCCATCCCTTTCCGTCTTTCGAAATCAAAAACGAAATCGCTCGACGACGAAAAGCGAGGACGACGCAGACGCAGCTTCTCCTCTCCCCCCCCCCCTCCTCCTCTTACTATTCAACCAGGCACCCGTTTCATAATAATTACTCCCTCGTCTCGTGTCACGAGCGATCGATAAGCGACGGCTGGCAATTAACTATGAAAAATCGTTCCTCGCCGCGTACGATCCGGTTGTTCCAGTCGGACTCGGCTAAGTTTATCGGCGTCTCTCCCATATACTGGTTGTCATGTTCCTCGAGATATTGTGTTCCGCGGGATAAATAAAATCCTGATCGAAAGAGAGTTGCGTCTTACTTCCTCGCGAAGCACGAAAGTCAGCGGGAGAAATTCAGAGCCGGAGGACGTCGATCAGACCCTGCGCACTGAGACATCGTTGCTCTTGTTCCTCTGGTATCTAATCATCGATTAACCGTTGCTTATTAATTACGCGCCGTGACTCGCTGGAATATTACCGATCGCCGTTTTAGCTCCGGGTCAGGACTCGCGATTAAAAGTTAATTCACCGGGGAAAACCTCTCTCTCTCTCTCTCTCTCTCCCCCTCCCCCTTCTTAGTCTCCATCGCGCTGGAATTCGCTGGTAGATCAATAAGAAACCGATTTTCTTTCTCGATGAGAGTTACAAGAGGGTTGGATCGGAGCAAAACGACCCGATCCGAGATTGACCCGGAAGAAGGGTTTCCCGTCCATCCGCCCATTTTACGAAGATCGTCGAATCGAAACTCGCCCCGCCCCTGAAAACTCGGAACTCGGAACTCTCCGCTCAAACTCACTTATTCTCCTCCGAGAGTTTTCCTTAGAACGCGCAGGCTGGCCGATTGCTTGCTCACTCGAGCAAACGATCGTTTACGAGGGCGCGCGCGATAACGATCTCTGCGTATCCTTGACTAAATCGTGACTAGAGGCGATCGCTGGGAGAGCCTGTATCGATACAGTGGCCAACATTGTTCTCTCCGAGATACAAATTGCTCTCGAAGAAAGAAAAATCAAGAAGAATCGATATGCCGCGTTCCGGGAAGCGCGTTATCCTTCTCCAATCACTCCATTATCACCAAAAACTACTACAAATTCCGTGCGCCTGATTCAAATTCGCGATTCACCGCGCGGACTCAACCGCTCTACGTAGTTGGAGTATCGGTTGCTCGGTATCCACGCCTGCCCCGGTATACTTTTAGCGTCGAGAGAGTCACGGGACAATGAGGCAGGTAGCAGCAGCGGTGCCTTTTCGTTGGCGATAAATCTCTGGAAAAAAACGTTTCTCCTCCCGTGGAAGCCCCACCGTTAGATCGATACATGCAACGTTCGTGAAAACAGTGAAAATCGTCGATTATTTTTACCGGAGGGAAAATCGGTAGACGGTGGTGCTGCGCTGCAGTAAATTTGCAGCCAGCCAGCCAGCTAGCCAGTCAGCCAACCAGCCAGTCAGCCAGCCAACCAGCCAACCAGCCAACCAGCAGGGAGTCGAAAGAGAGAGAGAGAGAGAGAGAGAGAGAGAGAAGAGAAAAAAGGGGGAGAGGGAAAGAGCGGGCACGCCAGTTGACAGGTTGCACCGGTACCGCTGTACTGGGTTGCACGCTGCATAATACAAGACCGAGCGCACGCGTGTGAGCTCTGGTGCACTCGTGTGCAACTCCATGCACCACGTGGCTGCATAATGCAACGTGTACTGGTGTTCTCTGCAAACGGTGCGTTTGCTTGTGGCTGTGACAAGCAGTGGTACCGCATTCCTAACACTAGCACGACCGACCCGGTCTCCTGGTGTACGGACGGACGGCAGCGAGTGTTCTACCCTCTCTTCTCTTCTCTTCTCTTCTCTTCTCCTCTCTTCTCGCTCACCCACACAGAGAGACTCTCCGTTCCACTCGCGCATTGTTCGTTTCCCCCCCATCCCTCTCCATCCAGGAGATCGGCGAGAACCGATGCGACTAGCCGCTCGAATCGCCGGGAAATTCGTGGAAAGCCTCGCGCACTCGCGCAACGTAACCTGAAAGTCCTGTCCTCCCTCCCTCCCTCCCTCCTACCTCAGCCGGGGCCGCGATTGCCTCCGCAAGAATCCCATTAGCGAAGGAAACTTTAATTAGTGGCTTCGCTCTCGTCGAGATTTATGCGCCAATGCGCCATCCCTCGTAGGCGCCCACCGTGGAAACTCCTGGAAATCTTACCACCGTCCGGAGGCGATAGAAAATTCTAACGAGTCAAATTTGTGCGTTTCATTTTCTTGGCCAGTCGCCGAGCGCCAAGGTCCCCGGCTGGCTGCTTTTCCAGGAATAGAGGAAAGTAAGGTCGCGAGCGTGCGAGCGTGCGAGCGTTCTTCGAGGTAGGCGAGGCGGTGTAGCTTCGACGCAGCGAGTGCATCGACGGTGGTGACGGTGCATACGGCACGTACGCGGCACGCATGCGGGAATACATGCGGGGGTGGCAGAGATATATATATATATATATATACACATATAAAGAGAGAGAGAGAGAGAGAGAGCGGAGCCCACGGGAACTTACAGGCCGTTACCTGGACGGAGCTACCGAAGGAGCTTGGCCAATTTATATGATAAACAGTGCGCTCTCGGTTGTATCTCGACCGCGACCGCCCCTCTCGCTGCATGTGCCCACAGTCTCATCCCCGGAGCCGGCACCTCCACGTGAAACTCCATTGCTCTGGCCCATTCGCGGAGCGTGCGCCGCTCGGACATGCTACGCTTTATCGCGGAACGCAATTTCGCAGCTGCGCATACCGCAAATGGACTCACTTCCGAAGAGGACGACTCGTCTTATGACGCGATTCGCATTAGTTTGTCGATCAGAATTGCCAGAGGATGAGAGTCGCGCGCGATTTGTAATTTTGGAGTTTTCGTCGATATCAAACGATAGGCAAGCGAGCGCACGTGCGCGCTCGCGAGGAAAAGCAAACGGGGAACGAGTGGGCGCGATCGGCCGGGAGATCGGCGAAGGGGGTTAATAAGAATGCGCTCGCTATTCCGAAGCGATCGGGACGAGACATTGAACGGACCTTGGTCGGGTAGGCACCTTTCACTAATCTTCCCTCCTCATTCAACGTAACAGACCGACGAAGCAAACAATTTTCACCGTTCGCCCAGCGCGCAGCAGTGCCAGGTGAGATCGTAGCGGTGGTGGTAGTGGTGGCGATCGGCTCTCGCCTTTCTAAAATCGGCGCTGCCACTTGAAAGCGCGCATGCGCGTACCTCTTTTACTCGCGAGGAACTTCCGGCGAGAAAATATCAACCAATCTCTACCAAAAGTACGAGAAAAGAGTTTGAGGGCGTCAATGAACATCATCGCAATGATCTTCTTCGCAAAAGAAATACAAAGAAGAGAAAAGAAAACGAAAAGGATGTTGGAGCCGCGAGGGTGTCGACTTGAATTTATTTAAATTGCGAGCAATGTTCCGCCATGTTCAGCAGCTTCTTCTGCCTCGGCGCGATCGAAATCGGGAAAAAGGGCGAAAAAGGAGAAGGCGAACACGGCGAACAGGCAACCGAGCTAGCAGCAGCCGCCGGAGTTTATAAGCTGCCCGGACTGCGAATGCTCCGCTGCTCCCTATGGGACACCATGAGATTCTCCTAGCTCTTCCCTTTCACCATCTCACCGTGGTACTCTTCCAGTGGTTTCCAGGAACCCTTTGCACTCGCTACTATTACGGACTGGCGCGAGGATTGATCGCATCGTTCCGAGTTACTTTCGCGTTGGTTCCGGGGGGTTCCGTAAGATCCGCAAGATCGTCGCGACACGAAACCTGCCGTGGAGTGATATCGCTAAACAGATAAAGAGAGAGAGAGAGAGAGAGAGGCCCCCAGGAGCTATCAAGCAGGTTTCCGGCTCAGTCTACGCGACGGGCGCGACTCGCGTATAATTGCAGCGATCCCGGAGTGTGCTCCCAACACCTAGCTCGAAAAGGGAAACGAGTTGCCAGCCCCGCCGCTGCTCCCTGAATCTCTAATTAATTTCAAAAAGCCTCCGTGTCCCCCGGTTACAAAGAGAACGCGTGCTCGCAAAAGGAGGCCCTTCCTCCTTGAACCGCCACCCCGAGCAGCACCCCCCGCGGTCAATGTGAGGTTCCAGGAGGTGCGATTTATCAGCGACCAATAACGCTCAAATCCACCTAATTGGATAATGGATAGGCTCCAGGCACGTTAATGAAAACCGAATGCGAACCGGTTCCATGGCGTGTGAGATTATGAAAAGCCAGGGCGCGCGCGCACCGAATCAATAGTGGTGGCCGACTACCCCACCCACCTCTCACCCCCTTACTCTTCCCCTTCTCTTTCCCTTTCCCAGAAGAGGCGGCCGAGGGTAGAAGCCATCGAGTAATGGGCCTGGTGCAATTTGGCCGTGCACTTTAAGGTCGTCGCAGAAGACGACTGTTCAATTGTCGGTCGACGATTCATTTCGCATTCGGGAGGCCGTACGTCGAGAATTTATAGGAAAAGAGTTCCTCTGGAGTATATTGGCCGTTGGGCCCGAGCGATCCTATCGGCCCTGGCGAGTCGAAGGGCCTTTCCACGCGTCGCTGCCAGTGCAACGGGTCTTCTCTTCAGAGAGAGAGAGAGAGAGAGAGAGAGAGAGCGAGGAGCGCGCGCGGTAGCGAGTTCCCCCCTTGGAGAAACGAGGAGAGACTCGCGCACGAAATAAAGTGGCGTATTTACACGGGTAGATCGTGCGCTATACGCTCCTAGTCGCTGCTGTAAATTACTCCGTAAACCGCAGGGTGTTATTTAGCTGGATATCCCCATGCCGAGGGGAGGGAGTATCAGGAGAGAGGAGAGAAACGAGCGAGAGAGAAAGAGATGGCACAGGATGCAACAACGCCCAAGTTTTATGGAGCGCGAGATGATTTACGAGACGATAGTTGAAAACGGTCCCACGGATCAAAAGACGCGTAAATTGCCTGGCGCTCTCACCGCCATTTTGCGGGACGACCAACCAACCTAGAAACGTCCACGAGTGTCTTACGAGAGTTTTATACGGGTTCTTAAATCTCTGGCGTCTTCAATGAAATCGCATTTGCATGTAACGGAACAGAGTTCCGCGGGTGCGCAGAATCACAAGAACCGGACGTTCCTCCGGAACAGGGCGTACTGTGTTCATCCGGTTCATCTACTACGAGTGTTCGATACAGGGTTTTTTTTTTCCTTTTTTCCTTTTTTAGTTCTCGGGAGGGTGGGAATTTAGTATTTGGGGTAGTTTGGTAGTTTCCAAGCGATCCTTGGGAGGAAACGCTACAGAGCAGACCCCCTCGTTCAGCTCCCTAGGCAAGCATAAAACTTGTTAAGCAAGCAGAAAGCATCGTTATTCGTTAATTACCACGGCAACAGGAAATTCCCTAGCACGATTGGTCGAATCGACACAATGCGCCAACGATCCGCTTCGATGTACTCGCAACTGCATCCCGCTGCATCCAGCGCAATAGGAATAACGGCCACGCGGGTTTTATGCACTCTCAATTATTTTCGACGCGCTCCCGATCTCGCGGAAAAGTCATACTACTGAAAGAATCTCCTCGAAGAATCCAATGGAAAAAAACTACTAATTTTTCATCCGTCGCATTCAAAGTGGGCGGAGGAGGAGGAGGAGGAGGAGGAGGTGGTCTCCCTCGAATACTAGTCGCCCGTCATTAATCAACCGCGCTTTTATTGCATTCGCGAGATAGCGCGGATAATTCGCAATAAACGTACGATCGCTTAGGCCAACTCATTAATCCAAGTGGCAAAGCCGCAGCCACTCGAAGGTATTCCACACACCACGTTTCCACGCACGACGACCCTGGAAACGAAAGGTAAGAGAAGAGGATACTTTCCGAGGGGGTGGGAAATTGGGTCACTCGCAGGATGACACACGGACTGATCGATCGTCGCTGGAATTCCACTTAGGCTTCCCTTGGGGGGGTGAGGCGAGGGTAAAAAAGAGCAAGCGGGAGTTAAGATTGCGCAATGCAATTAGTCGAATGGCAGGGGGAGAGGAAGCTGCGAAACGCAGGACGACGCAGGAAGGCGAGGAGAAACTTCGGAAGCGTCCGCTTCGCTCCCGATTTGGTTTCTCCGGGCGTTCGCAGTTCGTTTCACAGGGCAACCGTGTGGGTAGTGAGTTACGAGGTGAGCCCGGAGGTGCCTGTTGAAAAAAAAAAGAACAAGTGCACGAGCTGCCTGCTCGCCTCTTCTTCTCTACCTTCTTCCACCTTCTCGCTATCCGTCGTCCCCTCTCATCCTCCTCCTCTAGCCTTTTACTTTTTCTTGCGCGTTTTCTTGCCTTCTTGCCTTTTTTCCTCCGTCACCAACGGGGGGTCCTATCTTCCTCTCTTTCTCTCTCTCTCTCTTCGCTCCCATTTCTGGTTTCAATGGAATATAAATAAAAATTGCCTCGCCGGCTACCGAAAACTTCTGCCGCAACCTTTGTCATAAGTTGCTCGCCGTTCTTTTCTGACATCGCGCCGTTTATATTCGCTTTAACCGTGAATTACGCCTGCATAAATAATATCGCGCTCTCTCTCTCTCTCTCTCTCTCTCGTACACACTCGCACCCCAACGCAAGACGCTGACTGAGGAGGCACTCGGGGGTTGAAAGACCAAACGGTTTCCGCTGATGGCGATGGTGGTGGTTTACCCAGGAACCACCGGAAGTTCCTCGAGAGTTCACGCGTTCCATTTATCATCCGTCGAAGGTCAACCTCCCCCCGTCGTTCAGTATTCGACAAAAGGGGAAACCATGAAATTTGAATAGAGGTCGAGAGCGATTCCCTGAGAAAATCGAGAACGGACGGTCATTACAAAGTGAAATGTCCAGGACCGACGGCCCCGTCGAGGTCGGGGAGGATCGAGATAAGACACGAAGAAAATCTCAGTCGACGCGTTCCTCCCGTTAAAGTGGAGAACCAATGGCTGAGTCATCCATCGGTCGCGCATTCCCGTAACTTTGCTATGTAAATCGCGCACCTCCACTCAATCGCAGTCGTCGATGAAATACCCGGTGAGGGGGGGGGGGGTGGATGGTACACCGTCGCCCCACATCCGGTACGATAAACAAAAGTGACAGAAAGAGAAAAAGAGAATTTGAAAATATCACGACTCCCACAAAAGAGAATATAGTTGCAAAATCGGCATAACCAATTTAGCAGCCAGCACACAGGGCAGGGAAGGACGCGGATAACCGGAAGTGGATCGGTACTCGTTGGAAGCTGACGTGGCAGAAATTGGAAGCGGAAAAAAAGAGAAGGAGAGGCACACGGGTGAATCCTCGCGGCGCTGTAACTCCCGTCAGGAACAGCTTTACCGATATCACGCGTTGATTATGGTGGTGTTGCGGTGGTGTCGGCGAAACGATGGTGGTGGTGCGACGATACTCATTGGTGAGCGTGTGCCGTTAAATTATAGTTGTTTGCGCGATTAAGTGTGTTCCGATTTGCATGTGCGCGACGACGGCTGATTATCATCCGAGACCGCGAATGAACGCGAAACGGACGGTCGGTCGGTCGGTCGGTCGGTCGGTCGGTCGGCAGCCTCCCTTCAGGCTCCTGGGCTGTACACTCCTGGAACCGCTGGAACAGCGGCTTCTGCTGCATACATATCAATTAAAACGTCCGAGGTAGAGCATCATCGGGCGCCTCCGATGAATATTGCCCGTACACGGCCTGCCATTTCTGCCTAGGGACATCGCGTATGCATTATCCTTGGCCGCAATTTCGCCCGTTTCTCCACGGAAAACCCGTTTCCACCCGCGTATCTCAGCCACGATTCGATAATCCTCGTAAATAGCCGATAATCGCTCATCCACCAAAGTCAACCGCTGCCGCTCTCCCCCTCGCTACTTACCAAACTAACGCGAACGCTACAAAAGTTGAAGGAAGAGTTACCGTAAGTAATCTCCTTTTCGAAACAGGGAAAAGTGGTTTTTCCGGAAATCAGGGATTTTCTCGCTCAGGGATTCTTGGACACTTTTTCCACATCGCCGTTCCGGTTTTAGCGAGAGACGTATACCAAAGAACGAGAGAAAGGGAGGGAAGGAGAATCCTCGTGTCGCATTGTAAAACAACCATAAGCGCGTGCTAATGATCGGGAAAATCGTGGCTTATTGAAAAGCATTAAATTACAGCCAGCTGGCCGAGCAGCAGCAGCACCAGCACTAGCAGCAGGCAGCCAAGGCGAGATGCGCGCAGACGTATAATTGCAATTCGCGGCCCGTAATCTGCAGTTAGATAATATACGGTATGATACGATGCTTGTCCGAATGCGATTAGCATACGGTTACTCGCTGTGTTATATAGCAAACAGATACACACTCGCGCGCACACTTACAGAGAGAGAGAGAGAGAGAGAGAGAGATACAACATACACGCTCAGAGTCCTGGTCGTCCACGAGGAGACTCTAATGGCATCATCTTCTGTGCTTGCACGCCGTGTTCTGCAATTTTGTCCACACGCTCGGGATAGCAACCGGTATCCCATTAACCAATGGGAGATCGAATCGACCATTCAGCAACGTACACCTGCGATCGATCGGATATTTGCCACACCAGAGAAAAAACACGCGAATAAATTCCTATGCTCTCATATTTTGAGCAGTATTGCGCGATAGAGTAACGACCGATCGTAAGTCGTTTAATAATCTACATCGAGCGGTATGATTAATTAAACGAACAAAATACACGTGGGCACGGGTGAAAAAATCAGAATTTATAAGCGCGCCAGGACTTACATCTTCATTAGCGATTCTTAATGGTGCTTGCGTTAGCATAGTAATGAAAACCGCCGACTCTGCAGCGGGACGTTAAATAAATTTTCATAATCACGCGCGCACGCCTTATGCTCATGGGCTTTTAAATAATCCCGATCGCGATCCCGGTCCCGGTCCCGGTCCCGGTCCCGGTCCCGGTCCCGATCCCGATCCCTGTGAGAGAAGGCGTTCTGCTGCAGGAACTTTAGAGAACGCGAATAAAAATCCTAGAGAGTAGTGTGCGTGGTGTTTCGACGGGCGATCGATCAACGCCGGCTTTTCCACGGACGGGAGAGCGAGCAAGCCAGAAAGAAACTTTTTGCAATAGCGAAACGCTGTTGCAATGAATTTCAGTTAAAGATTGCGGCAGCGACTACTCGTGACTAGCCCGGGTGGCTGGGAAGGCCAGAAAGGGTGAGAAGGGGGCGGTGGAAAAGGCGCGAAGGTTTCGCACGAAGATACAAGAGGTCCGAACGGTGATTCGACCGGTTCTCCTGATACGCCGATACGCGAGCAACGGCAACGCGCGGATATCTCGCCCGGAGAAACCGCACCACCACCACGCGATAACTGTGTTAAGTGTGCTCCAGTGAACTTTTAGTCACGGCCACACCCAGCCTCCGTCCGAGCAAGTCTGGGCTCCTTACACACACCCACACCCACACCACCTCCTATGGTCTACGAGGTCATCCAACGCTGCTAACTATTTTCCAATTGACTAAGAGGGACCCCAACAAACACCTTATTGCTGTCGAATGCAAAACCTTTCCTAGCACAAGCTCCCCCTGCTTCCTGCTTCTTCTTGCTCCTTGCTTCTATTTCGAATTCGCTTTTACTCTGGACGGGGAGGAGGGTGGAGGGAGGAGAGAGGGCACCTTTGTGGCTCGCGTAACTAGTTTAATCTCGCGTAGCTAATAGTTGCGTGAATAAACCGTGAAGGAGATTACGGAGGAGAGTCACGGATCGCTTGGGAAAACTCCATTTTCTTTCGGGACTTTCGTACGTGGGAGCGGGGGCAAAGCTCGCGAAAAAAAGGAAGGAAGGAAAGAATTTCAGAATTCTATCGACCTTCCTGAATTTCTTCGACACTTTCCGGACGTGCCGCCGGCACTAGACGAGGTAGAAGCGACTATGTGTAAGACCGCGTCGATCGCGTGGCATTTAAATCGTTTTACAACACTGCTCTTGGCATCGTGCTCTTGCTTGTGTGCGAGAGGCGTGACGACAGTCGAGAGAACCAGCGAGAGCGAGCAACTCGCGATTTTCAAGCTAACGCGCTCGCGAGAATCGCGTGCGTGAGTGCGTAGCAGCGATGTACTCACACATGCACCTGAGAGAGCCGCCGACTTGTGCAACAGTGCTCCATCTCTCTCTCTCTCTCTCTCTCTCTCTCTCTCTCTCTCTCTCTCTCTCGCAATATTCTCTCCTTGCGCGGAGAACCAGCAGGAGCAGGAGGAGAGGATTGAATATCCTGTTTGGCTTATTGGGGCAAGGTGGCCAGGCCTTGCCACTTCGATGCCGATATCAGTGATAACGCAATGCACCGGCCCCGCCGCTGGCGTTTCCCTCTCAGCGGTCACCCACGATCTCGGAGCTACGCGGAGAAAACTAATATACCACGATAAACATCGCGCTTATCGTTTATCCCTTCATCACGCTTCTTACCCCGTTTAATATCTTGGTTTTTAATTAGCCCGAGATTTTTCGACCGACCGACCGACCGACCGACCGACCGAAAATTGCAAGATCTTCGTTGATCCAGTTTTTCGAGAATTATTGGGTCACGGATACAGAGCAGTGGCTATTTTGAACGGCTTTTCAAAAACCTGTTGTGCACACTCAGTTTTGACTCAGCTGGGAGATCGAGACTCTGAATCGTACCACCTCGTCGTCTTGTGTATCCGCGAATGTTCTCCGAGGAAGATTCCATGACATCAGACCGCTGCGATTTCTGTGTCAGGAGGTAGTAGCGCGAGTAATAATAATATCCCAGGTGCAGCGTACGCTCGTGAACCAACGCTGTGAAATTAACAAGGACAACGGGATGCGAAAACCATCGATAACCGGGAGTTGCTCCTTACCCTGCGCGATATCGTCGTCTATGCATCATTTTACCAGTCTTTTCCACTTTTCTCTCCTTTTCTCGCCAATTATTCATCTAGGGAACATCCTCCCTCGTGCCACTCGCTTTTTTTCACCGGAAAATATTTTTTACCAATCGTTCGGTCGGTCAGTCAGCCACTCGTAGCTGCGATATAATAGATGCAACGCCAGGCAACCGAGCGCGAGCCTTTCTACCGCGCTTAGACCATGGCATTATTATTTATTTATAGCGTCATTATGTTGTCTCCATTGTTGTTGTGTGATTCGAGCGGATGGTAAATGCTGACCGGGACTCGTTTCGTCCTCGCTTCCCTCACCCGATCGCGGGAATACGTGGATAATTACTCAATGCATACAACACGCACATGCACACGTCGCTCGTACGTACGCTCTCGCCTGTATACCACGAGCTGCGCTAGCGCGAACGCTCTACCAATTAGCAGAGCCAAACGGGAAGAACGATATTTCAGGTTCGAGAACGTCGCGTGGGAGGATCCGGTGAACGTCGGTCAAAGAAAAAATGCTTCTAAACAGCTGGGAAAGTTACGCGGACAAAGTGCGCTCAAAATACTTGTGAAACAAAGTCCCCAATCGTCGCTCCCTCTCTCTCTCTCTCTCTCTCTCTGTCTTAGGAAACTGAAAGGAAGATTGCGAGGGAAGAGCGTAACTTTTCAATAAGGGCAAAGGGGGTAGTTCAGCATGTACATGCTGTAACGGAGGCCTGTAACATGCGGACACCTAACGCAAAGTCATAAACCTCTCGGGGTTGTCGCTCTCTCTCTCTCTCTCTCTCTCTCTCTCTCTCTCGCCTGTATTTATATGGCAGCGATAAATAATCCAGCGGAGATTGCAGCAGTGTTGGTTCGCCCACTCCTCCCTCATCCCCCTAGACGAAACACCGGCAGAAAACGCGCGTCGCGAATTGGGGTGGGAACTGCAGTGGCGAGGGTAAGTGGTGCGATGCTCTTCGCGTATCGAAAACAAAATGAAAATATTCAAGAGGAATTTGTCAAGATTCGACCAACCTCTCGGGTGGAGGACGATGCTCGCGAAGGAAAAGCTCGATCGTTAGGCTCGAGGTTTGAGGGCGTAACGGGGGTTAAGATGGAGGAGGAGTGTCGTAAGGGAGACTCGTTATTTTCGGCGGCGGAAATTCGCGTCGCGACGCCCACACGCGAGCATCAACGGAGTACGTAGAGTCGCTCGCGGGATAATCGCGGGGGTGGAAGTGAGGCAAGCTCGCACAACGGCGCGTTATCGTAGAAAATTGCCATAGCACCCACCCCCACACGCTACACATCGCGTGTGTACGGGGCTACCGCGATAAATATTCTCCAGCCGCGACGGCCATTATTTGTCGCTCACCCTACGCCATACGAAACTACCACCACCCCCGATTCACCCTCAGGCTCTAACGGACAAAAATTGCGAAACCCCCTGTGGGCTCTTCCCGCCAAACTATCCCACTTGCTTAATTTCCGACGAGCGACGACGACGACGGAGGGCGGGAGGGTTACGCGAATTCGCCTAACCACATAAATTCTGGACCGATGGAGGGATAGCCTTCGCGGATTGCCATCTAGCAGTCACGGGTATTTACCGGGAAGACCCTGGATCGATGGTATCGAACCACTACCCGCTTCCAGGAATGTTCCCGCCGTCCCTTCTCATCCTCCAGCAACGAGAGCTCATTTTCTACGATTATCAGGCATTTCTCACTCTAGAGTCCAGTCCCATTTCGTATTGCAGAGTTTCGCGTCTCTGTGCGAGAGTCTTGCTATCGTTTCTCCTGGTTCTTCCAGGTCTTCTCACTCCTCCGGTTCGTAGCTCGTGAAGCATGCGCCGTCAACAGGAGAACTGGCATTGGCGGATGACGGAGTTTGCGCGCCGTGCCATTCGTATTGACTTTGGCTCACCTCTCTCTCTCTCTCTCTCTTTCTCTCTTCCTCCTATATCATCTCCTCCTCCTCCTCCTCCTCCTCCTCCTCCTCGCTGCTTGACGACAGAACCGACACGGACGAGAAGGTACGAGGCGACACAAAGGAAGGTGACTCGAGGCGAGCGCAAAATGTAACGCGAGATAAAGACGAGACAGAAATGAAGGTTCAGGGTAACCAGCCCCATTGACGGTTCCAAGTGGCATGACTGGCTTTATTAAAATTCAACCAGCCAGTTCAAGAAGCTCCATTAGATCGACGAGTGAGACGATCTAATGGATTTGCATATAGCTAGAGAGAGAGAGAGAGAGAGAGAGAGAGAGAGAGATTATCGTAGCTATTTAGGATTTTAGAATCGTCACGATTCCCATTGTTTCGCGGTTCCATTGATGAGCACTGATGCGCTTCTTCAAATAATACCAAATGCTCCTTTTACCATTGTGCTCATTCCATCGGAATTGGAACATCGAACAATCATGCAAATCCCGTGAAATCTGGAGAGTGCGTCGCGTTTAATGTCTCCTCGGAGACCCACGAGGAACATAAATTTCCACAGTTTTTAAAATTGTCCGAGGGCGACGGAACAGAAGAAAGAGGGCGAAAAAAATCAACGGTGAAATCTGGAGGACTGAAAGAGGGTAAGGGGTGAGTTCTACACGCGAGCAAGGCAAGTGTCTCGCAATTGATTTTCACGCCAGTTTGATTTATTCAAACCCACCACCGTCGAGCGTCGTGAGCGTTTTTCGTGGCCGCAGGCCCAAGCGACGCTCGGATGAGACGAGAGAAATATGGGAGTCTGAAAAGTCGGAAAACCGGAACGCCGCAACATCCGCCCGCCGCCGCGCTTCGCAATAAAAATAGGAAAAAATAAGAAAAGAAAAACGACAACGATATCCCAGGTTTTCACAAGTCCCACCATAGATACATTGAGATTTTTCGGGAAGAGAGGAGACAAAGAGGAAATTCGATCTCTCCGAGTCTCCCGGCGCGATTGGACCGGGGACGGGAAGGAGAGAAGAGCAGGTCAATCGGGATGAAATCGCGCAGGGGAGGCAAATAAACCGTGAAGAGGCGGTAGGGGCGAATCGGGGGTAACTCTTGGCGAAACTGACGGACGGATCGGATTGGTTCTTGATTGCTGGAGGGGTCGTTTTCCGGGCTCGGGTGGGATATAGCGAGATCGCAGCCAATGATAGAGTGCGCAGCTGCCCTGGGGATCCGCCGGTGTTTCCCAACGTCCCGGCCACCCCTCTCGAAGAAACCGGTGGCGCGCAGGGAAAGGATTGGGTTTACCCCCGAGCCCCTTTATGCACGCGTGCTCCCGTAGCCTCCGTGCTATTGTGTCTTCGTGCCAATCCATTAAAAGCGTTCAAACTGGTTTCACCCACCCAAGACCCCAAGACGAACGGAGATTCTCCAAATTCGACGGAGGACGATCGATTCGAGGCATCTCTCTCTCTCTCTCTCTCTCTCTCTCTCTCTCTCTCTTTACTCCCCCTTCCCAACTACCAACTACCCATCCTATCTCCTCTTTGTTTCTTCTCGCTAGACGCGGAAACGAGCCGAGAGAATATTTGTCCGATATTATTGAAGCGAAAGAAATTGCTTGCCGCAAGATAAATTGTCTCGCCATGAAGGAACGTGGAGGGATAAACGAAAAATGGCGACGCCACCGCGCGAGTTCTCGTGTCCGGCGCGTGCAGGAGCGACAAGGAAGACAACGCACGCGCACGCCCCGGTCGATTCCCCGCATACGAGTAAACCTGTTGGGGAGAGCCAGGAGCGTCGGGATCGTCGGGAACGTCGGAAACGGACGGTGTATAAGCACACGTGGTATATTTCACCGAGCTACCGAAGAGACAATTGTTTCTTTGTGCTGGGATCGATGATCGATCGACTTGTCGCTTGCACAAAACTGGTCGTCCAATCGCGCGGCATACCAAATCCTCGAAGGAAGACGAGGAGGAAGAAAAAGATTAAAAAAAGAAATGAAAACAAGCTAGCAGGAGTAACGGTGCTCCGGAGACAGCCGAATTATCGTGTCTCTTCTCATAAACTATCCGATCCTTCTTCGTTCTCCGAGTCCTACGAGGATTCCTCGGATTCCTCTGGTCGCAAGCCCCATTCTCACCAAACCCCCGTTGCCAAAGCGAACGCGACCTTTTTTACTACTTTTTATTAGCACTCGCGTTGCGATCTTACTAAAATGGCGGCTCACTCTCGTGCTTTTAGCTTTACCTTCGAGTTTCCGTTTGCTACTCGATTCGGAGTAGACGACCGGCGGTCGTCGCTCACCGAGCACAATAACGACATTATTACGAGTCTCGTTTCGTTGGGCGACAAGCGCGCGATTTATTCGTCGAATTTATGCGTGCCCGCGTGCGCGCGCGGGCGCGCGCGTCTCTCCCCCCGCCCACAACAGTCGGAAGCAATTTACAAGTTAATGGGTTAAGGCGATTCGTTAGGTGCTGGCTTCTTCTCGCACTTGCGGCTCTCGCGCCACGGGATTTATTTCGGTAGGTCCGAGCACGCCCATCTAATTGGCTCGTATCTTTTGCCTCGTTCGCAGGTAGACCCGGTGAGGTCTGACGGGGCCCTACCGAGGCCTCGCAAGCCCCGCGGCTTGCACGATTTAAACGAAATCGGCGGCTGATCGACGAAAAGTCCCGGGGGTACTTGCGAATTGTCTCTCTCTCTCTCTCTCTCTCTCTCTCTCTCTCTCTGTCTTTCTGCCTCTGGAAAATGGCGCGGAATCAACGGGGACCGATCGGCGCCGGGCGTCGCATTCAAAGTGCGAACGAATGAAAATCTCGATTTCACGAGGGGAATTTTCAAGGAGGCTGAAAGATGGATGGTGCGGCCCGCCGCCAGCGAACAATACGACTCGTATTTGCATCTGGTACATAATTCAGTTGCCGTGTCTCCCCCCCCCCCCCCCCTCCCGAGTGCCACTGCCCGAGGAAACGTCAGCCAGGAAAGGCGCGTCGAAGGAAAATGCATCGAGAACCCCCAACTCCTCGGGTCCTGGACGATTGACTCAAGGGAAGAACGCACATCGGAGCAATTTACCTTTTTCTTTCGTGTATCGTCAGAATATCTCGCGCCATCCATATCGATTTATCTCGAGAAACGAGATAAACGAAACTTTTCATCTTGAGTTTTTTAAATTTTGGCAAAAATATCCATCTCTCTCGAGTAACAGCGCTAAAGTTTTACTTTTTCTTTTGGGGGAAATATTTCGTGTTTCGTAGAAAGAGAAAAGTCGAGTAGCCGGCCATTAAAAGCCGTTGAACGGCCAACGAAGCCTGCCAATTATCGCACTGGCCCGCATTAACGGCCGCTTAATTACACGCGGTCTGGAAAATATTAATAACCACCCCGCGTTTGCGCGAAGCTCGCTCGCTCGATCGGCCACAGGGGGAAGTCGCGAGTTTGCCGTGCACTCGCTGAATCGCGCATAATCGATTAATAGAGCGTCCCCGATTCGTTACAAACTCGGTAAACGGTGCGATCGATCGATCGATCGGCTCGACGATTCGTCCGACCCCGACCCGGCCCGTGAGAAAATTAATTATTCCTTGAAAACTCGTTTTCACTCGTACATCCAGATAACGAGTATCGTAATTTCATTTCTCACCAAGAACCAGCGCGCAGCCTCCACTCGCACAATTTCCCTGTTTCCGAGGAATTATCGAGTACTCGAGTGCTTAGGGATTTGAGGAAAAGGAGAAAAATTCTTTCTCCTTCACGCCGCATTCGTTTTAGTTTTACCTGGTTCACCTTTGACCGTCGTCTCTTCCTATAAAAGTGGCGAGTGCCCCCAGAAATGGGAAACGAGGCAAAAGTTCGTGAGTGGAAAATATTATGGAAAAGAGAAATAAAGAGAGTCGGGGAAGAAGATTCGAGCTAACGGGGGAGAACGGGGGGGGAGGGGGGAGGTAGTACTCGTCTATGAAGCCTTTAACGCCACGGACAATGCAAAAGTCTGGCACGCGAGTGGCAGACAAAGCTTTTCGAGCACGACTATGGGCAACTATTCATTTTCCGAGCGGAGATCACGTGGATAACCCCATGAACGAGCCTAACCCTTCTTCCACTCTGTTTTGTGTTTCTATTTCTGTTTCCGTTTCTCTCTGTCCCTCCACCCAAAGTTGTTCCGACGCTGCCGTCGCTCTGGCTACCTGAAGAATCCGAGATAAAATCGAGAGAACGCGCAAAGTTCGGTCGTCCATGACCCCCCGAATACAGCTGGGGGCTGTGATTTTTCAACATTCGTCGCGTCTCTGGTGGTGCGCCCCCCCCCCCCCTCCCTCAATTACAGTTAGAGAAACCATGGCCACCATTGCGTACCACTCGATCATTTCCATTCCACGGGGTCGAAATTGCAATACCCGCCACTACTTTCCTTCCAAAGCTACGACGCTCTTCCAAATGAAAAACAGAGGGAACTAGAGAGGCAAAAGGAGAGCATTTTAAACCAAGAACGTCCCCAAGGACATGTCCATGTCCTTTGAGATTGGAGTGATCCTTCTCCGGTGATAATCTCCGAGGCACAAGGACAAAAGAAGAGATTACTAAAAAATCGCGAAGCGTGAAATTCCTACGGGAAAATAATGCGTTTTTCTTCTCGGAGGATTCTCGATCACAGGGGCTTTCCCGAAGAGAAAGTCGAGGATTCGTCGGGAGAAACCAGAGTAGTGCAGGAGGCACGCGAACAGTGAAACATTTTATTTATCGCCAGGGTGACGTTCAAGTGGCCATAGGAGTCCGATAAGTAGGTACGGACGGCTCGTAAAAAGCGACAAAAACGGGGCCCGAGTAACGGGGGCCGCCGGCAGAGGATATCGCCGTGTAAACTCTCGGGGTCGCGCGCTACCAAGACACTCGTCTGCAGGAAATTCGCTGAATATTTCAGCCCACGTTTCTACCGGGCGCGCCTTATAAATTTTGGGGCTAGCGCTTGTCTTCTTTTTCTTTCCTGTACTTTTTGCAGTAAATTGAGAATAAGAGAAAATCCTTAAGAATTCCCCTGCTTTCTGGCAGAAAAAAAAAAAAAAACAAAGTCTTTAGGAAAGATTAAGAATATATCAAAGGGTTGCAGATTCACAAAATGAGGCCTTTGCGAAATCACTAGAAACGTCTGCAGAACCGTAAGTTGGTGGCGACGGCGGTGCATGCGATGCCGTGGCGAACGATAAGGATCGCAGAACTAGGAAAGAGGGGAAGAGAAGTAGAGAGAACGTGTAGGACAGCCGTTAACGAGCGACTCTGCGCAGAAGCTTACTCCTCCTCCTCTTCTTCTTCTTCTTCTTCTTCTTCTTCTTCTTCTTCTTCTTCTTCTTCTTCTTCTTCTTCTTCTTCTTCTTCTTCTTCTTCTTCTTCTTCTTCTTCTTCTTCTTCTTCTTCTTCTTCTTCTCTTTCTCTTTCTTTCTACTACTACTACTGCTACTGCTACTACTGCTGCTGCTTCTTCTTCTTCTTCTTCATCATCTTCTTTCCCTTCGCTTTCCCTTCTCTCTTTCTTCTTCACCGTTCTCCAGATGACTGCACCGCATCCAGTCGTAGTTTTGACCGTAGGATCTTTTTAACGTGACATCACCTCGATGGATCGCAATCTTCTTGATCCCCCGAGCGATCCATCCTCTTAATGGATCACCCCCGTACACACGGACCTGTCATTACTCTCCAATTTTGAAAATCACTTGTCCCCATTATTACAGTTTTGTGGTTCTTCTTCGCGATGAGGGCGCTACTTTTGCCTTTTCCGCAGAAAAAAAGAAAAAATCATTTCCGAAAGCAACGATGCGCGATGTCATATTAGGTTACCGGCGAGTTTCGCGAGAGTCTGAATCTGCTCCCGTGCAATCGACGCCATTCCACGATGACGGCGAATTTCGTCTTTGTCGGGGTGGAAACAACGATCGGACCCCTGCGCATAACCCCGGGGATTGGATAGCCACCCTTCCAACGTATACGGAGGAGGAGGAGGACAAGAGAGAGAGAGAGAGAGAGAGAGAGAGAGAGAGAGAGGAGAGTAAAAAACGGAATTTCCCAGCTGTTCGGTTATCTGCCTCGGAGATCAAAGATGGCGGCCAACGATGGCACACAGGGGTTTCAACCCTTGCTATCTGTCCCATCGGAACTCACCTTCGCAGAATTCGTGAACCAACGAGAAGAGTGTGCGTGCGTGCGGGAACATGCGTGCGCATGCTTCACTGTAGGAAATGCGCGTGACGTAGATGAGTAGTGTCGGGCTGTCGGACTCTGTCGGACTCTGTCGGACTGTCGGGGTTGCGCGTACTCATACATTGTCACACGTGCGAACGGAAACAAACGCACGGACACAAAGAAAGGATGTACCATGAGTTTTTTTTTATGGGTACGCACGATGGTGGGCCATACGCCCGCGTGAGTTTTGCTCTTACACATACCTGGTGGCCGCTTTTGTTTCCCAGATCGTATCGCGCGCGGCGGCCTCTCTCCTTTTAGGCGACACATCTGTGACCGGACCGTTCGGTTCCCATACTTAGTAAAAATGCAACATATTGTGCCAAAGGCATATGCCGTCTTGCCATTGGCCAATGGCAGTAAAGCAGACCTCCACCATGGCGCCACAACATCCCTTTTCCCACCCCTTTTCTCCTCTAAGTTTTTCCGCGTTTCGCTAGAAAAAAAAGGTTTCCTTCGCTCGAGCAAAATTTATCGCACCAATCAGCTATTTGCTTATTTTTAGAGCGACGCTTGCCTGAACGCTTGCTTCTTATTAATTAATTACTGCAAGCGTTTATACGCGCACGCGCATGGTGCGTGTATGCGTGTGTGAAAAGAGAGAGAGAGAGAGAGAGAGAGATAATCTACTCGTAGAGTAGAGATTAACGCGTTAATCAGTGCCACTGATACTTCAACTCCATCCAAATAGATTTGTCATACTACTGGTCTGATGCTAAACGAGATCCAATCACAGGAATATCTTTTCATCAAATTTACAACCGGAACGTCAAATACTCGACAACGGAATATAGCCATGATCAAGGAATTTGATTTTAGTAAACCGGTATAACCAGATAATACACTGCTCTCTCGTTCACAAAGAGTGAACTAGGGAGGTGAAGGGAGATAGTTTTTTTTTTTTTTTTTTTATTAAAATAATTGCAAGTCAATTTAATCCGTGTCGAGTTAAACTTTTCAAGGGAACTTTTCCCTGGATGGAAAAATAGTGTAGGGAAGAAGCGAGTAGGATCAAACAGTGGACAATTTTCCCTCGTTGTATCGGCGAGGCGAAACAGCGATACGCTTAACGACAAGCCATAATTCAAGCGGAATTTCGGCCGAATCACTGCATACATTTTTAATTCGACTCCCACGTGGCGTGGCGTGGCGAGCCGCTTTGCCCGGGACAAATTGCTTTCGTAAATTAACTCGAAAAGGCAGACGGCGGGAGAGTGGCGCGAGGAAAATTATAGTTCAGGAAAGTGTGACACACGTGCGCGGGATGAGCTACGCCCACCGCTTTAAAGCGATACATATTTTATTGGGCCTAGGCCAGGTTTCCGCGCTACCTAAGACTCTCGGGCATTATCCACAGTTGGGCGCGCGTTAGTTTTCGATCGGTCGAGACGAACGTCGTCGACGTGGAGGGACACCACCACCACCACCACCACCACCACCAACACCGCTCCACGCACTACCCAGGTACTTCGATACGTAGCCGTTGTCGGGGAATGACTGATGGGTGGGCGGGACCGTTCGTCATCGCGTCACAATATTTGTCCATCTTCGTGGCGAGAGAAGGCACTCGACGATAATTCTCCTGAAATTTCAGGCTGAAGTAAAGTAAAGTAGAGTAAAGTAAAGCGTCGTCCGCCCTCGCGCCCCCCAAATTTTCTTCCCCAATCTATTACAAATTGTTCTTTCGAAGAACGCGCTCAAGGGGAGGAGGGGGTGCCCCCGTCATTCGCCAATTTCATTCCAAACAGTGGTTCACGCGAATATTTTGGCCGATCGAATCAAGTTTAGCGTCGAGAACACGCCTGTGGAGCGCTAGGGAAAAGAGCACGAGCAAGGGGGTGAGTAGAGTAGGAGAAGGAGGAGGAGGAGGAATGCTCGATATCGAGTTCCCTCACGGTACATCAGACGTAGCGCCGTTCCGTTTACGTAGGTGCCAGCCAAGACGCCGAAAATAGATCGGATTTACACGTTTCTACGAGCTGATCGCACGAAACCTCCAGCCGCCGCGAGATATCGATCGAACTACGCCACTCCAATGGCCAGCGAGAGCCCAATACCGTTTTCTACCTCTCCCTCCTCTCTACCCTCCGGGCAGAGAGACACTCGAGGGGCGTTTCACGTAGTTGCTTAAAAATCCAGCTCGAAACGTCAATCGCCGCAACTATTTTACCAATCTTTTCCCGTGGCCGAGGGCCTTTGGGAAAACTATTGCCAGGGTAGAAAAAACAGGATCCTCGCTTTTTATCGAGAGCTCCTCGAAAGATCGCTGTTTTGCTTCGCATCGCTTATACAATGTTCGCATTCGTCGAGACGAGCCGATTACTAATCAGCGGCAGCGTATACAGGAAATTAACTTGACCTTGTTTTATCTTGCATTCTGATTGCCGCATGGAGAGATCTATACACAGAGATCGCGAGAACACGGTATAAGTAAGTTTGCGTCCGTACCTACACATATCGGAGATTAATTAGGTATGTGCGAGTGCGAATGCGAATGCGAATGCGACTGCACGCGAAGGAAACGATCAAGGACGTACTTTTACGAATGCAAAATTTCCAGGAGTAGTACCGGTGTGCGATTTCTCGCTTGCAAATCGCTCGCTAATCGTTCGCGCTCGACGTTTAAACGCTTAAACGCAGCAGTAATCATAACCGTAACGACTATCTTCTCTCAGGATTACAACCGGGGTGTGATAACGTCCGAAGACGCTACTACAATATCCAATAATTAAAGTAGAGGAGGGCGATAGGGGGGAAGGGAATCTCTTTGATGCACGGTGCACCATGCAACAGTCCTTAACGGGACCAAATTTATTCGTCAAGAATTTGATGTCTCAGTTCCGCCAAAAATTCCGCAGATTACACGCTTTCATCGGAGGTTCGCAGCTTATACTCGCTAATCGAACGAATCTTTACGAGAGTCCCAGACTCATGGGACCATAATGCTGCCGCTTCCCATCAACGCCAACTCTTACTTGATACTGAAAAGTCACCGCGGAAACGTATAGCGAATATCGAGAGAGAGAGAGAGAGAGAGAGATTATTTTATTTTATTACCACACCACAACAACGTACGGTCTTGACGCGGGTTAAGCGGAATGATAAGATACGAGATAGCTTAGGTACTTACCAGGCGTCGTTTAGGCTTGATGAGTGGTCGATTCTGGCCGTTCATCTTATAATAAAGACCACAGGCGTTACAGAGGTAGTGGCCGGTACCGTCCCGTCTCCATAGGGGTGTCGATGTGGCTCCGCAATTTACGCACTCTCGACCTTCTGCGAGGAGTTGCAATCAAACGATTAGAGGGTCAATGGAAATGTCACTTTTCGGCGACAGTTTTTTAAGCTTTGCATAAACTTTGCAAAAACACAAAGACCTGTGCTCGTCGTCCGTCAGGTTTCATTTGAAAATGTGCGTCAGAAAAGGGACATTGTGAACAAAATCGTGAAATCATAAGTCGGGCCAAATTTATATATATATATATAGCATGAGATTTTGGGCAATTTTTTAATTCAAGACTGGTTATTAAACTTGACGGAACGAGCACAACTGAACGACAGAATAAGCGTTGAGAGATTGGTGGAAGAGCTTTTCGACCGAGAGCTAGATAAATCCCATCATCGTCTCTCCACATCCCGATTGTTTCTTATCAGGAGCAACGCGAGTGGCGAGCGAGGATCAGTGAAAGAGGTCGAATATAGCTCTTCCAGTTTTATCACAGAAACACAAAAAGAGACAGTCAAGAACAAGTACCACGCATGCAATTGCAGACATACCATATCAAGCGATTACCAGAGCAAAAGCAGAGTCACTTTGGGACCTTGGGCATTTCAGTAATACAAATCAAAGGTTTATCGTATAAAGTTTTTTGTTAGTAACGAAAATTGTTGCAACAAGAGAGACAGACTATTTCGGAAAGAGCAAAATAAACAGGGGAAGAATGGCAATACACACGATTCTTCCGTTTCTTCCCTTTCTGCGACCATGGATCAGGGATCTATTAGGTTGTCATTAGGAAGAGGATTAAGGATAAACCCCAGAGTGCTTTAGATTTTTATCAGTTGCTGCAGTCCTCTGTAAAATTGTCAAAGTTTTTTCTTCCGCTTTCTTTTCTTTTGTCTTGTCTTGCTTTCTCCCTCCTTCTGCTATTTTATGTTGATTTTTCCTCAATTCTTCTAAATACATTCTCTCTCTCTCCAAGTAATCTCTTACTTATGCTCCAAATCCAAATCCAAATTACTCCAAGCGCGTAGCCTCAGTGAAATATCAAGTATGTCACATTGTGATTTCAACGTATTTCTAATTATTGTTTGGACAGAGGGTGCTGTGGAGGGTGTTGTTCCATTCCAGAACTTAATTGGTCGTCCATGATAATTCGATTTGGGTCTTATCGCGCTCGACAGATTCGGAGAGTCGATAACAACAAGCTCGACCATTAGTCGAGCTTCGATATTATCGATTTTCTAGAAGTAAAGCCATGTCTCGAGGAAAATTCTCCTTCGGAGCAACAATGCAATCTATTGCCAGGTTGGGTTTGTCCGATCATCTTTATCTTTTGCTCGATCTCCAGAGCTATTATTATTTACGATATCTCATAATAGTCTCACAGTTTTGTCACTGTCAATTGGAAAATGTTCATTCATTTCGATTCATTAAATTCTCCTCACTTTACTTCCTTCTTTTTACGAGTTTCCTGAATTTGAGACTCGCCGATCATCTCGCATTCTCTGCCAGATATTGCATTTAAGGCCCTTCTCCAGAGAATTCCACGGGCCCTACACTCCAAGAAAGGTATGGGAGGCAACGGGTTCGACAGAGCGCGGAAAATCGAGGGCGCTCAAAGAAGGAAGGAAGCAACCGAGCCAATTCTCTCGTGCTACTTCTGGGAGCAACGGCTGAGTTATGATTCAGGACGAAGGAACCGACGTTCCATCACGAATTTCATTGTGTGGCCCATGTACCACTGTTTTTTCTCTCTTAATTACCTTTCCTCGGAGATGGGCATTGCTGCTGGAACTATGATTTCCCACTGACTTTAGAGCGTCTTGAATATAATAAATCCTTGGCTTGCTTCTCTTTTTTCAAATTTATCAAGGCTTTTCAGAACTCGACTGAGTTTTCATCTTTTATTAATTTTTTCCCTGTCTCATTCTTGAGACGGTATATTTTGCTCGTTTAGCTTTAATTTTTCGTGGATGAGACTGCGATAGAGACAGACAGATAGAGATAGATAGATTCATAGATAGATAGACAGACAGATAGATAGATAGATAGATAGGTAGATAGCCAGATAGATAGATCGAGAGAGAGAGAGAGAGAGAGAGAGAGAGAGAAAGAGAGTGGCAAATAGAGGGAAGAAAGAGAGAGAGAGAGAGAGAGAGAGGCAAATAGAGGAGGAGCAGGGGGGTTAAGAGGCAAAAGGTTTCAAGACGGTACACGCCAGTACACGCGTGTATTTGTATGTATATGTGGCTGTCGTAAGTCGATTTAATTAGCGGGCTTCCACGGCGCGAAGTCGGGCCATTGTTCCTGGAATTAGGATTTTTACCACGCCGTCAGGGAGACTGGCTGTTATTACCGCAATCACCGTATCCGGCAGTTTTCAAGCGTTTCGTTCTCGTTCCTCCTTCTGCTCCTCCTCCTTCTCCTTCATCTTCTTTTGCTTTTGCTTTTGCTTTTGCCTTTGTACTTCCAAGACGCCAAGTTAAGCCATCATCCAGCACAGTTGAAAGAAAAATGAGAAGAATACTTTGTTGTCAAATTATATCCTATCCCAGTGCTAATTCTGATGATCCCCTAAAATTCATAGCGAAAATCCAATGCGCGTTACTTTGGCAAGGTTGTAATTGATAGGTCGTAATTTGCCCACTCTCCTGAGCTCCTTTTACTTTCAGCTTCGTCCATTCTCCTTTTCTTCTCGCGTGCGTTATCAATTGCTTAAAACGCCGAGCGATTATTTCACGGTTCGAAAAGTGGAATTAGCACGGGTTTTCTAGGTTTACGATCTTGGTCCCGGCTAGGAAGCTTCCTCGACGTAGATTTCTGTAATAAGTACGATCACACACATAGCCCGCAAGGTCCAAAAACAATTACGGTTGCACTGATTGAGAGAGGGGAGATTGCTGTGATAAAAACAAAACGCAGCAGTAGCCACACCACATTGAAAAAAAACGTGTGCTCTCGTGTATTTCATATCGTGTACCACTTTGAAACCAGGTGACGTGCTTCGCGCTCGTTACTTCGTGGGTGCCACTCAAAAAACATTAGTGAGGCAAAATACAAAAATCGCGGTGCGTCTGCGTGGCTCACGCAATTGGCGACGCAGCTTCCTTCAAAAAGGAATTGATCAGAACGAGTTAACGTGTTAACGAATTGTAAGCGTTGGATGACCGCCACCGAAAGCTGATCAGAATTGATCCGCGATAAGGAAAAGAAGGAGAAGGAGGAGAAGAAGAAGAAGATGAAGAAGAAGAAGAAGAAGAAGAAGAAGAAGAAGATGTAGAAGAGGAGTAGGAGGAGGATCAGCAAAAACGAAAAAAAAAAAAATATAAGAAAAATATGAGAGAGAGGGATAAGAGTCGTAAAAGGAAAAGGAAAAGGTAGATAAGAATCAGGAGTTAAAATCCATAAATCCCAAAACAAAAGTACATTCTAGCTGGACAAACAATATAAAGCAACTTGAAAAAGAGGAAAAACGCAAATCTCTGGATAAACCAAAATAAAACAAAGACGAAAATGAAAAATTAGAAAAGACGGCAAAAATAAAAAAAAAGAATAAAGGGTGTAAAGAAAGTAGAAAAGATGCATAGAGAGGAATAGAGCAAATGAAAATTAAACTAAATTAAATTAAAGTTAACTAAATTAGAATAGAGAATTGAGTAGTAAAGAATAAAATCAAAGGTGAGAAGAGAAAGAAGAAAGGATTTTAAAATGAGATTGAGATGAAGTATGATGGTGGTATTAGCGACGATGATTGTCGGAATATTATATGGACAGATAGTTGGATGAAATAGAAGAGAAAAGAGAGAAGAGAAGAGAAGAGAGAGAGAGAGAGAGAGAGAGAAAGACGCAGGCGTGCCGCTTACCGGCAGAGGTTCTGGATTTGTTCCTGGGCTTTTGCTGCTGCTGCTGCTGTGAACCGGGCGAGTTCGGGGTGTTCCCGTGGGAGGCGACGTGAGCGCCAAGGAGTTTCGCGTCGGGGCTCAAGCCAGGCACGCCGGTGGTGTTGGCGGATGCGGCATGGTGGGCAAAGAGGCCAACGGCGGCAGAACCGTTGTGAGGATTATGGGAGCCGGAGACAGAAACTGAGGAGACAGCAGTGGCTGCGGAGGTTTGATGGTGGTGATGATGGTGGTGATGATGATGGGGCGTGGTAGGATATTGCAGGTGTTGGTACATGTTGTAGGCGGTGGTCGCGGGGTCGTACTGAGAACCGGCATGGTGGTTGTTGGCCGCGGCGGCCGCCGCAGCGGCGGCAGCTGCGGCTGCGGCAGCGGCGGCATAACTGTCCCTGCAGGAGGGCGAGCTTGCACCGCCACCGCCACCACTGACGTTGGTACCGGCGCCAACGCCGCTGCCACCGCCACCGCCACCGCCACTTCCACCGTTCCCGTTCCCGTTCCCATTCCCATTCCCATTCCCATTGTTGCCCTGATAGTCCTGCTGTTGTTGCTGCTGCTGTTGCTGCTGTTGTTGCTGTTGCTGCGTGGCGCTCGTTTGCTGACCAACACCGACACCGGCCGACTGACCATTATTACCTTCTCGCTGCTTCACTTGCCCGGACCCGGCGCCGTTCCCGTTGTTCCCGTTGTTGCCGCCGTTGCTGCCAGCGGCACCGACGCTCCCGCCGCCGCCGTTGTGCTGCTGCTGGTGTGGCGGCGAGGGCGCGCTGTGAAGGTGTCCACCAATCATCACCGCGGGCTTCACGTCGCAAGACCCACCGCCGAGGGTATCCTGATGGTGCATGAACGCTCCCATCACGGCGGCATGAGCAACGACCGCTTGGTACTCGCTGTTACCCCCGCCGAGACCTGACAGGGGGTTTCCGCTCGAGCTATTGTTGTTGTTGTTGTTGTTGCTGTTGTTGTTGTTGTTGCCAGCATTGCTGCTGTTGTTGTTCGAGCTCGAGGTTGTACTGGCAGTGATACTGTCGGGCGTTGCATCCTTCGGTGGCGTCGGCGGAAAGGAGAACAAGTGGTGGCCACCGCCTCCGCCTCCTCCACCGCCATGACTCGTTAGGCTTCCGCTGCTCGGGGGAAGGGACGATCCCAGAGGACTCTGCGGCTTCTCGTCGCCGGTCACGTTGCCACCCGTCGACGCTGTCGTCGCCGGGAACGCCCAAGGTGTTTTGGAGGTGTCGGCGCCAGTTCCCGCCAACCAGGGGTGCAACACTGATCCGTGAAAGTGTGGCCGACAAACCTGGCTCACCGGACTACTCGTAACTCCACTGCTCGACATCCTAGCTACGAGGAAAACAGAAAAACAATTGTCATTAGTCAGCGCGTTCCCTTGCTGTTGTTGGATTTAAACGGCGCCGAAGGGGATGGGAGGGGCGGGTCAACTTTGCAAACGTGACAAATAAGCGGGATGTTGTACGCTTACGCGAGGACAAAGCTTAGACCCCCGCCGATCGATGTATCGAGTGGTTCTTGCCGACTCTGCTCCGCCGCCTTCGCGGCATACGCTGATAACGAGAGGCTGTTTTGCCAAACAGTCCCACCACCCGGCTGTCTCTCCGATCACAGCCATTCAATGCTTTTTCCCAAAAATACCAATACGAAAAAATAAATAGATAAATAGGTGCAGAGTCAGAGGGTAGTTTGTTGTGGCTCGTGACTACGAGAAGAAGAAAAAAAAAAACTTCTATCGCTCTTTTGCTTCCCCTTTCTATCATTCTCCATCATGTACAGCGCTCCGCGAGTTTGCGCTGGCATAACTCGTGCGGCGTTATCTCTATGAGATATTTTTGCCGGTCCAGCAATTTTATCTACCACTGCCGATCGCTTCGAGACAAAAAACACAACGAGCCATCAGACCGCGGTTGATCAGCTGTTTGGCCGCCGCTCTTCAATCCCGTTTGAATGGCAGGAACAGTAACAGCAACAGCAATACAGCAGCGACGACTCTCTTATTCTTTTTAGTCAAGAAACGAGTCCCCCACCACTTTCCTCTCGAAAAACAAAAAACAGCAAACGGCTTCATCTTCCCCAGTTTTGGTTTCAATCGATCCTAAGCGCGACGGATCGAACGGGAGAAAAGAGCGTGGAAAAGTCATTCGTTTCTCTTGGCCATTTCCATTTTTCCTGCTAGTGCGAGACTGCATTTCCCAGAACAACACCCACACAGGTTATTTCCCCTTTTTCATTAATGGCAACAACGCGCACCAGGGCGCATCCGCCAGCGGTTCACTCGCTGTTTCTCTTCGTCTCGCCAGACATCCCCTCACCCTCGCGCCATTACCATTACCATCACCATCACCCCGAAAACCTCGGCAGCGAGCTTCCGAGCGGAAGCGTCTGCGCGCTGCAGTTAAATGAGTGATTATGCTCGAGAGAAACAAATATGCTAGAAATCACGGCTTATCGGCCGATCTCTCGAATGCGAGACACTTCCCTGGCAAAAAAGCAAGCGGCGTTGCCCGGTTGGCTGGTTGGCCATTGCTGCTGCCCGGCTGGCTGGCTGGCTGGCTCGCTCGCTGGCTGGCTCGCTGTAGTTAGCCGGCAATCGCGACCTTCGTCGTTACACGCGAGTTATTGAACTTCCAGTCTCTCCTACTTAAACGCGCGATTATCAGCGAGACAGGCGATAATTAATCTAGTGGTACTCGCTCGCTCTCTATCTCTCTGTCGCACGCACTTAAATATCAATGGATCGTTAGGAAATCGGCACCATCCAGACCCGAACTGACATCCCAAGGGCCTAGTGGTGGTAGCATTGCCTGGTATCATCGCGTTGCACCAATCGACAAACAACCGTATCCTTATCCTTTATGAGATTCGCTGAATGCGCGCGAGTGCAGCAACCAACATTATTTGCTTTACTGCTAATTTTAACGAATTCATTATCCGCCTCAGCGCGCGCTACTTTCAAAGTAGGGAGAAGAGAGGTTTTCTGTGACGTTGTGTCAGAAACTTTTCCCACGTTGTCCAACGCTGACTTTTTCAGCGAGTTTTCCACCGACTCTCGCGAAATCTCAACGATCGACCAAAACCAAAGATACTTTCCGATCTTTGTCGATCTTGATTCGCGCGCAAAAAAGAAAAAAGTCGATTGATTGGATTCGCCGAAATGGATGATGCAAACTCGAGTAGTACAGGTCAATCTTTTTGACGCGACGCTAATAGAGGAGTCACTGATCCACAGGGGTCCTGTGCGAATGAGAATGTGTGTTCAAGCATCACGACAAAAACAAGTCGACGCACACGCACGGTCAGTATTCGACATCAAAGAAACTACTTGGGATAATTAGACGCTTGAAACTAGTGGCCTTTCGCGCTCTCTCGAGCTCCTTTGTACGAGGCGTCGACGACGTTGACGACGACGTCGGGATCTCAAAGGGCCCAAAGAACTCTAAAGTCCGCGATCGCTCGCTCTCTCAAAAGAGACTCGGGCGGTGGGTACCCGGCCGGGTCATGTGTCCGAGACTATGCAGAGGAAATCTATCTATCACCCTTCCGCATCAAGCCTTTTTTTTACTTGAAAAACCTTGCCCCACGTACGCACGCTCGACTGGACGTTAAGTTACTCTCACTGTTTTCACCCACGCGATTTCCATATTAACATTTTCTCAATACTTCCAAGTCAGGATCAATCAGGGGTTTTCCGACACTAATTATTTTACTATCGGTAGTTTGTCGTTGGCCAGTGCATCAGGCAGGTGGTGGTGGTGGTGGTGACGACCATCGAACAGGGACGAGAACCGAGTGGCTCCTTGCTCCAGATACTCCTCGAGACGACTTTCCTAAAGCAGTTTCTAAACGAACTATTCATTATCGCGCGCTTACCGCTTAATTGTTATTCCCCGTCTACTTGCACTTTCCAGAGCATTGTCCTGTGCGCGCCAGTAAAAAGCGATTCGGAATCCGCGCGTGCTCGCCAATTAACTAATTAGCGCTTGCGCTCGCCTACTACTAATCGGGCAACGAGCGCTTAATCGAGGCGCGCATTCCCCGCTCGAGTTATCGGCCAGAGTTTTGGGACCGATTCCAGACAAGACTGAGAGGAGGGGGGGAAGCCTACGGGAGGAACGCGCCTTGTAATAAAATCCCGGGCGCGCACTCGAGATTCCGGGAGAAAATAACGTCTCATCAGCTTGGAGAGCGCCCCCAGCAGCTTTCTCCTAATAATATGCAATTTCACCTCGTCCAGAAACGCCGGCCGCTGTTCCGTGCACCCCGCGCACCCCGCCCAAGAGAATCCGCGAGTGTCCAGGACCTCTCCGGAGGCTACGTGCAAATTCCACGAGTTCAGAAAAGCGGGACAGACCGCGGCTTTACGGGGAGGGTGCCGAATTTCACTCGTGCCACGCAGCCCGAAAAAGTCACTGCTGCTCGACCAATCGTCGCACACGGCCGACCGGTTGAACCGGAAGCGCGCGAAGCTTCCAGTGTTCCACAGGAGGAGGAGGAGGAAGAAAGAAGGAGAAAAAATACGAGAGTAGCAGCAAGAAAGAAGATTGATCGCGAGAAGCTATATCGCCGGTTACATCTGTTGGTAGCAAACGGCAACGGGAAGAGGAAGAGAAGGAGGAGGAAGGAAGGGGTGGTGGGAGAATGGAGCAACCCGTACAAAATGGTAAAAAGAGGAAGAAAAGAGATGCAGGAGGCATCAAGGGGACGCATAAAGTACCACGGAGGAGGAAAGCTCTGAGAAAAGAAATAAAGAGAGAGAGAAGGGGCCGCGGGGGAAGAGAGGGTAGGGAGAAGGAGAGAGACTCCAGGAGAAGCTCCGCCTTCGGTTGGCGTGTGCATTTGCGCAAGATGGCGCCGGTTGGCCGATATGCACGTTTTGCACTGCACATACGTAGTTTGCCGGACGGGGAAGAGCTCCGACGAGTAGTGGTGTGGTGGTGGTAGTAGTAGTAGTAGTAGTAGTAGTAGTAGTACAGCAGCAGCAGTCGGAGACCTCTTCTCCGCGGTGAGTAACACGCTAGTCAAGCGCTGGTCGAGCAAGCGAGAGAATTAAAGGAGAGGGACGGAGAGACGGGGAAAACATGTCGAGCATGCCACGAAAGGGAGAGAGATGGCATGGCGTTGCGTTGCGTTGCGTTGCGTTGCGTTGCGTTGCGTTGCGTGGTGGGTAGGAGGACACTAGGGAGACAAGCTAGCCCAACCTAACCTACAAAAGCATCGGCTCCCGCGTGGCCTGCAATTACGTATGCACCTCTCTCGGGTCGAGTGCCGTGGGCTTCGCGGTTGGCTGCGCTTCCTTCCTGTCTGCCGCAACACACAACCACTGTGTGCTGCTGCATTATACGCGGCCACTGCGTGCACCCTGCACCCTGCACCCAATGCGCGTCCGCTTA
The DNA here is from genome assembly GCA_037305995.1 of Sclerodermus sp. 'alternatusi'. Taxonomy (NCBI): domain Eukaryota; kingdom Metazoa; phylum Arthropoda; class Insecta; order Hymenoptera; family Bethylidae; genus Sclerodermus; species Sclerodermus sp. 'alternatusi'. The sequence goes on along the minus strand of CM074558.1, from coordinate 90,409 downwards.
TCTTCCTCCCGAAGAGGGAAAACCTGGCATTTTTACCCTCCTCTCGACTCTCGACAATTTATCATCGCGCCTCGAGTGGCGCCGCAATAATTCGCGATCCAATGAAACCCTATCAACCTTCAGGTACCGAAGAATTCGTCAATCGCGCCATTGTGGTACTCCGTAACCAACAGAGCTCTCCAGCTTCTACCGGACATTTCATTCGGACAAGAAGGAATGTTTCTCGGGAGCAAGGAGAGAGGTAGGAGAGGGGGGCTTTGGTATGATCCATGCACGTCGGCGGGAATCAGGGATATCGCGTTGCCTGCCCTCAAGATCTGACCGGCTGGATCGAGTTTCATACTCATCGTCTACTTTTTGGCCCCTTTCTTACATTCGGTCCCCTCGCATCTCTCCTCCTCCTCCTCCTCCTTCTCCTCTATCCTCTATCGCTATCGTTCAAGCCGCAGATATCACTTGGATTTCTATCTGTCTGCAGGATGCAAAAGCAGACCCCCCTCCTTGTTCTCCGTTCGAGCGCAATCTATTTGAATTCATCTCTCTCATAGTACGCGTCGAGTACAATTTGTGGCAACTAAATACAATTGTCGGATCGGTGTCAATTAGCTCACTGCGCAACAAGAAGGACGCAATTGCGTTCATCGAATTACAAGCTCGTAAGAGAAAGAGGATTTCATGGATTTGATAAATTTGACGGATTCCTCGGTGTTTCCTTGGCGAATTCAAGAAAGAGCCGCAAAACTGCTCCCTTTCGCCAGTGCATTTGGAGTTTGAACGCCCCCGAGAGTACATGGAACTTTTTGCGAAAAAATCCACTTCGATCCAATTCCAAGGGATGCGAGGCAGAGCAGGGGCGTGAGAGGGGCGAGGTGAGTCACCACCGGTGGTGGTGGGCGAGCGGCCGCGCACGGTCGATGAACTCGCGGACTAAGAATGCCAAGGATGAAAGAAAAGGGCAGAAAGTGAAAAAAGAGCAGACTGTGTGTAAAGCGCGCGCGTGTTGCTGTTGGCCAGTTGGGGGTGGTGTGGGCTTGGTCGTAGAACGAGGGGGTTCGGCCCGTATCCCTAGGTTTGCTCTACGTATAGAGTAGAGACACGCGCAAACACGGACACACTAGTGGGTGGGGACGTGCGTATATGTGTGAATGTAGGTACTTACTGTGAGCGTAGTGTGCTGCCGCGGCTGCGGGGTGGTGAGCCGTAGGTCCGGCGTGGGGGTAGTAACCCCTGTAGTCGGTCGGGTTGCCGACGACCCCGGCTACCCCGGCGCCCCCCGAGGGAGGCTCCAGCGACGTCCTCGGTGGCTCGTACCACCTCGGCGCGCTCGACTCGCTGCTCATGTCCATCGTGTCCAAAATCTTCGTGCCGTTTCTACGTACGCGAGTCCAGCGAGAAACGACCGGTTCTCCCTAAGGAGAATGGGCACAGCCAGAAGATAGTGGAAGATGGAGAAGAAGAGACCAAAGAGGGATTAAGACTGAGAAATAAATTTAAAGAGAGAGAGAGAGAGAGAAAGAGTGAGAAAGAAAAGAGGGAGAAGAGGGAGAAAATTAAATTTACAGGGGGAAAACTGAATAATAAAACAATTTTTAAGAGAGGGGAGAGAAGATTCAAGTTCCTCCAGGAATCCGGAGGAGTGAAGCAGCTTGAGGGTAGAAAAGATTAGGAAGCCTGCCGGAAGTGCTTCCCTACGAGAAGCGGCGCCCTCGTCTCTCCTCGTGAGATCATAGGTAAAACTTTAGGCCAATTGGCAGCGTTCGCTTTCTGTAACAGAAAAGTCAGAAGCAATCGATTAGTGGTCGGCCAAGCACTTTCCATCATCCCGTTTATGGTGGGATGCGACGGATGACGCGCGGAAACGCGGCAGATTTGAGCATGTTTCTTCTGCTCTTCTCTCTCGCTCTCTGCGAGATAATATCCCGCGTCTCGTCTCTTAACAAGTTTCCGATGTCGCGTAAATAACGGCGCCATTATACAGACGCAGACACGCGCGAGTAAATTAATACCGACGAGAAGCACGAAGCGCTTCAATGATTCCCGGGCGATCGCCATGCACAGCCAGCAGCTGCATAATGTGGCCGCTGTTTTAAGTTACCAACGTGTGTTTTTGTGCGCGTGTGCGTGTTCTTGAGCGCGCGTGTCTTGAACGGGCGGAAAAGTAGCACGGGAATCCCCCTCGCTCGCAATCCTGGCTAGGACCAAAACGATATGTTCTCTCCTCTTGACTCAACGAGTGCCTGCGCCAAACTAATTTTGTCATATCGTAAAGGGGAGAAATCAATCGGCGAAAGTAAGCCAGAGCCCGCCCCCCCCCCCCTCCCCCTGTCTGTCTGTGACTTACCGATCGGAAACTTGGCGGAAAACCTGGGAAATACCGATGCGATTTACCCGAATGAGATTTCAAGAGAGAAATTCCTCAACGTCCAAGGTCGTCGTCGGTGATGCAATCCAGTGAGATATCCGTTGCGCGACTGTCCGCGATCGGGGGAAAGCTCGAGTACCAAATTATTTCGAGGCCTTATCGAAAATGATCCTTCCACTGCGTGGAAACCAAGTCATCGATTCTGCCACGATATGAAATCTCCCCGGACGCTGCACTTTGTGCGAAGATAGATAGCGCAAAGATAGAAGAAATTCTCAGGGCTTCCTCGCTCCTCGCTCCTCGCTACTCGCCGGGGGAACGTGGAACGGAGAATGGGGAGAAAACTTGGCGAATGCACCTGTGCAAGATATTTCAACGTGTTCCTATCACTCGTTATCTTTCAGGGAGTTCTCGAAAATCCTCTTATCGACACGATCCTAATTACTCCAAATTACTCCAACCTATGAAGAATTCTTCTCAAATAAAAGCGGCATAGACCCGCGAACGTCGATATTTCAGAAAAGTTACTTTTCTTCGAACACACGCGCACGCGCGCATTCTACGTGCAGCAAAATAAAATACTCGAAAACAATGGCTGATAAGATATACATAAAAGCGCCCAGATAAGATTAATATTATGGAATGCCCCACGCACAATTAATTTCGATCGTTGCTCACGCCAGTCAGATTTTATACGTTCGCTTATTTTTTACACGATTCTCTCCCTCGTGTCGACCCCCCCCCCCCCCCCCCGCCCTTCTATCCAGTTTCTTCGGCAGTTTCGTTGAAACTCCGCGATAACTTTATCCACCCGAATCAATGAAACACACCAAACTCGTGTTACTCTCGACATCCACGAGCGTCTAATTCGACAATAAATAAAAACGCCCTGACAATTATGAAGGGGAAGAAAGAAAATTGAGGAAACTCGATTGCTTTACAGTATATGCTCTTGCAAAGATTAACAATAGATTACAACCACCACAACAACAACAACAAAAGCAATGATAATAGCGATAATTGCACTAATACCGATAATGATAATAGCTAGGAGTAGAACATATCCAAATTTCGAGAAATCGATGAAACTTCTATCGGCTTCTGCCATCTCTAAGACCATAAGATTATTTCTCGTTAGTTATTAATCAGCGCCGGTGGATTATATTTTTGTCTTACAACTCTCGAAATACTTGAAAGGGTGGTGGTCGTTTATTGATTTGAAATTTTCCCGAAGATCGAGCAGATAAAGAGCAATTCGTTAGCGAATTGCTTATCGCTTAGAATTCCGCCAGTGCTACCTGCCTATCGTGTTTTTCAAGATTAGCCAAGCGATTCTCAGCTCGAGCGCGAGAACGTTAATTTTCAAAGAGGAGATAACGTTTCTTACGGATTTTCTGGCCAATAAGAATAATTCTAACCACTACAAAAAATTGTTCTATTAACGCATGGACAATTGTAGAGAGAGAGGAAGACTGAGAGAAAACACACACGATCAATTATCTGAGATCCAAGGGAGTGGGTGAATGGTCGATGCACCAAGCGTAAATCGTCGATTGGTGGAGTCCTCGCGCCAAAGTGGATTCGCTGAATTTTAGGGTCGCTTGTAAAGATTTTTCAGTTTGATTGGAAGCTTATCTCTATCTATACTGTGTGTTACATCACTGTGTTTATTCTTGTACTTGAAGCCACTTGACGAAACTCCATCGGTGAGCAGTGCTCGATCACGTATCGCCTCTAATCTTATCGAATTTCGTTAACCTCGCCTTCCTCGAAGGCAACGGCACTTTCGAGGAGGAGGTTGCAAACACCACGTGCTTTGACCGAATCGGACAATATTGATTCTCTTCCCCCCGGGAGAATCGGTGGTCCGGATGACCACGACGACCACGACGACGACGACGACGACGACGACGACGACGACGACGAAGAAGAAGAAGAAGAAGAAGAAGACATTCCATGGTAGCAACAGCGCTCGCGTTCAAGTGATCCCGAAGAAAAACTCGGCAACGCCGCAGAACATTTGTACAACCTCCGTAATAACGTCAACTCCTTAAAACAGATAGAAACCCTGAATGCTCCTCCAAGATTTTCCAAAGTCATATCCGGTGGCCCTACGACGGCCTTGTCCTGCACGCATGCGTGCGCTAAACGTTTGTGTGTGTGTGTGTGTGTGTGTGTGTGAGACTACGGATTCTAATAAAAAAGAATTGATGTAAATTGTAACTCGCTCGAGGAAAGATGATAGCCAAAACGTCGGGAAGAAAAAACAGTCCAAAGGCTAGAAGGACGCTGTTCGTCGCGTCCGCTTGCGAAACTCTCTGCGAGAACTCCTAAGAGCGGCCATCGTCTTTGGAATATAATATCTAGCTGGAATATATCTAGCTCTGACGAGGTAGCGAGATCGCACGTTCAAGGACGAAGCCCTAGTAGACGCCAGAATATCCTAGGCGCCAACTGTCGTGTGACGACGGCTACCGTAGATCCTATAGTTGCCACCGACACCGCCATTTTGTCTCGATCATCATCGTAGTCGAATGATTTTCGCAGACGGTACTCTGCCTGTATACACGCCCTCTTCTATTCTATCCAAAGTGATGAGAAGGTGGTTTCGTCGAAACACCCTCCGCGGTTGCGTTACGCGCTTTTCACGCGTGGATCACGCGATTCAGGGAGTTCTTCCGCGGGAACGATCCTGACGAGCTTCAAACTTTGATTCGCCAGTACAGAGGGCTATTGGAAAGAAAGAAAGAGCGAGAGAGAGAAAAAAAAAGTAGTCCTTGGCGTTGCGCGAGAATCCTTCCAGTCGGTCATTAATTTTCTTAATCTCGCCGCAGAACTATGGACGTCTAATCGATCGTTGAACTTTAGACGCGTCTATTAGCAGACATTGTTACTAGAAGATCGATAACGAACGGCTCTATATGTGTATGCACGCGCGCATTTATCAACGTGTAGGTTATTCGATTAGTGTCGAAGATATTAATGACACTGGGGGGAATAACTATAGTAACTGGAAGGTGAGACCGTCGCAATTTTCTCTCCCCCGCGTGCTTATGCCAAATTTTTTCCCTCGAAAAGTTTTTTCTAACTTTTCACTCTCTCCGCGTGCCCAGACGCGCACGCGTGCGCGTGTTAAAAGAACGCAAGGTCGCTTATCGAAAATGATATCGTTGAAGATTGCGCGAGGAAATCTACGGCAAGATTAATTCGACTTTCGAAATCTGTCGCAGGAAATCACTCGGGGCACTCGAAAAGCCTTCTCGAATCGCTTGAAATCTGAGGAAAAATTCTTCCGGTCAACTATCGCACAACGAGGAGGGGTTCCTTGAGATTCCTAATAGTTTTGATAAGCACTGCCAAGATTCCTGGCTAATAAATGAAAACAAACCGACGGTCAGCTATTATACTTGCAAATCGCCAATTATATTCCAGGCACGCGGCTCTTTTCGATCCCTGGGCTCTCTCGTATCCTCTCGTGCCCTACCTCTTTTTCTCCCTCTCGAAAAAATAAAATTGTTCGAAAACTACTTTTACAGGCATGTACGTGAGTATTGTATCGCTATAAATACAAACGCGATATGTACAATCTGTCCGTAATAGAATATTCAAAAGTGGATCTAGTTCAGAAGCTTCTTGTTTCTATTTACCTGTACTACGATTATAATTAACGTATTGATCGAGATGGAATATCAACGAGAAATTTCAACGAATCGAAACTCTTTTCGATCTCTTTTAATTCAGCAGTGAAAATTCCGATAATTCTCTTTATCACACCGGTCAAATTGATATTAATCCTGATTAATCTTTGGTCGCGGGGAGGAAAATAGTCATGGAAGAAGATAAGTCGAAGAAAACAGTTAGGGACATTGAGTGTTCGAGGGATCAATTTACCTGTGCCGTCGGCACCTATTCCACTTGCATTACACAGGTTACTTTGCCCGTGCAAAGAAGCGACGCATCTTCGTGATTTCTGCATTTCCCGCGCAACAATCTATCTAGAATTTTTCACTCTGTCAGGCTTTACTCCTTCTTCACCCTCGTTGACCAAGAACATCGCGCAGCGAACTGTCGGACCTTCCGCGTGCGCGCGCGCGCGAGAAGAAACAAAATTATTAAGAAATAGCCGTGCGAAATAGTAGAAAAGTCACACGAAAAATGGACTATCCCCGTCCCCTTATTCCTTTATTCCCCCCCGAAGCAATTTTCCAGCGAATCGTAAGATTTCCCATCGCAGGGAAGCAAGTGGCGAAACTTACTGAATCTTGGATGTCTCTCTGGCGTACACAGCAGTAATCGATGCCGAATCAGACCGCGTGGAAAGTAAATAGAGCAACACCGCAAAAGAAAAACGCATTCGCAAATTCTCAATTCTCACTCGCGAGACAGCTGCTGGTGCTGCCGTACAAGAATATAGCGGCTAAGAGAAGATAATCTAACACGGTCACCGATCCTATCCTTACCTTATCTCAAACGACAATCCCAGTGATAAGACGGCGACAAGTACTTCCAACGTGGTTAGGGTACAAGAAGGGGGATTATTATCACTATGTTAGCACCAAGAAGACACTGCACTGTTCACACACACGGCACATTGTGAAGGTTTAGGAGTTCCCCGGCGGCAGAGAGACGACCGAGAAGAGACCGAGGAGGAACCACAGAGAGGAGAGGAGCACTTTTCTTCTTTCCTTTCTCTCTCTCTCTCTCTCTCTCTCTCTCTCTCTCTATTCCTATCTCTATCTCTATCTGTCTATCTATATCTATCTATCTATCTATCTATCTATCTAATAGAGTAGAATAGTCTAGGAGCACCAGTCGGTTTTCTCGTCTTTTCTTCCTTCCTTCCTCTTTTTTACTTTAAATGCAAAACGAGGAAAACAAGAATACTGCGTTATCAGAAGATTCGTCTTATTCTCCACTTCCGTTCGAAGCTCTAAATTGTTAGTCCGATGCATAGAGCAGGTTTTCTATTGACTGTTCGCTGTCATGTCACTGATTTTAACGTGAAAATCGTTTAAAACGCGATTCTCCACGGATGTTTGGGTGGATATGAAAGGATCGCAGTTTGACACGCGCGCGCGCGCAAACTTAACTCGATGCGACTATCGTGACACCCGGCGCGAAACTAAACCGCATGAAAACACAGGTCTCCCGTACCCCCACATTCGTTCAGGATCGCCAAACCTCGGTTAAAATCGGCTTCTCCCGCTTCGCTTTGGCGACGCCTACATTTACGCGGGTCGTCCTCTTTGCGGGCGTTAACTCAACTTTCTCCCTTCCCATCAACCCCACCAACACAGACACCGATCGTCGTTATACTATACTAGCACCTAGCACTACCCTACCTCTGCCTCCACCCTACCACTTTTCTCCTTGCTGTATACATGTATGTGTATCGTAGCGTTTACTTATTTATTCATGGACAAAGGTTAAAATTATAATTAAAATGATTAAGTGGAATATACTCTTCTGTTTCTAAGCGGAGCATATGATTTTTGCAGAAATTGCATCACGTTTGTAAAAATCGCCTACTCTTCTACATCTTTTTTTCTCTTCGTCAAAGCGAGTGTCTCCAAACACTTCTCTCAGGGAACATCCTTTTTACCACTCTCTCGATACATTAATCAGAACTTGCACAATCCCCCTCCGTCTTCCTCTCTAATTTTCAGCCTGAGAGACGTATTCATTTATCGCAGAAATCTCTCGTAGCAATTTCACGTTGTCGACGATTCGCAAATGAATCACCATGAGCACGTGGCACATTGACAATTAGATTCATCCAAGTTGGCAACAATCTGATAAATATCAATGAAACGGATAGATATCAAGTGCGATCATGAGGTAATGCAACGGCCGCGATCTCGGAAGATCTTGACGATGTCTTATAAATGAGAGAATCTTACGCAATCTTGACACCCCCCCCCCCCCCCAAGGAGAGAGTCCCGAGAAGACACTCTTTCTTCGCTGAACGTTCTATCGAGAACAAGGTGTGTGTGTAGCAGCAGTCGTCGAGGAGACTCACCACCGGAAGTGAGAGATCGGCCACCACGTCCAAGATCAACCAAGCAAATTTAGATCGGATCGAGGAAAGAGGAGAATCCCGTGGTGCCACGTGCCACGTGAAAGATCTTCGTCGAGATATACGTGTGCGTATTCGCGCAGTAGACAAAGAGGGGTGGGAGGAGGGAGAAAAGCGCGGGCGCGCATTCCCGTAGCCGAGGGGAATCCTAAGGTTTGCACGCGCACGCGCACGCGCACACATGTACGGAGGGTGTACACGGCGTGCCGATCTTGATGTCGCGACTATCTGGATGAAGAGATAGACCGATTAAGATATAAGATATACTTGGGCCTCCCGAAAGCCGCCCGCCATCGGATCATGAAATCCGAGCGAGATGGCCCCTCGTGAGCCATCGGGAGAAGAGGAGGCCACGCCGACGACATGGGAATGGCCAAGCCGGAACAACGTGGTGGATTGACCGAGGTCCGGGCCATTTCGATAGTTCTCGCTCGAGGCTCCTGCAATCTGGCGCACGCATCTCCGCACGCAGCTCCTATCATGTCAATCGTGCGCTAATCTCCCCCCCCCCCCCCCCCCGCAAAGTCTCTCCTATTATAATGCCTCTAGCGACGAGGACCTAGGTCAGGAGAATTCGGGTCCTCGACCCACTATCCTCGACCGGAGCAGCACTTCCGGTTCCGGCGCTTCGTCCGAATTTCACCGGGTCCACTGGGTCATCGTCGTCGTCGTCGTCGTCGTCGTCGTCGTCTCCTCTCGAAGGCGCAGAGTCACAGAACCACCAGAGGCAAAGGCAAGGGCGAAGGAAGGCATGGATGAACGGGAGGGAGAGAAACAGGCAAAGAGGGGGTGGAAGTCGGTGGAGTGGCGACGGTGCCGAGTCGCCGGGTGGCTGGAGTACCGACGGAGTACAACCGAACAATCTGTAGAAGCTTGTCCAGGACGAGACAAGTCCGTAGATCAGCCAATCAGATAGGCATACCCCCTCTCGTCCATTGTCACAAAATGGCGGCTCTAAATCAGCCTGACTCCGCCTATTGCTCTCCCCACCCCCAAGCGGCCTCTAGCGGTGCCTCGTGAAAAACTCCGCCTATCGATTCATTTTTACCGCTCTTCTTTCTCCCCCAACCTCACCCCCGCCGACCATTCCCCTCTCCATTTCTCCCTCGCGCGTCTTCACCCCCTCATCGTCCGACTCCACGCTCCCGCGTTTTCGACCTTTTACTTTTTTCCTTCTTCCACTCTCTAAATTTTCCCTTCTCCCAAGCGAATGGCTAAAAAAAAGTAGTGGAGAAGAAACACGTTTCTTTCCATTTTCACATTTTTGTCATTTAAAATTTTCTCAAAATATTTCTCAAATTTGACAGGGGTTTAGAAAATTTCTGCCTTTGTTTTTATGTTTTATGACTGTGCAAGTTAAACACACGAAGTAAGTCTATAATGGATATGGTTTACTTTAGATGAAGCGAAAGATAGCGCGCTAATTACTTATTCTAGGGTTTTCCCTTTCTTCTTGAATATTGGGAAGAAAATTTTACTACTAACACATAGACTAAGTAGTTTTGAACGAAGGCGTACAGTTTTATCTTCCTAGCAATCTGTCGAGCAAAAAAAATTTTCAGTTATTGGTCAAATAACTTAACAATGAGGTAGATGATAGTTATCGGTTTATAGGCACGCAAATACATGATTTATATGTTTTATAATAATATATAAATTTATATAACATACAGATTAAATGAATTAGGGCTGAGGGTTAAAGAGAGGCCGAAAATTAAGGGAAAAATAATAGAGTTGAAAAAAGAGATTAGAAAGAAACAAAGGAATGGAAAAAATGAGAGATTTGTGAAAACCGAGAAAGAAACCCCTGACATTTTTTATGAATTCGATCTATCGGGACTATTCTTATTATTCGTATCTCGATAAGAATTTCCTCCCCTACATCCTCCTCCTCCTCCTTCATTTCTCTCCGCTTCTCTCTGATTTTTATTCGGAGCACCGACAGAGACAATATAAGGAGGTAGAGAGAAAGCACGGGGGTAAAGAGAGATAGAGAGAACGTAAGGGTGGAGTGGGGGTGGTAGGGACGATAAATTACTTCGGTACGTGAGAGTTTCGGAGGGCTGGAAATATCGCTGGCTCGGACTCGCACCGATTTATTATCCACGGCGAAAATACGAGCCATGGGCGCATAGCAGCCAATGGAGAAGGGCCACCGACAGTTTTTCTTTTCAAGAGTCTCGAGCATTATTTCGAACTTTGATCCCTATTATCTTTCACGCATTACGTCGCAAAAGAATAGAAAAGAGAAAACGATGACAGTCGTTGAATATCAGCAGAGGGATAAGAAAAATCGCGACTGCTGCTTGTTAATTATCTTTTCTGCTTTTTTCTTGTTTATTGCAAGTTTCATGAAAAAAACACTCGCGATATAGAGCATTTTGTGTAGAGAGATGCACGGGAAGCCGGAAGTGGTTGGGAGCGATATTTCCCGGGTCATCCAGAAACGCGTGGTTTCACGTTCCTGCGCGGCTCGTAATTTCTTTTCCCACGAGCAGAGTCATCGAGCGATAACGAAACCCGGGATAAAGAAGGTACGACTTTGGCAGAATAAGAAGATCACCCCGACCGGAAGTGGGCGGCGGAAGGCGAGCATCAAAAATATAGGAGAGGAAAAGGGGGAGGAGAAGAATCTTTTCGGCTCGAAACTTTCCGCAGTTCTCCCGGGTCTCCTTTTCAGATAACGCTCTTTTTTCTCTTCCTTTCCTCGTTTTTTCACCTTACTTCCCTCTTGCTTCACCCCTTTACCTTAACATTTACCTTTCCCTTGCATTCTCTCGTTATTTTTTCTTTCGGTTCTCTCCCAAAAGTCAAATTTTCGCTGATAATAACTTTTCCTTTGGCTTTTCTCTCTCTCTCTCTTCTCTATTCTTTTCTATTCCATAACCTGTCCTAAAGTTTCGGTGAGGATTTTGCAAAATTTTAGAAAAAGAAAACAGCTCAACACAAAGAAAGAAAACTAGTGGTTATCGCGTGGCACTCGCATAATTTCTCCGGGAATGTAAACTCAAAGCTACTTCGCTCGGTCGCTCGTTCACCAATAAAGAACTTTCCCGTAAACGAGGGTTCTCCGGTAAACGAGCTATGCTCAAACTAATGCAAAATTGCTGGCTCGTAATCAGTGGCCGCCGACGCTTGGACAACACAGGAGTACACGGAGCGAAATTCCGGGGACCGTAGCAAGCAAGGTTCGGCGAACCTTGTGATATTTCAGGAACTATTTGCGGACGGCCTTGACTCCCGTGTATCAGCATTACTTGGGACGGCCGCTTGCAATTAGGAGGAGGAGGACAAAGTCCCCGTCTCCATTGCCATTTTCCGTCTACCGCGTTCCATTCAAAGATGGAAACACAAAGTATCGGTTTCCTTCCTTTTACCCTCCCCTTCCTCGTCTGAGAAACCGATGCCAGAAACAGCATCCCTATCCTCATTCCCGCTGAGAGGTAGACACGTAATTTTCCTCAAGCCGGTAGCAGCGCCAGCAGGCGCCGCTGTTTTCTTACAAGTTTTCGAGCTTTTTCCTCTAAAAGGAATTTGACAGCGAAGCGAAAAAGGAAATTCTCCAGTTTGACCCGTTGAAACATTTTCATTCTGCATAATCACTCATTTAGGAGGTTGAGAGATGGTTTCGTGGCGTCGATGTGGACGCGTGTCAGGAACGCGTTGCTGTATAATGCACCTGGAAAATCAACGGGTCTCGTAGAAAAAGAAAATTAAGACGAAGAAGAGAAGTCTCTCTGTGATTACGTTAATGCACCGACACGGCGTCGTCGGCGATGCGTTTCTTCATTACGAATCGTTACTTTTTCTTTCCCATTCTCTCTCTCTCTCTCTCTCTCTCTCTCTTCTTTGGTAAGTCTCGATCCAATCATTTTCCCCGAAGAAGGGGAAATTGAATCTGCTTTCCCATTGAGGAAAAATCGGGCGATTGACAAGTTTGAGAATCATCGAGCAGCAGCCAGGTCTCGATGATGGGTTGGCTGGTAAAGTAAAGACTTTTGAAAAAAAAAAGAGTGGAAACACGTGAAGAATGAAGAGGCGCCTTTCAGTCGCGGAACATTCTGATTCTTTGAAGCATTCGCAACGGGAGCAATGACAAGTTCCAGGAGAAACTTATTTGCTGTGTCTCGTGACTTTGGGAGCTACATGCAACTTTGTGTCAATTGTTCCAAAAGAGAGAGAGAGAGAGAGAGAGAGAAAGCATCGTCGAATTCAATAATGTCTCGGGAGGCCACGAACCTCCTGCTTCTTTCTCCAGCAAAGCGAAACACAAGGCACGCACAATGTGTCTCCTAAACCTCCCCCACTGTTGCTTCTGATCCACTGTCTCTCCCCTCTTTCTCTCCTTCTCTCTGTCTCTGTATCTCTCCGTTTGTCAGTTTCTGGCTGTCTCTCTCTCTCTCTCTCTCTCTCTCTCTCTCTCTCGTTTTTCTCTCCAGTGCACACTCTTTCACTTCGCCTCCTCTGAGCAGAGACACAAAGCCAGGCCAGTGTATAGTTATCTTGATGAACCCTAAGTACTACAAGACCTATTTGGAAGAGAGATAGGTCGATGGAGAAGCCCCGGAACCGGGACCGGGACCAGGACCGGGACCGAGTGCGAGGAGACGAGGTCCTCTCCGTCCAGTTTGGAAAAGAGATCTTTCACGGTTGTCGATGCTACCTTGATAAGGTAGCCAGCATTCTTCCGTGCTACTCTTATACTCTACCCCCACACCCAGCGCATAAGTGGTGCGCTGGAATAGTAAATTCTCTCGCTCGCTTTATGTTTCGCGCGCTCTCTTTCCCCAAGACCCTTGCAAGCTTAAGATCCGTGAAAGCCACTTTGCAAAATTCCTTTCGCGTGGCGATCGAGTGCTCATTGTCCCAATAGCCCCCTCCCTCGCCCTCGTGGTGCATAGAAAAGCAAAGAATACGCTTTGTGAAAACGCGAGATGTGTCGCGTGACAACGCGTCCTGCAGCCAGGACCATCGCAGGATACAAATAGCAGCAGCCACCTTTAGTCCGATTTACGGTACTTGAGCTTAAACACTTTTAATCCACCTACAGTCTTTCTTCCATCCCCATGGGCTATGTAGCCTATAGCCATAGGGCTGGCGGCTGGGTTGCCTAGACCCGCAAGATTCACGAGTTTCCCTGGAAAATTCATAGACTTTTCGGAAAACGCGCCTTCGAATAGAGTGGGGAAGGGTGGGGTGAAAAGGAAGAATTGCCCCTTGTTGTTAAAATTACAAATTTTTATTTATCCAAATAAACAAATTCTCGCATCTGGCATTCCGATTCTGAAATATATTTCGAAATAACTCCATGGAAAGTAGAAGAGGAAGTGGAATGGCGAGAGGTCGACCGAGATTCCCTCCCTGGAGACGTCACGCGTAAGGCTCCATGATTCGACATGCTGATATTTTTAAGTCACGTTGAACGCCTTTCGTCTTCTTCCGGTAAACGCGCCTTCCCTCTCTGGCCCCGATGCTTCTTCCCTAGTTCAAAAAACACAAGTCTGACTGTCGCCGTCACGCATTTGTCTCGGCCCCTCCTCCTCCTCCTCCTCCTCTATCCCTTATATTCTTCTATGCTGTATTCTCTGTTTTACTTGCGAGACTGCATGACCGAAACGTGTGCTTGAGCCGTATATATTTGGGACGAAAGTAAAAAAGATGGAAAAGAAAAAAAATGCATTAATAATAATAAGAAGAAGAAGAAGAAGGAGGAGGAAGAGCGATTTACAGCTCGCACGCGCAGAGAACCAGGGAGAGTCGGGAGTATCTATCTGAGATCCGAGAAAAGGAAGGATTGACCTTTCTTTAATGATTCGAGGAGAAAAGTGGGGGAGGAATCTCGGCTGGGTCAGTAGCTCTGCTGCACATGACGATCGATGGAACGTGGGCAAAATGAGAAATAGCCTGAAAGATAAAACGTACTCTTAATAATCGCCATTGGCGGTGATTGGCGATTTCCATAAACGGGAACGAGACCGGATGTGGGCTTGAATGACGGCGATCAAGTATCGTGGGACCGTAAGAAGGTGGAGAGTGCAGTGGTATCCAAGAGAGATCACCCCTAAACGGCCACTTATCTCGTAGCCGGTGTCCGGCCCGATAAGAACGGCCACGTGGTTTTACACCATGTCAGGGCGTGTCGAAGATATATCCGGCCAGCTCTTTCCTCGTTTGTTAGAAATTGAAGTTTATCGATGCGCCTCCGTTGTGTTCGTCCGTCCGTTCGTTCGTTCCTCTTATCTCGGTAGAGGCGTGTTTTCCGTCTAGCTGCTTCTCTGCACCCTTTTCTTATTTTTCTCTTTTTTTTCCCCCTCTTGCTCTCTCTCTCTCTCTCTCTCTCTCTCTCTGACTCTTTTTTCAGATAAGCTCGAGAAATCAAGCGCGACTTTTGTTCCTCGCCAGTCCGAGCAAGTTGCGCCCAACTTTTTCCCCATCGCCACCGATAAGCAAAGTCTCGCTTGCGATATAGTAGATAAGGAGCAACCCCAGCTCTACAGCAATGGAGCGCGTACGCGAGTCCTTCTTAATTTTCAAGTTTTCACACTCTTCTACCCCTTTCAACCAGCCTATTCCGCGGAATGACCCTCCGCGGCGATTCTCCGGATGTTCTCCTCCCTCCAAGGGAAACACGATCGATCAACGATGGACCGTGGATCGTGGATCGAGAAACGAAACGAAACGAGTCTTTCGCTTTGTTTCGTGGAACGAAGGAAATTAGGGAAGAATCATGGAAGAGGAATGTCTGGACTCATTGTGAAAAGCAGGCGCCAACTCTGGCAACGGCTTTCAACAAAACTGACCTCTCTATCCTCTGTCCCTGCTTCATGCGCTCCTTCTACCATTTTCTTCACCACTTTTTACCCTCCTCTTTCCACGGGAAGGTCCCTAAGCTCCTCCGATTATTTGGTCTCATCCCGTAAGGCGTCTCTTTCACCATTAGATATGTATATGCTATATACACTTTTCGCAAGTTACTCCGGGTCTCTGCAAAACTCTAGTCTCCATTAAATACATCAAGAAGCAGAGGAAGCAGACGCCTTGGATGGGTGGTGGCTCCTCTGAAATCGAGATGCTCATCGATTCTCATTGATAATAATTAACGCAATTCAAGGACGCTAGCCAGTTCCAGAAGGATTCCTTGGAATCGAGGGTAGGAACGCGTAATCTTGGTTTGGCAAGACACCGTACACGGTCCAGAAACGTTTATCTTATCCGGGGAAAGCCGAAAAATCCCTTATACCCAGCATAATGGGATAAATTTTCCGTAACACGAGTTTCCCGGATAATTTTGCTAGATTCGCTCCAGTTTCAGGGATTAGAGCTGCTTACCTTAATACTTTTCAGGAGAAAGTGACGACCCCCACCTGTCACGTTCTCCGTTCGAGGAGCCGATTTATTTGCGCTGCTCGACGCCCCGATTTACTCCTGAGATTTCGAGGATTCTGGAAGACGAAAGGAAGCGCGTTCCCGCTTATACTTTGTCTCCAGGTATACTCCGCGTGTCGCACAGGCGTCGTCTTTCCTTCTTTAACAGCCGGGTTTTCTTCACTCCCCCGACCATTTCGTTTCGTCCCCTTCCCTCGTCTTCCTCCTCGTCAAAGTATGCCGGAGAGTTGCATTCTTATTCTGGTCGGTACTCCAGAATGTCGCAATGTCTTACATGTCGAGGTCCCATTGTCGTCGTAACGGGCTCGGGGATAGGAGAAGAGGGCGGGAGAGCGCGCAAGTCCTGCGGGACTCCAAGAGTCCAGCAGCCAGAGGATACCAGGCGTAGAGGAACTCGGCTCCATGTCCGCGCGTTTACCTTGGAGTCGGCGCGAATGCCACGGGCTTTATGGTCAGCCGTGGCTGATTTATGGACGGTGCGAGTGCCGTAAAATGTAAAAAGCACGTCGTGCGCGTAAGGCCCCTACGTTAACGGGGGGTCAGGGGCGCCGTTCGTCTCCCGTCTCCCGTCTCCCGTCTCCCGTCTCCCGTCTCCCGTCTCCCGTCTCACCTGTATAACCGTGTGCATCCTGCTGCTCTTGCCGCCCCTGCCACCAAACTTACTTGCTCATTTTTAGTTTTTCTCATCCACAACTATTTTTCAATTCACACAAAAATACATTTATTTCATTATTTCATCTTGTCACATTTCTCACGTTTGCCATCGGGCGCGACACTATCTCAAACATTCTCCTAGAAACATGAGAAAATCTGCGAATTAATTGTTTTTATTGATAGTTTATTGGAAAATAATTATGTTTTTTTACACTTGTATGTTTTAGGGATCCATCGAAAACAGTAAGCCGTGGATCCTCTTTGCCACCGAGAATAGGATAGACAGAGAAAGGTAAGATCGTCAACTTTGTGAAAAACACTTTGCGTTTGCTCATTTCCTTGAGGTCGATAACTGGTCGGCATGGACTGTATTCTCGATCCTCGATGTAATTGATTTGCCAGGGGGGTATCGATTTCAGCAGTCATAAATAACGATCTACCCTCGACGCGGGGCGTCTTTCTGACTCGAGATGCTTCGTATTCTTCCGAGGGATTAGGGTAGTGCAAGGTATATTGTCCAGTTTTATGGCATGGTAACTCTCCACTCTGTGCAGGATATCATACCTTCCTCCTTTGCCTCACCACCACCACTACCCTCGCCCCTTCTCCTTCCGTCTCTCAGACTTGCCGCCCTCGCCCTTCTTTTCCTCTCCGTCCACACGGGTCAATTTTTTTCCCCGACCTGTTTTCCAACTTGACTATATCTCGAGCGACCTAATGTTCCGTGCTCCGTTACTGGCAAACCTATCGTATCGGAGAAAGTCAAAATTTCACATTTTCTTATCGGTACTTTTGCCCGTGTCATATTTCCTATAAGTCACCCTACTACCACTACCGCCACTACTACGGTTCCATTCAAATGTTTCTTAATTATCGCTGTGCACGCGCTGCCCTTGGACTTTCTTCTTTTCACTTGCTTTTCTTCCGTCCTTTCGTCGAGTAACGGGGTGAATCTTGCTGCAAGGAAGCCGCAAGCTTTCGTTCCAGGAACTTGCAGATTTCCAGGGGACGAGCGTGAATTCCTTGGAGGAATGGAGGGTGCGTGATTCTGCAGAAATTCCTCCGGTATCGGAGGTTCGCTACCGAGTACCCCACCATCACAGAGCTCGAGAGAAACAAATTTCCTCGTTTTCCAATTTTCTAACCCGGGGGAGGGGGGGGGGCTTTTCACGAGCGCTCCTCAAAAAAGGGACACGCCCTACTCGTTACCACGACGAGAGAGCACGAGCTTCTCCGAGAATGCCCTTTACGACATTTCCATGCACGCCCATCGTCCCTTTTCTCCCAGAATACCCCCGATAATCTACTCATCCCTTCTGGACAAGTATGAAAATATTTAAGCCACGCGCGCCAAATGCCCATGGCAATAACAACAACGAACCAAAACAGACGTCGAATTACACGAATAATGCTGAACTAAAAGAAGAATGAAGAGGGGAGTATGAGGATGAAAAAGGAGACGTTGAAAAGAGGAAAGATTCGTATTCTCGAAAGCCCCCACCGACATCGCGTTACATTTCTCCAACAATAAGACACTTTAATGTTATGGTTAGAAGAATCAAAGTTGGATCAGTGCGAAAATATTCTACATGCGTAATATTCTACACATAAATGATAGAAATTAAAGCTGCTGTGGATTAATCGCGCAGGGTTAACACGCTTTGCGGAAATCCAAGGAACCGGAAGTGTCCCGGGAGGGAGAAAGTGCAGCTTCGACGATTCCCTGGGGAATCTATGCTGCCTTTGCGATTTCTTTGCCCGAGGAGCCGAAGGAGGGGAGAAGAAGAACTCGTACTCGGAGGAGGAATCGTTGAAAGGGCGTGGGCCAAGTTTCCGCGCGACGTGCTCCAGCGGAAGAAGATGTCGATAGGACAGATCGCAGCCACTCTCCAAGGGCCTCCACTTGCAAAGGTGAACGCGATGCGAAAAAAATTACTCGAGTTTCTTAGTCGGGGCCTTTTCAGCGAGAGAGAGAGAGAGAGAGAGAGACCCGAGCGGCTTTTCAGACTTCCTCATTGTCGGGTCACGCAGGGAACAATCGGCCAGCCATCCGGCACCCTCTCCCCTCTAATCGCGCCCGATTACTTTTCGCGCGCAAAACCAAAGTGTCAGAGGGAGAGATGGCGAGGACCAGCCGCGGAGAGCAACGGGGGGTCAAGGACAGAGAATCTTTCTCCTCGAATAATTAATATAATGGTCAGGGAATAGAGGTGGCGATGCTAGGGATTCTCGCTCAAGATTCGCCACGATAAGAAGAAAATGGAATGGGAGTGATCGATTCGCCACCCCCACCTCCACCTCCACCTCCACCTCCGTTCAAACTGCCGCTGCCAAGGGACAAACAGCCAACTCCTATCTACACCCATAAAGCGAGTCTCGAAATTAATTTCGGCTTGACATACGGCGCCTCATAATATTGTCGCATAACTCTCCGTCGGAATCGAGCTTATCTCGGTCATAGTGGCGTTTCAATTAGCCGCGGACCTGCTGGAAAGTCTTATCCCTCGGCGTTGCATAATGCACGCATAAATACAGCCTTCAATTAATTCGCCAACAGTCGAAACAACAGCGACAGCGAAAACACGATTTTTGCTCCATTTTACAATAATTGCTCCATCTCTCTTTTGAGTACGGAATTTTCATTTTCCTATGAAAGGTGTACCAATTTGATTATAGGGAATGGCGTTAATGGGGCATGGCTGTTAATCGGATTAATCGTAGGACACTCGTAGGAGTATTAAGCTTCCTGTCGTGTGGTATCCACGTTTCGCTCATTAGACTGATTTGTCGCTTTATTAGATCTTACCAGTTTCTGTGAGTGTGTGTGTGTGTGTGTGTGTGTGTGCGGTCTCGACAGTTCAATCGTCATTACTGCATTACTACTACTCTGCTCTGGTACACGTGGCGAGAGCAACCGGGTAGATTTGCAATTTGCGTAAATTAGACGACCACCATTTCCCAATGCTCATCGCTTACCTTCGTTTCTCTCCTACCTTTCTCCCGTAGTCTCTACTCCCGAACTTGCAATTTTACTCTACTCTCTTATTCCACTTTACTCCACTCCACTCCACTCCACTACACTCTACTGGAGGACTCTTCTCTTTCACCGTCGTCGTCGTCGTCGTCGTCGTCGTTGTCGTCGTCGTCCCAATGCCACGTGTAATTGGCCGATAATTTGCCGCGGCGTTAATCGAGTCGCTAATTAACGCCAGGAAAAAAGCATTAAAGTCCCGCCCCGGTACTTCTCCTCGAGAGTAACACTCTCTCATGCAAATTACTGAAATTACAGCCTTATCGCCGCTTAATTACATTTTTACTCGGCTTCGCCTCCGCTCATCAGAGATATTCCTCAGAATTTGCGATAAACTTTGCGAGTGGGATCAGAGCTTTCCCCGATTCCGAGAGAATTTGGCGATTCATCACCTACCACCCGTGGAGGAGAGATACTCGATGGTCCCTCGCACACACATACACACCTGTTTCCCAATTTTCCAATTCCAGAGTGAGAGAGAGAGAGAGAGAGATTGACAGCTATAAATAAAGATGTCGGGAATTGCAACGATACGGATGGTAACGCGTGGCCACCCCTCTTCTAGCGAGCGATAGTATGGCCAATTACAAGGTGGCCAAGATTCACGCAATGTTTGTTTATTGTTTGGCCGTGTATCAAGGGTAGATTTGGGCTTTCAAAGTCCGGGGGTTCTGGCAACGGAGGCCAATTGGCCAGATCGCGCACGCTTAGGACCATCTGCCGGCGCAAGTGCATCTTTGCCAGCAGCAGGAGCAGCAGGCCTCCTCCTTCTCTGTCGTCTCCTTTATCCACGTATTCGCTTCCGATATAAATGCACATTTACGCCTTGTGCAATAAAACCCCCTCTCCGATTCATAGGAGTGTCGACGCTTACGTTATTTCATTACGTCCCTGGGGACAACGCGACCGAGCCATCTGCCAAGTGCAACGGATACTTTACTTTGGCACCGATCAGAAATCGGCGTAAAGGGTGAAGGGCAGAATCCACCCACCATCGTCACATTACTTACCAATCAACGCAAATAAGTAATTTTCAATTAAATTCCAAGATCCCTCAGCCGTAAAAGAGCAAGCGAGAGAGGAGCCGGGGAGACGCTAGACCGAGGTAGTATGGAAGGGCGGAAATGTTTGGAAAAGAAAGAATGGGGGAAGCCGACGGGGAGAAATAAATCAGGCAGACAGCCGAAGGTTCCACGGAATACAAAACAGAAGAAGGATCGGGATCAGGCTCCTGTACTGGTTTCGCCGAGTATCTCAGAAGCGGCGAGCAACTATTTTCCAATAATTTAGCTCGGTGGCAGCTCGAGCGCGGGAGGACTTTGGCGGGTGGCCAGGGGCGAGGGGCAGAGGGTGAACCCTCCGGGGGAGAGCCGGGGTCACGGCGGGGCTTGGCGGTTTTCCGGGGGTGCTACCGGCGGTGCTCGGGCGCGCGCACACGACTGACACTATCGCGGCCATAAATACTGGGGAGCAGCCTCTGACGTCACCCGCCGAGGGTCCGATATTATACTTTATCTCGAAACTAATTCCCCGCGACCAGATTTATTGCAAGAAAGGGTGAAAAAAAAATTCGCCTTCCCCACCGAAGCCCAGACCCCTTACTACTACTTTCCTATCCGACCCACCTGACTTATCTCGCTAATGTAAAAGTGCCGCTCGCCATCTCCACCCCCGACCAACCCCGTATCACGCGCGCCCTCCCTCCCTCTATCCCGCTACGATACTACACACAGAGAGAGAGAGAGAGAGATCCGCACTTTTTGTCACTCTCCGCGGTTTTCTAATTCTTCGCTTTTGCACAATCTTTAACACACGGGACCGATATCGAAAAACGATTTACTGGCTCTTGGCGACCGGAAAGTGCTTGCGTTGCGTTGCGTTGCATTGCGTTGCGTTGCGTCGCGTCGCGTTCGCATCGAGGTCCGTGTTCTTCCGCCGGATGAAGAAGCGACGACTAAACACCTGCCCGGAGCAAACTCAGCAGGGACCAACTGCTGTATTCTCGGGCAAATTGAAAAACTCTTGTCACCACCACAGATGGATAAATCGCGCATTATTGTTTCTCATGAATTTATCCAAAGGCCTCTATCACCGTAATCCAAGACCTCCTCACGGATCAACGGAGAGAATCGAAATCATCTTCATCGTTTCATTTCCTTTCGTTTGTCTCCCTCTAAAACTCTCTGCCAAAACGAGTTTTTTAACGACTTCCAAAGCCACCCTGCTGCACACAGAGCGTATATCGTGGAATCAGATTTCAATGATCACTCGAGTTAACCACGGTCAATCGATGATGAAGGAGAACTAGCGAGTTTATCGAGTGATCGATCGATCGTGAACGCGACACCTGCTACTCGATGCAGGCAGATACCATTTTGGTCGGTGAGGGCTTCCTCGCGTTTTTCTCGCGATACTACGACGCGATGCAAGTCTTGTCGAAGAACCCCTAGAAATCTGACGTTACCGCAGACTCTCGATGGGGGAATGCCCAAAATATTTTGCCAATCAACTCATCGGTTAAATGTCCAATGAACAAACCAGCAGCGTATCGCATTGCGCGCGAGAGAGAAACAGAGGGGAAAAGAGAAACTATGTGCACTTTGGGGCGAAAAATGTATGCGTGTAGTACGCGCGCGTGTAGATGAACGGGCGTGATACACTCGTACGCGAGAGGCGCGCAGCTGCGGCCACACTGCACCCGGCCGCAAGTGTGTGGTTTGGCTTTAATTTAAAAAATAATTAAACCGCAAAAATTAAACGAGCCTCCACCACCTTCTTTGCCGCTTTTTTTTCCTTTTCCCCCGTTTCGTTTTACCGACTCGCACCAGTAAGGGTTGAAGCACCGAGGGAGAGGAGAGCGCGAGATAGGATTCGCGCTTTGTTTTTCCCATTCCGTCATCCTCGACCTCCTACCCTCGCCTCTACTGACGTTTCGTCTCGTCTCGTCTCGTTTTCCCCATTTTCCCCATTTTCCCCATTTTTCTTTCTCCGCGCAGTTTCCCCCGGGTGATCGCCCTGTCGCGAGAGCCTCTCTCTCTCTCTCTCTCTCTCTCTCTCTCTCTCTCTGGCGAACCTCATGCATCTTTTTTTCATGGACGCGTATAGTGGGTTGTAACGCGCTGGTTGCTCGAGCGTATAATTCGGGGTTGGGTAATTGGAACTACAAAACAAATAGACGCGGGTATGCGATGTCGCCATTTGTGCCCAACACGTTCCGCCATTCTCTTTCCTCTTCCTCCAGCTACGACCTAAGAAATCAAGTTCCTCGCTGGACACAGAGGACCTTGATAACTTGGAAATTTGAATCCTATTTGGCTAAAAATGATACGCGCGTGTTTCCCCCTTGCTCTCTCCTCCCCATCCCTTAAGAAACGATAGCGACGTCTATTGAGAAGGAGGAGGGAAAAAAGGAAATGACAAATACCATTGAATCGTCGACACTCTCGGGATTCCAGTTTAGCGCTGCTCCACATAGCGACGCTATCTGCTCGCAGAATCGCGAGAGATCCCATTGGAATCTCAGGATCTCTTAGCTAAAGTTGCAAGGTGGTGGAAGGGAGAGCTCCGGGGTGAAATGGGTACGCGAGCATTGTCTCAGCCATTGTTCCTGAAGGCTGAAAGCTGGAGGGATGATAGGCGGTGGAACGAGACGGGGATTGGGATGAAGATGGTGGGGGCGTGGGTAGGGGATAGCAGGATAGCAGAGAGGCCAGTGGAGGAGGACTGGGGATGGTTTCTGAGAGAGGTCCAAGTTTCCCGTTTGCTAAAACTGAAGGGAGGATTCCAAGACTCAACGCGAAGAGACGTAAAGTGACGTGACGTGAAGCGATGTGACGCGACCCTCCTCCACTCCTCCAAGCCAGGCCCCCCGCCGCTAAGAGCCCCCTAATCCCTCGGGACAAAAAGAGTTGGCGACGATATAATAAGAGGCGTGTAATGCGAGAGCATTGTTGCCAACTTCACGGACAATGCTTCGCGCACTAAACCCTGTAAACACCGATGCCTTTCGCATTCGAGCTCGGATTTTCCATTGAACCGTGAAAACTCGGCCGTGAAACCTCCCCCTCTACCCCTCTATCACGCTACGTCCCAACAGTGTTGTCCCAACTCTTGGACGCCGATAAGCATCGACCCATTAACATACTTTTGCACGCTTTTCTTCCAGGAAGAGAATACGTACCACCACCACCGGTAGTGGCAGAGATCCACCATTTTCCATTTAATCATTTGCCACTTGCCGCCTGGTATGTGTTTGCGTGTTCCTGTCTTAATCTCCTCCACCTCCACCTCTCGCGCTCTCTTTTTCCTTCACTTTCCTCAGCCATTTCCTTGACGAAGACGAGAAAACTCCATCTTTCTCGAATTTCTCATGGCCGCTTTGACATTTGCATAAGACGCTTTCGCTTTGCTCGAGGAATGCGAAGAAAGCGAAGAAGGCGAGAAAAGCGAAAAAAGCGAAAAAGCTTTCATCCTCCACCTATTGACATTCTATGCGACACCTAGCGTCCTTCGCTCGGGCACTATGCACCTGCGATGCGAAGATTCACGAGAGTTCCTCCATCCGTTCTTCCATATTCGATACCCTCTGCTCCGGAGCAACCACCTGCGGTAATATATATCTCTTCATGGAAACGCACAGAGCTTCTGTCTTTGTTGCGTGTTTATACATATATGAATGGGTACATATAAAATATTATTAGAATTGCCACACACGCATTCTTGGTAAAGGCCTATGGTGAAGAGGCACAAAGAGAAACTCTCTGCCTTAACGCATAAATTGCTCTATTGAACTTTTCGAGGGTCGTCGTACACACGAATCAATTGATCAAGGAATCAATCGTCTGACAAATTTCACTCAAGACTACTTGCAACTTTTAAGATTATCTTGTCGTTTCGTTATTTTTTAAATATTTTCACGAAAGTAAAAACTCTTTGAAAAGATAGGAGGGAAGAGAAGGGAAGAGCAGAAAAAAGAAAAAGAAAAAGAAAAAGAAAAAGAAAAAGAGAAAGAGAAGAAAGAAGAAGCGTGGTTTGTCTTCGGAGCATCTCTGCTACGAATCTGCTGGTTTACGGGCCATGCACCGCTCCTCTTGCATCTATATAATTATTCTCGGTACAGGATACACATATCTTTAGAAGGAAGGGTTTGCCCTGTACGACGTTAGTATCCACCATGGTATCTTTATGGCTTATTGCAGCGCTTTGGGCAATTTCGTGATCGGTAAGGGAGAAGAAGGCAGGAGGAAGAAGGAGAGAAGCGATGAGAGCGAGAAGCAAAAGAAAAGGGAAAAAGGTGCCCGTTAGGATCTCGCCTTCTTTCCACGATGAATTATCAATAGCTTGAGATTTCGTCCCTTCGCCTTAAAGAAATCGAAAAGATCATCCTCAAAAAAGGAGAGGCACGTTCCAAAAAATGAATAGTATTCTCTTGAGTTTCTCACGATAATGATCTCTCACCCTCCTCCCCCATCTCTCTTCGTCAAATCCTTCCGCGTTTGATTACCGGAAATGATGGGCGAAAAAGAGGCTCGATTTTCAAGGAAATCTTAACTTTCGACGCTTTGGCCATCAGTCCTTTCCAGATGGTCAAAGGAGAAAAAACGGAGGGAAAAATACTTTAGCGGATTATTAAAATCTTTTTCTTCCTCGTATCCAATTTCCCACTTTTTTTGCCTCTTTCCTCACACGCCATTATCAATTCACTATTTCTATCGATTAATCTGCTATTTACATAAGATTCTACCATATGAGTTTCATCCTGTAAATAAAGCTTTCTCTTCATCCCAAGGTGAGGTTTCATATATTTTTCTGGAATAATTTGCAATGTTTTACACATTCATACTCAATCAAAGGAGGAGCGTCTGCATTTGTGCACATATAATGAGAGAGCGGCGAGAGGGGGAGGGAGAATTTTCTCTCTCTCTCTCTCTCTCTCTCTCTCTTTCAGCGGTCGACAATCCAACAATGGCCTCATTCAGGCTTCGTACACACGGGCGCATTATTGAATCGAGTTCATGCTAGGGGGCTGAATGCTATCTATATTATCCGAGCAAGGGGTTAGCCGCGTACGCTGTTTGGCGTAGATCGAGATTATCTCGCGTATCTGAAACGCGCGAGGCCTCGTCGTGCCGCGCCGAAAAGCAAAGTGCTTGTCCCCGAAGCGAAGAGGGGATAGGGTTGGACAGATTACCGCGAGATACGTTTGTGTGCGTGCATGTCTAGCCTCGAAATCTAATGTGACGTCTGTGTCACGTACTCTTCTCCATCCCCGCACCCAGCCTTCCCTTTTCGCTTTACCTTCTTGTCCTTAACCTCCTTCCTCCCTCAACCCCCTTACCCTCGGCCCTCAGCAACAGTCGTCTACCCACGTGAAATAACGCGCCCCTATCTGCATGTTTTTGCCTCGGACCAGTCCCATGGTTTCTTTCCTTCCAAAGAGCCATGCCTCTGAGAAAAAATGTTGGTTGCTTCGCTTTTAAATCAACCCGGAGTCCGATTATCATCCGTTCATCCTTTCGACCTACGACCTTCGACCTTTGAGTTCGATCAAACCGGAGAAATTGCGATTTCCGGTAGTGATTCACGATTGTGATCCATGCGAGCGGCACATTGTAAAACGAGAGAGAGAGAGAGAGAGAGAGAGAGAGCGCATTATTTGGAAGAACCAAAGAACCCTTTTCAGGTTTACGCAGCTTGCGCGTAACGAGGAAATTCCGGAACCGAAAGGCTTCCCTAATCTAGCTCGAAGCTTAATTTAACTCGAGTCTTAATCTTCCTTTTGTCTCTAGTCATGGAGAAACGAACAGCTGATCGGTAATCGCGGTCAAATCCGGAAGAGCGACTCATTATCCGAAAGTGGAGCGGATTTTCTGAATACGCATGGGTCCTCCAGAATAGAGAATTTTCCTTAAAGGCACCTGACTGACTACCTAGTTGAGAATCGTTTTCACTTTACCTCTTGAAGGGAACCCAACTAGGAGAGCTTACTAACGACCGAGCATTATTGACAAGTTCTTAGAAAATGCTTGTAATTCATTTTCTATGAGTCACCTAAGCTTTCGATTTTCCTCGCCTCATTATATGGCGTCAGCTCCCTTAATCGACGAAGAAAAAATATTTCTACAAGTGCGGTAGTGTGCAGACTCAAAACTCTTTTCATTGGTAGTTGATTCATGTAGAAATGAAAGCACGAGTAAACCAATTCATTGCTAATTCATGTCAAGGAGTAGCATTTGACAATTTATCGAAGAGCAGTCTCTCTCTCTCTCCATTAAAATTAAAGTTACAAAGTTGCAATGCAAAATCCAATAATTCGTCTCGGTGCCATTCGACAAAGAGAGAGGGCAATTACGATGATGAGAGATAGCATGAGCAAACATACCGAAAGTAAGGCTTTCTTGAAACTATGTAGAATTCGGAGAAACCATATAACGCTCCTTATGAGTAGTACCGAAGACTCGCAAAATGATTTACTAGGGTCGCTTGCTTATCGGAAAAAGGATGCTACAGTTAAGAACGCAATTAGCCAACGCCGTGACGTCTACCATTGAAACGCGTTTACAAGGCAAAAGTTCAGAGTCCAAAAATCCAATACGTTTTTGGGACCGCCTTAAGTTCTCCGAGTGTCCGAGAGGTACGTTCAGACCCCAAATGGCGTCTGATTCATGCGGGCTCTCTCACAAACTCCAGAGTTTTCGCTTTCTCCGTTTTTCCTCCCTCTTTCAACCAGATGGAAATAATTCGATGCGAGTCGCGAGTTGCCATTACGAGGAATTTGCGTGGGTTTTACGAAAATGCACAACGACCGTTCACTCGTCGGAGTAATAAAAGCCACGCGGAACAGCAAAGCTTCTCGTTCTCGGAAGGATCTCTCGGACTTGTTCCGATTTTGCGCGCGGCCCCGTCGACGCGTGCATAACGAGGCTACCGAGGCATCCGAGAAGATCGCTCTCCCTTTCCCTCTCACCCTTAACGCGCAATTGACAGCGAGTCGAGCGGAAAGCTCGCTAGTTATCGAGGTGAGGCGATATTAATACGAGCTCTGTTCGATCGTTATTTCTTCTCTCTCTCTCTCTCTCTCTCCCTCCCCCCGATTCCCATCATCTCTTACGATTTCAAAGAACTCGCTGCGAGTTCAGAGGGAGCTTGGCAGTCTTGTTGGCGTATGCGGAGTTCCTTTTTCAATTAAAATATCTGACTGAAGCGCGCTGGGGAAGCTGAGAAAGAGAGGAGAAGAAACTTTGTCGATAGTTGAAAGACTACGCGAAACGTTCATTTCGCAATCGTGAGACGTGCAATTTGCTCGTTGCAGTTACGTTGCTCTATAGCTACAAATCAAATCGAGCGCACTGAATAAAAAATTTATGGTACTTTTATTAAACGCTCGAGTTTAGGTAAGAGTGGGCTGCGGTGGTTCGGATTTCGGAGCATAGAGAAACGTGCACACGCATAACGCGAAATTATCTCTGACAGTAACGCGCTGCACAAACTCAGACGCGAGTAGACTGCCACTGGTTAGGGTATAGAGAGGGTGTGTATGCGTGTGTGCTCGTTGCGCTCGCGCGGGGATGCAGATGAGATATTATCGGTAGAGCAATCGTCGGATCTCTGGGAGCGGGACAATGCCGGGTGTTCTCCTCTGTTCTCCACTACTACGGGAACACTCAAACATCGCGCGACAATGGCGCAGAATAGGCGACAGCTGCCCGACGTTCGTTGCACACAGGGTACCCTGCAAAATGAGCTTTCAACGAAAAATTTCGATAAAACTGTCGAGAGACGTCGAGGAACCTCGAAAGCTTCCTTCCACCCACCTCCTGTCTCAAGCTACCGATCCGAGGAATCGCAAAAAGTACCCTCTTCTCCGTCTTTTCTAATAACGTGGAGCAACCTAGAGTAATCTAGGTTCATTATCACGCGTAAGAAATTTTACCAATTCTAGAAAAGTTCCAAGAAAAGTACAGTGTACATTGAAAATAAAATATAGGAGAAGGGAAACATCTCTCCGGGGGTACAGGGTACGAGAGGATGACCCCACTCGGCGCTCATAAAAACTGAAAATCTGCAGATCGGCGATCGGCGATAAGTGAAAATACAGCTGCAAGTTTGCGGTGGGCCGCGTGCATCGGGATCGGTAGATGTCGAGTCGCGATTACGGGCCAGGGGACATATTTTGACTGGAACAGCCGTAATTTGGCGGGCATTGTGCTTTAGCCACCATTGTCACGACGGCGATCGCCAAGGAAAATCGCGCCGCCTCTCACCACCACCACCACAACCGCTGCTTTTCCATCAGGGTGGAATTGACTGGCTGAATCGGCCGAGTCGCACGAGCTGCCGTTTTCCTTGGAATCGCGCGCGTCTCTCTCTCTCTCTCTCTCTCTCTTCGTCGAGCACTCGGGGAAATTTGTTTTGCGGTCAGAATCATTGTCCCGTCCCCCCGGGGCTCCTTGTTTCCTCCGGGGCCCGGTGGGCTTCGAGGGTAACATCGCGTTACGTTTCTTCACCTCGATTGACTTGTCGTACACTCGCTTAGACATCGGCCGAACGAACGGACAGAGTCCCAACAAAACGCCCCAACCACCTGTGCACAATCGCGACTTGTTTGTTCCGTCGATTGTCACCGATGACAACACTCGAACCAACAACGGCAACTTTTCAACAATCGTTATTCTCAGGAAAACTCCAACAAACGTGCAAGTTTTTCTCCCGAATCCCAAATGCCAGAGGACGATGATCAAGCATTCAGAACGCGGCAAAGGAGAAGAAGGGGACGCGCGCGCACGATTCTTCTTCCATATTCTCATTTAATCATTTTTTCCTCCATCGTATTCCACGTTATGCTTCAGCCGCCATTTATTTTTACCAAGTTTTTCACTACTTCCAAATCGATTTAGCAGGCCGCGTCTTCTTTCGAAAGCGCAATGACGATGATATCCATAAGAGGCAAGGAGGGAAAGAGGAATTCCCCTGCGGACTCTGCGGAGGGATAATCCGCATGACGCAGCTTCCGTTGCAAGACTGTGGGGCAGCGCGATTCATACGTGAACCCGATTGGGACCGGTATCCTCGGGGACCCGGGTTCAGAGTTCCCCGGTAGAGTGTTCAATAGAGTCAGTGCCAACCCGTAGGAGGTCCACGCGCGCGCTTACATCGTGGGGGGGCTTCCTACGCCCAATGTTCGGGGTATCAATCTCACCACCTGGATAGCCACTAGTCAGAGCCCCTTCACTCGCCGGAAGTTCGGAGAACGCGAGTATCGTGTAACGAAATGCTTTTTTAATCTATGTAAAGGTAAATGGAATATCATTTCCTGCTTCGCGGGAAGGGCTCCCCACTCTACTCTTTCTCTCTCTCTCTCTCTGTGCCACTTTTACCACTTCGGATCGCTCCTGGAGGACTCTCGAACGATATCGATCTCGCTCTCTTGAACCACGGATACACTCTCTTCCAACAACTCCCCTTCTTCCCCCCCAGCTCTATCGATAGAGATAAATTCCGGTTATCGCGTACACTCGTCGTCGTCGATTCTCGGAGTTTAAGCGAGAGACCGGAAGTGAGAGTCACCGACTCCCACCAATAGTGACTGTGTGACAATTAAAAATTGTCTCGAATCGAGGATGTCAGGACAGCAGGTGGTGGTGGTGGTGGTGGTAGTAGCGTACGTTGCGAGGATCTCGTGAGAACTTGGCAAAGGTGGTTGTTGGTGGTGATGGTGGTGGTGGTGGTGGTGGTGTATCATCGATGCTGCGCGCTGCCCCGGGAGTTCTCGAGCGAGAGATGATCGACCACCTTCAGGGTCGGGCCAAGTTGAGTTAGTTAAGTCATTCGTTAGGATCGTCACGATATTCTGCCGTGTCGCCGTGGAATATCGGTGTCAGTGACAAACGAGCGTTCCCGTCGTGGTCGACCCTTGTCACACGAGCTAGGAGCTTGTCTCGAGGTAGGAGCATGAATGACCTGCTCGATTTTGGGAATGGAATGTTTTAATAGGCAACAATCACCCCTGCAGGGGCCATTCATGAAACACAACGGACGTGGCACGATTCGATCGCCAGACGAGATAATAATTAAAATTATGGTTCGTGTCATCATCACCGAGATTGCTTGGCCAGAAACAAAGGCCAACTGGACCACTTCGGGACCGAGCGCTCTTTGCGTGTCTTTCCGCGTCTTTTTGTCCCTCTCCCCCTTTTACCTTTCCTTTCCTTTCCTTTCCTTTCCTTCTCCCGGGGGAACATGTTTTCATGATTTCGTTAAGTTTGTGCAAGCGCAAAAGGGTACAGGACTTGCCGCGAAAACTCTTGAAAAGTGATTCGGTTAGATAGCCGCGGAGGAAAAGAGAGTGCAAACACACGTTTCTTAGGCGAGAGGTGTCTTAGGCAAATAGAGATCTATACGATGCGACTACTGGGTCCACAAACCTCTCGCGCCGGGCATCTTTTCCCTTTGCCAAGGGCAACGGCATAATGTGAAAAAGAGGGCGACCAGGGGAGAGCGACGGAGGGAAACCACGAAGGGGAGAGGGGGCAGATTAAGGTTGCAAGAAGAGCTGGTATCCTCTAGCAGAGCGCAAGCACCATCGTCTTCGTTCTCGTCCTCGTCTATGCGCGGAGATACGTCGAGAGATACGCTTCAGCTCCCGGTCTAGCCCCCACAGATAGAACCGATATTATTCAGCTAGTCTCCTCACTAATTCCATTCATTCTTCCAACACATCGCGTCAGGAAACCGAGGTGTACCCTCCGAGCGCTAGCCTCCGGAAGTTTCTCCCTAACACCATCACCACCCTCTGCGTATACGTGTCTTTTCCCTACTATAACAATCATTTCACAAATGAAATTGAAATTGAAATTGAAAAGCATCTCACAATCGTGATAGTATTGTTTTGTACTTACGCATACTTTGTATGCGAGAGTAGACTGTTCGATAGGTAACGCAAGAAGGAATAATTAAGAGGGTCAATCTCTGATTTTCCTTAATTCCTCGTGAAATTGAGATTTCCCTTTTCCAAAGTTCCCTCGCGGCGTAGGAAAAGACACGGAGGAGGACAATCGGCCAAGCATCGAAACTTGTTCCATTCCAGGCAATGAACTTTGCGTTCCTTTTCCTTCCCTCCCACTCTCTCCAGCCAGAGAGGGAGAGAATGGCAGATGTGCAAGAACGCGAATTACACGCGGCTAGAATTGCATCTGAATCGCCACGGGAGTTCACTGTTACATCCCGGTTGCGTAACTAACCCTCGTTAAGGGGTTTCTTAATGGAGAACGTCCCACCCCATATTACGCGTCGATAGTTCACGGGGGACGTAAACTTGCCACAGGCCACCACCTGCTGCTGTTACCGCCCCGCGCGCTACCACCACCGCTTTAACCACTTAATCCGAATTTTTCGTCGTTGAATTGTCAAGGAGAGGGAATTGCCATCTCTATTGGCATCATCTTTTTGCCACCATCGCCATAGTTATCCGAGTATTTCGTGCTTCGTGCTAGTCAAACGCGCGATATCTATATCGTGTTTGAAATGTATAATTTACGGTAGCTCCCATTTGCTATTATAACGGGATTTCAATTACTAAATTACCTGACGTAATAATAACCGGGGTTGCTCCATCGAGGAGTCTGTCGAAACAATGCTACTCTCTAATAATAGGGAAGGTACCGCTCTGGTAATCGCGGCGCATCAGGATCATCAGCGTCATCCTCGGTCTCTCTCGACCTCGCCTTCGTTTTCGTTTGAGGCAAGCAAGAAGCAAGAAACGAGAAACGAGAAGCGAGAAGGTCGCGTCGCTAATGTATTCGGACCCCAGGAGAGCGGGCGTTTATCGAATAAAGTGCTCTGGGCGTCTACACCTGAAGAAGAAGATGATGATGGCGATGATGATGATGATGATGATGATGGTTCGTCGCATTCCAACTTGCCGGCACTCTTTTCGGTCATTCCTCGGATTACTTTGGAAACAAGCAAAAAGTACACCTTGCACACTTGTTTCCACAGCTTAGGTTTTAATTTTACTCGAAGCAGTCCGCCAATTGCCACCGATCAAGGGAGCATGAAATTTCAAAGAAAACTATTTTAGATTCTCCATTAGGTACGCTTGGCATAGCTAATTGCTAGACTTATCGAACAACGCCGCCGCCAAGCCCAAGTAAATCTAAAACATATTCGCCGGTTAAACGAAGCGGAAGGTATATGTTTAGTCGATTTGGCCTCACCCTCGCCCGGGGGTTGCGCGTGCACCCTCCTCGTGCGATGGAGACGGCATCATCCCCCTGTGGGTTCTCGTACAGCCCAGCAACGAACCTAAACCCCTAGTTTAGTCACATCGAATGCCACCAGTTATTTATGAGTGTGCCTGCTCTGCTCCTGCTCCTTCTCCTTCTCCTTCTCCTTCTCCTTCTCCTTCTTCTTCCAACTTTCTACACACTTACACCCCCGAAACCCTCCGGAGAATCTCCTCCGATCAATTAATCTCCGGAAAGAATCGAGGAGATACGAATGTAATGTACGGAACTGGGGTAGCGCGTTGTTGCGATATTTCACCGATTCGATTTTGCTCATTTTCAGGATTTTCTCTCTTATTGAAAATCTCGCAAATTCGTCAGGACAATGCCAGCATAATATTGTCGAGCGCGGTTTTGCCCAATCGAGATTTTTTTCCTTTTTTTTTTTCTTTTTTTTTTTTTCTTTTTTCTTACGATGTAGATAGGGGTCCGAAGCCGACACTCTCTCCCCTACGAGTTGGTAAGAATACTGCTTTGCAGAGATAAGAGTTATCTGTCGAGCTCTGATACGATAGAGCCTCTGGGTACACAACATACATACACGGAGACTAGAATACACATACGGATGTAGAGAAAAATATAGACACGGTGATGGTAGATTCCTTTACCCTATTTCGAGGGGTGTACGCGTATGTGTGTACCGAGTATCCACGTAGCTTGCGCGTTCTACTGCTGTTTCTATGTATTACTCACGCATACTCGCACATATTCTCCCTCCCTCCCCAAACCTCTCTATATCTATATATCTGCAGGATGTTGGGGTGGTTTTTCTCGGGCGAGGGTGTTATGAGCCATTGTTGGTCATGATGCATCGCCTCGTAAATATTGTATCGGGTCTGAAAGTAACTTCGCGTTAAACGATAAACCTTCCTTTACCGCAGATCCTACCAAGATTCCTACCAAAAGGGGAATTGCCACGGGAGAAGGAAAATTTTTCAAAGTTTACGCAAGAGCCTGGAAGATTCGCGAAGAACGAAACTTGTCAAAATTGCACCTCTCTCTCTCTCTTTTTTTAATATATTTATAAATAAGTTTGTGGGAAGGAAAATTAAATAAAGTAGGCAAAAAAATAGAAGGGGACACATACACGTATACTTGATTGGACCCGGAGGTAAGGCTTCCCGATATTTTGTCGAATAATTGTGAGAGTAGCAGCCATAATCTCCGACGATGGTATGCAGCTCCAACCCATGGCTATAATTATACGTGATTCCTCTGAGCCACCGCGCATATTATTATTATTATTATTATTATTATTATTATTATTAATTTGCGTATGTCCAAGCTTAGCGACGTATGCGTGCACGTAAGGATAAAGAATTGCACGAGAGTGTGGCGGCTTCGTTGTACTTACGCCTTCCTGCGCATGGACAGAGTACAATGGATGCCCCAGGTCGGGGGTGGAGCTCTCTTGAAGAATCGAGAGAAGAGAGACCTTATTTGCATACGAAACCACCCTATATAATCTGGAACGGCTGCTGCCTCGATATCTACAGGGTGTCCTTACTTCGAGCGAAGCATCCTCTTCCTCTTTCCTACTACGAACAAAAAATACTAGAGGAAAAAGGCAAAAAATTTTCCACTTCATTTTACTCTCTTTTTGTCCTTCTGTTTGTTTCTTCGTAAAATGTACACGCGAATATCATGCACGTGTGTGTACAAAAGGGACTCTCGAAGTGGAAAGAGAGGAGAGGCGAGAGGAAGGAAAGAAAAGCGAAAAGTTAGATTTAGGAAGGAGATCTCTAGTATCCCGTTAAAATTCGGGGGTAGAATAGAAGAACGAGAACGAGGACGAGGACGAGGAGAAGATAGGTGTGCTGCGAGTACGGAGTGACAGATTCATTTTCGGTCGCTTCTCGTCGGAAGGATCTAACCGAGGATAAAAATGCGCCAGAGGGAGGACAAGTAAACGTCCTGGGCGAACTGCCGATTGCTCGTACTTTTATTTTCATTCCCCGAAGCGTCGTCTTCTGGACATTCCAATTGCTCCATTCCAGAGGAACTTTTCTCCCTTTCCTTCTCTCAGTCTTCTCGTCTCCCGAAAAATAGGAGCTCGAGAGAAGCATCAGGCGAAACCACTCACGTGCTGCCAACTTTTAATCCACAGCCGAATGCGTCGAGGAGAGACGCTTGTAAATTTTATCGGTGCATTATCGATATTGATATTTCGCCTCTCCAAGTGGGTGATGAATTTTCGAAAAAGATACAACATGCATGAAGAAAGCTAGAGATAGAGAAAGAGAAAGGCAGCATCGGGGAGAGGTACTTCTCCCCACTTCCCCTCCCAAAAAAAAAAAAAAAAAAAAAAAAAAACTCGAAATTGACGTCAATCGGAGAAAACGACAAAGACCCCCATATTCTCTGTCACTTGCATCTGTGCGATGCGTTCCCTATTCCTCTCCTCTACATCTCTCTGTCTTGTCCATCTCACTCTCGTCTCCGCCTTCGACTCTCTTACTGGACGAGCCGCGTTTTGACGTTTTTTCGACATATTTTGACGCATCATTCTTCTTCTCCGGGAGGAACCTGAAAAAAACCTTTTCTCTGACTCGGACCAACCGCGAGACACCGCTGGAATTCCAAATTTTTCACCAAACCAAGAACGGTCGAGGGAGGAAGAAGGCGCGCGTCAATCTCCACAGACACCTCGATTTCAACTCTCCCCCCCCCCCTCCCAGTCAGGTACTCTCACTCCCGTGGATCTCTGGCCATCCAACACACTGTTCCGCTGACCCCAAAAACTTTTACCTCCACCATCCGTCATTGCTAGACCAGTCCAGTGTTAGACTGACAGATCCCTAACAAATTTTCCATTTCACTCGTGACATCTCTCCAATTCCTCATCGTCCGATACCCCTCTCTACCCATCCGAAATGGACCTTCTCCTTTCTTCTCCTTATCATTGCGGTTATCGTAACCTACGCGCTCGCTTTTCCCTTAAACCAAGTTCTCGACCGTGTTTAGGGCTGTGAGAGTTCTCAGAAATTATCGAGAGATGAGAATTAAAAAGTATTATTAATCAGCAAATTATTTTTCTGATGGTTTGCGGCATTCAGTGGATCGCGGCCATCAAAGAGGCATGCCATAAAAGATGAATATGGTAATGCGCGTCTGTAGCAAAGAAAGGAGATCAAGAATGGAGCAACGTCATCCCGCTCTTATCGATTATCGAGGGATTCTCCTCGATCTTTTCGATCCCTTCGATCCCTTCGGTCCATTGCTCTGGAAATCAAGCCGAGCCGAGCCGAGCCGAGCCGAGCCGAGCCGAGCCGAGCCGAAACTAAACCATGCGAGACCAAATTCTAAACAAAACGCCCGCTCAGTAATAGGGATTCTTTTTTTCTTTCTCCCTTTTTTTCCTTACCCTTCTTTCCATCCTCAGCCCCGGGTCCTTCTTCACAGCTTTCTTTCTTCCTGGTGCAACATTTTCACGGACAGCGTGTCAGAAATCACTTAGGGGGCCATGCCGCCGTTGGCTGACTAACAATGACACGCGTTCCCTCGTTTATCTCTCTCCAGCTCGCGATGCCTTGCGATCTGTGTCGACGAACGTCTTCTTGGTGCCCGTGCACGAGTGCACGAGTGCACGAACGCACGCACACGCATACGCACGTGGTAGCGAGAAGCTTACGCATTCAAAGTCCAGCGGTTAGCGGACATTGACGGTGAGCACAATGAGCGGACTAATCGAGTCTCTCGTGAGATACGCCCGTGTAAGTGCGTCGCGTCGCTTCGTGTGGGTGCGCGTGTGTATCGATTAGTATCGATGTACGACCGGGGGTCCCCGGTCGGGGAACCACCTCTCCATTGTCCAGCTGACGAACATTGTGCTCCTGCGGTCCCTTCGATCGGATACTCTCTCTCTCCCTCTCTCTCTTTTCTTCATTCCGCCACATTTTTCATCCCCTGCCCCTCCTGCAACGATTCCTTCCGTCAAGCTTTTCCCTCCGCCACTTTTAATCCCTTCTCTCGTGAGAGGAGCCACGAGTACGGCAGCCCCGGAGAGAACACGGTGACACGTAAAATTTCCAGACAAGCTAATCCCATGACTAAGTGGCTACTCGGAATCCCGATCACCTGGCACGATCGCCGCGGTTGCTGCAACGAAATCTCCAGTCATTCCCTTCTAGCTGGATAAGTATGTGTGTCGAGTCGCCGCCGCAACCACCACCACCACCACCACCACCACCACCGCTCCTCCTCACAACTCCCGCGTGCACTTTTAGCGGCTGGTCTGTTTTAAGTTTCAAGCTGATGCGCCGCAGGTCCTTTTCCAATGCGATTAATATAGCGATGTGGTGATGGCTCTTCTTCGTGGGTTCTTCCTTCAAGACTACTACCGGATGTCAAGAGGTATCGCTTCGTATCGTCATCATTTTTCTTTACCCACACTATCGATCCTTTTGAGAAAAAAGTCAAACAAGTATCCCGAAATTAGAGATTCCTGTATCATTGTTACAATGAGATATTGCGAAATGCAACCCTCAACGACTTGAATTTTTCACGCGAGTTCGAGAGTCGTTAGGGAGCAATTTTGGGTTTTGTCAAAATAAGTCTGTGACCCAGTAGTACGAAAGGTGAGATTCCAAAAGGGTGTTGTGGTAAGAGCGAGAACGAGGGAGAGAGAGAGTGTAGAAAATGAGAAGGGGAGCGGGGCTTTGGGATATGGTTGGCAGAAGAGAGGCCGCAACCGTGACACCATCGGGTTACGGTGTTTTGTACACAGATTCGCCATGGCTAATAGAATGGCTATTTACTGGGTCGGGAAGTCTCTCTTCCCATCGGTCGACCGCCAATAAAATTATTCAAGGTATGACATTAGCGAGGCGTAAGGACGGTCGCCTTGCACTTTGACCCTAGTCAAAAGCGAATTTAACGTTTTTTACCGGCACCACCGCGTCCACGTCAAAACGACGGCATCGCGTGGACGAAGATGTCTTCCACACCCCTAGGATCGCGTACCGTTTCAATTACTCGCCGGTGCTATCGAGAATTATAACGGCGGGTCCAGAATCGAGGAGGCGTGTGAAACTGGATGTTCATGGTCACGGTCTCCTTGAAATCTTTGTATTCCCATGGCGCAGCAGCCATCGATATCGGCTCTCTCTCTCTCTTTCTCTGTTCATTTGGGAATAAGGAGTGACGAATTTGTCACCGTATTCGTCTATTTTATTACTTCTTGATTGCTTCTGCCTTATTTTTTATTTACGTTTTTCCGCAAATTTCCGTGCGAACGAAGACTGCTGAAAAAAAGAGGTCTTTTGATTTGGCCGATTCTAGAAAGAATAGAGAAGAAAGAAAGAAAGAAAGAAAGAAAGAGGAGGTCCCTGGCTGGATTCTCCGTGAAACTTTTCTTAAGGGGAATCGAGTCAAGTGCCGAGTCGATTCTACGGATCGAAGACGCGAGCAAGTGGGACAAACGACAATAGCGGAATCCAATGGGGAACAATGAGTGCGAAACGCGGAGAATTACGCGTCCGGAGTCGCTGGCTCGGCTGAGATTTTCGAGCCCCCGCTGTCAGGAGTCCAAAGGACTCTATCCGTTTCCCAGTGCGCCGTCACCGATGCACCGGGTACCCCCTGAAGCCATGGGTGGCCCAACCTGTCCATGGGAACCCGTGGCGATGGCCCAACACCCCCGTGGCTCCGCACACCTTACGAATCTTGCAACCTTTCCCTTTCCTTCGACTATCGCGTCTTTTGCCCCTTCCTTCCTTCCTTCCTTCCTTCCTTCTATCTCTCTTTCTTTTTCATTTTCTTCTTCATCTTTATCTTCCTCTTCTCCTTCCTCGGCTTCCCCTTTCTCACACTTTTTTCCTCCATCGCCCCATTTTTCGCAATGCAACCAAAGGAGAACCCAAAACTCTCCACCTCCACTCGATGCTTTTGATTGATTTTACGGTTTCTCGGAAACGTTCCGAACCTTTGGAATTCCGAGAAAATGGAAGAACGCGCGAAAGTGCGGATGAGTATGAGGAGGAGGAGGAGGAGGAGGAGGAGGAGGAGGAGGAGGAGAAAAAATAGAAAAGAGAAAATCAAGGCGATAAGATTTTCACACGGACGAACGGGCAGCGAGCAAACAGACTATTTGGCTGGTAGGGGCTGCTGACCAATTAATGACCCAAAGTCCCTTAATCCGGCCATTTGGTTCTCGAACGACTTTTCATCCCCCGACATAATTCGATCTGCGTCCCAGCTTTAGACACGGGGGAGAGCGACTAAGTGAGGGTGTCAGGACCGCCCCTCGAGAGCATTTTAGTCGGGGCCCGGAACGTCCCCATACTAAAGGCATCAGCCACTTATCTGGCACGCGCATCGGATTGCGTTCCTTATCGCAAAACTGCACTACTTTCACCGGGATCTGCCGCCGCACCCTCCGACGGACGACGCGAACATGGACACGGACAGTCCTGGAGCAAAGAAGCAGCAGAAACCGGAACAACTCACTGTCAGCGATACCCGCGATAATCTTTGGCTAAGCCCAAATGAAAGCCCTAAGGCGAACTCGATTAAATCATCTTTGCGTTAGGTTCGCGGAGCCGAGTGCCAAAATGCTACCAGATGAAAGAGAGAGAGAGAGAGAGAGAGAGAGAGAGACGAAGGAAGCAAAGACTCTCTCGTCCCTCTCGTAAATTCAAACGTTCCGTCCCCGTCCTCTCCCATGCCGTTCGTTTCTCCCCCTAAATTTTGATCGTGAGCGTGCGCCAAGGGTTAAATGGATCCCATCAAAGAGCGCGGCGGCGGCGGCGGCTACCTCTTCTCTCTCTACCTACCTCCAACTACCTACTCACTGCGCGCAACTTCGTATTTTATATATATATCACCTATACGTCCATTATACCCTCGTGATACAATACTTAATCGACCCCGCTGGAAGAGACACGCGTAAATGTCTGGAAAATGAATTTGACTTTAAATAGCGTATTCCGGATAAATCTTTTTTCCAAGTATCCGCTGTAGCATCGTATATTATATTGGAGACATTGAGTATACACGGGGGACCCTTCCATGTGTCAACGTCTTATTCTTATTCTTAGAGAGGTCCCCTCTCTCTATAGAGTTGCAGAGAAAAAGGTTTGGGACACTGCATTATGCTTTCAGTCTATTATACGCGCAGAGCTTCGGTGCATTAAAATGTTGATAAATAGCTTATCGGCACGTCCGAATCTTCTTGCTCGCTTTTCAATAGGGAATTCAGGTGGTCCTACCCACGAACTTCTTTCAAACGGCT
Source organism: Sclerodermus sp. 'alternatusi' (assembly GCA_037305995.1). Lineage (NCBI taxonomy): Eukaryota > Metazoa > Arthropoda > Insecta > Hymenoptera > Bethylidae > Sclerodermus > Sclerodermus sp. 'alternatusi'. The sequence goes on along the minus strand of CM074558.1, from coordinate 50,386 downwards.
TACCATCAATTATTCATGCAAAAGCAAAATAAACAATCGACGTGCAAACAATGAGCAATCGATGATGATCATCGGCTAGAATTTCTTGCGAGATGATTCCCCTTTCTCCTCCCCCCTACCTTTCCTCCCTCGAACAAACACGGACAAGAATCTCTTATTGGTTCATTGAAAACTTGTCGGTTTGCACCAACTCGTCCAGCTTCTCTTGTTACTCCTCTCTCTCTCCCATAACCAGTGGGTCTTGACTAATAATCTTTCTTCTCTTTTATATATTGTGTGTACGCGAGATGATGATGATGATGATGATAATAATAGTAAGGAATGAGCGTGGAGGGTGCACATTAAATTATTGGTATACGCATATACGCGAGTAGCAAGATTTCTTTTTCAGGGAAGGGAAACGATTCCGTTATTCGGCAAAACAATTATCTTTCCTTACCCCTCCTTTCTCGGAGATCTTTGAGAAGTGATTTTCTTTTTTTCTTTTTAACCGTTGGGGGAATTCGACCTGAACTAGGTTATGAAAACTTTTCAGGAAGAAAACATATAGAGTGCCCACTAACTGTTTTAGAGGAGACATATAATGGCCGTTGAATTCGAGTTGGGTTCAGGTGTAAGGCCATTTGAGAAAAAGAAGCGTTCATAAGTCAGACCACGTGTCAACGAGGTGGTCGTAAGTCACGGTCTTTATGGTGGGCAGCTTTGGAAATTGCCGGAAAATTATGCAGATTCCCTCTCCGTGGAAGGCGCGTCGCTTACTACTGACCACTCTCTGATGAATGTGTCTTGTTTCAGATTTTTCAACTTGACTGGACGCAACGCCAAGTCGAGGGGGTAAGTAAATTTTATCAAAAACGCAATGGGAGGCTTCTCCTCTCCCCCAAAGCGTTCTCTTCTCATAGAATTACGATTATCATCGCGTTCCGAAAAACGCAAAGTGCTTCAACTAAAATTAGCGCGCTCTCAGTCTCTCTCTCTCTCTCTCTCTCTCTTTTGAAGGAGAATTATAAATTTAATAATTAATAAAGATTAGGTATATTATTAGAGCACAGCGATAATAGCTTAATTAGGTCCATACTGTGTGAATAGACAAGTAAAGATAGGAAGAAAGAAAGGAGGCAGTCTCGATCAACGACTCTGACTGGCTGACCATTTCAGTTTGCTTTTCGTTAAAGAATAAAAAGTCGTATTAGCATACGACTGTGCCAGCGCTTTTTATTACGGCATCTAGATCCGAGTGAGGTTCCACGAAGGGGCAGCTCCCTGGTCATGTAATACCTGGAAGCGACTGACGATGATCAATGAAATAGGCCTAAGGCGCGTTGGTGGCTACGTCCGGGACTTTCACGGATAGGAGCCAACGGATCGCGAACTCGTTGGCCATGGTTCGCATAATTGATAGACTGAGAGCTCGGCATAATACCGGATAATTTGTCCAGCTACCCGAACACAATCAGACTTATTGCCGCGAACGGATGCATCGCATCTGTAATCTTTTATGTCCTACGCGGCCATTTCGCGTAACTCTCTCTCTCTCTCTCTCTCTCTCTCTTCTATTCTCTTGAAGCATTCACGTACGCACATCTCTCTGCACTTACACGGATGCTGGAAAAGTGTCTTGTTACTCGGCGATATTAATCCTGCCCATTAAAAATCTGGACGAGTGAAAAATAGAACCGCAAAACGAGCAAGACTCGCGGAGGCGGCTACCTGTCTTGGCTACGACGAGACCTTCTTGCATTTCCGTTGCTTCTTCGAGAAGGGAAGAGAGACGACGAACGAAGGTACGGTAAACCAAGCAAGAATACTGCGCAGACTCGTTGATCGAGTGGACGATCGATCAGGATCACTCGATATAGTCGATCACCCTCCCTCCATATGTCAATGGACTCTGTAACATTCGTCGCGTGGTCCTCGGTCCAGTTATTCGTGATTTACCTGTCGTAAGCTCATTGGCCATTTCTTTTCTCATCGACTCTTCCCGATCCGCTGATAATTATTCCAAGGATTATAAACCGTTTACCACTTGAGACTCGGGACTTGAAAACGGAGCAATTAAGATCAAAGCGTCTCGATATCCTCTGGTGTCGCGTTTTCATTAAGAAAGGAAAAACGAAGATTTCACTTCAATGCGTGGGATAATAGCACCGTCGTGTTTCCACACTGTACTCGTGTAAAAAAAAAAAAACGTATCGTCGAAAAAGGGGTCAGAAGTCGGATTTTACAGACAAATTCCGTGAATGAACCACGGGGGTCTGAATCCGTTGTGCGCAATGGTAGGCAGAGAAACACCTAACGCTCTGCACGCACATAATGTTGCCATTCGTCATGAGAGCGCGCCGCCGCCTCTTTGCCTCTTTCTCTCTGCGGTCACACATACACACGCGCGAGGATGCGCGTTTAACAAGAAGACTCTGATGCATTCGGGTGGTCTCTACTAGAAGGGACGCCACGCTGAGAGAGACGAGAACTCCCTAATTGAAACGTTTTCTTTCATTTATTATTCCCGGAGCAGGAGATGTCATCTTCTTCCTGGTATATCGAGTATAGCGAGTGCTCCACGAAATTGGTTCGCCGTCCCTCAGGAGGCGAGGGTCCTCTCGAACACGGTGAACATCCAGGAGCGTACCTTGGTGATGGTATCCGATTGGTTGCCTGGTTGTCCGGTTGGCCGGGGGGTCATCGAGTTCTCAAGAAAGTTCTCTCTCGTCAAACGTAGCTTCCCTCCGTATCCTCCCCATCGAGTCTTCCAAAACTATCCGAGAGAGTCCCGCCGCGAGGTCCTTATTCTTCCAGCGACGACGACGACGACGACGACGACGACGAGGATCATCGAGATCCGATAGTCCCCCATTGCAAATCGAAGATAAAGCTTGACGGAGGGAAGCAGAGAGGGCTGAAAATCGATAGTGAGATTTCAAGTTTTGTCAGTGGTGCGGAGTCGCGTCCCGTCGCGTCACATGGCGTAACGTGACGTCGCATCGCGAGGAACGGGTGGTCGTCGTCCCCGCGTGGATGGTGCAGTTAGCGGATAAGATCTGTTCATCCCCTTCGGGGAGACATCGCGGTTTCAACGTCACTGCCATGAAAGCTCCGCGCTAGCTGCTGGCCTAGCTGGTTAACTGGACGAAGCAAACCTCCTCCTCCTCCTCCTCCTCCTCCTCCTCCCTCAACCCTCCTCAGGCTTTTATACGTGGCCATAAAACGAAACGGCAGCAATACTCCTTGGTTATACGAGCGGCTCGCTACGGGAGCTTTTCCACTTGGATTTTTCCTCCCGATTGTCATCCTGCGAACCTAAAAGGGACGCAACGAGATATAACTGGAGGAATATTAGCTTTGGAAGGATATCTTTTTTTCTTTTTTTTTTTTTTTCTAAACTTACCAATCCACGGCCCATGCTCCTCCCCCCGATTACTCTGCTCGCGAATCTACTTATCATCCGTCTCTACGCGCTTCTCTCAAAAATTCCCTCTTTCCACGGTGAAAACACAACAACGCAGGATTATTAGGAGAGACACGCATTGCACACCATTCCTGGAAACTGCCACACGTATTCTTTCCAGGTCTAGTTAACATAGAATTGATTTATCTCGCTCGCCATTCTTTTATTAAGCGACGTTTTGCTTTCCTCCGAGTATACCTTCTTGTCGGTTCTTTCCCGCAGTTTCTACCGGGGCAATGCAACATTAATATCGCGCATTGCGACGATTAATCATCGGACGATGATAAGCAAATCCACACGGCATTATACATCCAAGTAGAGTTCCCTCCTTTTATTTCATTCACGGGATAAATGTTCACATGCGTCGCAATCAGGTGGCTCCTAATGAGGGCCGCCGCCTCGTAAGAACGATCGTGAGAATCCTCAATGAAATCTGTAAGTGGGATATTTTCTCAGGAGGGCTCTCTGCTCTCTGCTCTCCTTTTCTCCTTCTCTTGCCTGGATCTATATAAAATTTCCTCTCATTGGTCTCCTCCTTGAATATTTTAGGCGGACTAACGATATTAAAACAGCTTTGACTGTGAGAGACGTAATGCGCGCTCTCACACCCACCGAAACACTCGCACCTCATTATTATTTGTGTATTATCGCATCGCGCACGATGTCACGCGTGAACCGCGTGGCCCGGTATAAAACCTTCATTATTTTCTACCTCCTACTACTCTGTGTTTCGTAGCAAAACTTTGAGAGACAGGCGCGTTAACGATCTTTTATGGATCTTGGGGAATTTTGGAGGTAGGACAGGGACAGCCGCTGTTGGTCCCTCGAAGAGACGAAGGGTGCAATAAAATTTCTAATTTCAAGTTGCGCGCGATGCGGTCGCTAGACCATCCCCGAGAGCTAGGGCAGCCAGCCAGCCAGGTAGAGTAGTACAGTACACGGGTAGGGTATCCGTACCCACTCTCGTATATCTCGCCACTCCTTTATCGCGCGCTTTATGCTCTTTTATATACGTTATACTTAATATTTTATGGCGCATGCACCTCCCCCGCTCCTCTCTCGTTGCATGCGAGCCGCGTGCTCGCGCTACCGCGTATTATGCCGCTGGCGTATCAGTCCCCTACATCCTTCTCTCTCTCTCTCTCTCTCTCTCTACCGGTTCGTAGCCGCCGACCATTCTCGTCGCAGAAGAAACATTTTTCCGCGGCATTACTTTTATCGGTCGGCAGCTTCGTACGTGAACCACAGCCACGATGCTATCCGCTAATTAATTGCCGCGAAAAAAACAGCCCGGGACTCTCGAGTACCGCGAGAAATTGAAATCGCGAGAGAAATCAGCGACCAGCCCATGTCCGCCCGTGCGTGCGTGCGTGCGTGCGTGCGTGCGTGCGGGTGAACGAATGAGCTACCGATGAACGAAGAAGAAGCATCGATATAGGACGAATAGATGGATAATCGGAAACAGACGCTCTTTCGAAAAGCGAGCATTTTTGGCTCCGTTTAAATGAAGGGAGGAGAGGGTGCGCATCGAGAGTATTGAACGCGAGTATAAAGAAGCGCGAGGGACTGATGAAAAAACAATAAAAGTCGCTAATTAACAGCTTCTCGGGCAGTTCATTTGAATACCAGCTGACAGAGGTTTCGTAAGGGTAAGGAAGAGGATTTGGATGCGTTCAGCTTGTACGTTTGTGGCTTTTGCCCGATGACTTTAACCTCTCCGGTATCTCCCCGCTCTTCTTCAATCCCCTCGTTCGCTCCACCAGAGTTTTGCTGCCAACTAATTTAAATGCACATGTCGATGCGTGCGAAGATTGCACCTATGTCGCATCCCTCTGGTGCCTCTACCTGCTTACCTGCTAAACTTGCACCCTCTTCCCTCAGGCATCTCCCTTGTTTCGCTGTCCCTGATACAGATCATTATCTTTCGATGTCACCTTGCTCTCTACGCCTTTGCTCTCAGAATGCTCCCTTAATCGATAGCCCAACCGACTGACTCTATTAATTCGTCATTTCGAATTATACCAATTGTCAAGTGTGCGAGTGGTCTCTGCCAACCATCGTGAGATTGATCGTCGAACGATAAATATGCATCGTCGGTATTTTTTAATTTTTATCAAGGCCCGGAATGAACCTCCTTTTGTGCACGCACGCACACAACCCCTCTATAAGCTTCCTAAAATTGGGTTTATGCCCCCTCTCTCTCTCTCTCTCTCTCTCTCCTGTAGTTTTCGCGAATCCTACCGAGAATTTCCTCTGATACTTATGAAGAAACAATTAAGGCAAAGGAACATGAAACTTTGCTCATCTGAAGTATCACGGAGGTCGAGATAACATTGCGACCCGATGGAACTTTGCATATGTCCGGTGGTTAGTCATATCGTTCAGGTGGCATTTAATCTGCGGAATGGCTAATGAGGCCACGAATCGACGGTTCGATAGAAAAAGCCAGCAAGTGCAACCAACCCGTCCGGTTTCTTCGGAGGCTCATCCCTTTTCACACACACACAGGCGCATGCAAATAAACTTCCTCTCCGCTCCGCATGTTTACCAGCTCCGTCGCCGAGTTCTCTTGGACAGTGTCCCCGATATCTCTCACGTATCGCGCTGAAAATACTTATGAATTACTTGGCGTTAATGGACACGCGCCGTGTGACTCAATTTCACCCTCGAGAAAGATCCTGGAGATCTCGAGGAACTCGAGGACGACGTAATTTCTCGCACCTTCGCGTCTCTTCGCTTCGCGAAATTTCCCTCAGGAAATTTCCAACCAACTCCCAGAAATGGAGCAAAGCCCATTGGGTGCATGCCCAAAAACTATTTTCGACTGTGGACTATTCGGGAATTCAGTCTTTTAAAAATAACGTCATTTTAAATACGGGAACGAAAATAATAATTCGGCCTTATTATACGCAAAGATCACCCGGAGGACGTGGTAATTGAAGAGGTTTACGGTGTACGCGCGATAATAACGAGGGTAATCGATTGCTCGATGGCCCTCTTGAAGGGGACAGTTTTCGAAAGTACCGATATTTTAAGTGCGCGACAACGGCCTGGCATAATCGACGATATCGACCTTCAAATTAAACGGGTGTGTCCAAATGGCGAGATGCACCTGCCAGGAGTTGTCGCGCCACGATCGGATAAGGCGCTTCATTTTTTATGTATATAAAATGTATGTATGTAAAGAGCAAGTAAGTAGTAAGCGTACATTTATTATTCTTCCGCGGGAAGAACGGAAAGAACGACGGCAGTACCTTCCTTCTCTCCTCCTACTTCTTCCTCTACCTTTCTAGATCGACAAGGGTCTCATTAGAGTGCTGCCGGCATTACGGTAGCGAGTCGATTGGAGAGCTACCGCGTCTTAAATTTATTTAGGCGGGAAGTGCCTAAGTCAAATTCCAGGATCTCTCGGGATCCTTGGATCCTTTCCGTGAATATTGGGCTGTGAAAGCCTTGTTTGTAAGATGAAACAGAAACTTTGAGTCTTGGTCGCAAACGGTGAAAACGAGGTTTTAACGCCAGGATAGGCCTACGAATTGCTATTTATCGTAAGGGGCTGCATTTTAGCTCTCTCTCTCTCCCCCTCTGATTCCTAGGAAAATTCAATGAAGAGGAGCACACTGGTGTGGCGCACCGAGAGACTTCTCTAAGAGGAAGATGGCGGAGGAGGTGAAATTGGAGGGGGTGAGATCGGGGCGGTCGTTGGCGCAGCAGGAATAAAAGTTAAATCCTCGAAGCAACAACCCCGTCAACAGAGGGTAGATGCTGTCTGCAGCTACGGAGATGCGATCAATATTACACTCTCTCCTCTCGACTTTCTCTCTCTCTCTCTCTCTCCCTCTTTCGGTGGGGCTAACTCTCGTTCGCTCTCCCACCCCCACGACCGTCGACGGAGCCCCAATCCCGAGCCTCCGTGACGTCACTATCACAGGACGCCATCTTGCCATCAGACAACCGAGCCCTCCGTGTTATCGCGTTCCTCCCTACGGCCGCGCCCCAGAATAGCCTCCCTCAAGTAGCGCAGGACTCGTCGTCGTCCTTTCTCTCTCTCTCTTCCATTTTCTCTCATCTCCTTCCCTCCCCTATCTTCCTTCCTCAAGCGAAAACTCGTTGTTCGACTATGTTGGCGCGCAAATTAACAAGATTACCCCTTCTCGTCTCTCTCTCTCTCTCTCTCTCTCTCTCTCAGTTTCTCCAAAACCATCCCCGTGCATCAGCCTACTTTAGAAATCGTGAGGAAATTTGTCTCTGCCTCTGCCTCTATCAATTGCGCGCACCTCTACGAAAGAACGCGAGACATCCCTGCCCCTGCTCTCTTCCTAATGAGACTAAAACTACAAAACTAGGAAAATTCCAAGATTTTTCCGAAATCTCACGAGTTTTAAACTTGGACATTAATAGCGGGAGAAAGAAAAGAGGGTGATCGATTGGATCGTTCGGTACTCGAAAATGTTCTCCCTCTATTTTTCTGTAAGGGGTTGGAAAGGACTCGTGTGGCAGGTGAGAGGTAAAGAGGTCGTCGGAGAAGCCTCTGAACGTTGCTCTCTCTCGCCTTTGGCCTTTGAATTTTTTGGACCCCCCAGGCCCCATTACAGGCCTCCCAGCTAGCTAAACTCTTGCTCTCTCTCTCTCTCTCTCTCTCTCTCTCTCTTCAGTCAGCGGCTGGGCTGGCATCCCCAAGCTGATCGCACGCATGGGATCCCGTAAGAAGCTACCGGCCGGATCCGTTGTCAAATCGAGTCGGCCACCCTCCAAGAGGGCGCGTGCTCTCACAAAACGCACTTGAGGGATGACTCGAGTACCCGACACAGTGCCACTGCTTGTATTGTTTCTACTTTTACGCAACCCCCCGAGCTACCCCATCCGACCCGAAGAAAACGCGAGTTTCAAAATAAACTAATAAGGGAGGAGATTACACAAAATTAAGCCTTCTTTTCCCAATTTTTCTATTTCCCCCTTCCTGCCTTTAGTCTTCCGCGCTTCCCATCGACCGACCACCCACGCTTCTTCGGGAAATTCGCCGGGATCGCCAAGTTCATCCTACGTGCCGGATAACCGTCCTCGAGAGAAGAGCTTTCTGCGAGACTATTAATAGTCGTCTATTATTTGTTGCTTATATTATCTGGAGCAAGTACTCGCCGACTGACGCCGGTACTTGGGCGGTTAAGGGTTGAAAAGGGTGGGAGTCCTTGGAAAACGTGCAGACTTGAACAATCGGCAGCGGATAAGTTTCGCAACTGATTCGAAGCATATGTGCCCTGTGATGCTTGAAAGCGAGAGAGTTTAAGAGACTAAGAGAGAGAGAGAGAGTGTAAGAGTACATGCGGCATCTGTAGTGGCAGCGCGTGCCCGACAATGCATACTTCCGCGCAGAGGGTTCTCGCTGCTGATGCTGGTGCTGGTACTCGCACTCGCAATATTATATTATCGTTAGTGCCACTGTGTGTGAGAGCACAGAGAAACTTTGAGCATCCCCGGGACCGCAGCACGTGAACCGACCGCGTTAACGAGTAACTGACGTAACAAGCCACTCTCTGAAAACGAGGCCGTCGCTTCGATCTCATTCTACATACCACGTGACAAGTTCTTCCACCTACGTGCGTAGGTGCATTAGCGCACGAGTGCAGCTTTTATCTGCCCTCGTCTATCCTCCGACCAACGTAAATGGAACGCACCGCGGATGCTGCGCTGCAAGACTCGTCTCTCATCGGTCCACCAAACACGGACGTTTATCGATGGAATTGCCATACTCGCGGTAGAGAGAAAAAAGAAAAGAGGGAAAATTATTTTGTCAATTAGGGATCTACCCCCGAGACTGACGCGTTGGCAATTGGTGCGTGGTGGACCAATCCTCCTACCATTTCATGACGATTCTATCTATCTGTGCGGGCTATATTCGACGGCCATAAATCTGAGATATGGCGTGCGCGGCTTGCGCAGATTCGAAGCGTCCTAGCACCGACGCCACCGACGCCACCGACGTCGCCGTCAGAGATTGCAGCGCGCGGCGTGTGTCAAGCCGCTTGAGGAATTTATGCTTAGGCCGATATCTGCCAGGATGACTGGGCTTAACTCTCCCGCTTTGCATAGTCCAGCAGCCATAGTTGGCTGAGAGATCGCGTTGCCGATTAAAAGAAAATTTATAATGGAGCCTGGAAGGCGAGCGACGACCACTGCACAACGCCACGCTCCGTTTCCGCAAAATTCGAGACCCCAACACCTCGCGCTCCTTTTTCGAGCAGACGCGCACTGTCAAGGACCGGAAGTCGCCATTATGGAGTTCTGGAACTGCTGTCTGCCCCTTCCCCTTCGGCAATCCCGCTGATCCTAATGGCAACGCGAAACAACCGAGTGAAATAGAGAAAAGAGAATTAGGGAAATAGTTTTTTTTTTTTTTTTTTTTTTTATACAAAATAAGTACATTTTTTTGCCCAGGGTAACGCAATACTCTCTCGCTCCATAAAAAATTAAGTTTATCTCGGTAAAGTGATACATGCTCGGATATAGCCGCGAGTGATAGAGGCAAGCGCATGCAACCGACGAAAGTTTATATAGGAATAACTTATTTTTTTCGCTCACACTCTCCGATATATAACGAAGATCGATGAACGATAGTATAAATGAATATCGCGCTCAATAAAAGAGTCACGAACGTTTCTCAAAAATATCTCAAATCATTTTCAAAGCTTCCATTGGCATCTGTAGTTTGCTCGTTTCTACTTTTGTCGCGTTTCGTCGGGGGTGTAGAAGCGGAAGAGGCAAGAAAATAGGTAATGTGGACAAAGTGGAAAGTTTTTCGTTTTTCATTTTTCAGCAGAGATATCGCGAGCAGTAATAAGGGGGATGTCTTGGAGGATTGAGCGAGGATCAGACTCGCGATCGATCTCCCATTTTTCTCATTTTCCTCAAAGTTTTCCACACGACGTTCCAGCAATATTAAAATGGCGAATGGAAGCACATGAGAGAGAAAGAGAGAGAGAGAGAGAGAGAGAGAGAGAGAGAGAGAGAGGAAGGAATATTGTCACCGGTCACGAGATCTCGCGAATGCGTGCGTGCGCGGGGGCGTTGACGATCTTCAAAGGAGCTCGGGACCAATGGGCATCGAGTTTTCCTCGCGTGACAAGACACGGTCTTTTTCACGCTTCGAAGCTTTGCGCTCCAGTCGCTTACCGCAAAAGACCTCCAATGCGCTCTCATCATTATTCTGCCGTATTATAAATATTTCAGGGATAAACGGACCTGACTGGGCTGGGCATTTTCCTCCAGCGATCCTTTGCCGCCCCTTTCCCGCCATCCCCCCTTCGATTCCGCCAGCCGCCATTAATTATGCCAGCGCTATAATTAAGGCACTCGCATGCGAGCCATCATCCCGGTCACGTGATTTCCGCATACTTTTAGTCCGTCGAGACGATGACCAACGGAAACGACGATTAATAATTCAACCACCCGCTATCAACCGTCAACCGAGAGGACCCAGTTTCTACCTCCTCTTTCCCTCTTTCCCTCTTTCCTCGTCTCTCACCGTGCGACGACGAATTACGAAATCATTTATAAAACAGAACGATGCGATCTGGAGCCTCACTGTCACTCTAGCTCCGCCCGTTACGACTAATGGTCGCCTCGCTCCTCTCTGCCACCGTCCAAGTGAATTTTCATTCTCAAGATTCATCTCCCAACCACTCTATTCTTCCGCCGTCCTTTTCTCCTCCATTCCACTAAATATTCCAAAGAGAAATTCGGACGCAAGATAATATTGACAACAAATTTTGGTTCTCGTGTCAAAGAAAAATGGCATAAAGTAAAGGGAGAGAGAATAGGGGTGGAGAAGATGATCCTTTTTCATATTGGCCTCGGTTCACAATGCATAATTAATCACGCAATACCCCAGTATTATGGGCGTGTTATGAGCGAACGTCGCGCGAGACTATCGGATAAAGTTGGTCGATCCAAGGAAGTGTGTACGAAAGGCTTCTCATGAATCACTGATAGGATCGCGGCAGTTTTTCGTTTCTGTTCTTGCTGGTAGAGGCTGGCCGTTTTCGAAGACGGGAGCTCCGAGCTCTCGCACTCACCAACGACGATAGGTGTCGCATGATTGAAAGCTTCCACTGGATCGACCATCGATCGATTATTCCATTTCGAAGCACCTCCTCCCTCTCCCCTACTACTGCTACTACTACCGATGCTGCTGCTGCTGTTCCTCTAGGAATTCCATTGCCCTCGCTCGTGCCATAGCACCCTCTCTCCCTCTTCTACCCCCAAATACGCCATAAGATCCTTCAACAGATACACTGTCCTCCTATCCTCTATCCTCTCTCTCTCTCTCTCTCTCTCTCTCTACACATCTCTCTATGTCTAAACAAGCACGCTGGACCACGCAGATTACTGATATTGAGATATTGACTCGACGCGCTTCGCTATTAGCTCCTAGCAGCAGGTCAACCACGAGGGTCCGCGATTCCAAACACTCGAAAATCAGTCATGACCATTTCAGCTTCCGAGGACCAGGCGGTCTATCTTTCCTTGCGTACCGTGTGATTTTCCAGTATGAAAAAATGAAAAAGAAAAAAAAAGAAGAGGAACTTAGGGATCCAAAGTAATTGAACAATCTCTTCGGCGTAACGCGCGAGAATGAACAATTGATAGTTGAGAAAACAGCGGGTGCAAATGGTGAGAGGGATACCACATAAAGTGTGAGCAACATAGGAAACTGGTAGAGCATTGCTGTTATCAGAAACTAATCCGACCATTAGGGTGACTTTGCCAAGCCGCTTGACGCTGCGGACCCGGTGGTACCAGCACCCATCTCGTTCTAAGCGTCATAAGCGGCGACGGCCCAGGCATCCGTGGGGTGTTTTTCGGGGTTGAGGGCGATCTCTATTCGGTACCCCCGTCCCGTCATAAAGCGTCGATACATCAAGCTTTGCATGCTTGATATGGGAACGCGCTCTTCCTTCCTTGTTGCGTTCTATCCCTATCCTGAGAGAATAGCCAATCACCCTACTGGCCGGAGAGAGAGAGAGAGAGAGAGAGAGAGAGAGAGAGAGAGAAAACAGCAGGTTCATGGGAACTCTTTTGTAAACGATATCCTCCCACTATGAAAATTGGCTCTACGGAAGTACGGAGTACGAGGAATTTCGCCCATCGAATTTTCTCGGGGAAGCCTCGGGGAGATGAGGTCAGTGGCAAATCATGGATGAAAATCCTGGAGAAACAAACGTCGAGTCCTAGGCAAATACTCGAGAAGGCTAAATCTCTGTTGACGTTTGTGGATTAGCGACGATTCATTCTGTGCGACTGGACTCGCTTTCAAACGGAGATGCGATACAGCAGGGTAGCAAGTGGGACGAATAAAGGGCGAGAGAAAGAAAGGATACATAACAGGGGGTGGCCCGTTGACAAGCTCTGACTTTTCTGGCGGGTGTCAGGGGAGCCAAAGCCACGTGACTCTCTTCCCTTCTCCCTCTCTCCTCTCTCCCTCTTTCGTTCCCTTTTTCTCTTTCTGTCTCTGTGGGATCATTTAGGGAAGGGCGTTCGAATCAAACCTACCATGAACGAACGAACGAACGAACGGACTTTACTCTCCTCTCGCTGACAAACGTCTCTCCTGCTCACCCACTTGAAACTTAACTTACTCGTGCAATACAGACGCACTTGTAGAAAGAAAAACGTTCGACGATTGATCGTTTGCGCGTAACTGCGAGTGGACCAAAATATGGAAGCGACGGAAATACGAGAGAAAATTTTGTTCGCGCAGGATGAGTGTGGATTTGCGAAATCACCTGATAATTTGCAAACGCAAAATACAAGCCATATGCATATGCATATACGTATATATACATATATGTATAAGGAGCGTTCATTCACCCAACACCTCGGCGCTAGCTAGAACTACGATTTATGCGTGAAGAAATCCGCCCATTTCTAGTATCTTCATCTCTGCCGGAGGACTTGGCTGCAAACGAGAAGAGAGACTCGGAAGAAGCAGAGAAGGGAGGGGTAGTTAAAAAAGAACGAGGGAAGACAGCTTCTCCCACTCTCCTAACTCCTCTTACTTCTCCTTTCAAACGGCTAACCTCTAATTAATAAACGCACCGACTATCCTCGACCCTCCGGGTGCTTGGTAGGTGTTGCTATCGACTCAGACCGGACCAACGAGCTCGTTTTTTCAGCTCGTATTTCTCTCTTTCTCTCTTTGGACCCGATGTCCTTATTTTTGTAGCCCACGCTGCTGCTGCTGCTGCTGTTACTCCGGCCATTGGTGCCACTGCTGCAAAAAGATTCAATTAGTTCGAATCTTTGTGCATTCTCTCTTTTCTCTTTGCTCTCCCACTCTCAAGCTCCCATTTTAGCACGCGAAAAGAAATATTCCGCTATTTTGCGCAGGGCTGGTAAGTGTTATAGCGGTGGTAACGCAGCAACGGGATATTAGAGCGGAGAAAAAGGATTTGGGCAAAATTTGCAGGAGTTAGGCGTGTGTCCGTGAATCTTCTTCTTCACAGAAATCGTTTCCTTTTATCGTCGGTGGATCGACCTCCTTGTTATTTCATTCGATTAGCGATCCGAACGGATCCGGACGGTATCGGCGATAACTTGTAATGTTATAAATCAGCGAGCAAGCCATCCCTGACTAAATCGACTATGCTTAACCAAAAGTGTGGAGGGTGACGGTGCGGGGTTTGCGGTGGTTACCGGTGTGAAATGTTCCCATGGGGGGTCTCGCTCTACGACACCAGTGCACCCCCTTACAGCCTCCCCCTCGCCCTAACCATTGCGACAGTACTAGTAAAGAGAGAGAGAGAGAGAGAGAGAGAGAGAGAGAGAAAGACCCCTTCTTAATGCAGACAATATGTTGCCCGCCTTTCATTACTCGAGCACGAACACATCCGATTATACTTATTATCCTGTAAGCTCATTCAACCCGGTGCACGTCATTCCGAGTTTCCGCGACTCTCACAAATCCTAATGGTAAAGTGGAGGGAACGCAACGACGGAACTCGAAATCACGCTTAATAAAATGGAAGTAAGTTTCAACGGGTTTCACCTCGATAAAAGTATCAGAGAACGTTAATAACGATGTCTCCGGTTAGAACGTTGCTAGAAATAGTTTTTCTTACTTCTCATAGGAATAGCAAATAATAATGGAAGAAGCAGCGATGGAAAATGATTCGCACTCGTGAGGAGTAACAGGCTGCTGCCGTGTTATAGAATAAAGCCAAATAGGCCAAAGGAAACTTTCGTTTTCCCAAGCATGGAGATGTAGATTGCATCATCGAGAAATCTTGTCCGAAAGTGACAATAATTTACGCAATCGCGGGCCTTTTCAGCTAAAGTTTGCTCTCCTCCAGGAGAAAAGAAAAGAGAATGGGGGATGGGGGGATGGGGGGATGGAGGCCGCGGAATGTGGAATGCGGAATGCGGGCTTTCGCGCCTACATGTAAATGCCGTGCATAAAGAAAGACCTAATCATAGAGGGAGTGCACTCGTAAATCTCGTGCCCGTGTCATTCGTAAGTCACAACTCACGGGTTAATAACATCCCAGCGGAAGGTTGCTCTAAGCTGTTATTTGGCTATGTGCAAATTTTGCCCCTCGGCCAATGCCAATGCGCGATCAACGCAACAGGGAACTACAAGTGACGTTCGATTGGATTTCGTTGGATCTCATCCTTAAAACCAGTCAAAACTCAAACACACACGACACACTCTGCTCAAAAGAGAGGAGAGAGGAGAGAAACCTTTAGAGAGGCTAGAAGTTAGGGAAAAAGTGAGATAATGAAAGAATCTATCGAAATTGGTAATTGGCGAGAAATTCGCTGGATTTGATAGAAGATACGGAGGATACGGAGGATACGGAGGATACGGACGATACGGAGGATCGATGCATCCCCTATCTCCTACTTTTTCTTGATCTGACACAGCAGAACTCTTTTGGGCTCGAATGCTTCGCAGCATCCCCCGTTCCGTAATCCCGTACCTCGAAATCGTTTTTCAGGGCAGTACATTACCAGCACGCAAATCTGGGCTATCGCTGACGAAGAGTTTTACCCCCTAGTATCAGGATTAAGGATAATCAGATTACGTATAAACAGCATCCTCTTCCTTCCTAACCTCTATCTAAAATCGAAACTAACCACTCTCTCAAAGGGTTCAGGGTTCTTGGTCGTTCCTTCTATTTCAGGGTGTTTGATCGCTTGTTTGTTCTTCGCATTAGAAAGAAGCGGGGTGGTGGCGGGTGCATGGAGAAGAGGGAGAAAAAACGGAGAAAAGAGGGAAAAAAGCAAGCGAAAGGTACTATTAAGGGAATATGATTATGGGCAAAGCAGAAGGTTCGTAGCAGCCTAATTGGATGGGCAGCTAGTTAATCGTCGTGCAAATTAGATTCGGCCGGTGATCGGTCGATGTCCCGTTCGGGGCAGCAGGTGATGTGCAACGACGTCTCCTGCATACTCGATAAGTCCGGCCGAGTGGACACCGGGGATATTGAACGCGATAGGGAACTACCGCGAGATCCACCAGGATCCACCAGCTTGAACTTCCTCCCATCCTCCTCGCGACTCTCTACTTTTTCCCTTCACCGGAAACAGATGGTCGCATATAACGTCGGATTAAGATGCTCAGATTAGAGGTCCAATTAAAATCGGCGCTCCCCTACCCCCGCCCTCGATTTTGCTTGGTGTAGATTCCAAATTCGCCAACCAAAGTCCTCTATCACTCGTCGTCCATTGTGTGTGGGGGGGGGGGGGGGAAATCAAAGAAAAATAATAGCGCAAGGCAATTGCCCAAGTATAATAACCTGCGGTAGCTGTTATTAAAATAGCCGAGGGGGCGGAGGGAAGGGATTGAGACCGGTTAAAATCTGCGTTCTCCAGCTTCGGGCGAGATCGGAGGGAAAGGAACTCGAGAAATTTTCAAGTGGAAGAAGGATGAGAGCGAGTTGTTCGGGTAACAAGATCGTTCCATATACAGAGGAAACTTTGTGTATAATTTATCAGTTATTCATAAATACTTAAAGAGTACCGAAGGTGTAAAGGGAGATCGTTAATGGCGTCACGCGCAGCATAAATATCCCGGGGAACTGAACGTCCCGGGGTCTCCCTGCATGGATTAATATAGGAGGACCGGCTCGAAATTCCGCAAATCCCATTTGATCTGCCGACATAAAACAAACACACCCACCGCACCGCACCGCCGAGAAGTAGTTAGCCATGGGATTTAGAAACAGAGAGAGAGAGAGAGAGAGAGAGAGAGAGAGAGAGAGAGAGAGAGAGCGAATTATTCTTATTCGCATTAGTCAGACTTAGTTGACGAAATTTCGCACGATTACATCTGATTCCTCGATAAAATTTATCTTACGCGGCTGGTAACCTAATTCTTCGTTTGTCATCATCACTGGGCAACAGCCTTCCATATTCGGTTATAGGAGAGGGATGAAACTAATTGGCGAGAGGCTAAATTTTTTAACTTTTTTTGAACTACAGCAGACGAATAAACTGATGCGGTATTTTTGAATAATCCTCCCATCTATTTAATGCACCCTCACGCGCGTAGATCAGCTTTGCGTATTTCTGGAGGGCACTGGAGGATCTCTCCGAAAGGCTCTCGTCTTTGTGCAAGAACAATGTGCACACGCTCGATGACTGTGACTGGCACGCTCACTAGCTGCTTGGTTTCGAATGTGTCAGCTTTGCTCGTTGTTGCTTACTGCCACTTTACTCACAGTCCGGTTGGCACGACCGCGATTAATCGACAGCCATTCATCTGGTGTCTTTGCGACGGATACTTGGGCTTGTACATAGATACGCGTATGTGTCTCCCATGTCTCCCGTGTGTATACACAAACGCCATTAGCAATCACCCTCCGCCCCTTTTGCTTACACGTGTGTTCGCACCTTTTTGTTCCCGACATGGGAAGTGAGCTCTCTCGACTTCATTCTCGCTCCATAAACTAGATAATGAACGTTAACATCTTCCTGGCCGCTTAATATTTCTACGAATAGCCCTCGTAGACCGCACCGTCTCTCTTTCCCCGTAAATGCATTTTACCTACCCTGTGACACTACAGCTATTTTATTCCCTGCTACGGAGATCCTTCCTCTCCCATGTGTCATTATCCCCACGTTCAGCTTTTATCGTTACACTAATTTATCATACTACTTGACTTTATCGCAAAATTCCTCAAAAGGGAGATATATTTTTCTACAGACGTGCCAACTGTCGAAATCGCCGTAGCACTTACTTCGTTGTTTCATACCACTTTGACTTGTACTACTACTTTCAATAATTCCGGAAGAGTCGTAACTCTACACCTCGGAGAGGGCGGTGATGTGAAATATCGATGAATTGTATTTTTCTGAAAACCGGTGGCCAAAGAATTTTAACCCGTGCTGTTAAGGCCTCGACCTTTTTATTACCGTGATGGCGGGGGTGGTGGTGAAAGGGGAAAGGGGAAAAGTCAGTAGCCACACAATACCGCTAACAAATTGCTAGGTTAATAAATAAGTAACCTAAGCCGCGCGCGTATCAACCCTTTCAGGTTTTAAAGTTTATAGCGCGCAAGGGGCTGAACAATCGTCGCGTGTGAAATATTCCAAGTATACAGGGCGATTCGTGACAAGATCAATATGGTCCATAGAGGGGATGGAAAAGGGGCGCGCGCTAGGTTCCTAGATGATCAGTCACAGATGTGACGCGAGTTCCGATAAACGTGCCCTAAAACTGACTTCTGGCCCCATGAATAGCAGAAAGGAGGAAGCAGGAGGAAAGTCAGAGGGAAATTTGTCTTTTTCCCTATTTCTACGTACCGTACCGTTGCTCCACGCGCTAAATGCAAGTAGTAGCGTAAGCTACGGAGGTTGGGGGACGGAAGATAGGGAAAGAGAGGGACTGTAAAAATAGATGATTCTCTGGATATTGAAAGTACAATAGGAGTGAGGAGAAGAGAAACAAAGCGGCATTTAATAGAACGATATGCTACAGGATGGAATAGTGGAAACTGGTATCGATCGCGGCCATTGTCCCAGTCTCCGTCGAGAAGGTTTCCTCGCGGATGGCAGGGGACGCGGCTCGTTTCAATTGTAAAGGATAGAAGAAAGGAAAGTAGAAAGGTAGAAAGAAAGAAAAAAGGAATCGCGCATCAAATGTGAGAGAGGAAAAACGATGCGAATACTTGGTCGGTATAGTAGTAGTAGTAGTAGTAGTAGCAGCAGCAGTACGGCGGTACAGGAGAACGCATCATGGGATTTACTTCCGCGAGAGCTACATGTGCCAACGACAAGAGGCGTGTCCGCACGATCCTGCGGGGTGCTTGTCAAACGCCCCCCCTTTACCAATTCAATGCTCCAATCGTCTCCCTGACAGCAGCGACGATTGTAACACCATACTTGATACCCATGAGAATCTTCCTACTCTCCGGCGCCCTCCAATTCCTTTCATTATTTCATTTTTTTTCTCGCACAAAAAGTCCGGTCATTTTTTTAAAATCCTACCTTAAACGCTCTGTCGTACAGGACACGTAAGAATGATCCCTCAAAAACAAAACAATGAATGAGAAAGCGCGCACCTTGCTGCGCGCTTTCCAATTTCGTTTTCCTCGGTGGAAAACGGTGGAGCGAGCGGAACGAGCGAAGGGAGGAACTTAGAGAAATATGGCGCGGAATATTCTCACGATACTTTTTTTTTTTAGCCGATTGAGATTTCGGTGAAGAGAAAAAAACGGGACTCGTATCGGTGCGATACCTTTCCCACTCCGCCCACTATTCGATAGTGGAGAGTTCCGAGCATTCACGACCCTCTCCGAACGGGCGAAGGGGTTACGTTGAAAATTTAAACATCCATCATTCCCCGCAGTCGTGTAACAGCGTAACAGCATAGCAAACCTTCCCTCTACTCTACTCTGCTCTACTCTACTCTACTCTACTCTACTCGGCACGCGTCATTATAATGCCGGGGCTTAACTCGCCTTAAATTTAACTGCCCTTTAAAACTTTAACTACAGTTTACGAGCTTGTGCCAGAGTTTGCCGAGCGAATACGCGAATACGCGAATACGCGAACGGACGTATACTACACGACCACATCGTGCAGGAATACCGGCCATCGAGGTGCTATACGCGTTTTACGCGGTACCACGCGCGCGCAAACGCACAACGCCCCAACACCCTTGCGCGCCGAAACCCCTGGGCCCAAAGACAAGGCCACCCCACCGTCTGTTTTTACGACTCGACTCGCCTATCTTGCGGCCTTTTGTGGCGCTTAAACCATATCGACCACGGTCAAGAGTACCACGCTAAACCGGAAATTACGCGAGTCCGATCGTCCATTAATGGAAAACTCAGTATTTTTCATTAGCTTATCATCTTATTATCCGCGGAGAGCGCGGATGTCTCATTTTCTTCGCTCTCAACAACCTCCGATCAATTGGCCCTCGTCACGGTTCCTTAATTCGTTACGAAAGAGACGATAACAGTTCGATCGACGGGCACGAGTATTGGCAGTTTGCGGGTAGAATTTTCGGCAGCGTCATTCATCGATGACGTTTCTGACACCCGGGAAAGCTTTTTCTCTATACATTGCGATTGATCGCACCTTGCCTTTTTCTCGTTACCGCTATCAGGGCGAAGCGCGGTACCAGCGCGGTACCAGCGCGGTACCAGCGCGGTACCAGCGGAACCAACAAAACCAATATCAAGCTCATTCATTCGATCAAGGATCGATAAATTCTTTCCTCCAAACTTTCCTTTTGCCGCAAATGAATTTTTTACGGGAAAACTTGATCGGTGCACGAGTCCTTTGCAAGCGTAGATCCATTGCTCGGCGTCGCGCTTGATATCGATTTGCATCACTGGATGGGGGAGAATCTTTCCTGAAGAAGAGGTAGTAGAGAAAGAGCGAGAGGATAGGAATGGCGCACGGTTCATCTCGAGTTTCTCGAAGACGGCGTGGGTCGCGGCAGTGGCAGGTGCAGTGTGAAACTCTTTGGTGGCACGGGGGAGTAAGTTATCTCGAGCTATCTCGTTCGCTGAGCGATCGTCTTTTGGCACGGCTAACGTGCGACTGCCACCGAGCCGAAACCGGAAATTACGTCTGGGGCTCCATCTCCGGTGTTGTGCCGTGCTGTGCCGTGCTGCGTCGCACGCCTTACCTTTGCTTTCCTTTCCTTTCCTTTCCTTTCCTTACCTTCATCTTGCTCTCGTCTTGTGTCTCGTCGCCCCGCCCCGCTCCATCCTACCCCATCTCGCCTCGCCTCGCCTCGCCTCGCCTCGCCTCGCCTCCTCTCATCCTAGCCTGCCTTGTGCTTCGATGGAGCTCGCGTGAGAAAGCATCCACAAGTACCAAGTACCGACGGGCCGCGACAGAGTTAAGGCCAAACTGACGTTAAAGCTGAATGGAGTTATTAAACTTGTAATGAGCGCGCGTCGTTCCTCCTCCCCCTTTCGTGATATTCTCCAAACTGTGTTTTCTCGAGAGCGATGATTATGCCACCACTTTTCGTTAGAGCAGCATTATTCCCCGAGAAGCGAGAGTGCAACTTCTCGTCTACAACGCGCTGCTGCTCCAATTGGGCTCGACTCGCTACTCCAAATGACGAATGAGCAAAGCTCCCAACTTGCATTCGGCATTTCTTCCACGAGTATGAAATTAGCAAAATTATTAAATCCGCTTCAAGTAAATTCTCAACGAGGAGAAATACCAATGATACAGGCGTATGGGAATAGGTTACCGCGGGGAAAGTCGAGGAGGTGGACGATTGGTGGTGGTGGTGGTAGTTGGGGTAACAGGGGGAGAGACCCCACTAACACCCAAGTCATTTCCTGGAGCGAGTAGCAAGTTACTGTAGGAACATCGGTGAGTCCTTGGCTGAGGGTAATAAAGCCATCTTGCGGAGGGATCCGCCGCTACCAGCACAGCAGCACCACCACGACTACCATCGCTGCTGCTACTGCTACTGCTACTGCTACTGTTACTGTTACTGTTACTGTTACCACCACCACCACCACCACCATCACTACCTACCCTCGCAAACCACCCCTGAGGAGGCACCGGATAGCGATCTATACTGTCGGGCACCCCTCCCGACGTTGCCAGGCAACCGTCCCCGGCTCGCCACTCACCGCTCTCACCCCTTTTCAGAGGGAAACTTTCCTGACCGCACCCCGCTACCCGCCACTCGCATCCAACTCTAGCTCGCGAAGCAAAGCGAAGCAGTCCAAGAGGGAGAATCCGTGGAGAGAATAAGTGGAGGAGAAAGAGAGAGAGAGAGAGAGAGAGAGAGAGAGAAGTAGCGGCAAGTAGTAGGGGTAAGGGATGTAACGACGTGGCGTCGCGTGGGGGCTATACGCGGATAAAGGAGATAGGAAAGGCATCGGTGGAAGAAAACCAGGCAAAGGGGAAAGGGGACACCAAGCAGAGATTGCGCCCTTATCTTCCGAGATACCAAGCACCCCTGCCCCTGACTTCCGCCCTCTTTCCCTCTCTCCATCACCCCCTTTCTCACCACTACCATTACTACTGCTGCTGCTGCTGCTGCTACTGCTGCTGCTGCTGCTGCTACTACTACTACTACTACTACTACTACTACTATTACTACTACTAATACTACTACTACCACCAAATATATTAATATTATAATTGTAGTAGTGGTAACAATCACTGACCACTGTTCGAAAACTTGTGAAAATTGTCAATTCATCAATGATCAACAACTCTAGTAAGGGACACGAGCGAGTCTAAATGATTTTATCATGATGGCCGCCCTTCTCGATATTTGCACAATATTTTACCTTACTTGCTTCTTGGTCAAACTTAATAATGTCTCCTTTATTTTTCTCTATTCTATATTGCTCGGTAAATCTGAGGTCTCCTCGCGTTTCTTGGTTACTAATTTTTATCTATTCCTCTCCATCTTTCACTCCCAAGCTCCTTCTTTTTTCTCGCGATTATCCATTTCTTTCTTTTGCCCCGTAAGAGAGAAACGAGAGCCTGGTGAACTGATAATAATTTGATGTATGACCCCCAGTGACTTCCCTGCACAGTTCCCGCCGCTGCTCTTTCTCCAACCAAATAAGATTGGATCAGATCGATGCAATTAGAAAAAGACGCGAGGATTTGTCGAGACAAAGATATAGAAAATTAATAAAAGTCGTTTAAGCATTGAATTATTTTTTGTTGAATAAACGGGGGAGGGGTTATTCTCTCCCGTCTCTTTGCCTCTGGTAGAAATAAATTTGCTTACGATCAACAACAATGGCGCATTTACAAGATTCTTGTTTGGTTCTGAGTCTGATTATATACTGAAGGGATAACTAAGAGCGGAGGAGCAGGGTGGGTGATTTAGTAAGATGAAAAGCTACCCCCCTAGGTCCCCTGGCGTTATCTAGCGCAGACAGAGATTGCCTGTTCCTTACAAAACCCTACTACTACTACTACTACTACCACCACCACCACCACCACCACTACTATTACTACCGGGGAGCAACGCATTCGGGAGAGATCGTTCACGAGACTTTGCCGTGGAAAAGCCTATTGCCTACGCAAAGTTTAAGTTTCCTCATTCTTTGAGAAAGAGAATCGATACTTACACCGCGATATGAAAGTATCGAGTCGCTGGATAATTAAGAACACAAACCAAGTTTCCTTACTTTATTCCAAAGTGCATTATCTATCCATCTAACTTTTAGATTCAAAAATCTTGCAATCTCTCTCCATTACTTAATTAAGAAAAGTCACCGAGCAATTGGAGTCGGCGAGGGATTGCGCGAGGAACAAACGGAAGAGGAATGAAACGGTACTGGTTCGAAAGCCTTTCATCAAAATGAAAGTGTCGAAGGTAAATAGAATTTCACTCGACAGACTCGATTTTAGAGCGGACGGAGCAAAACGTTAAATTTTCACAAACGATCCCGCTAACGAGCAAGAGAATGGAAGAAGTTTTCAGTGTCTCGGGTAGCAAGAAGAGGTGGTTGAGGGGGAGTGGAAGGTTGGTAGAGAAAGTAATATAGAAACGTAGAGGAGATAGAGCGCGATGGGAAAAGGGAGAAAGAGTGTGTAACTTGTAGGACGTTGGTGAGGGGGGATGAGAGAGAATAAGTGACTGGACACGGGATAAGGGTGAAAGAGAGGAAATCGAGGGTCCGGGAGAAAAAAAAAAAACCGTGAGGGTTGGCGCGAAAAGGAGGGCAAATCGGAGGAAAAGAAGTAGGAGAAGGATGAAGAGAGACGAAGGAGGAAAGCGGCGGAGATGTGGAAATTTGAAAGAAGCTCGCGAAGAGAGCCCGCGGCAGCGGCGGCACGTCATTCTCCTCGAGGAATTAAATTTTTATATCTTTCGCTGAGAGAGAGTTTGAGCAATAGAGTCGCGAGGGTGGCTCGGTTTTATACCCGAGCCCCCCCCCCCCCCCCCCAGCCTCTTCTTCTATTTCGAAACTAACTTTTCCGCTAAAAGACAGATCTCCGTTCGATTTTCTCAATGCAATTATTGTGATTTCTCAACGCATCAGATGCATTCTTCCATGACATTTGAAAATGTTTCACTGAGATTTATATGTATTGTAGCACATAGTCAGAGAGAGAGAGAGAGAGAGAGAGAGAACGAACACAAACTACACCAAAATGCATTAAATTTTGAGATCTCGCGTACGCTCCTCTGGGGAAGCCGAGGAAAAATGGAAATGTGCTACGAGAGGCAATATGCGATCATAAATGATCCGTCCTGCCTCGAAAGGAAAACGGAGCATGGGAGGGAGGGAGGATTGCCGTTTCAACCCGGTCCCGGGTCAACGAACATTCAAACGAAGACGAAAGACTGAAAAGCGAAGAGTCAAAAGTCGAAGATTCGCTGAAGGAACTCATAAACCACGTAATCCCTCGTAAAACGTACCTTATCCCGAGCCCTTCCAAGGATGGCTTATCCTTAGGAATAGCTGAATTTGACGAGAAGAGGTACCCCGCCGAACGACGGTACGACGACGACGACGACGACGACGACGACGTTTCTCCACTTCCTCGAGAAGCTTCATCCCAGGCTATGTTCATCCTCAACTTTTAAGACACTCGCGCGTTAATTCGAATCTTTCCCCTTCATCTTTCGCACAAATTCATTGCCCCTCTTTTCTTCTCCGGTAAAGATCTTCCCTCCAACCCCTCTTGCGACTTTTGCAAAAATCCGATAATACCTATTCACACACACATACACAGGACTGTATTACATTAATTACCACTAACGAGCTTTTCAATGCAATTGCTTCTGTAGAGAGTAAAGCGAAAAATCCGAGATTTCTCCCATCTCCATCGACGTTTAAAATGGAGCCGGAGAGTCTGCTGGGGATCGATGCTGTAATTTCGGTTCCTTTCGTTCGTTCGTTCGTTCGTTCTTCTTTTTCCTCTTCTATATTCGTCCTGTTCTTTCGAGAATCCTATCTCGATACTCAAAGTCGAAGAGTACCGAAGCTGAGAAAAGGGAGGTGAGAGAGAGAGAGAGAGAGAGAGAGAGAGAGAGTACCATCAGATATCCTCAGCTTTAATATCCCTCTCAGAAACCTCAGAGACGAGAACTTGGTGCAGCACCTTTTATACGTACATATACAAGCATACACATACACTCTCAAAGTTATTTCCTTGTAGCCGAGAATACAGGAATTTGCATATTTTCGTGGTGGTTCCTCATTACGCGCCAACTATCATCGAGATGACTCGACTGGAAATCCATCGGGGAAGTATATTTAACCTGAAATTTTACTAGCATTGATAAAATCTCGCGTAAAGCCAGCGATCAAGTTTTCATCAGATTTAAGTGATTTCGCGACACGGCTTTCCCGCGTTCAATTCGATTTAGTGTTTGTCCATCGGGACTAATTAATTTAATAGCAATTAATTATCAGAAATGGCGCTGGCTCTAATTACCTGCAATCGATTAAAATCTATGAGAGTTGCGGTGGCACGTAACCGCCTGTAATATTCATTATACATACGCTATAGCTACTGTTTATGTAAAGCAAATATGTGTGCTTCGCTTAAAATTAAGTCCCTCTCCTCCTACAACCAACCACCACCACCACCACCACCACCTCATCTTCCACTATTTTAGATTCTTCCCATTTAATTGTTCGCACAGATCTCTTCCCTTCTCTTCTTATACCGAGATACGATTAAGCAATGTGTCATGAAATAATTTGTCTTCTCTCTGCTTCTCATCGCGCGGCACAGAACGAAAGAGCAAATCGAAGGATTTTGCTGCGAAACGATAATCCCATTTTCTTCCCCATGCCTCTTCATTTTCTAGGCGAGACATCGATCAAATTAATCCTCGGCGGACTTGACACGTTCGATGAATGCAAAGCGGCTTGTTTGCGCACATGATTTAACCCATGGAAAGGAGAAAGGTCTTGTCGAACGTCACGCGTGTCTTTTAACAGAGCGTAAAATACAAATTTTAAGAAGCGAATAGCGAGTAGTAGCGAGTAACGCCGATGAAGGCAGCTTTGTGTGGAGTGCAGTAATCGGTAAGCGGAAATCAGTGGCTGGTCATCGGTGGCGCTTGCCTTCCCCCGACGTTGGTCTTTAAGCTTTTGCAATTCCGAGAGATATTCAGGAAAAATTAATCGCTAATGCGATAGTTTGCAAATCAGAGCTCCAACAATCGCCACGGCTCACCGACGCAAGATGCGCGAGAGAGCCAGTACAAGAGGCTGTTTTATTTTATCTAGTTATTTCGGCGCCGAGTCAACAAGTAACAAACGTCTCTCCCTCTCTCTCTCTCTCTCTCTCTCTCTTTTACACAGTAACGCAGTAACAACCCTCAGGACCACTCACGTCGTACGAGGAAACAGATTCCCCAGTTACTTTTTTGCCCCGAGTTCAATTGAGCTTGCCTCCTCCGCCCAAGTTGCTCGGATTTTTGCCTACTTCCTTTTGCCCCCCCCCCCCACCCCCTCTCTCCCTATATATCTTTTTCTCTCTATAATTTATTGAGAAACGTTAATTACTCGCAATCCCTCAACACTTCTTCCACTCTCTCTCTTTTCTTATAAAAATCTCATTATCGCTGTACGCACTCTTCCAAAAATTACCACTTGCAATGCAAATCCTTCCTCATCGTATTTTTCTTTCATCTTTATTCTTCCCGCACTTTTAATGCATTTTCCAAAGCAATCGGTCCTTCCGCGCGGACTTTTAAAATATTCCCGCACCAGGCACGCACTGTTTTATCGACTGTAGGTAAGATGCGGCATCTATGAACGGATCCCCCAAACTACTCGCCCAACTACGGTCGATGAGCCAGGAATCTAATTTACCTACAGACGACTATTTACCGACAGGTTTAATGTCGTATTACCACAGGATATGTGACGTACATCCTATGCTATAGTCTAGATTAATTATTGTTGCACGTGTTATATGCGTATTTGTGCATTTTGCACAAGTTTTATTACAGTTCTCTAACCTAAAATTAAAGCAATATTAGTTTCTAGCACGAAAGGCGTTTATTAATTATAGTTGTTGTATTTTATTGAGATATTTAAATACACAATTAATCTTGAGATTAAGCCTCCTTTAAGATAATATAAGGTTTATAATATTTTCATTATCATATTTGCTTATAAAATTATAGATTTTCGAAATTAAATAACTGAGTTTGATCAATAAATACACTATTTTAATTGTTATATTAACATTATTGCAATGTGCTTATGACAGAACAATTAACCAACTTTCCTATTTATCGAAGTATCTTAATATTATAGTTTTTAGCGTAATGATTTGGTGTAAAAGTAGAAATATTTAAATTTAGCAAATTACTTTTTATGCACGTTATGTAATCACACTTACTTCTCTTAGTTATATATTGTGTTATTTAGATTTTACTTTTATAAAGTAATATTATTAATCATATTTTCTCTAAATATACTTTTATATATATATATATATATATATATGTATGCGTGTATCTGTATTATTTATTTTTCAGGTATTTTATTACTTTAAATGAATATATTGTATTAAATTAAACAATTAACTCTTTCTCTCTCTCTCTCTATCTCTCCTCCTCTTTTAGAGGTATATAAAGTTAAGTTACTTTTATAGAGTATACCATTTATAAAGCAAACAACCAGTTTTATTTTTGTAATTTTTGTTTTAATTCCCATATATCCTTTCATTATTCACAGGATGTCATTTATAAATAAGGAAGCACGTTTAAACTGCTGGAATCATAGGGATGAATATTGGAAATGTTTAGATGAAGGAAAAGTTGATTCTGAATGCAAGGAATTTAGAAAACAATATGAAAAATTTTGTCCAGGACAATGGGTATGTTTTTCTATTCGACAAAGTAATTATTTAATATTTTTTTTTACATAAATATACATGCTTTTCAAATAATAAATGAAATCTAGCACTTCTCAATTTTATCAAAATGAACCAAAGCTACCTATAAATAAGAATTGAATATTTGTGTATCATCATTTACTAGGTTAAACATTTTGATCGTAAACGAGAATATTTGAAGTTCAAAAAACAAATAGAGGATGGGTATGTTCCTGCATCAGAGTATGAAAAGAATAATTAACTTGTAATCATAAATTAGGACATAATTTTTAAGAATGTACTAATGATTTGAGTTACTTTTTGTTTAAAATAATTTATTTGCTTTATTGTAATAAACAATTAGCCTGATCAGAATAACATTTTAGTGTTTTATTATATAATGTTCTACATTCCTTGGTCAATACCTTTAGTAAATATTACTAATAGTAAGTGATTTTATAAAGCACAATTTAATTTATAATTGACAATGGTGCTTTATTAAAATAAAATTGATGAAGCTTTCATTTATTGGGAATTGTTAATTTCATTTCATAATTATCTAATAGATTATAAAAATGATCGAGGTTTGAACGTATATGGTAATTTAATACTTTCACAGGGTGTATAAAGATGAAGAAAGATCTCTGGAAGGTAGCCTGTAGCATTCCTAAAATAAGATAAATTATTCTGCAGGAATTATGAAAAGCTAATTATACCTATCACATTATAAGTGATTTTCTTTTCTTTGGAAGTCTATTAATTTTTTCATAAGTTAATAGAGTTTCTTATAATTGAGAGAAAATCATGGATGACTCTAGTAACACTGATTACATAGATCCCTATTGGATATATAAGCATTTGAAAGTTGCAGATAACGACATTAAAATATTTAAAGTTTGTATCAAATAATACACAGATAAAAGAAGTGTTTCTTATGTTTGCATATTTTATCTGAGACAGTTTTAATTTTACAGAAATTCATTAGTGTTACGTCATCGAGTGAGTTTCATTTGCACGAAACGAGGCCGCTGAATTGGGAGCCTGTTTTCTCGCACATGCTGAAATTAATGTCCAACACGAAAAAGATGGGCCAAGAAAAGTCATTGTTAGCGTCACAAGCCTTTTTTGCATTGCTAATTACTCAATACGAATCATATTTTGTAACTGATTTTCTACTAAATGTAATAAAGGAAATGTCAGATGTCATTTTCTTGATCGGTAAACAATACCGAATAGCTGACAGTGAATTATTCAAATTAACAGTGATGCATGGTTATCTGAAAGTAAACCATAATAAAGATGATGTAAATACTATTTATGAAAGTATGCTTGAGATAATATATCGAAATTGTATTATGTACACGAAATATTCATATTTTGCGTATAAAATATTAGGGATGTGGCTCGAAGCGACAATGACTACAAATATTTGGTGTACAAATAATTTTAATCTTGAAGAGAAATTAGAAGCAATTATATTTTCCAATTGGTCCAATGCGATTAATGATATTAGTAAACAAAATGCATTATCTATTTTTAATTTATATTTAAAGATTATGCAGAAGAAGTATAATGGCTTTTTGAAATATATTTTTGAACACTGCCTCAATTCAATTTCTTGGCAAGATGAAATAAAGTATACTATACTCGCGGAGATCTGTAAAGTATCAAATGATGCGGCATCGGTTATGACATTAAAATATTACTTATTGTGCCTCTCGACATGCTTGACAAAAACTTATCTGCGTAGTTCTGGCACAAAAGTTTATATGGCCATTTTAAAAGGTCTTACCGAAGATGACTGGAAAGAAAAATTTGGTCCTGTAATACAGCATTTGATTAATCAATGGGAGTCTGGGCCAAAGTAAATAATTGAAAAAGCGGATTATTTATTAATATATATATGTGTGTACAATGTTAATGTACAAAAGAAGTATATTGATTAGAAAATATTCTTACAGGTTTGACCGTAGTGCTCTTCAATCTCTTTGCAAATTCTGGCTAGAACCTGCTTTCATAAGGTATAAAAGTACTTTGCCCTTTATATGGGACTTGTGCAAAGATTCTGCTAGTGATATCGTTAAGTTATATTTGCATAGAATAGCAAGTGAAATGAATATATTATTACCTATGGACATGAAAATCATTTATCATAATATCAATGATAAAAGTGAAGTTGTAAGATTAAATGCATTCGCCGTATCTTGTTGTCGCATACGTGGCTTATTGTTAGAAGTTAACGTATTTGAGATACTTGAAGTTATTAAAAAGTTCTTGTGGTGTAATGCAAATGCTTCTACTTTATTTCTGCGAGATGGAATGGTTAAATATTTTAGGAGATTTTTTGCAGAACTCTTGCAAATTTATTGCACAACAAATACCGATATTAATAAATTAATTAAAGAAACGTTGGATTGGATCAAGGAATTTATTACAGACTGTTTTGAAATTGGTTCATGTTATCAAAGAAAAATTTTAGGCTTGAATTTATACAAAAGTGTTCTTTCTTTTATGGAAAGCAGTATGTTGTTCGATTCAAAAGTAAAAATGCAGAAACAATCATTTTTACTTAAGAATCGTTTACATATAGAGCGAATAAACGAGACGATTAGAGGATACATTGATAGAGATAGCTTATTTTTGTTGTTGCGTCTCACATTGGATACGGCATCCGATGTAAAACACTTATCTAATGTTATTATTCTTGATTCGTTCAATAGAGATATGTTGTCGAGCTTCGAAATGGAGGTGAGCTACACAAACTTTACTCTCTTACATTCGAACGTTAGAATAAAGTGTGACATAGATATTAATTTCCATATATTAATACTAATGTATGTGCGTCGATAATATTTTGTAGGTATTATCCAATAATGCAATGGAATATTGCAATTCCTTTAAATTTTATGAGATCGAAAGTGGTTCTGAATTATTACAAATATTGGCAAATTGGAATGAAAATCCCAAATTACTTAGTGAACTTTTATTTGAAATTGCCAAAAGTCAATTATTTGAGATAAAGTCGGATATATTAAAAGCTATTATAGAAAGGAAACCGCTCTTTGGTATTTTAAATGCTATTTTAAAAGTCGCTTATCAAGGAAACTCTCAAATCTGTCAAAACGATATGGTTTTCTCAGAAAAAATTATGTGTATTTTGGAAGAGATTACAAATTTCTATCTTTCCGTATTATCATCCAGGGCTGAGAACAATGGTAAATAATTTTGCCAATAAAGCCAGTATATGCACTTTCTCTCACTCTAATTTTTTTCTTAATAATTGGCTTTTAGGATATGCATCGTCTTTCGCTGAAATGGGGATGGCAATTGAGGAATCAATTAGAAATAGCCAAATAGACGATGATAATAAATCTGAACTAAGCTTATCACCGTCTCATCAATTATTAGTCTCGTGCATTTGGATGACTTTTAAGGTTTTTAATAGAGACTTAATAAGCTACAATCCTTTTTTTTTTTTTATTTTTTTTTTTATTAACACAATGTTTCAGATTTCTTGCGAATTGGCAGCCGAAATAGGGATTTTAATGCATTCTGATTCTTTAGTCAATCGTACGATGAATTTAATTTCTAAAGTTTTATTAAAGTGCCGACATAAAGGTGCAGTAGAAGCTGCTGGCATTGCTATTAATAACTTATCCAGGTAAATTAGAAAAATTATAACATAGGGTATAACATAAATCCGAAAGAATTATTGTATGCAATTGTAACGACCATTCTTACAGACACTTGCATAATAGTGAAAATTACGCAGAATTACCTAAGATATATGTAGAGAGACTTTTAGAAAACGAAACTACGAGCACCTTAAATCTAACGAGGCGTGGAGCTGGATTAACGATAATGTTTCATAAAATTATTATCAGTGATAATAGAAGAGATCGACCTCTTCTGCATTCCACAATTAATGTTTTATTGCAATTGCTAAATGAAAATTTTGAAATATCTACGAAACATATTAATTGTCACTTTGATATGCCTTGTGCAAGACAGTTGCATTTCTTACACTCTTTGGTAGCAGATAAGGAGGTACACGCACATTTGGTTTCCTATATGGAAAGCATATCTCTAACATGTTTCAAGTTTATGTCTTCTGAAGTTTGGGTTATCAGGTGAGAGAGTAGACATTTTCAATAATTATTGATGAAAAAATTAGGAATTTTTGATTGGTGGTGCGATTATAGAGAAAAAATTTTATTATTTTGTAGAAACGCAAGTCTTCAATTATACGGCGCATTGGTTCCAAGATTAGTAGGGCAAAATTTAGGAGGAAGAACATTGGATTTTGGCAATGGTTATCCAATTAATCATTTTGTCACGCATTATCCACGGCTCGCGAAACACGTAATGACAGAATTAAACAAATTTTCTTCTTTGCCCGGTAATGACAGTGCCTTTTTACTAGAGTATTCTGGTATAGTGCATATTCTTATACTCTTATCAAAGATGTCGTGCGGTGGATGCGATTTAATTGATTACTCATCCGAGGAATATATATTGGACATAAAGAAGAATTTACTGAAACTTTTCAGAAATTCTATTGTGTACATTAGACATTTTGCTGCTAAGGCCTATGCGTCCTTTACACCGCTTTCATTTGTTCAATTTGAAATGAATGCACTCGATTCAACTCTCAATGATAAAAGCTCAAATAATTTATTACACGGCAAATTATTAGCTATCCATTATTTATATAAAAGATCTTTGAATGGTATCGAAAGTATGAATCCTCGACAAATCAAGAATATCCGTGCCGAGGTAAAGCAATGCAAGATTTTGTCAAAGTGTCAAAATATCTTGCAAACGTGGAGTAAGATCGATAATTTGCATAAAGGGAATGAGTCATTCTGTTATACCTTGGAAACGATTCTTTTGGAAATGTCTGAATTTAAATTTTCATCAAACGAGGCTTTACTGTTCGATAGAAGTATGCTCTTCATAGATCAATTGGTCAGAACAGAAAGAATGAAGCCTGGATTTTCCATTTTTTTCGAATCATTAATACGTCTGTATGCTAATTATATAAAAGAGAAACCAAACACAGTTAATGCCAATACTCTAAGTGCTATTTTAAATTACAAGTATATCAGTGAAAGTATCACTATTTTAGACAGTCTTATAGGTTTTTCTCCATTAATTGAGTTTATTTCGAAGTATTTGTTATTGAGAATCCACGACTCTAAAGACGCGCTTATAAATATTATGATAATGCACTTTGTAAATCTGTTGAGAAAATCTTCAAGTAGTAGCTATAAGCTTGATGAAACCATTTTAATGCTAATGGATAAAGTTGAAAATTGTGAAAGGATAAATTTCCAATTATCTCATTTTAGAAATATTTTGGTTATTGTATCTTGTAAAAATCAAGAGACTTTAAATAAGACGTTATCACACGTACTTGATAGCATTATTAGTAAAGAGGAACACATAAGAATTCTTGCTGTTGAATGTTTGGAGTTTGCAGCTAAACATTATTTAAAATTAAATAGCGAACAAAGATTGTATGTCTTATACTCTGCCTTATTTCTGTTGAAAGATGAGAATGTTGAAATCAGAGAATCAATCTCAAACATATTGCAGATAAATTTATTACCTAAATTATGTAACGATACAGTCTCGCAGCATACAGAAGTTATGTACGAAAGTCTGTTGAATAATTTATTTGAATCTCTATCGTGCGAAACTAATTCTAGTGATGTAATGCTTCATGCAAACATAATTGAAAAATTTACAATGATTTGTCCCCTTAAAGATAATTTAATAATTAAAAGTCCATTTGATCACGAGGACGATGATTGTTACAAGGAAGAATCCAAATTGTTTAATCATTTACATTACATGATAGGCGAAGCAACCAAAATTAATTTCAACAATAAAGATAAAATACAATTAAATCTCTTTGACACTTTCCAAGTACATAAGTACGGTATAGAAGAAGGATTTCACATAGAATTTGATAATTTGCAGGATTGTTTAACATTCAAAAGTACGGATTATTTATTAAAAAAGAAAAACATTTTATTGAATAAAATAAGGTATAGAGATCAAATTACACATTTAAATATTGAAAAATAGCTTATCTTTATTAAAATGAATAACTGTGATTAAATCTCGCTATATTCCTTCATTCATTTTGGTATTTTTGATTGTGAACATTGAGAGGAGCAAGGAGACAATACGTTGTTCATGATAACATTTTTCGTATGCAGATGGCATAGTGTTTTAATTGTCAGCTGTGTACTGTGTCAGAAATATTAAGAAAATTGTAACATGTGTGTCGGTTGAATTTATGTCAAATTCTCTCCACATATAATTGTTTGAAATGATCTTATTATACATGTTTTTAATTAAGAAAATTCTGAACTGTAATGAAAATATGCAAATTAATACATGTATATATCGGCCACTTTTTAATATAAAATATTAACTTTTGTACGAGTAAGCGTACGTGTATGTGAGAAAAAATGTATGAATTGCGCTCTATGCACGTGTGTATGTACTCATTTATGATCTTGTTCATAAAAAATAAATTTATGTATGTGTATATATATATATATGTATATACATACACACACACACACACACACACAAGGTGTTTCACCTGTAAAATAAACATGAATGTAAATAAACAGTTAAGGTCAAGGTGAACGACATGCACGTAAATGTTTAAATAGACATCCCTAACATCCTGTATTTATACACAGGGTGTTTCACCTGTAAATAAACAGTTAAGATCAAGGTGAACGATATGCACGTGCACACGTACAAATGTTTAAATAGACATCAGTAATCTTGTTTTAAGAATTCAATGCGTCACATTACATTAAATTGTAACATCTTGGGTGTAACACCCTGTGCACAGAGAGAAAGAGAGAGAGAGAGAGAGAGAGAGAGAGAGAGAGAGAGAGAGAGAGAGAGGAGAAAAAAATTATTTTATCTCATTATAATATTATAATACTTGGTACAAATATGAAGTTGAAACGCTTTACAGGTAAGATATCATTATAGACTTTTATAATGATTGATGATCATAAACAAATAATTATGTATCCAGACTATAAAATACTTAATACAATATATAAATACGTAAAATAGTATGTAAGTAAAGAGATACAGATAGGTATAGAATTAAGATTAAGAATAAAATTAATAATGATAAATAGAATTAAATACTTAATATTTCCCTTAAAAAAAAAAAAAAAAAAAAAAAAAACAAAACAAATCATTTTTCGCTTCTTTATCATTGCACCAATTGTCTCAATTATTAATTTTATTTTTAGTTAATTTGTAAATTATGATTTCTATGGGATTTTAACAAGATAAATAATAAAAAATATATTTAGCACACAGGGGGATTGTGATTCATAGAAACACGCGTCTGTATTTGTTTCTATGAAATTAGTTAATTTTTAATCGTCGTCAGTATTATCATTGTTCGTAAAAAATTAGAAAATATCTTTGGTAATATTAATGAAAAGTCAATAAATTTGATTGAATCTCATTGAACGCTAAAAAAACAATAAAACATAAGTTACATTTAAATGTATGTGCGTGCACACACGCGCACGCACACGCACATTAATTACTGTTAATTATAATTTTTTTCTTTATCGATGATTGAAAAATATTATTGTTATATTTATAATTTTTTTTGTTAAATTTTATGCTGTATTTTGATTTTCTTTTGTTTTTTTTCTTAATTACAGTGCGTACGCGTACATGCGCGCGCACACGCGCACGCGCACTCCTGCTCTCCGTAGTAGGAGAACAAGATTCGACTTGCACGGCGGGCCGCCAAATAAACATACGTAGTAGAGAAATTAACAGTAGCCTTTTACCAATGTGCATATGATTTTCACTTATCTTAATAGATAAATAGTGACACGATTCTATTTAGCGGATCGCTAAATAGATAACTGCTAATTAAAATATTGTTTTAAAGTGAAGTGTTGTGTGAATATACGAAGACGGATACACGCGCTATTACTTCATCCATCATTATTATGGGTCATCGTCTCATCCTAAGCGCACATGGCAAATGTACATATAAGGTAGGCTTTTTTTATTACGAGTTATTCATAAGTTAAAGTATATTTATTGATTACCGTGAGATAATTAAATAAATAGAGTATATATATATATATATATATATATACGAACAAGGTATAAGAATGAGATATAGTTCAAGTTTTATGGAATTGCTCATTTTTTATTGAGGCCATTAATTTTATGATAATCAAGTAGATAAATGTAGTCTGCTAGTTAAAGTAAGATGTAGCGACTGTCTTTACAAAATGATAGTAACATGATTATTGAATGACTTGAAAAGGAAATCTTAAATTAAATAATTTGCAAAAGAAAAGTCTCTTTCTTTCTCTATAATTCCATAAAATTTGGCTATATCTCACTTTTGCAATCTGCATAAGTAGGTGCTCGAGGCACTCTCTAATATAGAGGAGAATCATAGAAATATAAAATTATCTAAACGAAAAACATAAGTTTAGAACATACAGTAAATTAGTTTTATATTATTTAGAGAGATTATTATTAGAAGCACTCTTCTTATTAGAAATAATCTCCGTCAGTTTCTTATTTTGTACTCATTTTTAATATTCATAGTATTTCGGAAAGTAATTTGTTTTTCTCTCTTTCTGTATAAACAAATAGAAAAAATAGAATGTGTGTTAAAAAAATATTTCACCTAATAAAGCATTGCTTTATAATGAATTAAGTCTAAAAGAGAAAACTCATATGTATTAAAAAGCTTTAAGTAATTTTAATTGTAAATTTTATAATGATTTAATTTGCTTTAAAACAAGTTAATTAAATATAATTACTTTTCAAAGTTCATAAGTGCAAATTAAGTTTAATTTTGTATATATAGTTTTATGAAATTGCTTACATTTCTTTACATTGCAAAATTTTTCTATCTATATAATAATAATAATAATAGTAATTATAATTGTAATAACAATAGTTTTTATAATAATAATAGTAATGGTAGTGATGTTGGTGGTAGTAGCAGTAGCACTAGCAGTAAGAGCAATAGCAGGAGCAATAGTAGTAGTAGTAATAGTAATAGTTGCAGTAGCAGTAGTAATTATGATGATATTGACGATGATGATGATGATGAGAATGGTGTGTTAACAATGAGAATGATAATGACGGTCGAGAGTGTTGTTAATAATAATAATATTAATAATAATAATAATAATAATAATAATAATAATAATAATATTGCAATTCAAAATACAAATTCTGGATTTCTGTGATTTTTATTTGGAAAATACTTTTTAGGATATGCTTCGTATTCTGTTTAATTTATAGTATTTTTCGCTTTATTCCATTCATAAATTTAAGAAATCTTTCTCCACAATTTATGATTACTACCAATAATTCTTTTGACATACAATAAAATCAGAGATAAGAAAAATACCAGTATAACATTAAAAATTAATCTATTTAAATTAGTAATTATATCTTCAAAGAAATTGCAATTATACATGCCATTCTTTATATATTTACACAAAATTAATATTAAAATTAATAAAAACATTAGTTCAATAATTTCTGGGCATGGTGCATTTTTTAAATTTATTGTTTAATGGGAAAATGAAAGAATAATAAATGTCTTTTATGTGGTAATAAAGAAGTAGGGGATTCAATTCATTATTTGTCATATTGTTCGAATCCTTCAATATGCAATATAAGAAATAAAGATATCATTCGTTATAAGGGAAACATTAAAGATCTAAAAAATTTATTTTATAATTTTAGGAAAATTTTCTAATATTTTATAATATTGCTAATAGTATTTGTTTATATTTATATAAAAAGTCAAATGATTTAATTGATAGTAAAGAAAATTATATCTCGCAGAGTTACCCAGGAGCATGCATTTTGGTGCTTCTTGGGGATAATATGAATATTTGCATCAATGACAAATATACATATTTCT
Organism: Sclerodermus sp. 'alternatusi'; assembly: GCA_037305995.1. Classification (NCBI taxonomy): domain Eukaryota; kingdom Metazoa; phylum Arthropoda; class Insecta; order Hymenoptera; family Bethylidae; genus Sclerodermus; species Sclerodermus sp. 'alternatusi'. The sequence continues at coordinate 12,665 of CM074558.1, read as the reverse complement.
ACAAAGTAAGGTAGAGGCTAGAACATCATACGAAGTATTATTCGGTGATTCCATTTGGTGTTCATTGAATTGCCTTAGAGGGATATTAGTGGATCGAATTCCACACTACCATGGGCATTTTTCATCTTGGGTCAGATTGTCAAATTTCTTCTGTACCCCCCCCCCCCCCCGAGCTATATATTTACACCCATGTTAAATGACTGTATGGGATAAACCTAAGTGTCTGTCTGGGTACATAATACAAGACCAATGATTCGCACGCAAATACTTAATTTTAATTTATATATATATAAAGATAAATAGATATTTAAAAGATACATAAAAATAATTAGAAACATATCTGAACATATATACCTTCTGTACTATTATCGATTATCGTAGTGCCTCAAACTACTTTTTTCACCTTTGATGTTCAATAACGATGTCATTTGTTATTTCGTAGTTTGTCCTGGTCCTGTAAATACTTTTGTTTTTTGCGATGATTCTGCATTCTCATTTGTTGATTGATCGACATCCATCTGAAATTTTTTTATACGTTGAACAATTAATGAGAAAAGAAACATTTAGCATATTTTATTTCTGTTATTTTATTTATTTATAAATTAACAATTAATTGAAATTTACCTTTTCCTCTTTTTCGTCCTCAATCAGAATTGGACCATTCTCAGCCTCGTACTCTTTCAAAACAGCATCTAAATTATATCTACGTCGGTAATTAACGAAAAATGATCGCAAATGCGCTTCCGTTTTAGTTCCAATAACATCAGCAATCGCTGAAAAATCTTTCCCATATTTTCTAACACCTTGAACGGCTAATAACAATTCGTCATTTGTCCAACGTGCATTTATACGGTTGGATACTTCTGGCGGTCGTAGATCATCGATCCCATCCACTGTTTTTCGTTTCAGAGCGCTCACTTGCTGCTTATTTGACTGTATCTGTTTAAAAAGCATTAATTTAATTATTCCATTTTATATATGGCATTTCATATCTTACAAAAATAGATCAAGTCATTTATGAAACAGTGAAAAATTATTTGTTTTAAATTACTTAAGAAAAAAATGTATCCACACGATTACTACTACAAATTCTATTTAGCAACGTACTTGTCTTTTCAAGCTAACAATTTCGGTGTCTATAGCTTGTAAACTATTGTTAGCTTGGTTTGGCTGACCAGCCAATGCGGCCAAATCATCATGATTAACAACGAGTCCACGAGGTGGTTTTCTTTTATTTGTACGACCTGGCATGGAACTTAGCGGTCTTGCTACACCGGTGCGTCTATACAATCAATAAAGTTTTAAACTATCAAATTTGTTAAATATTCTACATACATAAGACATACATACATTTTTATAAATTACATTAAAGTCATTAATTATTGTTTTTTATCATCATCATTATTATTATTTTTCATATATCGTCATTAATTATTATTGAAATGTATGTATGAACATATTGGGCCTAATATTTATTGAAAATTTAAAGAACGTTGATTTCTCGAGAAAGCATTTCACTGACCTCCAGTGCAGATAGCAGCTATGACACGCGTGTCCCTTGGGCGTCGCACGAACACTATGACAAGCAACGCCACAGTTGCTACATGAACCCTACAACATATAATACCCTTTTTAACAATTTTTCGTTTACCCACCCACCCTCTATATTATCAAGAATTATGCATTTCAAGAAATCGCTATATGTCACGAAAAAGTCTATATGCTCAATAATATCAATACTATTCCTATCTTTTTTGAAATTTTTATGAATTTTATATGATATTCATGTAGTATCAAAAAGAAGTAATTAAATTAATAGATTTAAAATCTATGTTACTAGCTGATAATCTTTTACCTTTTATTAGAATATTATTTAAACATATAACAAGGGACATATTGTAGCGAACTACCATAAGTATCTATAGAAATGGGGTAAGGTTTAGGTAAAGTACCTGAACCTGTGGCATGTTTTCCAAGTCGGATGGGGCTTTGGTGTCAGTGCCTTGGCTTCCTGGCACAGCTTGGTTCTTTCCACGACGAATTCCGCGGTGGATCGTCCATTTCTGGAACGTTCCACATTTACGATCACGAACTTTTTGACATTTATCGATTATATATAAAATTTATTAATATATTCATAGAAAAGAACAGAACAGAACAGAACAGAACAGAACAGAACAGAACAGAACAGAACAGAACAGAACAGATCAGATCAGAAAAGAAAAGAACGTATAAAAGAAAATGAAGGAACGAAATGAAAAAAAAAAAAAAAAAAAAAAAAATAAATAAATAAATAACTTTATAAATGATCGTTTCAAATATTTTCAATTTAAGATTTAAAATTTCTCATATTATATTTGTGTGGATACATTTTTTATATGTTGCGGTATATTAAACAAATTTAATATACATTCAGTTAATTGTAATAATCATATTAGAATATTATCATGCATTTATTTTTCTATCTACTAATGCGTTATCTACTTGTTTTCTTTTAAAATAAAATCTGACAGTACCGCTTTTTGTGTGTATGTTTATATACACGTACATAAACGCGCACACCAAAGAAAAATGTTCTTTTATCATGAAAGTTTTCCTTTCTTTTTTTCTTTTGTAATTATAGATTCAAAGAACTATAAGACATCAGTATTCTTTAATATAGAAGTATCTTAACGTAAAACATTCTCCAATGCATCGACATGCATTGATAGTTAGAATATAAGAATGAAATATCTTACTTTTTCCTCAGATTCACTGTCAGTATTCGAACCTAATTCACTTCCATTTTCACTTCCATTTTCTCCTTCCTTTCCTCCACTAGTTAACTTTCTTGCCTGTCTATCCATTAGAGATGTTCTGGTTCTTGTCTTTTTCCAACTATAATAATATTTAACAAGACTGGCAATGGATTTATCAGGTAGCTGTTTCAACAATACAAATTGAATGTCACAGTTAATAATGAAAATATTAAGAAATGAAACAATCATAGACACACAGTACACCAATTTTTGTATTTTTGTCTAACTATACATACCATTTGCCTAATACGATGAAAACTTTTCCCATGAAATTGAAAGGCTTGCTCGAACAAAACTTTGTCTTCGACAGTCCATTCATCGGGGAATGGCGTGAAATTTGCTAAATCTAAAACAGCACGTTCCAAGTTATGCTTATGCCAAAATAACATTCCTAGTGCTTGTTCCCCGTTATATCCATATTTTTCCTTTGCCAATATAATGTATTCATCCACTAAAATCAATAAATGCATATCAATAGAAAGTCTTTTATACAAAAAACATGGAATAATATAGGCATACGCTAGTCAATATATATATAATATAAAATGTTTATTACATTTTTGATCTGGTATATCAGCAGTTGGGGACCAAACTAATAAAGCACGATCTGGACATTGATCTAATCGCCTTTCTGTATTATAAATATTAGTAGTATTTTTTATGAGATATATTGTTCTTATTTCCAATTAAATCTACGATACGATTTAAATTAAAAAGTAATTAGTTTATAATGGCTTACCGTTGACAGGAACAAATTCTGGCACTATAACTTGATAATCTCTTCCAACTCTGATTTTCTCAGCTGGAACTTGAATATTGGAATTTACCATCAATGCTAATCGATATGATACTTTATATAGTAGTAGATTAGATAGATAAGAGAACACATAAACTAAATCTTGGCATTTAAATTGTCTTTTCTCAATAATCTCACAAAAGATGTCAATTCTAATAATTTAAAAAATCCATTTTTGACAGAAACAAATGTTTTCATGGATATATCATAACAAATTAATTTTATGAAAGATATTAATTCAATATTTTTGAAAATTTTCAATTAATATAATTAGTGCCCGGTATAACATTAATAAGCCTAAGTTTTAAAGAGAAATAAGTGGGGCGCGCTGTTTAAAGACATTTGCTTAAATGTTGTATTCATAGATTCACGTTATAAATTCAAGTAATACGAGTAAGGCTGGTTGTCCAAAATATTTGATTAAACTGTCCTAATGAATTGTTGTTATATAATTTCTCATATTATTAATAAAAAGAACTTGACATAGGTAAAATCATTACCATCTTCATCGCTAGACGAATCTGTCTGTCCATTTGGGCTGGGACCTCTTGATCTTCTTCCATTTCTAACATTTTCAGAATTTCTCTCGGCTAAAACCATTTTATACGTTCTCCTCGATTGAATTGAAAATGGGCAGGAGCTGATAATTATTTTGTACTCTTAACTACACTAAACACGTATGAAATCCCTTGTGTGTAATTGAAAGCTACAAATCGCGATACTTTAAAGATTTTGTATGCTTCGAGCAGGAGCTATGTTGCAAGTAACTATAACTTAACATGTATTTCAAGTTCATGTTTCGTGCAACCGTAGCGAAAGTAAAAATGGCTGTTTAATGCAAGTGATTTGATTGGCTAACGAATTATGCAGTAAAGATGGCTTTTTACATATTTTTCTATTGCATAATTTCAAACAAAACAAAACAGAAAAAATATAAAAATAAGTACGTATGTATGTATAGACATATCAGGATTTATATCAATCTCTAAATTTTAATGAAACATGTATATATTTTTTTCTTTTTTCTGTTCTCTCTCTCTCTCTCTCTCTCTCTCTCTCTCTCGCTCTTAGAAATATTAATATATAATATATATTTCATTAAATTTAATACACGTATATGATAAAGATAAAAATCATTTATAAAAGTTTGTATGCGTGCACGCCAAATGGACGTATACATAAACGAGCTTAAATTTTTCTGTTTTTTTCCTTTAGAAAAATTATTCAGGCAATTATTTTAACGAAAGTAAATACGACGGTATATTTTTTCATTTTTTCAAATGTACTGATATATCTAATATAAAGTTAATGTCTCTAGTTTACATGAATACTTATAGTAGTAATAGTGGTTAATGGTGGTATAATAGTGTAAAGATATAATATGTGTTTTATGTTTAAGAAAATTTATATGAAATATTTACATTATGTTATATTGTTACAATTAGTATTGTCTTAAACAATTTAATAATTAGTTAATAAGTTAATCATATATGGCCGCAATGTGCTTATAAAAAAAAGATGTTACAATCATACGATATGAATCGTACGACTTGATTATTGTTTTAGAAACTAAATGCGAATGATTCATTTCAATTAATTGTATAGGGAAATATCTGTATAATAATTATTTTATAGTTTTCTTTGTAATTATGAAGAAAAATCGTTAAAGCGCTCGAACACATATACATTCTTGTATAGATGAGAGAATTTATATTACTTCTAATTGTAAGTCTCTTAGAATTTAATTGCTATAATATAACTTTTTATTCATCCATTTTTTTCTTTTTTTAATGGTGAAATAAGCCAAAATACATATCCAACTAAAATAATCTTAATATATTGATAATCATCATTGCAGGACGACCACCCTGTTGTAGATCTGTGATGTCACGAGGTACAGTCGCACGAAGATTTACTTGAAAAACTGTAATAAGGTATGTATATTTTGCATAAATAATTAAACATAATTGCATTGAAAACAAGTTTACTTTATCATTGGATTTTTGTATCTTATTTCACAAGTGATTTCAGTATTATAATTTAACTTTTATGAAAGAATGAAGGAGTAACGGGAAAATTAATGTTTACAAAAATTTTGTAGGTAACCTCAATCATCTTAGTTTTGTTGCGCCTATTGAAAGGTGGCGCTAATATACTCGATTCTTGCAGCTGCTGCTAGACTTTGGCAAGGAAGGAGTGTTCACCATCAATTTTAATGTAAATATTATAATTATTAAGTGCTTAATCTTAGACACACTATTAGAATGGTGTTAAAATTTTATATTTAATTTTTCAAACCATCTACTATTTTACGTCATTCCACGATGTCTCTCTATAAACTCTCTGTATGGGTAATAACCAAACAATTTTTCATTGATATTATCAATTGATGTAGTTTCTTTTTGTATATCTGTTAACGTTTCGGTTTTTACATTTGATGTAAATAAGTAAATAAATAAATGTAAGTAGATTGCTCAATATAATTTTGCGTCACTATCGTTTATTGCATTTATAAAAGTTTATTATTATTATTATTATTCTAATGTACAGTTTTTAATAGTTAAATTCAATTTCTGTATTATTATTATTATTATTATTATTATTATTATTATTAAAGTTAATATTTTTTTTTATTAGATAAGTATGTTTGTTGCATTATTTTTGTAGTGAGTGTTTTGAATTATTTTTAGCTTATTTCTGTATGTATAATAGTTTTGCAATGTGTTATGTACAAAAAAATATCCAGATTTAGGAGCTGTCTATCACGTGATTGCTGTTTTTTTTTTTTTTTTAAATTCAACTTTACAGAGAAAAGATTTATGGTATAAGATGGTAGTGGTTTTATAAAGAAGGATATTCATTAAGATTCATTTAACTGTCATTTTTGTCTCTTTCAATACATATGCGCTATAAGCGCGATATGTGCGTTAGTACCCCTGTGTCGGCGTGCTTGCGCGCGCGTGGCACACACACACCAAACCAGCATTTAAAGTAGACGTGTAAAATTTTCACTCACAATGTAATTTTAAAATATATGTTGAAAAATCATGCGTATGATGTGAATTTTACTTTATATAATTACATTAATGTGGTTCTTGATGCAATGTCTTATTTTCTGTTTTTTCTTTTTTAGATGTCTGCATGAAAAGAAGCAAATTTAGCATCAACTTAGCACCTGTTTCACATATAGATTCGAGAGATTAGACTTAAATATATTAACCATGAGAGTTGTTGCATTGATCAGCGGTGGCAAAGACTCTTGCTTCAATATGATGCAGTGTATAGCAGCTGGTCATGATATCATTGCTCTGGCTAATTTGTATCCTGTTGGAAAAGGTAATTATTATTAGCGAAAGGCTATTAGATTGTTGTTAAAAACAAAGCTGTAAATAGTGTTATCCCATTACTCGATATTTATAATTTCAGATGAGCTGGATTCATTTATGTTTCAAACAGTTGGATATCAAGGAGTCGATTATATAGCCGAAGCTATGGGTTTACCAATGTACAAAGAACCTACATTTGGCAAATGTAAAATGCAAGAGAAACATTATTTTCCAACTGAAAATGATGAGGTAGAAGATCTGTATAGACTTTTAAATAAGGTTAAGGTAAGCACGCTACTTGTTTGATGTAAATGAATCTATATAGTGTCTTTACAAGAGGTACTTTTTACATGTGTCTATAGGAAAAAGAAAATGTAGATGCAGTATCGTCTGGAGCGATACTTAGCGATTATCAAAGAATTCGTGTGGAAAATGTGTAATTATTTGTTTCCATATTATACGTGCATATTAATAGGTATATATATATATATATATTGTACTATTGAACATAAGAAAATGTATTTTCATTTAGATGTAATCGATTGGGTCTCGTATCCTTATCATATTTATGGAGAAGGGATCAAGAAGATTTATTAAAGGAAATGATCGAGTGTTCAGTAAACGCAGTACTGATAAAAGTGGCAGCTTTGGGTCTCGAACCAAGACACTTGGGCAAATCTATATGCGAGATGCAATCTCATCTTTTGAAAATAGTAAGATATGCTGATGTTATTATAGATACGAAAAAGATAAAAAGAAGGACTAGAGTAGGAATGTAATTAAATTATAAATTTTTTGTAGAAAGAAAAATACGGTGTTAATGTTTGTGGTGAAGGAGGGGAATATGAAACTTTTACATTAGATTGTCCATTATTTGCTAAAAGTATTGTAATGTATGTGTTTAAAAATTACTTTCAATATAACAATAATAATAATAATAATAATAATAATATAATAATAATAATAATAATAATAATAATAATAATTTCAAGCATTGTGCAGAATTCTCTAATCATACTTGTTATTTCCCATTGTACAGAGATGAATATGAAAGTGTGATACATTCAAATGACGATATAGCGCCTGTCGGATATCTTAACTTCAAGAAAATACATTTACAAGATAAGAATGTATGTGTTTGTATATGACCTTACAGGATATTGCGATAAATTTCATCGTAAGAATTTTATGCCTTGTCTTTAATATTTGTTTTCTTTTTCCTTAGAATGGCTTTGAGAGGTTAACTCTATCCGAGAGATTAGAAACAATTTCAATTAAAAGTCCGCATGATTATATTGCGGAAATCGTGGGCCCTGAATTACAAGATGGATGTAATTTATCAGATGACGAAAACGATGATAGCGAGTGTACCAATAACACATTAAAGACTTATAGTTCTGGTAATAAGAAACATAATTATAATATGTAGCCCTATCTATAAGAGAATAATTCAAATCTAGTTTGCATTGACTTTTATTGTTGTACTATTGATGTGCAGGATGTTTGAAAATCTTTTGTATTGGAAAACCGCACTTCCTTCGAAGGGTAACCGATCTTAAGATCATCATAAAAATGATGTTAAAATCGGTATTAAAATCAATATTATTAGATCAATATATATATATATTAGATAAAGCTGTTGAATAGTAGTTGACTTATATATATTCGTGTAGCATGAACAATTTTGGGCTTATGTCAATGAACTTTTCGTCTGAGTTTATCATCGTCAGGAAGTGCCGGAGATTTCGGGATACCATGTATTATTACTGTTATAGCTGTTTTTTCTTTCTTTTTTTACATGTTTTGGACAATCAGAGCTTTTTAATCCACCAAGCCCTATGGATGTTTTATATGAAGTAGAAGAATATCCAGATCTATCAGTTGTTAATAAGAATAACACGGGTTGGTTTTGGTTCGGTGGCATAACAGGAAAAGATTCAGATGCAAAAATTGCAATGGAGGAGGCACTTGAAAAATTAAACAGTAGGTAAACCTTACATATCTTTTTTTTTATTTTTTTTAAATTATTGATGATTTTTGTGTTATAAAAAAAAAAAATGTTTAATTAATCGAGACAATTCCGCACAATTTAATTTAACTCTATCCCAAGGTTTGGTTGAAAATGAAAGTTTGCGCATCTCGGACATCGTAGCAGTGACATTGTATATAAAGGACATGTCAAATTATGCTTCAATCAACGAGGCATACATTTCTAGACTAAGCAAAATTAATCCACCTGTTCGTGTTTGCGTGGAATGTCCATTAAACGTTAATGTTACGCTCGATGCTATAGCCTATAAAGAAATTGAGAGTTATGAAGAAATAAAGGTTCCAAAGCGACACACGATGCATGTGCAAAGTATAAGTCACTGGGCACCTGCTAATATAGGACCTTACTCCCAAGCTATTCGTGTAAGTGCAAACGAAAAAGATTGTTAAATTCATCTTTCTAGTATAATACAATGCTTGTTTAGATAGGAGATATTATATCTGTTGCTGGTCAAATTCCGTTAGTACCTGGTAGTATGAGTATTTTGGAATTGAATATTAAACGACAGTGCCGCCTGACTTTGAGACACATCGATCGAATCGTTAAGGCTATGGACTCTAATACACAATTGAGGGATATTGTACAAGGAATTTGTTTCCTAACTCATCCCAGTTATATTTCCGATGCCAGAAAGGAATGGGAGAAACGAACAAATAACGCTATAGTGGATTATATTATTGTACCAAATCTTCCGCGAGGTGCTCGAGTTGAATGGTGTGTCTGGGCCCACAGAGACAACAGTAGATTCGAATGTACGTAATGATTGTAGAGAATTTCTTTATTGTTAAATAAATATGTGCATTTATGTAATTTTCTAGATGAGGAAACTGGTAAATGCGTGGGCAATTTTAAAATTGCCATTAGACGAAGATGGAACTATGAAAATAATGTATCTGCTATTGTTTGCTATTTATCTACTGGTATGAAAAGACAATTATAAAGAAGTCTTAGTCATTTTTGTTAGTTGTTAAGAAAATCTTATATCCTGTATCTTATTTATTTGACAGGGTCGTCCAATTCTACGGGAAATTTAACAGCAGATTCAACCTTACCATCTACAGAGATCACTCCTTCTGAATTATCCGAAGTTTTTGAGTATCTTTTATGTAAACTTAAGAAAGGTTCGCAAAATGAAAATCCAACTTGTAATTTACGTATTTTTTATAAAGTTGGAAGTTCGCCCGGGCCAAATTTTATTAATTCTATACTGTCCAATTACTCGGGTCAGCGTTTAGTAACAACCATTGTACCAGCAACTCATTTGCATAATTTTAGTACATTTTTATCAATTTGTGGTATTCGACACGAGTAGAGAAAGCTTATATCGTGTTATCATTACGCTGTCAATTATCTGTGAAATATAAATAAATTCTATGCGTTCAATTGATGAAGCAGCATGACTGCGTAACATGGGATTCAAATGTACTTTTCGAGCGAGCCAAATTTATTTGATATAAGTATATAAGATGTGCGCCATTCTTAACAACCCTACAGGTACTTGTTCATGAGACTCTTTGAGGAATATATATTTTTTTTTTTTTTTTTTTTTCTGTCAATTTTTGGTTGGTATATTTCTTGTGAATTTTACATTTATCAAAAAAATTATAAAGTATTAGAGAGAGAGAGAGAGAGAGATACTATAAAAAGGAAAAGAAAAGAAAGAAAAATTAAAAATAAATAGTTTTAAGGCGCGTAAAAAGTATATCTCTCATGCATTTGGAATAAAACTGTTCATCTACCGGATTAATAACATTTCTGGGATATTATTATTATCGAAGAACTTTTTTTTCAATCTAAAATTTGTTGACTTTTGTTTCTATATTAACTGTCGCTCGGACAGTAATAGTAGATTTTCGCTAGTCAACGGGTCAAGTGCAATTTTGAAATAAACCTGCCCCGTTAGTTTAATAAGTGTTGTAGATAATGCATCGCACGTTATTTAAATTCCTAACTTATATCGTATGCTATTTTCTGTATTTTGCTCAAGGATATATATATATATATATATTTTTTTTTCTTTTGTTATTTTGACCATGTTATTTGTGTTATATGCGGAATGTTACTATTATGTGTGACAATTACAAATTGTTGACGTGTGCACGTTACGTTACATTATTCACTTGATCAGTATTGAAATAAAAAAAAAAAAAAAATCATTTTAATGAAATAATAATTTATATATATGCGAATTGCGAGTATAAATTGTGCCATTTTATTTTATTATAATTTAATAAATTATTTGATTAACTACAAACTTGATGAAAAATAACGGTGAAAAATGAGGCGTAACTGCAATATCATGTCTTTAGAGCGCTCAAAAGTGATATTTAAAGTAAATGTATAACTTAAAAAAAGAGCATCTCGCAGATTTGTAAGACAAACTTATTATATATTTTAAAGTATAATGAAACAAAAAAAGTTTATTAGCATACTCAGTGTGTAAGATAGAATGTTTGTTGTGTGTGTGTGTGTGTGTGTGTGTATGAGTATGTATGCCTAATAATTTGGTTGATTTATAACGTGAATTTCAATTCATGAAGTTTTAATCTTCTTAATGCAGTATGACGCTATAAAAGTATGGTAAAATAGAAACCTTTATATGAAATAGTAAAGTTTTAAAGCGTTTTTGTGAAAAAGAACATTTTTGTGGTAGTATTTACGATTTGTTATATTTTTACAAATATCTTGTACAAAAAACATGAACGTTGAATAACAAATAATACATTGTTGACAGTAAATAATGTGCAACGAGAAGCCAAAGTTATTGCTTATAACAATGGGAAGGACTTGGTTATTCTTTAAGCGGGCACATTTTTTCCTTTCTTATTTTTTTTTTCTCTTATTTATATATGTACATATTGCGAAGTAATACAACAGCAAATATAAGTAATTCTTGTACATGTTAGTACAAATGGAAATATGATAATTACCGATATACATATTAATGTGAATAAGGGAAGATTTTTTCCACGATAAAGGAACGACATATTGTTTATGACACAAATATTACAACATTATAAATATGTAAAAAAAATGAAGAAAAAAAAAAAACGAGGATTTACACGTATTCAACAACAAATTCGCAACACAACATTAACTCAACAATTCTTGCAAATAAAATAATATATATATATTTTTAAAAAAAAAAACTCAGTTTCATTACCTTGACGTACATTGATGTACTTTTTCTTTGTTTTTTTTTTTTGTTTTATCATTAGTATTAAAGGAAAGAAAAAATAAAGCTATGAAATTATGTGTCTAATTAAAGTAATAATTCCTTAAGTGACTTAAAAAAAAAAAAAAAAAAAAAAATAATTCCTTGCCAATTCTAAATTTTAAAATAAACAATCCTGAATTTGATTTAACATTTCCTTGCATTTATTCATTTGTCATGTTAGCAGTGCAGAAATTGATTAATGTTGTAATATCTTATCTTATCTTATCTTACTTAAAAGTTTGTATTTGCGTAATTTATTTATAGTGGTAGACATTTCTGAAAGAGCGATAGGGAGAAAGAAGTTGGTAAGAGAGTTAGTAATTGAGGGAGAGGAAATTCAATTTATGAAATATTTGTTGTTGTTCATTATTGAAGTAAGATATTTCTCCCTCGCTGGTGTGCCACCTTGTCGTTGGTGAGGGGGCTTGCGGGTTCCTTTGTAAGAAAGGAACCTTACCAAGAGCACACCAATATTAGC